>OU565298.1:18879889-19545645 GCA_913789915.3 Sphecodes monilicornis | reverse complement strand
GGATGACCGCTGCGCTCGGTCGCTTCCTCCCAAACCTTGGGGGACCCGGTGGGCGGGTAAGGCGTTTGTATGCGGGAATGGTGCGGGGAGTCGTCCTATATGGAGCCCCTGTGTGGGCGCACGATGTCGAGGCCAGGAGGTACAGCAGCACACAGAGACTGCTGTGCCGGATAGAGCGCAGGCTGGCCATCGCTGTCGTGCGGGGGTACCGCACTGTATCCCGAACGGCAGCGCTGCTGCTCGCAGGCCTTCTCCCTCTCGTCTCAGAGGCGGTGGTTTTGTCGGGGGTACACGAGTACTCTCGAAGGCGTATAGGCGCCGCGCCCGGGGGCACACTGGACTGGCTTGGTTGCGGGACCTGGCCAGCTCGGAGGATGGGAGGCAGCGTGCGGTCCGGGCCGTCCTCCCCGAGTACCAACGGTGGACTCGGGAGGGGATGGGGCGTACGATCTCGTACCGGACGACGCAGGTACTGACCGGGCACGGATGCTTCGGAAGGTATCTGTGTCGGATCGGTCGAGAGGAGACGGCGGCGTGTAGCCACTGCGGCGAGCCGGAGGATACGTCGGAGCACACCGTGGAGGAATGTCCTGCATGGTCGGGCGAACGACGTGCACTCCGGTGCGCAGTGGGGTGGGAACCTCTCGCTCCCGGCGATCGTTTCGGAGGGAGTCCGGAGCGGGAGGGTATGGGGGGCTTTCTCCTCCTTTTGTGAGCAGGTGATGCTGCAAAAGGAGGAGGTGGAAAAGGAGCGGGAACGGATTCTCGCCCCTGGCCGCTTGGAGGGTAGGAGGAGGCGCAGAGCCCGGTTCGTGAACGGGCTCCCGATGCGACCTCCTTAACGCGGGCGGGGACGCCCTTGACGGACGCGGAGTCGGGGAGGGGGGGGGGTAATCCAACCCACTCCGCGATGTTCTGGCCGTCAATGGCGTCCCCGGGGATCGTCGGTTGTCCCGAGCGAGGGGCTCAGACAACCATCGGACGAACCGAATGGGGGGGAGACAGGCACGTCATTCATCGCGCGCTGGTCTCTTATTAGGGTAGGTAGAAGGGGGCCGCGTCCCCACTCCTGGGAGGGATGTTGAAGCGGGGGTGTCCGGTTAGACATGCGCGCGCGGATCACGGGCACCCCCAGGAGCTTTAGGGATGAACGCAGTGGATTTAGTTGGTATACCGGTCTTGCACTCACCGACCGGGGAGTCCAACATAACCTGATATTTCTCCCCTCGAGAAGTGTCAGGTATCCGTAAGAGAGATTACCACTGTGAAAAAAAAAAAAAGGTCTGCTTGGCGCCACGTCAACGACGCGATGCACTAAAGGACTGAAATGTGGAAACGCATTTGGTTTTTCTATATTTCCTTTTTAAATATGGAAGTACTATGCATGATATTGAGTTTTAAAAGATTGCTGAACAGAGGTGCAATGCAACCCCATAAAGAACGATGTAATGAAGAGTAAGCTACAATATTTTCGCGTATAACTATTTCAGAATATTTCAAAAATATTGTTAAAATTATGTAGTAAAAATCCTATGGTTGTGCTAACCAAAAAAGGTGGAAAAAATTTTTATTCATGCAATAAAGAAAATCTGTCCCCCCAATAGTCTCGAACCATGTCAAAAAGTTTTCCTCGGTTCCGTAGTTAGGCACGCTACACTCGAACCCATCCACCAAGTTTGAAAGCAGATTCGTAACATTTGGATGTAATTTGTGTACCGATGTTTATCGGAAAAATTAGATTTTATCTTTCATTATTAGTGCAATATGCCATCACTGGTTGTTGCAAGCAGTGTTGGAATCACGGACTTAAGGACTGTGCATTATGCTGCGGGGGTGAGGCGAATGACGGAAGGGGTATCAACTTGTCGGCCATCTTGGATGGCAAACACTGTGGTGCGCTCTACAGGCAGTGTTGGGATATGATTCAAGATTTCACGCGCATGCGCGACGATTTCAGCCTCAGTAAAGTAAGATTCTCGATAAAATGGGGTACCTTGAGCACCCAGGAGAATTTTAAAAAATTGGTATGATTTGATTCTGAAAAATGAGTGTATAACATGTGTATTTGTGTATATTTTGTAACTCGTAGGCCACGTCCTGAAATCTTTTTGTCCGGAATAGATTATTTCGAGACATTCCCGCCAATATAACTGTCTCAGGGCTCCACTACCTCTGTCATCATGATATAGATACAGAAATCTTGCACTATATCCCAACGCTATCTATAGGCAACTTTAAATACTAGTTGCGCGAATTTGCAATGCAATCATGCGGGAAATAGATACACATAATTTATTTATAAATTTATATTGGAGCCGAATGTGCAATATTTTATATATATATATATACAAATACACTTGTTATGCATTCATTTTTCAGAATCAAATCATACCAAATTTTTAAAAATTCTGCTGGGTGCTCAGGGTACCCCATTTTATCGAGAATCTTACTTTACTGAGGCTGAAATCGCCGCGCATGCGCGTGAAATCTTGCATCATATCCTAACACTGGTTGAAAGCAGTGATGGTATATGGTTTGGGTTTTCTCGCGCATGCGCGACGATTTTAGCGTCAGTAAAGTACAAAGTTGGGCTAAAATGGGGTACCTTAGTCACCCCGCATAGTTTCGCAAATTTTTTTTTCGATTTTCAAATATGAATTGGAAAGTAGCTCCTTCTCCAATACTAGTTGCTATTATGAAATCGAATATATTAACATTAACTTACCAAAATTTCGAAGTACGGTCGTCTCGTCGTGTCATCTTGCACTCTTCTGTCCGGTTTCCCGCCAATAACAGTTCTCCCTTACTTTCTCCACAAACATAAGACGTACGGAACGTTCCTGCATTTAGTCGCGCATGCGCGAAAAAACCGAGACCATATACCATCACTGGTTACAAAAGTTGCAAACAGAGAGGATCTGTTGCAAGGGATAATATTGAAGTATATGTATACATAACCAGTAACATATACAATATAATCCATAATTTATAAACATTTCCGTTACATATTATCACGCAATTTTAAGTATTGTTTATTTAAAAAACTGAAAAGAAAATTAAGTACGCCATAAAACGTGGCAGCACAGGTAGGAATATGTATGCAGAGAGGATATCCTCTCTGATGTATTATGTATATAGTATGTAACCTTTTTTGTGTAAATATCATTGATACATATCAGTGGTAAATATCAGTGAATATGCAGCGTACACATATGCACATATATTTATATAAGTATGCATATATGTAAATGTATAATATTGGACAGCATTTATGTATTTCATTAAACAATACAGATATATGTAGGCATACACATTGTTCAACATTTTTAGTAATTCTTTTCTTAATAAATAATTTCTCTGCTCTTTTGGAACACTTGTTAATACAGTAATGTATTATCATAAAATATATAATGTTTAGTTACATCAACGTTAAAAAACTTTAAACAGCCAAGTTATTGTTTATGTTTACATATCATGACTTGTGTTGATATCAAATCATAGCCATGTTTAAATAGCATGGAGTAGTCAAGTACATATTAAATGCACAATATTAACAAGGACCAAATATTAAATACATTAAAGACTGGAATATATATAATATATATATCAATAACGTTTATTGTTGTTTAAAAATAATAATATAATTTCCTAAATTGTTGTACATAGCAACAATGAAGTGTACGTCTTGTTTAACCTCTAAATGTGACAATTTTGTTAATTTCTAGAACATTTCTTCAATAAAGTTTTGGTGGAGAACATTGAATATAAACGATATTTGTGCATAATAATTTAACGGTACTTATTCAAACTTTTTATATAATTGTAATTAAAAATAATTTCGATTCTTCCTTTTGTACGCCAATTAAGAATTCTGTATTATAATCCTGTATAATAATCAATGTTACAATGGTTCATAAATTACGTTTTATTTGTTACCAGCTATTTGAAAATATTTACCAGTAAATTATTGAAATAGCAATGTGGTTTTTACAAGGTGTTTTTAGAAGAATAGTGGTACAAACTCGATAATATGGCATCGGCAATCGAAATTTTATGGAAACAAGCATTGAAAACATTTGATGGACGAAGAAACGTCGGATTCAAACTTTGCCAAAAGAATTTTGATAAATTATGGAATTTAATGAACAAAATTACAGCTGAGGATGTCAATTTAAACAAACAAGTTCTCGATTTTATACAAATACAATCCGCACCAATGTGTGTTATTGATATATTTGAAAACAAAGATTTGACTATTTCAATTTTTATATTGAAACATGGAGTTACAATGCCTATGCATGATCATCCTGAAATGCATGGCTTTTTAAAGGTATGTAAATTGAATATTATCTTTCTTCGGATATAAATGTATATAAATATATGTTGAGTTGACTAACGTAGCTTTTAATTGTAATGTATATACAGGTAATTAGTGGAGCAGTTCAAGTGAACAGTTATACCTTGAAGACAAACGATGATCACATAATCAAATTAAATAAAGAAATAGATGCATTTAGACACCGACCAATATCTTTGCACAGTAATTCACCTGCTTGTGTTCTTACACCACGGGATAAAAATTTGCATGAAATCTCATGCATCGAAGGTCCTGCTGCATTTTTAGATATACTTAGTCCACCTTACGACGAAGATGATTCTGGAAATGGTCCAAGACCATGCACCTTCTTCAAAACTATTAGTTCTACATCATGCATGGATTTGCCAGATATAGTCGAAGAAGTTAAATTATTAGCATTTGAAGGACCTCCAAATTTCGACTCTGAAAGTCTTAAATACACAGGGCCACCTTTAATGTGACGTGAAACATCAAAAGACGTCCTATGTTTAATTTGTTAAAGAAATGTACATTTTATAGAATTCATTTATAATCGAAGAACAATTTTAATTGTACCAGGAGCTTTTATGATTATTTAATTTCTAATTGAATATATATTCTTACTGTTTATTTTTAATAAGCAATTTGTTATAGATTAAAGTACAACATAAGTTTCATACGATAGAAATTGTTTTGCATTTTATAATATTATATTCAGTTTTATTTATTATTGCGAATACTTTGTAACCTTCCAAAAATTTTCTTTTTTTACGAATCACATGCACTTTGTTCTGTATTTTTATTGGTTTGGCAGTTATTAAAAATGTTACATATAAATAATTATTTTAAATTTACTATTTCCTTGGCACACAAAACTAGAATGTAAACAAAGAATGTATTATAGTGCGATGCCATAAGGTGCGATAAAAAATATCTGCTAGTTATAGAATAGACACAATTCTGTTTGTATAAAGGTAGTTATTTTAAGTGCAGCAAGATGTGTATGTCTTTGTATAATGTAAAAATTATTTATTTTTAAATTTATCTATCTGTGCGGTATATGTGAAAAAACGAAAACACTTATAATGTTTAAAAATAACGAGGCACAGTATTTTTTAAATAAATATTGTACTTAATTTATTCAGAACTTACATCACCGAAAAAATAATATATTAATAAATATATTTGTATATTATAGAATTCTTTTCTGAAAAATTCCTTTAATACCAGTGTTTTAATATAGTACGGTGATTTTTTTTTAATTGAATGGAACATTTTTAGCAATAATGACTCTGTGAATACTATAAACTTAAGTAAACTCATCGATTTTCACAGTAATGTCGTATTTGTTAATGTTTACAAAAATAACACATTTTATTGATTTGCATCAATCTTTACTAGTTTCTTATTTCTACAGCAAATAAAGCATTTACATAAAATAATGCTCCCCTTATAAAATTTTTTATTGGATATATTAATATATAATTTGTTATCTATTCCAAAACTTATCCATAATAAAAATGAACTTCTACAGAGAATATGCTCTCTTTCTAATTATATGGCAAATTACAGGCAATCTCTACATCGTAGTTTCAGGTATTTTTCGGTAGAAAGGATACATGCGCATTCCGGATTTCAAAAAATATACAGTTTCATTACTAATAAATTAAAGTTTTAATGTAGTAAACAATACTTCGTCATTTTATTAGTTACTAATCTTTTCGCTGTTAACCATAAACGCCCTTAATTACATAAAACGTCACAGCGAAAAAATTAATTTGAAGTAATAAAGAAATTGAATTGCACTAAAATACCATCATCAGCATAGATCAATTTATACGCCTTATTTACTATTCAAGGAAGGATGAACAGACAATTGTTCTACTAACACGTTTCAGAGATATAACATTTCTTACAGCTAATTGTTTCATGCCAGACATATATTATAGTAATTTACTAATCAAAATTATGCATATATATATATATATATATATATATATATATATATATATATATATATATATATATTTATCTTACGTATTTGTTAAATCTAATCATAGTACCCATAAACTTACATTGTTACATAAAAGTTAAGCATTGGACATTGGTCTTTATAATAAAAGTACACTAAGAAGTTGAATTCCTCTAAATCTGAGGAAGTACGATGTTTTGAGAATAGCACACGGACTTTTAAATTTAACTGGTTTGATTGGTGTCAGAATTTTGTTGTCTTCTGTATAGTGCGATATTGTCATCTGTATAATCCATTATACGCCGTTGGCATTGTCTCACGTACTGTTGTTGTTTATGATATATTTTGAACGCTCCCTTTATTGTTATAAATGCTATACCACCCTGTAAAATTCCATAGTACATTTTTAAGAATTATTCAAAGTTTTACTATTAATAGTAAATATATATTTAACACGTACGAGTAACGTTCTTTGAAAATTGGAGTGTATGCTTTCGAAAAATATTTTACCACATATACTGGCAATACTGGGTAGTAGAAGTGCTCCACAAAGAATGCGTGTCGCTGATACTGGATCACTCATGGGTGGCATCTCTTCAAATTGGGCTCTATCATCACTAGAATAACTGAAATAATCAATATGCGCATTATAAACTCAATGTACGTATTATTGATAGAAGTCGTTTATGTTTACATACCTATTGGGCAAAAAGTACCTCAAAATAGGAACTTTACATGCATGTCGTCTGAATAGGCTAAGAGCCTGATCTTCCCATCTTAGCATTTTTCCCAATACCAACAGTATTGGAATCGTTGGCAAACCAACTAATAACACCAAAGGGTCAGCTTGCTCCATCATGGCTAAGCCATCTTTATACCCAACTACTTGCATCACAGTTACTGCTCCGTATGTCACAGCTGTCCAATACATAGATGCGACAACTATACTGGCTGCTATGTATGGACAAATTCGAAAAATTACTCCATCGATGTTGTCCAATACTACTACCAACGGTCCTAAAATATTATCCATGCATTCATTATACATACCATTTTAATGAAATAATTATACAGGGTGTCCAAAAAGATTAGGACCAAAATTGTACCACGTGTTAGTAAGTAGGTAAAAAATGTTTATGTAAACTTATGTATCCGAAAAGGTTTTTAAGAACAGTTATAAGCGTTCAAAGATGTGCAGGGCAGTTTTTCTTAAGACTCGTTATACAAAATCACAGACAGATATAAATAATTCTCATTGGTAATTATTATCTACATGACTTACCCACAGCTTGAAAACCTACATCAATTGTCGTAACGTCCGTTTGACTTTCAGTCATGTACCGGGTGTAAAGAAATTATATGTTACCGTAAAATTAACCTTGACCTTGAATTTGAAGGTCAAAAGATTAACAATTTTTTTATTGCACCGTATCCTACTCGTCAGAAGGACAAAAGTGCAAAAGGAACCGTGGGTCAAAACTCAACCGCTTTCTTAAAAATTCATGGTCAAGTTTATTCATTACCAACCTATTTTATTTATATTATATTTTCATTCCTCAATCAGATGGAGTTTATATAGCATGCTATTGGTGAAGCCATTGGAAATTATTTCCAATAAGATATAAATAATATAAATAAAATCAGTTTGATAATGAAAAATCTATCATAATTTTTTAAGAGAACGATTGACTATGCATTTTTTATCCTTGTCGAAAGTGATGTCATAAAAAAAAATGGATGACCTTCTGACCTTGAAATTGGAGGTCAAGGTTAATTTTGCAGCACCTTTCTTACATCAAGTTCCACCAAACCGAGGGTATATAATCATAGTCGCGACATGTAATTTCTTTACACCCTGTACATAACTGGCGTTTGATTGGTAAACACTTATAACTCTTCAGGAAAGCATTTTTGAACATATATACATTTTTTTACCTACTTGTTGACCTCACTAACACGTGATATGTATTAGTTTGGCCCTGACCTTTTTGAACAGCCTGTGTAATGAATGAAAAAGTAATTAAATGATAACAAACCCATATTTGGATATACAATGATGTATTCTGTGTTACACTGTGGACATGCTACATTAGCGCCTGCACGTCCTTTCTGTTTTTCATCAACCCATCTTTGAATGCAACCCTGATGAACCCATTTAGTTGTACCACGACAATGACATGGTTTTACCCATGACGCGGTTGCATCATCTTCATCTGTCGCAAAACATACCCAACAGTATCTCCTGCTATATTGAATAAAGATTATTTATGCAATGTACATGTATTTAAATTTAGTTTTTCATGTCAGATTGAGCATTTGTATACTATACGTACTCATCTTCTGAGTTCACCGCTGAGGCACTGACTTCTGGTTGATTCGGAGAAGGTGCTCCATCAGTTACATCACTTGCTGATTGTGTACCTTCCGCAGGTTCTAGCAATGGTTCTTCAATGGCTGCAACCTCTTCAACTTGAGCATTGGATACTTCTATTAACAATTAATAGTGTTTTTGTCAGAATAAAATTTTTTAAAAGATGAAATAATAGTTTTATCTTATCAAAAAACTTAATTAGAATTATATTAGTATTATATTTTTACATTAATCTTTGATATTTTTATCTAGATTGACAATAATATGTATAATAAGTATCTGTACTTCACACTATATGATATATACACATTGGTAATGCAGACAATAATACCATGGATCACAAACAAATCCATTAACAAGAATGTAAACAATAACAATTTTTACCATTATTTGATGGATTAGCTTGTCTTTCCAGTCTTATATTAGAAAGATGCCTTCTTATAGTTACTTCTATATTTGGAAGACGATTAATATTAGACTCAGTTATACCAGAATATCCGATACTTATTATTCCTCCAGGACGATCAATCCCATAAATGTGAAATGAATCGTTGTCTGACATTGTATTTATGAGTTTTTTAATACTTTGTTATCATTTTACACCTGTAAAAAGAGAAGCTATCAAACATATGTCACAATACCATTGGGCACTTTTACAAAACACTGTGAATTGACAACTTGTTCAATGACACATTGAAGAAGAAAGAGGAAGTAATAAATTACTAAAAACACATATATGTGTCAATGTGATTGTCAGTAGTCATATCAGGTACTTGCATTAAATTTCAAGAACATTTTTTGATCTTATGTACATACACTGGTTTTGTTACACGTCAGAATCTTTTTAATGTTTGAAGGTTATTTACCTTTTTACATCATTTTATTTACGATTAAATGCATTGTTATTGCTTATTACAAACAAGAAAAAATAAATTTTAAACGTAAATCAAAAACGTATGTCCACACGAAATTTCTGTTAGGTGAAACAGTTGATCTTGTCACATCAAGCTGCGACACTGAAATAACAAATACATAACCAGTTTTTTAACCAGCGAAACGTGGTTAAAAAGTTGCTTACCGACTGGTTAACTTGTGTCATTATAAACTACACGAAATGTTTCCTCATTGATAAAAAAATTCTTCGATTAAATATGTATTATATTGATTTCGACTCAAGAACAATATTAAGAATATTATAAGCTAATGACAATACAAGTGTGCTGTCGAAATTAAAAAAACATTATTTTATACCTGCAGTAACATTCATATGTAATTCACTGATTCACATTTACGACGAAGTGACGAAATCGTTGACATCGTTTCAAAATACAACGAGAAATAATTACATGACAATAAAAAAGATTCGTTTATATAGTAACCTTTATTGATAGTTTACAATTCTGAAAAAAATTTTTGTTTTTAAAATTCACATTACAAATAGATTCATTCCTTTTTATACCAATATTAGATAGACTAAAAGTTATGTGTATTGCTGTTCATACTGCCAATATTTTAAACCGAAAATTCGCTTCTGAAATCAATTGCCAAACTTCACACGGGTTTGAGGTGTTGCGTGACCACGCGAACCATAGGAATCTATGACGCGAACATAGTTACGATTGCGCTACCGCGCCATAGGTTAATTAATGGCGATGAGAGGGAAATTTGAATATAAAAGTAATGTCTAGGGCAGAATCGCGGATTCGTTGTATATTTCATCGCAGCAGAAATAGCTTAGAATAAGTAAAGAGACGACGAGAGAGTTCCCACGGAAAACCTAGATGTAATCCTGATGTGCGAGACTAATTGAGGAATTTAGGCACAGTCACGTATCTCCTCGAAGGAGTTCTCATATTTCACTTAGAAATTCGTAGTCCCAAACTCGCCTGAACAGGAAGTCATAATCCCTCGGTCAAGGGCCTCTTGGAACTTTCCCTCGGACCTCTCTCTTGCGCAGTCCCACCGTGGGACCCCGCGGTTTAGATCTTCGCGCGTAAACACCCCCACATCCCTTGTTTTGGCGGGCTCCACGTATACGTCACCGCCCTCGGGCGCGCGCTTCCACGGTAGCACCACCGCCAATCACCGTCGAGCTACAACTTGGAGGGAGACCACCCGGCGAATCAACGTCCACCTGGAGATGCCGAATTTTCCAATTGGCCAAGGAAACGATGCGGGAGCGGAAGACCGAACGAGGACGAGGAGCCTTCTCGGAGAAGCAGATATCGGCAGATATTATTCTGGAGTCATAGAGTATCGACCTCGAAACTTCACTAATAAAGTCTTTTTTATCTTCCATAAATTTTATTAGTTCCAAGTATTTATAAAGCGTGTTTTCTTACATCAACATCCAGCTTCCACGAGCAGAGCGCTTCAGCGCTCCACGGGCACCCGAACCTACTAAAGTCCCTGAATTTCACCACGCGCAGCCGCAACAATGGTAACCAGTGATGGGAACTCCGTGGGCGCTGGACGAAAATACTACCACCACTCTGACGTACCGTCTTCTGCTACTTTCCTTCCACCGCGTATGCGCTACACACAAGCGTACCTCTATTCTGTCCGTGTAGAGTAGAGCTCCACTTGTGTGTAGCGCGTGCGCGATAGAAGCAAAGTAGGGGAAGACGGTGCGTCAGCGTGGTGGTAGTATTTTCGCCCAGCGCCCACGGAGTTCCCATCACTGCTAGTAACACTGATATCAGCAGAGAGGAATGAGAGTGCTCACGCCCGGGGTTGGGCCGTGCCAGAGGGGAGCAGAGAGCCCCCACGCTCGTGTTTTCTTGCCACCACTTTTTCCGAACAACCGAGGTCCACGTTTAGCACGGACTAGAACCCGAGGTCCACGTTTAGCCCGGAACAGAACCGAAGTCTACGTTTAGCCACAGACGAGATATAAGAATAGACTGGACATGCAATGTATTCCGGTGGCCGTCGGTTTTGGCGTCCTAGGACCCCAGAGTCACTCCATTACCATTCAGTGTCAACACCCAACGTTACCGATAAAACACACTTTCTGAGCATTATCACCGACACAGACTTAAGGGTGCGGACTCCTGATCGAAGCGTTCCAAGCGGCCGCTAGGGGAAGCTCGAATGAGAATGTGTGGCACACACACTTCCGCTAGATTAGCCTATACGTATACGAGCAGAGAGGAACTCGTACGAGATTTCAAGCTATTTCAAGGTTCCGGGGGGCCGCTTTTGACGGCGAAAAAACGCAAAAGTAGGAGTTTTGAGTATACACGTCCACTAAATGAAAGATAAATCTAGTGCGCTTGACTATAGAGACAGCCTACTTTTGCGATATTGAGGCGTACTTTGGGATATTCGGCAGCATGTTGTCCATCAGAAATCGTTGTAGGTCGCGTGACGTCACGACATGTTGAATCTTTAAGTATCTGGAGATTTAGGGTTCTTATAGAGACACCTGGATGCACGCCCGGTAGCGAGGGCACATACAATGTTGGTGAAACGTCTATTATGTTATTTATTTACGTATTTTAGGCGTAAAAAGTAGACTTTGAGAAAGACATAGTTCCGGCATTTGTCGCTACGAGCGCTGATATCTGTATTCGATGAGTGCTGCCACCGACCAGTGATACTCTTGTCGATGCTGCTGCCGTCGTCGACTTAGCTTAGCCATAGCGACGCAGTCGATAACGCAGGTAACATACGTGTACCTACAAGGATCGCAAGGGTCTCGGAAATTAGATACCACACATCGACAACGCAAAGATGTGAATCTTTAGACAATACACGTGATGTATAAAACATCAATCCAGCGGACAGGATTCCTAAAACATCCCATTTTCCGTTTTCAAGAAACAGTTAGCAATATTCGCCAGCCTGTTGCCCGTCGAGAAGCTATGCAAGAAAGCGAGTCGCTGGCGTAGCTTCTCTCTCGGCCAGCCTAGCCGTGCCGCGGTACACTCACACCACTCGGCCGGCCTGTACGTGTGCCAACGGCGATTGCAAGGGTCCGCGAGGATCCTAACTACGCCTAAATAAAGCAAAAAAATGATCTGTTTGCTGTCAAACGCGCTGGATAAAGGGTAAATCTAGTGCTCTTGACTAGAGAGAAGTCATACTTTTGCGTTCTTTAGCCGCAGTTTCGGATATTCGAAAGCATGTTGCTCGCACTCACACATCGCTCGGCCGGCGTGTACGTGTGCCAACGGCGATTGCAAGGGCCCACGAGGATCCTTACTACGCCTAAATGAAGCACAAGAATGATCTGATTGCAATCAAGCGCGCTAGGCAAAGGGTAAATCTAGTGCGCTTGACCAAAGAGAAGTCATACTTTTGCGTTCTTTAGCCGCAGTTTCGGATATTCGAAAGCATGTTGCTCTCACTCACACATAGCTCGTCCGGCGTGTACATGTACTAACGGCGATTGAAATTATTTCGAATATTGAAAACCGCACCTCGATATGTTCAAGAAATAAACAAACGGTATTATTTTTGCGAAGTCGTAATTTACGCCGCCGGAAATTATCATACTCTTTCTTCTATACCGGACAGACTTCACTCATGGAACGCGGAGCGATGGGTGTATATAGATAAATGAAAATTAAACTACATGTACAAATAATTTATTAATATACCAAACATATATGTATATATAAATTATGTTAATAAATGTCATTTATTGAGATTGCTATAAATTAAGATTGCTTCATTAGCCGTCTCGTTCTACGTGAACTGCATCATCCTCTCGACGATCCAGGAGTTCAAATGATATGTGACTGTAACTGAAACATCACAAAATATATTATTGAAATATGACAAAACTGCAATGTACTTGAAAATATAAAAAGTAAAGTATCTTACATTATCAGCTCATGCTCGATCCGTTGTCGAAGACGAAGCAGTACAGATGATATGTAGCTGTAACACAATGCAGATTTCGAGTGGACAGTAAAGTCTGTCCGGTATAGAAGAAAGAGTATGATAATTTCCGGCGGCGTAAATTACGACCGCGCAAAAATAATATAGTTTGTTTATTTCTTGAACATATCGAGGTGAAGTTTTCAATATTCGAAATAATTTCAATCGCCCTTAGTACATGTACACGCCGGCCGAGTGGTGTGTGAGTGTATCGCGGCACGGCTAGGCTGGCCGAGAAAGAAGATACGCAAGCGTCTCGCTTTCTTGCATAGCTTCTCGACGGGCAACAGGCTGGCGAATATCCGAAACTGCGGCTAAAGAACGCAAAAGTATGATTTCTGTCTAGTCAAGCGCACTAGATTTACCCTTTATCCAGCGCGTTTGACTGCAAGCAGATCATTCTTTTGCTTTATTTAGGCGTAGTTAGGATCCTCGCGGACCCTTGCAATCGCCGTTGGCACACGTACACGCCGGCCGAGTGGTGTGAGTGTACCGCGGCACGGCTAGGCTGGCCGAGAAAGAAGATACGCAAGCGTCTCGCTTTCTTGCATAGCTTCTCGACGGGCAACAGGCTGGCGAATATCCGAAACTGCGGCTAAAGAACGCAAAAGTATGATTTCTGTCTAGTCAAGCGCACTAGATTTACCCTTTATCCAGCGCGTTTGACTGCAAGCAGATCATTCTTTTGCTTTATTTAGGCGTAGTTAGGATCCTCGCGGACCCTTGCAATCGCCGTTGGCACACGTACACGCCGGCCGAGTGGTGTGAGTGTACCGCGGCACGGCTAGGCTGGCCGAGAGAGAAGCTAAGCCAGCGACTCGCTTTCTTGCATAGCTTCTCGACGGGCAACAGGCTGGCGAATATTGCTAACTGTTTCTTGAAAACGGAAAATGGGATGTTTTAGGAATCCTGTCCGCTGGATTGATGTTTTATACATCACGTGTATTGTCTAAAGATTCACATCTTTGCGTTGTCGATGTGTGGTATCTAATTTCCGAGACCCTTGCGATCCTTGTAGGTACACGTATGTTACCTGCGTTATCGACTGCGTCGCTATGTTGATCTGTCGCGTCGTTGTGTCGACGACGGCAGCAGCATCGACAAGAGTATCACTGGTCGGTGGCAGCACTCATCGAACACAGATATCAGCGCTCGTAGCGACAAATGCCGGAACTATGTCTTTCTCAAAGTCTACTTTTTACGCCTAAAATACGTAAATAAATAACATAATAGACGTTTCACCAACATTGTATGTGCCCTCGCTACCGGGCGTGCATCCAGGTGTCTCTATAAGAACCCTAAATCTCCAGATACTTAAAGATTCAACATGTCGTGACGTCACGCGGCCTACAACGATTTCTGATGGACAACATGCTGCCGAATATCCCAAAGTACGCCTCAATATCGCAAAAGTAGGCTGTCTCTATAGTCAAGCGCACTAGATTTATCTTTCATTTAGTGGACGTGTATACTCAAAACTCCTACTTTTGCGTTTTTTCGCCGTCAAAAGCGGCCCCCCGGAACCTTGAAATAGCTTGAAATCTCGTACGAGTTCCTCTCTGCTCGTATACGTATAGGCTAATCTAGCGGAAGTGTGTGTGCCACACATTCTCATTCGAGCTTCCCCTAGCGGCCGCTTGGAACGCTTCGATCAGGAGTCCGCACCCTTAAGACTACTACAGACATTGCATCTTATGGGCTTTTCTGTCTAGGCCTCGGGAGGCCACAGTGGCCCCCGTACCATTTCGGTGTCGCGCTCAATATTACCGATAGTTCACGAATTTACGCGTGTTAGCAAAAACGGAATATTCCGTATACTTTATTTTTACTACGGGCGTTTTGGAGGCTACTAATGCATACGGCGCATGTATTTGAACGGTGAAAATAATATTTATGAAAAATGTATTACAAAAATACGAATTGTAGTAAAATTAATTTGGTATCTATACGTAATATTATTTTTATTACTCGTGTCACTAATGAATGTATATTATAATAGTTTTATACACTTTAGACCAATAGTTTACTTTCTTTACACTTAAAATCAATACAAATTCTATGCAGGTGATGAGTGCGTACACATTACACATTCAGGAAAGAATTTTATTTGAGGCTTCCGACGACGTATTCTAATCTGCATAATTTTTAATATATGAATATCAGTTTACACATGCTTGTGTACACTGCAACAATTGTCATGTCGCGAAAGTTTATACATTTCTTAACATTTTCATATCGGAAAACAATACATTTCGTGTTAAAATTCAAATTAGTTATGTTGATAAGTTAACATTTGTTAATAATATAAAAATGATGAAAATAATATTAAAACTACACGTGTGTTCTGCAAATTGCTTTGGTGAACATGGTTTTTATCCATATAATCAGGTGTAAATATATGTAATAAAAAAACCACGAATTGAAAATTGCAAAATTTTTAACAATTTTAAACAATGATTTTAAATAAATTTTAAACAAATACTCTAATGATCGTTCAATGAAATTGTGGTTAAGATTAAAAAGCAACGTGCCTCTGAATTTCCACAGCTTCGAAAAGCAGGACAAAACATTTATCTCATGGCTTGTGATAGAAACCGTTCGAACGATTTCGATGCGAGCATCGATAGTTTCTTGTACGAACGTAATGCGGCAACATGGAACAGATCCAGCCTCATCTTTTTACCCCCTCTAACACATGAATCAGAACTAACTTTTAGTCCGGACACAGACTTAAGATACCTACAGACATTGCATGCAATCACCGACGAGATCTCGTCGGTGATGCAATGTATTTTTCTGTCTACGGTTCTGAATTACCGACTCTGTAGAAAATGCCCTAGTACGATAGCGGACTCTATCGAAATGGAACGGTCAGCTGGTGAACTATATAAGGATGCAACACATAAAGTGTGTGTCTGAGGTGGATCGATTTTACAGCGTTGTCAGCTTCAAAAGTGCAATGTTGCCGCATTACGTTCGTACAAGAAACTATCAATGCTCGCATCGAAAGCGGTTTCTATCACAAGCGATGAGATAATTGTTTTGTCCTGCTTTTCGAAGCTGTGGAAATTCAGACACGTTGCTTTTTAATCTATACCACAGAAATTCCAATCGTTGAAGATTTTATTGAACGATCATTTGAATATTCGATGACTTCTTCAAAAATCATTATCATTTTTTAAAATTTTTTATGCGAATATAAAAATGTTAAAAAGTTTGCAATTTTCAATTCATGGTTTTTTTAATACATATATGTACGCCTGATTATATGGATAAAAACCATGTTCACCAAAGCAATTCGCAGAGCACACGTGTAGTTTTAATATTATTTTCATCATTTTTATATTATTAACAAATGTTAACTTATCAACATAACTAATTTGAATTTTAACACGAAAGGTATTGTTTTCCGATATGAAAATATTAAGAAATGTGTAAACATTTGCGGTATGATAATTGTTGCAGTGTACACGAGCATGTGTAAACTGATATTCATATATTAAAAATTATGCAGATTAGAATACGTCGTCGGAAGCCTCAAATAAAATTCTTTCCTGAACTTCGATGAAAACTTTTCCATAAAAATACAGTTTAACTTATCCGATTTGTGGCATGTTTAGACTTATTTTCATCAAAAAAGCATTTGCAATCGACTCATAATGTTTCCGTGGCAGAATTGTGAACCATAATAAACATTTTATTGTTATTAATACGCGTTAGTGAAACCTTTACATTGTTGTCTTCAGGAGGCACACGTAGCGGCGACGTACGATATGGACGTGATTCAGCATCAGAGGCAACATTGTAACACACATTGTATTATAAATAAATCCAATTTTATTTATTATTAACATTATCATAATGGTAAAATCACCTATCGATTGAAAATGTTTTTCTGATCAAAATAAGCCCAAACACGACATAAATCGGATTATCATGCAGCGTACATTGCACTGAAAACTGCATTCGAAACATTTCCGACGACAAAATCTGTCTACAGAAGCCGATGGAATTTGAAAAGTCTCGAGCTCGATAAATATGGTAGTGCTTGTACCTGACCACTAGTTGCTTACGCTATTTGTTGTTGCACACAAAAATCATCGTAGCTAAATATGTATATATGTCTAATCGAATAAAACTGTGCGGTGAGTCGTAAAAAGACGTAAATAGGAATAATAAATCACGTTAATAAAATTTTAGCAAGAATTAATGACGCATGTCATTAAAAAAAAAAATTTATATCTTTTCAGTAAAATATATTGTTCTCTACATATTGTATAATAAAGCAATGTTTCCATGGACACAATAGAATTAAACTAATACAATAGATGAAAATTTGTATAGCTTTACATATAAATTATATAAAAATATTATAACGAAAATTTAATTTAATGAATTTAATAAATTTATGAAAATTTAATGAATTCTTATTTCTCTACAGGTGAAAAGAATGCAAGTACTCATTTTAAAAATAGGGAAACACAAGAATAGTTAATATATGTGTAATGTGTACGCACTCAACAACTGCATAGAATTTATATTAATTAAGTGTAAATAAGAAAGTAAACTACTGGTTTAAAGTGTATAAAATTATTGTAATATACATTCATTATTGACACGAGTAATAAAAATAATGTTACGTATAGAAACCAAATTTATTTTACTACAATTCGTATTTTTGTAATACTTTCTTCATAAATATTATTTTCACCGTTCAAATACATGCGCCGTATGCATTCATAGCCACCAAATCATATTAAACACCCGTAGTAAAAATACAGTATACGGAATATTCAGTTTTTGCTAACACGCGTAAATTCGCGTACCCGAAATGGTACGGGGGCCACTGTGGCCCCCCGAGGCCTAGACAGAAAAGCCCATAAGATGCAATGTCTGTCGTAGTCTTAAGTCTGTGGTCCGGATAAGAACTAGTTTCAACCAATTATTTAATTTGAATATAAAATAATGTTTCAATGTCGAAATAATATGCGATATGTAACGTACATTCTCAGTACGTACATCATATTTAGACTACATCAGAACCTACAATCTACTGCAGGAGTGTAAATCTATTTAACACTCGCTCACGAGAGCAAGAGTTACATGTATTCTGAAACGAAAACTTTGTATTTGGATTATTAATTGAAAATAATTGTTGAAGCTGGGACATAGGAAAAGGAAGAAAGTATTAAAAGTCTTACATTCTACTATGAAATACATATTTACGCAAATTCTAAATGTGCAGCTACTAGCTCGATATTATCCACTACATGCAAGATACTACAATTTATAAGTTATAATATCTTGCGAATTGTGGATAATATCGATTGCCCAGGTCTCACCACGAGGAGGTTGCTGCACAAGAGACCCGAAAAGGAGTCAGAACGAAGTCTTCCTTCGTTCTGTCTCCCTTTCTTACAACGAAGATTCTTAGAAACTAAGTTTCGCAGGTGGCTAAATGGAAAAGTAGTCTTTTTCATGGAAAAGACTTCTTTTCCATTTAGCGTATGTCGAGTAATTATTGCGGGGTAAAGAATGAATCGGAGAAGAAGTCTCCGATCCAGGAGGGACCAAGGGCGAATCAGGCGGAAGGCTCTGATTCTTTCAAAGAGAGAAACAAGATCGAACCAGAGCAGAAGGCTCTGGTTCAAGGGTGACGCGACGCGTTCAGTGCTTACAAGTCCTGAGCCGACCAGCTCGATACCCGCCACTCCATCACCAAGAAAGATGGCAAAGAGATGCGCTCAAACGGTTTCTGGCGCTACTGGGTGCCACGAGAACGCAAGCGTTAACATGACGTGCCCAGGATTACGTTAACACAGAGGATCGTCAGAAGACGAGTGAACGAGTCTCTTAGACATCCCTCTCAATGACTTCACGCCGGATACCGAAACTGGACCGGCTCAGAACCTGCCTGCAAGGCCGACACAGCAGAAGGCTGTGTCGGAGTCGGAAAACGGAGCGAGCAAAGTTAAGTTACGGCAATAATTACTCGACATAATTACAACGACGATATACAATCTTAATAACTAACGCACGCACTAAGACTAATTTATAAATAATCTGGAGTCTTCGTTCGATGATTCCTCTTCGATCGATGAATTTTCTTCTGTCGATGAATTTTCTTCTTTCGATGAATTGTCTTCCTTCGATGAATTTTCTTTTATCGATGAATTTTTTTCTTTCGATGAATTTTTATCTTTCGATGAATTTTCTTCGTTCGTTGTGACTAACAAGAGCAAAATGAACGACCCAAATCGAAACAGAATCGAAAACCAATTGAAAGAAAAACGAAACAGAATCGAAAACTAGTTGAAGCAAAATGGAAACAGAATCGAAAACCAGTTGAAACAGAATCGAAAACCAGTTGAAATAGAATCGAAAACCAGTCGAAACAAATACGAAACAAAATCGAAACCACATCGAGCCCAAATCTAATGATTTGTGGATGCAACGACCTATAGGCGATTCGGGTGCCTCCGGGGACGCGAGTCCCCGTACCCACTCACGGGCCCCATCCCGTGAGTGAGTCCCTGAGGGAACTCCGATCCGAACAATATTGATTTCAAGATAAAAATATCAATTTCCAGAAATAAATATCCATTTCCAGAAATAAATATCCATTTCCAGAAATAAATATCCATTTCCAGAAATAAATATCCATTTCCAGAAATAAATATCCATTTCCAGAAATAAATATCCACTTCCAGAAATAAATATCCATTTCCAGAAATAAATATCCATTTCCAGAAATAAATATCAATTTCCAGAAATAAATATCAATTTTCTGAAATAAATATCAATTTTCTGAAATAAATATCAATTTTCTGAAATAAATATCAATTTCCTCAAATAAGTATCAATTTCCTGAAATAAATATCAATTTCCTGAAATAAAAATCAATTTCCTGAAATAAAAATCAATTTCCTGAAATAAAAATCAATTTCCTGAAATAAAAATCAATTTCCTGAAATAAAAATCAATTTCCTGAAATAAAAATCAATTTCCTGAAATAAAAATCAATTTCCTGAAATAAATATCAATTTCCTGAAATAAATATCAATTTCCTGAAATAAATAACAATTTCCTGAAATAAATAACAATTTCCTGAAATAAATAACAATTTCCTGAAATAAATATCAATTTCCTGAAATAAATAACAATTTCCTGAAATAAATAACAATTTCCTGAAATAAATAACAATTTCCTGAAATAAATATCAATTTCCTGAAATAAATAACAATTTCCTGAAATAAATATTAATTTCAAGACAAATATATCAATTTCAAGACAAATATATCAATTTCTTGAAAAATATCAATATCTAGACAAAAATATTGTATCAATTTGGTAAAGTTGAACTTTGAAAGTCTTACAAAATTAAGTATTACCATTCTTACAAATTACATAAGAAATTTAAAACTCTAAGGTCTGCAATTCTAGATCGGTACTTCTAAA
The DNA here is from genome assembly GCA_913789915.3 of Sphecodes monilicornis. Classification (NCBI taxonomy): domain Eukaryota; kingdom Metazoa; phylum Arthropoda; class Insecta; order Hymenoptera; family Halictidae; genus Sphecodes; species Sphecodes monilicornis. The sequence goes on along the minus strand of OU565298.1, from coordinate 19,524,621 downwards.
ACTACCTTAAATCGCGGCTATTTATTCGCAACATTAACTAGACATTAAGTCAACTTTGAAAATTTATACTACTACAACGCATGTTACAATTTGTTTCGCAACGCTACTTAAAATCGCGAATGTTCTTATCTTACAGTTGATCGTTGCAACTGGAGCATGGGCGCCTGAAATATCGAATCATTCTAATACAAACGCGATCCTTTTGATGCGCAACGCTAATTCAACAAATCTAAATTCAAAATACTATTTAAATAAGAAAAGAACTCTGACGTTGAGAATTCTATATCGGTGTCTCTAGAATTACTTTAAATCGCGACTATTTATTCGCAACATTAACTAGGAATTTGATCAACTTTAAAAATTGAAACTAGTACAACGCGTATGACAATTTGTTTCGCAACGCTACTCGAAATCGCGGATGAGCCCATCTCACAGTTGATCGTTGCAGCTCGAGCATGGGCGCCTGAAATGTCGAAAGACTCGAAAGCAAACGCGAACTTTTGGTGCGCAACGCTAATTCAACGAACAGAGATCCAAAAAAGATTACTCTAATTCAACAAATCGAAATTCAAATTGCTATTTAAATAAGAAATTTAAAATTCCAACGTTTAAAATTGTACATCTGTATGTCTAGATTTACTTTAAATCGCAACTATTTATTCGCAACATTTACTACACATTTAATCAAGTTTTAAAATTGATAGTAGTACAACGCGTGTGACAATTTGTTTCGCAACACTACTTGAAATCGCGGATGTGCCCATCTCACAGCTGATCGTTGCAGCTCGAGCATGGGAGCCTGAAAAGTCGAAAAACTCGAAAGCAAACGCGAACTTTTGGTACGCAACGCTAATTCAATGAACAGAGATCCAAAAAAGATTACTCTACAGTTTCTGCAAAACGAATCGCGACTATTTGTTTCGCAACGCTATAGTTTAAACGAGCTATATCGCTGATAGAGACTACTAATATATTTAGAAGAGAGGCTAACTTTGATCTCTGTTAAAAATCGACTAACGCAACGCGTACTTTTTTCGCAACGCTAGTGCAAATCGCGGACGTTCCCATCTCGGCTGAACGTTGGGGCGGCGAGGCCTGCCCATGCATGCAACTAACTACTTTTACATTCTACTACAACTCTATTTCTACAGACGAGTATAACGACAAGGTAGTGATAAAATGACTCACTCGAAGATGCGAAGACGTTGCAATGATTGTCCTTTTGAATGACAGTTTGTCCGGCATCTTTGGCATAAAACCACGACTGCTCCTTCGGCCTCATCCCGACAATTTGTTTCGCACCGCTACTCGATATCGCGGAAGTACCCATCTTACAGTTGATCGTTGCAACTGGAGCATGGGCGCCTGAAATATCGAAAGATTCTATTGCAAACGCGATTCTTTTCATGCGCAACGCTAATTCAACAAATCGAATTTAAAATGCTATTTAAATAAGAAATTTAAAACTCTAATGTCTAAAATTCTAAACAGGTATCTTTAGAACTACTTTAAATTACGACTATTTATTTGCAACATTAACTAGAATTTCATCAACTTTAAAAATTGATAGTAGTACAACGCGTGTAACAATTTGTTTCGCAACACTACTTGAAATCGCGGATGTGCCCATCTCACAGTTGATCGTTGCAGCTCGAGCATGGGAGCCTGAAAAGTCGAAAGACTCGAAAGCAAACGCGAACTTTTTGTACGCAACGCTAATTCAGCGAACAGAGATCCAAAAAACGATTACTTTACATTATATGTAAAACATCAACGATATGAACTTTAAAAGCGCAGTTACCAAATTGAAATGTAATTTTGAACGGCGACTATTTGTGATTCGCAACGCTACGCTCTAAACAAAATTTTTCGCAACATTAACTTTAATCTCTGTTCAAAATCGACTAAATGCAACGCGTGGTTTTGTCGCAACGCTAGTGCAAATCGCGGACGTTCCCATCTCGGCTGATGGTTGGGGCGGCGAGGCCTGCCCATGCATGCAACTAACTACTTTTACACTTTACTACTACGGTATACTACTACTTCTACAGACGAATATAGTAACAAGATAGTAACAAAATGACTCACTCGAAGATGCGAAGTCATAGCAATGAATGCCCTCTCCGAGTCGATCAGCACGGTAATGACTGCATGCCGGATACCGAAACTGGACCGGCTCAGAACCCAAGGTAAACGAAGGAAACATTGAAGAGTCCATGCCCCCCCCCCCGAGCTAGCTTAAAGTAGGCCAAGGAAGTATTAGATAACCCTTGGACTACCCTAAGCTAGCTAAAGGTGGACCATGGTAGACAATGGTAGGCCATTGGTGGAGGACCCTTGGTTAAGCTTAAGCCAGCTGAAGGTAGACAAGGGTAGCTCTGGAAGACCACTGGTCAGCCTCAAGGTAAGCACAGGTAGGCCAGAGTAGCTCTCGATGACCACTGGTCAACCACAGGGTAGACCACTGTTGGAAGACCCTTGGTCCACCCTAAGCCAGCTGAAGGTAGGCAAGGGTAGCTCTGGAGGACCACTGGTCACCCTCAGGGTAGGCCAGAGTAGCTCTGTATGACCACTGTTTGAGAACCCTTGGTCCACCCTAAGCCGGCTGAAGGTATGCAAGGGTAGCTCTGGATGGCCACTGGTCAACCCCAAGGTAGACCACTGGTGGAGGACCCTTGGTCCACCCTAAGCCAGCTGAAGGTATGCAAGGGTAGCTCTGGAGGACCACTGGTCATCCCCAAGGTAGGCAGGAGAGGCCAGGGTACCGCTGGCAGACCCTCCTGGTCCCGGAGCCCATCCGCTCCTGCCGGAGGGCCCGGCCCGACTGATTGACTGAGCGCGCTCCGCGAGCTTAGGTAGCCAGTGATGCGCAGCGCGCAGCGAAGCGCAACGTTCCCTACCCCAACTAATTTCGGTAGATCTCGATTGCCGTGATAATAATTATTGATAAATCTATTATTTCTGGCTGTTTAATGTTTATAACAATTCCTTTTGCCAACGATGTCGACAAGCATCCCCTTGTCTATCTACCAACTAATTTTTTAGTAAAAATTGTTAATCGTACTCGAGGTACAGAACAACTTTTAAACCATGAATATTACCAAACAATATTATATCAAGCAAATGTAATTAATAAAGTTACTATCTCTGGCTGTTTAATGTTTATAACAATTCCTGTTGCTAATTATGTCGATAAGCATTCCCTCGACTATCTGACCATCTGATTTTTCAGTAAAAATATGTAATGGAACTCGAGATATTGAATATCTTCTGACACATGAATATTAGCGTGCATTAATTTATCGAACACAATTCACTGATAAATTTATCATCTCTAGCTGGTTAATATTTGAAACGATTCCTTTTCTCGATGATGTCGACGAGCACTCCGTTGACCATCTTGCCATCTAATTTTTTAGTAGAAGTAAGTAATAAAACTCGAGATCCAGCATAATTTATGATACATGAATATTACTAAGCATAATTATATTGAAAAAATGTAATTAATGAATTTGTTATCTCTGTTTGTTTAACGATTACAACGATTATATGTTTGGTTACCTCACCACCCAATTTTTTAGTAAAAATAGCTAATAGTACTCGAGATACAGATTAACTTTTATGCATGAACATTTGGAGTGTACAAGATATTCAGTTCTCACTAGTATGCACAGTTTCATTAGAACAAGAGTAACAAAAATTATTTATAACTAATTAACCTCTTCTAGAATCGAATTGAAAACTATACATGAATGTTGCCGAAGATCCATTCTATATTCTTCGAGAGCTAATATTTATAAAAATTACTTGAAGTAATTTATCAACAATTTTTGTGGAGGTAACTTCTAGCTTCTATGCCCGCAATGAGTAAGACAAGGAGAGTCCGAGTATTTGTCAAAGGTAAACACACAAATCGTTGTGTCACCTCTCTGGAAATCGTAAATAACTAATTAACTAGGCGTCGAATCTACATAAAACTGCAACAGAAATGTAGCTGAGACATCATTCTAGATCCTCCGATCACAAGGAAGATTATTTTTTACCAGAGATCTGTTAAATTATTTGAGTTTATTTTAGAACGAGACTTAGAATAATTGTTTATAACTATTTAGTCTGAAATAAAATGTGACGATAAACTATATGTGAAAGTAGCTGAACGTTTATTCTATATTTCCTAACTGCAAATATTTGTAAACAATTCCTCGCAAGTGTGTTACTAATGAATTTTCTGTCGAGTGTGCACAGTATTCAGCAGCTCTGTGTCTGTCTTTCTTTCTCTTCTTAAATGTGCATAAGTTCGTCCTTGTCGGATACAAACTTCTTTATCATGTTCGCCAAATTTTTACCAGCGGGTTCGAAGTCCTGTAAAAAAATAGGCGGTACAAGTGAATAATACGTGGATTATTCACTTGTACGAATACAATTGCGTTTTAAAGCTGACAACGCTGTAAAATCGAGCCTCCTCAGACACACACTTTATGTGTTGCAACTTCATGTAGTTCACCACCTGACCGTTCCATTTTGATAGAGTCCGCTATCGTACTAGGACATTTTCTACAGAGTCGAGGATTTTGGGACTGATTTGGAGGAGGTGATCCTGCTTGAGAAAAATCTGTGATATTGTGTACAAAACCGATTGTGTATTCCCATAACAAAAATTTCGTTCTTACATCGATCGTAGGAATAATTAAAATAAGTGAGGAACGAAATAAGCATCGAGGAATCAAGTACGCCGAGTACCCCACGCGCCTGGGGCCCTATGGCCCTTGGAAAAATGGACGCCATCATGGATGAACAGAATTCCAAAGCAGATCCGTCCTTCTGGCACCAGGTACCTGTTAAAAAAAATAAAATAATTAACAAGGAAAACTCCTTAAAAAGGAAGAATAGTGAAGAGTCGCTGGACCTTAAAGTCTTAAAAATAGATACTTCCTTGAAAACTCCGACACCCCAGATCAATCCAGATAAAACAATAAATTTATACCCAACCACACACAAAGGCCCAGCCTACGTCAAGGCCCGCTTCACTAATTTGCAATACAATAAACAAAAATCACTCCTTCACATGGCAAAAATTATAAGCACCTTGAAAGCCGGAGCAGAAGAATTGATCCCATGCGGCAGAGGATCAGTAGAAATCAAATTTAAATCAGCAGACCAGGCAAACACATTTGTCACGAACAAAAATCTACATACGCATCAAATCGAAGCATTCATTCCCAGATATAGGGTACAGCGAGCAGGAATTGTTAAAGGATTTAGCACCGAATTTGACACCACTGACTTCTTACACGACTGCGATTCTCCCTGCAAGATATTACAGGCAAAGCGTCTCAACAGAAGACACAAGAACTTGGATTCGGGAGTTGTGGAATGGATCCCTAGTGAAACTGTTCTTCTAACCTTCGAAGGAACTGTTCTCCCCGACAGCGTCAAAATATTTGGCCTTCTTAGTATGAGAGTCGAAGTGTACATCGAGCCTATCAAAACCTGCTACAATTGCTATAAGTTTGGTCACACACCCAAATTCTGCAAAAGCCTCCCTATTTGCAAAAACTGTGGAGCTAATGAAAAACATAATATGGATCGGTGCCCAAAAGCTAACAACCCTTCTTGTTACCACTGCAACAAAGAACATAGTACGTTGGACAACAAATGCGAAATACTCAAAAAAGAAAAAGAAATTAACACGATCAAGGCATTCCAAAACATTAGTATCTGGGAAGCCAGGAAAATTGTTAACGCCTCTTACAGCCCGCTCACTGAACGAATCACCAACACTATTCCCACAGTAGAGAATTTTCCTCCCCTACAAAAACAACCTCAAAAGAAAATCATGGAATTGAAGTCATTTGGCGGACAGGAACAACCATCCCCTGCTGCCAACACTTGGAAAACACAGCACATTGTCAGCACGCGCACGACTGCCCCTCCACCTCCGCATACACCGTCCACAAAGAACCAAAGGATCTCACCCGTGAAACCAACGCTTAAGAATAAAGAGCAAAACGTGCTCATTAAAACAGTAACCAAGATCAACAATCCATCTACAAGCACAAATAAAAACACCTCTCTGACACCTTCGCAACTGCTCACAAGAACCAATACCTCTTCCTCACTCAAACAGTACGGATCAAGCTCTAAAAATAAAAAAAATGGATAATAAAATCAAAGCAATTCTCTGGTACTGCAGAAGCATAAAGAGCAAAAAGAGTGAACTTGAACTCCTAGGAAAATCTTATGATCTCATTGTTTGCACCAAAACCTGGCTCCGTCCTAACACAGAATTCATTCTACAAGGCTTCGACTCAATTCGCGCAGACAGACCACATGGCAAAGGAGCCGGAACGGCCTTCTTCATAAAAAAGAATTTAAAATACAAAATTACAAACAATTTTAACCTCGATGATACCACGGCAGACTACAAAGTCATAAGAATTGAAAACGCTGACTGCACCATCAATATCGCCGCCTGCTACAGACCTCCAGGGCATTGCCTGAAACTCAACCCTTGGAAAAAATTCACTTCAGCCCTGCAAGAAGAAGGTAGCTTCATCTTAATGGGTGACTTTAATGCTCGACATCATTCATGGAACTGCGACATCAACGATACATCAGGCATGAATCTCAACAAGATAATAGAACAACACAACGTAATAGTGCACAACGTCAATGACCGATCAAGAATTGCTTTACCGGGACACTCTCACAGCAACTTAGACTTAATAATCTCCTCAACAGACATAGCTCACAGAATAAACACTATACAACTAGATGACCCACTAGGCTCTGACCACTACCCCACCGAACTCACTATACAAGTTGAAAAACACACACACAACCGTAAATCCAATAGAATTTCCACACTCAAAACAAACTGGCTGGGTTACACATCGTCCCTCGACTCAAACTGGGACTATTTTATATCTTTACAATACACAGACCAATCTGCCTCCGACCGCTACAACGACTTCATCAACAAAATGAAAGACGCAGTAATAGAAAACACTCCACAAAAACGTTCCTCTCACAACAAGACATCTTCAAATCCAGTTCCCTGGTGGAACGACACCTGCGACAAAGCAGTAAGGCTCCGCAAGGCCGCTCTCCAGAAGTGGAACTATACCCTTCGGATAGCTGACTGGATCGCCTACAAAAAGCAAGCAACCACCACCAAGAAGACACTAAAACAAGAAAAAATAGACTCCTTCCGTGACTTTGCTAGTAACCTGAATGCACGCACAGACATTAGCCACCTCTGGAAGAAAATCAAGATCTTTAAAAACAAATGGACTAACAATTCCTCAAGCAACAGCCAAATGGTTGACCACGCAGAAGCTTTGAACTCAGCCATTGATAAACTGGCCCCACCATGGGTTCCCGAGAAGACTCCCGACTTAGACAATAACACACACAATAGCCTCCTTGAAGACACTTTTAATTTTCTCGAACTTAACTTCTCCATAGACACCTTGAAACCTAAAGCAGCTCCAGGCCCAGATAACATTGACAATCTTATGCTAAAACACATCTCGGCTAAATGCCAGCTAGTCCTCCTTGACATCTTCAACGATCTCTACACCTCCCATACCAGACCCTCGGACTGGACACATTCTCAAGTTATCTTTATCCCCAAACAAAACAAAAATAGCTTCCGACCCATTACCCTAACCTCATGCCTTTGTAAACTCTTCGAAAGGCTAATCAACATCCGACTGCAATGGTGGACCCGACACAAGCAGGCTTCCGCAAGGGCAGATCGTACCACGACAACATTGGCAATATCATACTTCAAGCAGAAACCAGTCTCCGCAAAAACCAATGCTCAATTGCTGCTTTCTTGGATATCACCAGTGCCTTTGACAACATTCACCACAATACCTTAATGTTAAAACTACAAGACATGGGACTTTCGTCGAATATGCTACACTTCATTAAAAATTGGATATACAACAGAAATGTAGAGATAACAGATTCATCGCCCAACGTTCCACATACACTGCGCACAATCTACAAAGGTGTTCCACAAGGAGGTGTCCTTAGCCCACTGCTGTACAACATCTACGTCAAAGACATCCTTCAGGATCTCCCAGCTAACATACAAGTCAACCAATACGCAGATGACATAGCACTATTATTCACAAGTAACTCTCTTCCTCATACTAAACAGGTCATTGAAAAAGCAATCTATATTATCAATCGCAATCTAAGTGCCCTAGGATTACAACTTTCACCATTAAAAACACAAATTCTGATTTTCTCCAATCCAGTTATTGCACCTGGATCCATTACATTTACCATAGATAATCAAGTCATATTCAATAGCAGCCATGCTAAGTTCTTGGGCATTCAGATAGACCACCAACTGCATTTCGACAAACAAGTACAACAGCTGACCACACAATGCACAAAATTAACCAACATTATCAAATTCCTCAGAGGTACCTGGTGGGGCTGCAACCCTCAAACCCTTATATCTATATACAAGGCCCTGATAAGATCTAGATTAGAATATGGAAGCTGGTGGTATTACCCCATCCACAACAAAAAATTATTACTGAAACTAGAGAGGATCCAAATTGCTGCTGTAAAGTACTCCCTCGGCTTGAGATTCTCCACACCTAACATGGTTGCCTTAGTTGAAGCTAAACTTCCATGCCTTCAAGACAGAGCAACTTATTTGGGAACAAAATACTTGCTAAAAACCTACAGTAACTCTTCAAACCCCATTAACATCCACATTGCCAACTTCATATCCAACTTCTACACTGGAACGCATCCAACACGCAAGAATAAGAACATACTATTCCTCCAATGCTGGCGTGAAGTCTCCCAATATCTGGAGCAAATAGCACAACATCCTCTGATTCCTTGTTACCGCATCGATTTAAACACACAACTCATAGACATCACCCCTGATTTCACTACAGGAACAACGTTCCAAGATTCTCCAGCCCCCAATCACGAATTTAAAGACTTCATTAATAAGAATTTTCCAAACCACATAATCATATACACAGATGGCTCCAAAACACAGGATGCTCTATCCACGGGAGCAGCATGCATATGCAAACAGCTGAACTTCCAGAAAACGCTAAGCCTCAATATAAACACCTCTGTTTTTTCAGCAGAATGTGCCGCCTTAAAAATTGCTGTAGATTTTGCCATCGCCAATAATGACCATCCTACCATCATCTGCTCTGACTCGCTTAGTGCCTCACAGGCATTAACAAGGAAAATTCTTCCCCAGGACACAAATAACTTTATCATCGACATCAAGAAAAACATTTCAGACCTCCAAAAACACCATGAAACAGTCAACCAAATACAATTCATGTGGATTCCTGCCCATATAGGCATAACAGGCAACGAACAAGCAGATCATTTAGCCAAACAGGCTTGCCAGGAACCTGAAACAGACCTTCAACTAATTTCATATTTTGAATTCAACGACAAACTAACAATAAACCTTTGGGAGAAAACGAAGATACAGTGGACTAGTGAAGCAACGCACAAAGGGAAAACATAGTTCGAATCATTTTACGACACAATCAGAAAACCTTGGTTCCATAACCAGGACCTCTTTAGATTTACAACCAGCTGTATTTCTAGATACAGAAGCAATCACTATAACCTTGCAAGCTCCCGTTCAAGGGTGGGATACACGAAAGAAAGCAATTGTGAATGTGGTTATCATAACCAAAACCTCAACCACATCCTTTGGAACTGCCCTATATACAACACTTCGAGAAAAGCTCTAGTCACAAAACTGCAGCAATTCGGTTGGAAAGAACCATATAAAATTGAACCATTTATACAAGGACCCAACATACCCGCGCTTAAAATAATCTCCGCTTTTCTAAAAACTAATAAGTTATTTATATAAGGCTAAGCTAACTCAACTAGGATAGAAGTACATTGAAGAACATACGAAGCATGCGCCGACGCATGTCTCACACAACATACCAAAGATAAATTCCCTACACATATTATTTACGGTATAATACTATAATTTTAATGTACGATAATGTTAAATAGTTTTAAGTACGTGCAATATTAATAATTTAAGCATTAGATATATATATATATATATATATGTATGTACATGGATATGTATATTTTATGTGTTACGTGTGCGTAGTTTATGTGTATGTAGTTGTATGTATGTACACGACCGCTTCGCGGCCGTGTACAACATACTCCCCGGCTAATGGACACGACAGTCCAATGCCGTTTCTCTAATAAATGAATGAAATTCTACAGAGTCGGTAATTCAGAACCGTAGACAGAAAAATGCATTGCATGCAATGTCTGTAGGTATCTTAAGTCTGTGTCACCGACGAGATACTGTTAACACAGACTTAAGATACCTACAGACATTGCATGCAATGTATTTTTCTGTCTACGGTTCTGAATTACCGACTCTGTAGAAAATGCCCTAGTACGATAGCGGACTCTATCGAAATGGAACGGTCAGCTGGTGAACTATATGAGGATGCAACACATAAAGTGTGTGTCTGAGGTGGATCGATTTTACAGCGTTGTCAGCTTCAAAAGTGCAATGTTGCCGCATTACGTTCGTACAAGAAACTATGCACAAGCGATGAGATAATTGTTTTGTCCTGTTTTTCGAAGCTGTGGAGATTCAGAGACACGTTGCTTTTTAATCTATACCATAGAAATTCCAATCGTTGAAGATTTTATTGAACGATCATTTGAATATTCGATGACTTCTTCAAAAATCATTATCATTTTTTAAAATTTTTTATGCGAATATAAAATTGTTAAAAAGTTTGCAATTTTCAATTCTTGGTTTTTTTAATACATATATGTACGCCTGATTATATGGATAAAAACCATGTTCACCAAAGCAATTTGCAGAACACACGTGTAGTTTTATTATTATTTTCATAATTTTTATATTATTAACAAATGTTAACTTATCAACATAACTAATTTGAATTTTAACACGAAATGTATTGTTTTCCGATATGAAAATGATAAGAAATGTATAAACTTTCGCGACATGATAATTGTTGCAGTGTACACGAGCATGTGTAAACTGATATTCATATATTAAAAATTATGCAGATTAGAATACGTCGTCGAAAGCCTCAAATAAAATTCTTTCCTGAACTTCGAAGAAAACTTTTCCCTACAAATACAGTTTAACTTATCCGATTTGTGGCATGTTTGGACTTATTTTCATCAAAAAAGTATTTGCAATCAACTCATAATGTTTCCATGGCAGAATTATGAACCATAATAAACATTTTATTGTTATTAATACGCGTTCGTGAAACCTTTACATTGTTGTCTTCAGGAGGAACACGTAGCGGCGACGTTCGATATGGACGTGATTCAGCATCAGAGGCAACATTGTAACGCACATTGTATTATAAATAAATCCAATTTTATTTGTTATTAACATTATCATAATGGTAAAATCACCTATCGATTGAATATGTTTTTCTGATCAAAATAAGCCCAAACACGGCATAAATCATGCATATATAGCGTACATTGCACTGAAAACAACGTGCAAAACATTTCCGACGACAGAATCTGTCTACAGAAGCTGACGGAGTTTAAAATGTCTCGAGCTCGATAAATGCGGTAGTGCTTGTACGTGACCACTGTTGCTCACGGTATTTGTTGTTACACACAAGAAATAATAAATCACGTTGATAAAATTTTCGCACGTTAATGATGCACGTCATTAAAACAAAAATTTATATCTCTTCAGTCAAATATATTGTTTTTCTACATATTGTATAATAAAGCAATGTCTCTGTGGACACTTTAGAATTAAACTAATACAATAGAAAATTTGTATTATTTTATACATATTCATTAAAAATATTATAACGAAAATTTAATTTAATGAATTTAATGAATTTATGAAAAAATGAATTCTTATTTTTCTGCAGATGAAAAGAATGCAAGTACTTATTTTAAAAACAAGAAAACACAAGCATAGTTAATATATGTGTAATGTGTACGCACTCATCAACTGCATAGAATTTGTATTGATTTTACGTGTAAAGAAAGTAAACTATTTGTTTAAAGTGTATAAAACTATTATAATGTACATTCATTAGTGACACGAGTAATAAAAATAATATTACGTATAGAAACCAAATTAATTTTACTACAATTCGTATTTTTGTAATACATTCTTCATAAATATTATTGTCACCGTTCAAATGCACGCGCCGTATGCATTAGTAGCCTCCAAAACACCCGTAGTAAAAATAAAGTATACGGAATATTCAGTTCTTGCTAATATGGCTAAGTTCGTGAACTATCGGTAATATTGAGCGCGACACCGAAATGGTACGGGGGCCACTGTGGCCCCCCGAGGCCTAGACAGAAAAGCCCATAAGATGCAATGTCTGTAGTAGTCTTAAGTCTGTGCTGTTAAAGACAGCCAGCCTTACGGGAGTTCGTGTCACTCGAATATTTCGATGTTCTCTTACGCCCTCTAGGATATATTTTGGCTGGAGTGAGAAACAGAAGGCCACCGACGGCATTTCGTCGGTGCAGAAGACCACCGAGGAGATTCTCGTCGCGACGCGTCGGCGAGAAGACAAATCATCACGAAAACATATCGATTATCATCAAATGTTACATTCTCCGCCATATTTCAGTGGATGTTTTGGAAGCAAAAATAATATCAATAACGAATATTTATAGAACATTATTCATAGAAACATAATTCATAGAAATATTGTACGTAAGAAAGTATTAAAGCATAATTTTAGGAAAATCTAGAATTCCTACTTCAACTTTCATATCAGATACCTGAATTTGTAATTTAAAAATATTTCATAAATGAGCATTATTTATTTCTTTATACTTCCTTATACATAATTGTTCCAAGAATCGATCTGTGGAAACATATGTTGAAAAACAGATTAACGTTTATTTGACATACTGTTCCGAATAATAAAGAGTTCGATAAAGAATTACGTGGATGAATTAATATGTAGGATGGGTGGCGAGTGGATCGGTGATTAAACCGGGAAGAGGGGTGTAACGACAAAATCCAAAAATATTATGTGATAGAATATATTGCTAAAAGCTTGAATGACTGTCGGATTAATTGTCTCCTTGAAGTCGGATTGACTGTTCTCGGTCCCATCGACGCGACGTGGAAAACATATTTGCAAAAATAGGGGGAGTCCCAAGTGGACATGCCCAAAGCTCGTCCTCCCATTTCGTTCAGCTTCTAGCCACTTCGCGAAGAAAACATGTGTATGTACAACGGTCCCCTCGCGAAGAGGGAAAGCATAGGAACGTCTACCTAGAAATTTGAATCGCTGACTGTTCAAGATGCGCGCGCTAACAGCATGACGTCATTCGCCTTCGCGCCCATAGCTGTAGCGAGCTCGGCGCTGTCGATGCGTAAGACGGCCAATCAGCGAGTGCGGTCGGTCATTATCCGGTCCATAGAGCGGTCTTATTGGCTGATCAAGCATCCAGATCCTTCGAGAATGATCGTTTCTCCGAAAACAGGAAATCGCCTGCTTTCGCGCCAATCTGGATCTGATTAGCCAATAAAAGGAACGCAGAATAATGATCTTTCTCTCTTTTTGGCAAGCCGTTAACACAATCAAATCTTTTGTTCGACCTCGTAAACCGCGGAAGTAAGTGAAACTGTCTAATCAGAATTGACGAGTGATAAAGCTTCTTTATTCAAACCATTTTAAATAATCTAAACGTTTTACAAAACTGTACAAAGTTGTTCGTCATTAAAGACTGCTTTAAATACCAGAAGATAGTGAAAGTGAACCTTCCAACCCTTCCTATCTGAAAATCCCTTCAAAGACAATTCAGAACAGTTTATTTCTAAACACTGACAAATATAATATTACTGTAAGAGCAGAGATAGACAAGTTTTTATTGAATTAAAAATTTCAAATAGCGAATAAAAGATAAAAAAATTATTTGTCACGCGTCAAATAAAAATAATTCAGGTTATCTCTATTCAACGCATGAAGAATAATGTTTTATTCAATGAAAATTTATCTTTTGGCGTTGAATAAACATTTTATTTTCATCTGTATCTTTATTCGACGGTTTATTCGACTTCGAATAATTTTCTTAGACGCGTTCGAATACTGTAGGTAGGACCGAGCAGTCAGAGAACGGAACGTGCGTTACAATGTAGTCGCCCAATGAGTAGTGCTCGGAGCACTTGGCCGCCACTTGGCCATACGAATTGGGGGTATTCCTTGAGAATGCCTCCGATCGAGCTACGAATTGGCCATGTCCGTTCTAAATCGTAGTTCTGTTTGTACTTTTTAACTTTTGCATGTTTCCATTTTTGGTTTAATTTAACTTTCCACATTAATATATTGACTCTATTGTAAAAGTTTATTTCATAATAGTTATTTTTTCAAAAAAAATATGATGAATGCTCTTTTTCAACTTCTACAAAAAACCTGCATTTATCGATTTTTTACGTGTTTTCACTTTTTTGACAATAAGGTTTTGTAACGAAAAGTCGGAAAAAATCTGAAATGTCAATATTGTATTTTATCGATAATTATCCCCAACACAGGTCTGCCCAGGGATTACGCGCCAGGGATACTATTCTTTGACTTTTGTCGAACGTAAATAGAAAAGGACAGCGGAGCTCGAGAGGCCTCGGTCGCCGAGAAGGGGAAACATTGTAACTCGATACGGATCGGGTCGGGTATATCAGTGTGAGACCACTACTAATCAAATAACAGAACTTCTTTATCTTTTTATAGGACTTTCATTAACATATTTGGTGCATTTGTGTTTATGGAAATGATTGTAAGACGCTATTTTTCGCTAAGACGCGTACTTATAATATTTCGAGCACGAACGTTAAACAAGACTATTCAAGAGAATGAATGCCCGGAGTCATCCCTTGCTCGTCGAAGTCAAGGTCCCATAGCCAGGGGTTGGCGAGCAGGGGGGGGTGGTCGAAGCGCAGGTAGCCGCCGCTCGTCTCGCGCTAAGGGTCCGTTCCTCGGGCCGTGGTCCCGCTGCATGCGTTTCATCCCTGCATGCTACGTGACGTCTTACATGATTCCAAATATGATATAATTCCGATAATACAGTGTTCCCTCGATTGTTGCGAAGACTTCGGGGGTATAGAGTCTCAGAAATCGCATAGGGACTACGTTCTTTGGCGTGTGCCGAACATAGAGAAGGACAGCGCGTGAACGACAATGAGGGACTGAACGTCGAGGCAGTCGGCACAGTTCAAAGGGCTGCATATCGATTAAAATTTCAATGCAAATTGGAAAGTTTTTATTTTTCATTCTTTTTTTTACAGAATTGTTACTAACGTATTTGTGATATTTTTCTAATTAAAATAAGTCTAAATACGGCATAATTCGAACCATATTTACTTATTTAAGGTGTAATAATAACTCGCTGTGAAATCGGTAAATATGATTGAAACTCTGTCTCGCAAATCTATTGATGAAAGTGTCGTACAAGTGGAACTAAAAATGATGGAATTATGAATGAAACTAACAACGTCTTATTCAGTGATTGGTTCTTTAAACAGCTCACATAATGCGATAGAAGCGAATTCGGGTCTTTAAATCTCCACATGTAAGACTTGGAAGCGAATTTTGATCGCTGACAACGGTGTAGGTTATTCAGTAGGTCTTTAAAAAGCTGTGCTTATATTCATCACTTATGGAGCAGTGGAGAAATATGATTCATTACTAATTGATCATCCTGTAATACACAGGAGGAGCAAAGAAAGATTCGTTTTTTTCTTTAGTTATGTGGCGTACAGGGCCAGGTCGTCTAAGGTTTCGCTGCGCTGCGAACCCGAATGGTTTATATCAGCGTAACAGCCAAGTCCTGATACTGCAAGGCCATGTGACATATTTCGGGTGACGGCCACTCCGGATTTTCCCAAGGAGTATAATCGCAATTCTATCGAGTTTGGTCTTATTTTAATCAGAAAAATTTCACAAATACATTGGTAAAAGTTCTGTAACGAAAGAATGAAAAATAAAAGTTTTTGTATCTGTGTTAGCATTGCAATCGATATGTAAGCCTTTGATCTATGCCGAACGTTGCGACTCTACGCGTCTCTTTCTTTCCACATGCTATCTTTCTTTGCGTTCGAAACTTTCATCGCTTTTTAAACAAGTAAATATAATCGCAATTCTATCATGTTTGGTCTTGTTTTAATGAAAAAAATTTCACGAATCCGTTGATTAAACGGATAAAGACAAGCGCAGCAGATTCCGGGAAAGGATCAACAGCGCCCGGCCCACCAAAGGCCCCATAAAGCAGCTCCAGCATCTCGGCCACCCCTCGAGCCCACCCCTCGGAAGCTCATCCCCTTTTTCCTCTCACTGAGCATTCCTGACGTAAGCAGAATCACCGCGGACGATCCAAGATTCGCGTTTTATTCGGACATTTTATTTCCAACTCCGCCAACTAGAAAACCTTAGAATAAAAATTGTAAACTCTCGACAAACCGTTAAAAAGCTATATTTTACCATTGTATTACATATTTACAAACATATTTATAATAAAGAATTATTTTTTCGAACCATCGTCTCTAATCCTTTCGTTCAACGTACCTCTCCACTTACGATATTAAAGAACCGATATCCTCCCATCGAGAACAGGTTGCCGCTCGTCTGTTTTCGACCTCTCGTACAGGCTTTTCCACATCGGAAGCCATAGCACGTTACACAGCCATACACATCGGATTTGGCTGCTACAAAATATACATGACGATAAATGGGAATAATCATCCTTGAGGAGCAAAAAATACCTAGAACCTTTCATGGGTTTTACTTCAATAGGTCCACACACGTAGGCGTATATTATTTCTCCTATGTGCTCAGATTTAGACTGACTCTGTGGGGAAGGTAACCTATGACTTTTACCAATTGCACAAGCTTCACAGAAGTTTCCACCTATACCTTCCTTGACTTTGATATCATGCTGTTTCAGGATTTTCTTTGTCTTGGCAAAATTCTGATGTACGAACTTCTCGTGCCAATTCTGCAATGTGTCCACCTATGCTGCTGCGGCGATTGTTCCGAATTGCGCTTCGTCTGAACAGCGTTGAATTCTGGGACAATCAACTTTAAACTTCATGACGAATAGCGAATTCACGCGTTCTCCTACTGCAACAACATTTTCTCTTTTAAGAAATTTACAATGCTTATTATCGGACACAGACTTAATTCCTCTGTCGAGAGTTGCTCCCAACGAAAACAGGTTGTACTTAAGTTTTGGCACATATAGCACGTTTGTCAGATGAATTCTATTCCAACTTTGTCCATCATATGTTGACACATTAATATTTCCTCGACCATATGCTTCTAGGAAAGTTCCATCTCCGATGCGAACATGTAACTTCTCTTTTAGCGGTTCATACGATGCATACAATTCTCTTTTATGTGCCATGTGCTCCGACGCACCTGAATCTAAATACCATGTGTCCATAAATTGACTTGTGCGCTGTAAAGATACCAAAGCCTCGCTTATTAGACCATCTCCATGAGCTTCTTTGTTGCCCATGACTTTGCTTCGACACTCACGTGCCCAGTGGCCTGGCTTCTTACGTATATTGCACTTTCCCGGTTTCCAGGTACCTCTTTTATCTCGACTTCGGAATTGACCTTTTGACTCACCTCGGTTTCATTTAGTTCTTGAGGTTAGAGCGTTGCAGCTGCCACCTTCTCTTTGGTTATGTCTAAATTTCTCTATTGTGACCCGAGCAATAAGATTGTTTTTTGTGCGTTCAGCTTCTGACGTTGACTCCCAGGCACTCACAAAGTGGTCATAGCTTGACGGTAGTGTAAGCAAAATTTTGGTCATAATCATTTTGTCTGAGATTGCCTCACCTGTAGCTCGCAACTTATAGGCTAGGTTCTCTAGTTTGGCAATATGAGTGGCCATATCGTCTGATTCTTCCTTTCTTACTGTGAACCATTTCTGCTGGAGAACATGTGTCAATGCCTCCGACTTTTGCTCATATATCCCTTGTACTTTGTCCACATTCCTTTAGCATAAGCACATCGCATAATGTGTATCATGCATTGTTCTGAAATTGTGGTAACTATTATCTTTTGTGCTATTGCATCCAACCTCATCCATTCAGCTATCTCTTTTTCGGTTTTTCACTTTTTAGCATCAGCGCTCGTTGCGAAGGGGATGACCCACTTGGACGCTATCCGATCGGACGCGTTCCTTTTGGACGCCGTGCCGATTGGACTCGTCGTTCGGACGCCATTGCGGTTGGATTTCTGACATTTGGGCACCGTGCCTTTTGGATTCGTGACATTTGGGTGCCGTAAATTTTATAATCAGTGCTTTTCGAATTCTAAATATGGTGATATTTTATTGTGAAATGTGCGGTTGGGTCCGGGTTAGTTCTGGGTTAGTTCTGGGTTAGGTCTGGGTTAGTTCTGGGTGAGGTCTGGGTTATGTCCAACCGGTACGGAGTCCAATCGGCATGAAGTCCAAACGGCACGGCGTTAAAACGACACGAGTCCAATCGGCACGTAGTCCAAAAGGAACGCGTCCAATCGGATGGCGTCCAAACGGGGGTGTCCCGTTGCGAAAAATGCCGGAACTATGTCTTTCCCGAAGTCTACTTTTTACGCCTAAAATACGTAAATAAATAACATGATAGACGTTTCATCAACATTGTTATGTGCCCTCGCTAGCGGGCGTGCATCCAGGTGTCTCTATAAGAACCCTAAATCTCCAGATACTTAAAGATTCAACATGTCGTGACGTCACGCGGTCTACAACGATTTCTGATGGGAAACATGCTGCCGAATATCCGAAGTACGCCTCAATATCGCAGAAGTAGGCTGTCTCTATAGTCAAGCGCACTAAAGGCGTTGATTCAAAATCGGCCAAAATTACCCAAGATCAATTTTCCTGAAACTTCGTATATTGGTAGCCCTTTGGGTCTAACATTGATTCCGTGAAAAAACTTTTTTCCAGGACTTCACGGTTACGGGGGGGAGGGGGTCAAAGTACATAGTTTGCGAAATCTATTATGTGCTGTAACTTTTAATAAAAATATGATATCGACCCGGCACTGATACCAAAAAATCATAAAAAATTCAAGCTTTCCAACGGTGTATAAGTTTATGTAATTTATTTATTCCTAACATAATTTTTTCACGTTTTTCGTGTTTTTCGAGGCATAAAAAATTCAGAAAAATTGCAATTCCCAAAAAAAGTATCGCCTGATTTCAACCAAGAACGCTGCATTAATAGTACATTTCATGCCCTTTCGAATGGTGTTTGTCATACCTTGGGGAAATTATTCGTTTTTGAGTTATAAAGTAAAATGTGAGTAGAAGTTGAGGCGCGCGGTCAACTACTCGACCCATATATTCATTTCAAACGTGGAAAAAACGCTTCCTGTGGTTATATATACTTTTTGGAAGCGATAGTTCGTACTTTTATTTAAATATACACATGTTCCGTCGCAAATGGTAAATATATTATCTTCATATTCCTGAATTTTGTTTAAATGACGAGCTATATTTGATGTCTCTTGTTCTATTTTCTCTCTTGTTATGTTCCCCACAAAATGAGGAACAAACTTAGACATAATAATATCTCGCACTTCTGAAATTATTCTACATACCGTAGGTTGTGACTTATTTATCATAGCTCCAATGTCTTTTTGAGACGAACCACGATATAAATGCATTAAATAAATTGCCACCTTTTATATTGAGTTAGTGCCCTCACTTCTACTGAAACAGTATTCAGTTAAGTTTTGTAGTTCGCTTTTGTCTAAGACAGTCCTGGTTTTTAATTCGCTGTTGTGTAATTTATCAAAAAAATTACATTCATGTGGTTTATTTTCGTTGAAGTTCCGTAAGTGATCAATAATATTTACAATTTAATTTATTGATAACGTTGTTTCGTTTTGTAAATTGTCCTGTAGTGCAAGTATCGAAGAGTGCTCTATACTGTCGTTTGTGATATGCCTTTTGCAACATACTGATCTTTCGTGGATTATAATATGATCATTTATCAATATTTCTGTCCTTAATTTTTTATTAATAAAAGTAAGATTTTTTTCTTCAACACGTCTACAACCAAAGATTCACTTCGAATGACACAAGTGGAGATTCCAAAAAACATTTTTTACAAAACACTTGATTTGATTTAACTTTCTTCTCCTTCTTCGGTTTTTTTTAAAGAAAAATGCCACATTTTCCGCAGTTGTTAAAACTCACATTTATTTCTTTCAGTTATTGTACTAATCACGTTTACTATTAGTCACATGTACTGTCAGAAATACTGTTATTTAGAATATGCACTACACTATGTAACTTATACACTACACCGCTATTAATAAAAGAAAATTAAAATAATCCAATATTCTAACGAAATGTTGTGCACATGCAAAATTCTTTTACAGACGATGGACCTTCACGACACGACAACGAAATTGAAACTGATGATTTGTCTTTGGTCTAGTTAAAAGAAATGCATAGATGACTACCACGACAGCAGTAATCTCAAACCGCGAAACGTGAAAAAATGAACACATCTCATCAATACTTGATTTATCTCTCGAAATTCTAGATGGTTGCGTCCGAAGAAAATGATTGTTTCTTTTAGTCCTTTGATTGTCGGTATCGATAAAAGAGTGAATAGTTCCCTTTCGAAAAATTATAAAACACTGTATGTTTCGATTGAGATTATTAAATACTGTCGTGAATATAAATCGAAACAAACTAAAGAAGATACGCTACTTGATAATTGTATAATAAGATACAAAATAAAATAAGCAATATCTGCATTCTGGTATAATTATTGTAAAATATAACCAATGTGTTTCGCTGTTTCAAAACAGTAGAATTGATAACAATAGCATACCTGTGTTATGTACAGTGTATATATAATCACAGGAAGAATTTTTTCACGTTTGAAATGAATATATGGGTCGAGTAGTTGACCGCGCGTCTCAACTTCTACTCACATTTTACTTTATAACTCAAAAACGAATAATTTCCCCAAGGTATGACCTAAATTTACTCCATCGTCAATTAAAAAAATAGATATGTATGTATAATCAGAAAAATTTTGTTCAGCGAAATATTACAAATATGATGGTAAAAGTCTCCTAAAAGATTAATTAAAAATGAAAAAGTGTCGTCATTGCATTACTGTTGCCTCACCGATGTTATGTACCTGACCTATACATAATGACCATGCACCTGTATAGCGTTGTGGACAATTATCGATGAAATACTGTACCAGATCGAGACGACGCGACGCGACGATTTGCACATAGACGTGCGACTCGATGGCAGGTTCTAATACTCCCCCTCAAACGCATGTCTAATAGTGCTTACCGATTTGCCACTCATTCAATTCAATAGTTGAACACACGACATGCTTTTCCTTCGGCAAGCTCTTTGTCAGTATGTCGGCGGTCATTTCTGTCGAACGCAAATATTTTAACTTATACGTTTCTTACTTACGTTTAATAATTTAACGCATTCCGCATGCTTAGTTTTTTCCAACGCTTTGGTGAACACATCCGCTATCATTTTATCGGTACTCAAATACGATAGATTTATGTTGCCTTTTTCTAGAGCTTTGCGAGAGAAATGGTATCTAATATCAATGTGCGTACTCCTAGAGTGATTTTACCTTACCTTTAATTTTACCTTACATAAGGTAATTGCACTCTGATTATCACAAGATATATTTGTTGGGCCTTGCACTAGACTTTCTAACTTCATGTGGTGGAGCAGTCTTCTCATATAGATTACCTCTTTCGTAACTTCGGACAAAACTATGTATTCCGCTTCCATAGTCGAGAGCGCCACGCATTTTTGTTTTCTTGTCCCCCAGCTGATTGGGCCATTTGCTAATTTTACAATAAACCCGGAACACGAACATCTATCCTGCACGTCACTACCCCAATCAGAATCGACGTAAGCTGTTACCGCGCTGTTTACCTTTTTGTACGTGATCGCGTAATCAATAGTTCCACGTAAGTATCTCAGGATTCGTTTTCCCATTTTCCAATGTTTGTGGTGCTTCACAAAAACGGGTCAACGCGCTCGCGGCAAATGATATATCGGGACGCGTTGCATTCGCTACATATGTACAGTGACTCCCAAAAATATTCGGACACTAGGTATAACTAACTTTAAGATTTAATAATTCGTTTGTTGATAAAGCAATTGCCCTGGGAATTGTTTCTAGCAATAAAAGATTTATTAATGTTCATAAACATAGATAATATATTTGTGAACTATACATACGTTTCATAATAAACATGATTAAACGAAGTAATGGACCATGTGTTGCACACAAAAATATTCGGACATGTATTATATTTCTCTAGCAATCGCCTTCTGGGAACGTGATATTCCAAGAACGCGAAAACGTTTGTTTACGAACAGAATATCGCGGACCATTAGATGTCAATTCCGCATTACTACTGTCAGTAGTAAACGTGAATTCGTTCAAAATGGGTCGCAAAGGAAAGAATACGAGTTTCGATGTGCGACAGGTTGTAATTTTCCATCGAGAAAAAGGAAAAACATATCGTGGAATTAGTGATATCCTGCGTATAAGTAAGAGTACTGTTGCAGATGTCGGTCGAAGATTTTATATTGAGAATCGCATTGATTCTATTCCACAAACTGGAAGATCAAGTCTCTTATGTACGAGGGAGAAAAGCAAAATGATTCGGAAAGTGAAAAGAAATCCACGCTTAAGTGCTCTGAAACTAGTTAGTGAGCTATTAGAAGAAAGCTCCAAAAATGTGTCAGTCGAAACAGTTCAGAGAACGTTGATGCAAGCTGGTTACAATGGAAGAGTAGCTAGAAAGAGACCATTTATCAACGAAAAGAATGGGAAGAAACGAAAAAGCTTTGCAAGAGAGCTAATTTCTAAGGATCGGACATGGTGGAAGGATGTCATATTTACTGATGAAAGCAAATTCAATCTGTACAATTTCGATGGAACGACTATGGTGTGGCGGAAAGCGAATAAAGAGTTTAATTTCGAAAATACAAGAGGTACAGTGAAACACGGCGGAGGCAGCGTAATGGTTTGGGATTGCATTTCGTCATATGGAGTGGGTAACCTAGTGTTTATTGACGGTATCATGGACAAAAATCATTATTTAAATATACTCAAAAATAATTTAGTTCAAAGTGCTGAAAAAATGAGGCTTAATAATAATTTTAAGTTTTACCAGGACAACGACCCCAAGCACAAGTCACGTATTGTGCAAGAATTTTTATTATACCGCTGCCCCAAAATTCTTCATCCGCCGCCCCAATCACCGGACCGTAATCCTATGGAGAATTTGTGGGATGAATTAGACAGAAAAATTCGAAAAACCCCAATTACATCGATAGCCGAATTAAAACAAAGACTTGCAACTGAGTGGTCGAATATAACTGTCGAATGTTTAAAAAAAAATTACAAATAATATGCCAAACAGGTTAAGACATGTTCTTAAACAAAATGGTTATGCCACGAAGTATTAAACAAATTTTGTAATGCTAAATTACATTATCTAAATAGAAAAATTAATATTGTCCGAATATTTTTGTGAGGCAAAAATGGTACATTATTTCTTTTAATAATTTTTATTATTAAACGTATGTATATTTTCCAAATAAATTATGTATGTTTATGAAAATTAATAAATGTTTTATTGCTAGAAACAACTCCCAGGGCGATTGCTTTATCAACAAACGAATTATCGAATCCTAAAGTTAGTTATACCTAGTGTCCGAATATTTTTGGGAGTCACTGTATATGAGACTACCTATCAGCTCTCGGTATGGTGTACCGTCTGCTTCTAATGTTTTCTCGTCTGCTTCAAATTCGTCTGATTCTGAGATTTTTTCGTTCGCTTCTAGTGGCGTTGCCGTTGAATTCTAATTTTTCATGTCGAATATTTCTAATAAGTTGTGGCGGCACTTCCTATGCTCGTCAACAGAGGGACATTACGACAACACCTTTCCCGCTACTACCTGAATCTTCCTCTGTTTGTATATATACCGTCCTAAACTGTCCTTACTACATCCCGCGTCTAAGGCACGGGTCCGCTAGATAGCCTTCTAGATAGTCCTCTAGCGGGCCTAGGACGAAACGCTTCCTTCTTCTTTTTCCTCCTCTCACACACTTTTCAGCTGCCATAATTGGTGACCCCGACAACGCTACCTTCCGAGCAGAGGAGACGACAACATCAACAAACCACGGACAACATCAGGAGGACTGGAAGGTGACTACTC
The DNA here is from genome assembly GCA_913789915.3 of Sphecodes monilicornis. Lineage (NCBI taxonomy): Eukaryota > Metazoa > Arthropoda > Insecta > Hymenoptera > Halictidae > Sphecodes > Sphecodes monilicornis. The sequence goes on along the minus strand of OU565298.1, from coordinate 19,500,349 downwards.
TGTCACTGCCTTGCCTGAACTACTGCCCGACCAACAGTGAGGACTTCTCTCTACTATGCGCTTCTGACGTCATCTTCGCAGCATTATATGGTTTAACGTTTCCGCACCTAAATTTGTGCGACGTTTTCGTATCTACATTTGTGCGACGTTCATCCATTGTTTGCCCGACTATATGAGTCCTACAAGCGGCTTAGGGAACTACTCAGCTTCGTCGATTCGGCAGCATCACTGGCGGGCACACTGACAGCACACATTCCAGCGACCTCCTTGGATTCCGGCGGAGATCAGCGTAATTAGAGGGAAAATTTGTCCAGATATCGTTGACCACTGGCAAGGGGGTAATGTGGCGGCTACTTCCTATGCTCGTCAACAGAGGGACATTACGACAACACCTTTCCTTCTACTACCTGAATCTTCCTCTGTTTGTATATATACCGTCCTAAACTGTCCTTACTACATCCCGCGTCTAAGGCACGGGTCCGCTAGATAGCCTTACTGTCGAGTCCTCTAGCGGGCCTAGGACGAAACGCTTCCTTCTCCTTTTTCCTCCTCTCACACACTTTTCAGCCGCCATAAAGTTTTCTATGTACTACCTTTGAGACAATCTCATTTCACCCGTATGCCTATCTTTGTCTATATGTATGTATTCCTAGAATGTCTCCATTTTGTTGAGGAGTATATTCGACTAACTGGATGGTATATATTAAATGTGTTTATCGATCGAAATTTTTGATTAATTGTGTTCGATTTCGGCGCACAGGTTCGATCAATGATACAAATTAGCAATTTTGCAAATTAGAAACCTCTTCGGAAACTCAACGTTTCGACACAGATGTGGGTCTTTCTCAAGAGATGAGATTTTTTTGCGTCTGTAACATAATTTAATTGTAATAACGTATTCAGTGTAACACAAGGTATGTTGATTTCAGAAGAAGATAAAAAAACAATAAAACTTTTTCATACTTGCTATAACGGAAAAATTATAAGTGACATTTATTGAGAAAGAAGCTGACTACATGCCGGCAGAAACGGAATTGGAACTTTTGAAGGTTGTAATGTAAACAGAACATGCATAGGAACGACACATTCAAAATGTAATCACAAAAGTGATTCATGGACTCTGTGTCGATAATAGGCTGTAAATTCAAATGCTATTAAAACTGTTTTCCACCCAACACGCAATGCAAGTGTTCCTAACCAACCGTTATGGTATTGAAAAATTGACATTCAACTCATTTGACAGAGAAACGAATTATAGCTGAATTCAGATTATGGAAAAATTTTTAATCAAATATAAGAAACTGGATAATCCCTCAGCATTGAGAAAATTTGTAAACTCCCTCGATAAATATTCTTTGGCATTATCAGTGCGGATCTTCTTTATTAAATTCCCTGTTGACCTTTCTGTTTTGGCTTTGTATTCTTTGAAAGCTCTGAGTATGTCCGAGCGTTGTTTTAACATGGCTACCTCTATGTGTCGAGTTTTATAATCGATGAAGATAACAAAATACCTCGCTCCCTCTAAAGATGATACGTGTATTGGTCCACATATATCGCTGTGTATCAAGCCCAACGTGTCTTTTTTCCATGTGGTTGATGATTTATACGACAGCTGATGTATCTTACTTTTCAGCATACCTCGCACGTTGCGCTTGGTCCTCCAAAATTTCCAGTCAGGTCAGTCACCATGTCCTTCATTTTCTTTATGTCGTTGAAATTTAAGTTTCCTAGCCTGCAGTGCCACTTCATTAAATCACTGTCATGGATTCTCGATAACAGTGCGGATTGTTTTGCAGAGGTTTCTTGTACCAAGTACAACCTATCCTGTCGCACGACTTTCATTGCTGCAGGCCCAACATCTTTTCCATCCTCTTTCACCACATTAGCACAATTCTTATGGAAAACTACTTTGGACCTGCTATCTGTAATGTTGGATACCGACAATAAATTGTTTCTGAACTGCGGTATAAGCATTGTGTTTTTCAATCTAATATTGCCTGTCTTGTTCGGAGAGTTTTGAACCTTAATGCAAACGTCTCCTATTCCTGCAGAATCAACGTTGTTCTCCGCAGCTGTATAAACTTTTGTAATTTCCTTTTTTATCTAAATTCTCGAACCTCTTTTCTTTTTTGCACATGCGTGTTGTGGCTCCGCCGTCCAAACACCACACACCAGGCCTTTGGAAATTCATCTTAAATACAGTCGTTTGTTAAAAAGGTGGACTGTATAATACAATTCAACGACTTTTTAAGGGTGGCTCGAATATGAGGAAATAGGAATGTGTGGGAAAGTAATTCTTTGCACAGCGGCTTTATATTGATAGTGACCCACCTAATGGTGGGTCGTTTATTGAGTCAAAAAAAACCCGAGGTTGACACGCGGTCCGCGTGCTGGTCTCGCTCTCTCTCTCCCTGGAGGGTCGTCCCGTGGCGTCTAGCGACGTTGGCGTCTGAAAAAACAAAAGTACCGAACGAAGATGTTAAACACCTATAGGATACGTAACGTACCCGTTCGAGACGCTGTTTCCCGTATTCTCCTGACTGCGGTAATCGCTGTCGTGGAGAGGGAGTACAGACAATCTGCTCAAAGCGCAGAGTTAGTGGACTGTATTATTATGACTTATCTCGAAGATCGAGAATTCATCCGCTCGCACTGGCGTGGTCACGGTTAAACCGATTCTACTGCGTGTGCGTGAGCGTAGGGGTGGCGGTCAATCTTACAAGGAGGTTGTAAGGCTCCAAGTTCGATAATCCAGCCGAATTGCCCCGTGCTCCGGCTACCTCGATTTCTAGCACGAGCGTGACTCAATACGTCACGCGGCTGTCAATCTCGGTGGAAGACGTGGTCCAACTCACCACTTACACGCGCTAATTATTATCTGCGCACAATAATAACGGCGTATAGCGTAAGCGTTGTTCAACCAGTCGCGATCCCCACTCGGAATACTATCTCCGTCGTACAAGCGACGGTGTATATGGCAGGTGCAACTATGTCGGTTGAACTGGTCGAGTCTGCCGAGCTCGTCGTCACGGTCTCAGTCTATGGAGGGTGACTAGTCTGGGCCTTACGATTCAGGACCTGTGGGTGGACCGATCAATTCCGCCAAAGTGTATAATGAATTGACCGTATCACAATCAGAGTATCGGTTCGTCTGCTGCGCTGGGACGTCAAAGCGTATGCCAGGGCGTATGGCAGAGAACGTTCTCTGAAAGAGTGTCCTCCGTGAAACACGGGTTGCCGTAAGGAAGCGTAATCACGGTTCTTTGCAAGAATATTTCTTGATTGGCATGCAGTGAATTCGGGGAACGAACACGTAACTCGCGTCAATCACTCCGAAATACACTTGTCGTGCGGGGAAACAATAGCCACGTTAGAAAGATCTAAGCAGCTATCGCAACCGTGCACTGTTTATATTATCAAAGCCCGGGGGATGCCGTGGCTTGATCGTGTCACTATTGCCGGTACAACGCTGTTCGAATTTCCTGGAGCGAGCTCGTAAGCGAGCTCAGCCCGGTTCGAAAGGTCGTACGGCAGTGAAAAATGTATAAGAATACTTTTAGTTATCGAAACTCGGAAAATCCAGAGTTCGATAAAACTCGCTAGGCTAATCAATTCTCTTTTAACGAGCGGAACGATTTCGTAAGCGAGGCCAGTTCGTTTCGAGCGGTCGTTGCAATGGCTCGCCGTCGAAGACTTGAAACAAGAATTCAACAGCGCGACCGAAGAGTTCAGAGTTAGCCAGAAAAACTAGGGAGCAGGCGCCCGCTAAAACGTCTCGATGGGAATTGCGAATCGCGAGCGGAGAAACAAATCGGCAGAGTTCGGGTTTGAACGGTGTAAAAGACACAGCGTTGAACGTTTCCAATTGTTAATTATTTCCTTTGTATTTAAATAGTGTTTAATTAATTTTCAATAAATCTATAATTGGGCTTGCACGGACGAGCCCCCAATTATAGGTTTATTGAAAATTAATTAAACAGTATTTAAATACAAAGGAAATAATTAGCAATTGGAAACGTTCAACGCTGTGTCTTTTACACCGTTCAAACCCGAACTCTGCCGATTTGTTTCTCCGCTCGCGATTCGCAATTCTCATCGCCGCCCCTGTCTTACACACACTTGTACATACACATATATCACCACAGCTGAACACTTCACACGCACACGTACATGCTCATTCATTCATACAACTCGCCTAAAATACCTACACCAATAATAAAAAATATATCAAACTTAATCTCGACTTTACATAAAAATAGTAAAGATATTGTATTTGTATGGATTCCCTCCCATACGGGAATCGCCGGAAATGAGAAGGCTGACAAAGCTGCCAGAGAATCTATTAAAACCCCACCCCATAACTTTCCGATCTCTCCCAATGATCTAATTAGAGAACTTAAGATGAAAATCCACAATAGCTGGAACGAAAAATGGACTAGCTCTCCCCCTGTCAAATTATTCAAAATAAGAACAGATGTCTATAATAGCTCCCCTAATATGAACCATAGAAAAGATCAAGTAGTCACTACGCGACTTAGAATTGGACACTCAAATGTTACACACCTCCATAAAATCACGAAAACCCCCCAACTCTTTGTATTCCGTGTAACATACCACTGTCTATTGAACACATACTTCTTGAGTGCCCAGCTTTTCAAACTCAACGACAAGCTCTCAATATATCAACGGATCTTAGTGAATGCCTCAATGATCAAAAGAACATTGCATCTGTCCTTTCCTTTCTAAAAAATGTAGACCTATACCACAGAATCTAAATATTTCCTCATGCGTGTAATCATGTATTAAATGCGAACACTTATCAACAATACACTGTACTTATAATTGTATATCAAAAGTGGTCGCTAATGACCTCGATGTTAATGCGACCTTAAATAAACAATACTAAAAAAAAAATCCAACGACTTTTTCCATTGTCTCCGCACCGGTCGTTAGGGCAATACCCCGTTTGCCAACGAACGTTAGGTGCTGGCGGATCCTTGCAATTTCGAAAATCCCACTCCTCAATTTTTCCTAACCGATGGCCCCAGGCAAGTATAAATAGACGCGCCGCACAGTGGTTCCGATCCAGAAATATGGGGACATTTTGCCAAAAAATCAACTATCTCGCATAGATGTCTGTTGAGTATGTTTTGCTTTCTCAATTTCCAGCAATCTCAAAAATGAAAAAAGTAATAAACTGCAATAAAAATTGTTACTGTTATCGACAGTTAAAGTTGGATGTTTTGAAGATAGCATTTTTCATGGAAGAAATTGGTTGCTTTCTTTAACATGTCCTGACGACTCTTTTCAATATTTTTCTACCACTTTTTTTTAAATGAAAAGTATATCTTTAAATTACAAATTATCACTGACAATTAAACATTACTGTTTGTTATTTAAAACAAATTTAATGCTGACTCCATTGGGGAAAATCCTAAAAATTCTTAGTAATTCACATGGAATATCTTTTGACTCTCGAATATTCCCAGAATTTTACAAAGTGGACTATTCTCAGCATATTTTCTTTTATATAATCCTGCAAGAATCGGAATCACCTTCTTCCATTTTTACAAATTATCATTGTTTAAAGCTGCGCGCTTCGCTGTGCGTATAGGTGCTATGGGCGCGTTCATCGTCGAGACTATGCTACACTAAAATTCCTTTGGCCACACGAAGCGAGGTTTTCAAGACATAGAGCGACATCATAGGGAATTCTTCAGAAGATACACACTTTCAAATATTTATGCTATAATATATATAAACCTTCAACAATGATATTCACTGCCATTCTGCATTCAGTTGATACAAAGCCATACGAGAGTGAATCGTGCAACTGTTTGAGCGTTACATTGTAATTTGAATGCAATTATAAATAAATTCTATGCATAAAAGAGAAATGTTATCAGCAGAGAAAGCTCTTTGTACGTTTATAACAGCAGACCTGTCCAAATTTCAGTATACGTCCATTAGAAATGACGCTATACTGTACAAAACCAATCAATGGCCGTCGTATGCGGCATTATTAAAAGAAAAAAAAATTGTTATCCACCAAAGGAAGCTATAGATGTAACCGAAAAATATGCAAAAGTTGAGTTACAAAGTTTTCTAGATGACGCGGCTAAACGAATTTTAAAAAGCGTAGGTGATTTACAAAATAAGTCAATTGTCTGAAGAGGCCTTAGAGAGGAGACATAAAGATTTTAAAAATTATAGAAGTAATAAAAGCCGAAAATTTTCACGCACTGCTACAAATGAAGATATATTTCATAGATTATTATTAACTTCTGATCCATATATATCTTCCTTGCGTATAAAGTCCAACAATAATAAACCTAAAACCCTGGACTCAGAGGCTGAGGAACTAATAATTAAATAAAAACTTTTAACAGAGAAGGTAAGAATAATTAATTTAATTCTGTGTCACATAATTCTCAACTGATCACGAATTAAACTTATTGTATTTATTATTGCTTATATTTTAATTTGTGCTTTATACAGGTACCATAGACTTTGTGAATTTTTAAATCTTACCTGGAGATTCTGGAAAATACAGAAACAAGTTTACTCAACTAGCGATTCGTTAAACAAGTGGAAGAGTATTATTAACTAATTAATTAATTTGGACCTGTTTATTTAAAAAAAAGTGCTAAAATTTGTTATACTTGTACACATATTTAAAAATTGCAAGAAAGGCTATTAAATAAACATAAAGTATATTACATTTTACAGTATTAAAAATGAATTCTTGTTAATATTCTTCAGTCCAAATTTCACTTCGATATCTTTAATAGTTTAAAAGTTATACCAAAATGTCCCCGTATTTCTCGATCGGGACCACTGTGCGCCGAAACCGCGCTCGCTCTCGTCGCTATTTGACTGTATAACGCGTTACCACGCTGCTGCGATATTTACTTTTGGGCGCTTCGCAACTGTAAATCACTCACCGATAATTCACGTGAATTCTTCACCTCACACACCTCGTGCGCTTCACGTTGTGTGCATCATCTAACTTCATCACCCGCTTCTCACCTCATTTCGTAATTCATTTTCTTCATATCATATACACCAGTCTTTTGTAAATACCTGCTTTTAAATACATCAACCTTTTACCAATTACACTTTTCTCACGCTTACTACTCCACGCCTCAACACACCTTTACCTTCATCCATTTTCCAATCCATCGCTATACTTTACAACACATATACAGTTAAATATATTGTTCATATGGCAGTGCCTCATTCATTTACTTCTTACCCACTCACTAAGCTCTTGCTAACACAAATAATAAAGTATTTAAAATAATTCATTACTTCAAATGATGGTAAACCTTACGTTTAGGGGAGGATGCTCCGATGACCTTGACATATGTTGTTGAGGACAACATTCTGAACAACTTTTGTCATTACAACTACCCGGTGCTCGGTCTCAGTTTTCGAGATATTTGCGAAAAACTATTGCTAATAGTGTATTGAATTTTCCGTATTCTCCCAAGCTCCGTGGCAACGTAAACCTGTTCCGGGGCCGCATCTGTTTATTTTTTGTTTGTAAACACGTTGTGGGGATGAGAAGCGACAATACCACACACACCCACCCAGTGTTTCTAAAAAGAAGGCTCTCACACTATACAATATAAAATCAACTGAGACGAATACAGTATACATGTATTATATTATCGCATTTGATAGTAAAACAAATTGCAAAACCTAACCCAGACCTAACCCAGACCAATACAGCATACATGTAGGATGCCTAAATACCCGCCAAAACGGTCGAGACGCGCGTCCCGCCAACGCCGGTGCAACGCTCGCTCCGTAAAACAAACGAACGGCAAAAGACATGCGAGGAACGTCGCGAAAAGAAATGCGAGCGAGAGGCGACATCGAGGAGTCTGGCGTCGGTCGCCACGTTGTACAGTTGTCTCCATGTTTGTTCCATCATCATTTAATTTTTATTAAATTATTATTATCTGTTACGAGTCGACACCTTGATTTACCCCTGCCCGCGTAGATCGATTATTCAACTCGATCGCGAATATCGAATCAAAATAGGGAAATCCTACATACATGTATTATATTATCGCATTTGATAGTAAAACAAATTGGTATTGGTTTCAGTTGATTTTACATTGTTTAATGTGAGAACCTTCGCCTCATAAACACTGGGTAGGTGTGTGTGGTGTCGTGTGTTGGTTAGGACTAGGTGGCGGGGGGCGGAGAGCACGCAGACGAAATTATGAGTATCCGAATAGTAACTATACCAAACTGAGAATTTTATTCTGTATTTAAATGGTCTAATGGATACGTAGAATTTATTATTTCGAAAAAAGCATCAATGCGTTTATCAAAATTGTACGTTCTTTTAAATAAAAATTCGGCGATATAATTAGTATAATGATAATCACGTATGCCATAGCGAGGAATGCTAGCAATAGTTTTTCGCAAATATCTCGAAAACTAAGACCGAGCACCGGGTAGTTGTAATGACAAAAGTTGTTCAGAATGTTGTCCTTAACAACATATGTCAAGGTCAAGGTCAAGGTCATCGGAGCATCCTCCCCTAAACGTAAGTTTTACCCAAATGATTATATGTTATCTTATTTGGAATAAAATTTGCCAAACCTTGGTAATAAGTGTAAAATAAATAAATTTTTTCTTAAATGTGAAACATCATCAAAGCTCTACAAAGTAATTTGCGTCATTTGATGGTGAAATCTATATAATGAGTGGACCGATAGCGGTTCGAGAGCGGACTGGGAGTGGACCGGGACCGGACTGAAAGTCTAGTCTGTATCGACCCTAAGCGGACCGATAGTGTGTAGAGAAAGATCGGGCCGGGACCTGGCCGAACCGAAAGCGGAGCGGAACCGACATCCGATAACCGACGTGTGAACGCTCGCATCGAAGACCATGTAATTTATATTTGACCGGACCGAGATAAGACGGGTAGTGAGCATCGACCCTGAGTGTGCAAGATTAGAATATTCTGAGTTTCTTATCGTCGCTTTAAATTTCCAAGCTTTTATATGATAACTGTTTAAATAAAAAACGCGTATATACCATTCACCATGTTAAAAATTTTGAAATTACTACTTGTATTACGATTATTTTCATTTGTGAGTCTGCGAAATACAGTAACCAATTATATACTTTATTGGATTTTTAACATTTTTAACACAAATTATATTACACTATCAAGATGATAGATTTCACAACGAATATTGGCGATTTCGTAAAAGATATTATCTTTTAATTGGAGACATGTGGTACTTATGACCAAGCCTACTTAGGGGCCTGTACATGGGACTGTATGGGTTTTTTCGATAATATACAATATAGGGGCAAGGGGCGCGAAGTTCATAGACATGAGATGCGATACACTTGAAGTAGCAGTTGTAACAGTGATGTGACTCAACTGCGTGCGCCTGACCAATTAGACGGTTTCTTTGCGAATTCCTTTTGCATTCCTTCCGAGTACCCTTTTGGCTACCGTGAATAATATATACATGCATATGTACATACGTACATACGTACATACATGCATTCGTACACACATAAATAAGGTTGAACAAAATAATGAATATACCGCTTTTTTATCGCATATTTGATTTTTGTGAGTGTTAGTTATGAATTGTACATATTTCGATCTCCTTTTAAATTGTTTTTAATATTTAAACAATATCTCCACAAAAATCTTAATATTAGAGATATTTCCATCAATAGATATTCCACTTTTTTCATATATTACCTATAATTTATTAATAAAGAAACTCGCCAGATTATGCCTGAAGAAATTCAAAACGTATTTTATATTAGACAGTGATTTCATACGTCTGACTGATAAGAGGAATGGAACTCGTAAATGTGAAACGATAAAAGTCTTGGAATTTCATTAATTGTACATAATATCTGCATGGGCAAGAATTGATTCGCGTTGGTGCTGTACAATTGAAGCGTATTTCTTTGAAATTATATAAGAGCACAGAAATGTTTGTAAGCTGCGATAAGGACTAGAGAACGAGACGCAAGACGCGTAGCGCGACAAGGCGCGAGACGAGAGAGGCAGGGTGAGAGTGGTTTCAGTTGCATTACGTACAATGTACATATGATCGTGTTCAAGAAATTCGTGTCCTTTCGTCGCACGTGTACGATGCTCTCAGTTAACGAGTGGCCACTTCAGCAGTCGATACGTTTCTTCAGACAAAACTATTAAAGTGTTATTAAAACATTAGTGTTACACAACAACACAAAAATTAGTGTCACACAAGAGTACGTATCAAAGGATTTTTATGTGTATTTTCATGTGATCTACATTAAATTTGAGGTAACGCATCCACATGTTTACAGCGTGCGAGCGTGAGCTGCGTGTGCGTGTGCGTGCGCGTGCGCGTGGGCGTGTACGAGTATTATGAAAGTACTTAAATTCATTGCGACTAGATAAAACACGAGCTTGTCGTTAATAATATTCCTATAAAATCAATACCGATTTTGTGATTTTTTTCGAACGTGGCTCTACCCTCGAACTTTTCATACTACTATGACTCCGTCCGCCGAGACATTGGTGAGTATTAGGAAATTTGTTACATTCTGCTTGTTCCTATGAAGTCTCGGCCGTGGAAGACTCGCTAAATTTAGATTTTAGTTAGGTTATGTTACATATTCACGCGTCCGCCCGCAAGGGAAAGCAGCGATCGAAAATCTCTAACTTCAGCGCTACATTCCATACAACATAGGAAGTGTAAACCTGCTTTTGTGTGTGTGTGTGTGTGTGTGTGTGTGTGTCGTGTCGTGTCGTGTGCTGTATAAATAACCCGAGCGAGACTTTCTTTACATTCATCCGATACACTTTCTTCCAACATCACCGCATCAAAACTGTGCTATATATCCAACAAGCGAGCACAAGATTAGACTATTATCGAATTTCATGACATTTTTTCAAACATTTCCATAGTAACATATACATATTATATTAGTTATGTGTTTATATTATCGTCCGACACCGTCGTAAGTTTAATTACACATAATGAAAAGCAAAAGAATATGGTTCATTTAAAGCCCATTGTTACGTCATTGCATGATACAATGTGGATGCATATACATATGTAATTATAAAAAATATTATTTGAAGTAACCAATCTATTATACATACATACATTTAGAATGTATAACTTAAAAATAGTTCGCGAGAAAGAACTTCTTGTTGTCTTCAGATCGGATAGTTATGGAGCATTTCAAATTTTAAATACTGTATTTTATATAGATGGCATACATACAGTCGTGGACAAAATTAAGTGGACAGGTCTAATGGTCAACAAAAAATCAACGCAATTTAAAACATAATTTTAATAAACTAGAATTGTACGGTACATTTAAGTTAACAAAGTGTACTTTAATGAAATAAACAACAATATCAATAATAAAAGTTAATATAATAGAATATATTATCATTAATCAAAATTGTATACAATTTTTGGTAGTCAAAATTAAGTGGACACTTTATAAATATTTAGAAAATAAGCAATTAGTATTTGGTATTGTAACCTCTTGCTTTAATTACTGCTTCTAATCGTCGTGGGATGATTTCCACAAGTTTTTGGAGGTAACTTCGATCAATTTGTTGAAATTTTATTTGCAATTCGTTTAAAAATACTGTTTTATTATGACGTCTTCCTAATGGTATTTCCGAATCTAATAAGCTCCATAAATTTTCTATAGGATTAAGATCTGTACTTTGTGGAGGCCAATAGAGAACATCTATCCCACAATCTTATAAAAATTTTTTCGTTCTCTTCGCCGTATGCTTATGATCATTATCCCGTTGTAGCATCCACCCCTCATCGAAATCCATTTTTAGGGGTGACTATTCCATATTTTCATTTAAAATTTCAACAAACATATCTGCATTCACGATGTCATGGATGGGTGCTAAATTTCCAACCCATACCAAGAAAAACATCCCCATACCATTATGGATCCCCCTCCACGTTTGATCGAAGGCAACACATACTGCTTCTTGAGAGCTTCATTCGGTTTTCTCCATACGCGTGTTCTCTTTTTTTTTAATTTAATGACTCAAATTTGCTCTCGTCACTCCATATAATTTTTTTCCAAAATAATAATGGCTTATTCACATATTTTTTTGCGAAAGCTAAACGTCTCTTTTTATGAAGTTTACTAATGTGTGGCTTGCGTCTAGCTAAACAACTCTTCAGATTAACTTCTTTTAATCTTTGTCTCACAGTTCTTGAAGAAATATTTAATTGTACAGTTTCAACAATATTTCGTGATGTTATCGATGGAATACGTTGAGTTTCTCTTACAATTTGTCTATCATCGTATGAATTTGTGCTACGTTCTTGTCCTCGACCGATTCAATTTTCAACAGTATCATACTGTAAATACTTGTGATAAATTGTATGCACTCTACTCTTAGAAACTTTGTATTTTTCAGCCATTTTACGATAACTTAGTTTATTTTTGCACTCTGAAACAATTAACTTTCGCAGGTGCACGGGAAATTCTTCTCGTCTCTTAGACATGCTCGGTTTATATTTCTAATCTTGTTTAAACAAAAGTTCAATGTCTACCGAGGACGAATGACACCGCACAATGCGAGAGTCAAACGTTTGTTTACATTTTTTCCGTCCCAACACAGAATGTCCTCTGCGTCCACTTAATTTTGTCCACGGTCTCAAAGACACCCATACAAACAAATATGCATAAAAATTAACAGAAACATTATATTTATGCTTTTACATACTAAATAAATTCTTTCGTTGTGTATAAACATTTTTCATGTTAAACATCTGCAATAAATTTATAACACAATAAATGAAAATAGAGATTATTCAGAATTTATGTTCTGTCCACTTAATTTTGTCCACGACTGTATGTATAGTGGGTGTAGAAAGTGTTCGCGTACACCGACTCATTTCGAATAATATATTGTGAAATTGTGCTTTATTAACTAATTTTCTAGAAACAAAGAGTTTGTATACATTCTTGGAAATCTCTAGAACAGATAAATATGTCCTTTGTATCGATCGTAATGTTCTTAATGAGAAATGTTGGGATTTACGGCGCTACGGTTCGATCGTTTGTTAATTAATGTTACCAAGCAATTTTGCTAATAATCAAATAATCGACGTTTCAATCCACGTTTGGATCATTATCAAGATTAATTTTGAAAAGCGTTTGCTTTGGTTTAATCTAATGTGTTATTTTGAGCATCGTGACACACATGCAGAAGCGTGCGTTCTCGATGCTTGTTGTCACTTGTTGACACCAGTGTCCTGACAACAAGCATCGAGAACGCACGCTTCTGCACGTGTGTCACGATGCTCAAAATAACACATTAGATTAAACCAAAGCAAACGCTTTTCAAAATTAATCTTGATAATGATCCAAACGTGGATTGAAACGTCGATTATTTGATTATTAGCAAAATTGCTTGGTAACATTAATTAACAAACGATCGAACCGTAGCGCCGTAAATCCCAGCATTTCTCGAGAACAGATACAGTGCAAAAATAATTACTTTGTTGAATAATTTGCAAAATTATCAAGAAAAAACAAAATATTGATCGAAATATAAGAGCAATAAGTGTTCGTACAGTTCTGATTTCGAACTATATACAAGTGAGTTGCTAATGTAAACACCTTACACGATTGTTTAATGATTGACATCGTCAGTATGTTTAGAAACGTTGTCAGGGTCTTTCAAATATAGTGAAAAATATAGAAACGTTCAAACGTTTTATAGAAGGAAGAAAAATTATTATTTATTTGCATAATCAATGCAAAAGTTTATCGGAACTTTCGCTGATTACACTGTCCAACAAATTTCAACTTTTTTTATGTTCCACAATAACTAATGGGTGATTCTTATAGAGTTTTCTGCGCTGATTCCAAATCTGTCCTTAGTTTTTCTCCTACATGCACAGTTTTTGAGGAAAACGGCTTTAAAAAAAATACCTATTTTTCAACTTTAAGCAAATATTGTGATGTTATTATAAAAAATATTGAATTGTTCTTTGCAGAATAAGATTCTGTAGACTTTCCCGAATACAGTGATATCCAGTATTAATACATTATGATTGTTTAAACATGTTTAAGTAATCATTAATGACGGAGAGACACCAATTTTGCACAAATTTTTGAGGATATTTTTCAATTTATCTCAAAAAATAAGGGTCCAGCGGAAAATCGAACTATACGACGCGATAGAGCAGACTTTTATCTTGAGAAACCCCCCTTTGAAGTTTGCAACATCGACGTTTTTACCGAACCAGAAAGCAAAATATCTTCGCCCGACATGCGTCGACGCCAGTGGTGCTCTTCCACTAGCGCGGTCGTTCGTTGGGATACGGAGCCGCGCGGCGCGCTACGGTGAACGGCGCGTGGCTATAAGCGCGCAATTCTATCAGCTTACTTAAATGTTATATTTTATTAAATTTTGTATTATTGTTATTTATTATTTATTAGTATATTTATTCTGTATAAATTATTTTATGTATTTTTTAATGTTAGTCTCTTGTTTATAGTATATTTCATACAAAAAAGACCTCTTGTAACAAAAACATAATTTATTCACACACTACAGTATTACACTATTTACAATGCCATTATATATGTGTGCACTATTCAGCTATAATACACTAGTCAAATACATATCGATTTAATATGGAGCAAACTATTTTTGTTATGTATTGTCGATAAAAATAGTCCCATTCATATTGTGTTTGGACTTATTTTACTCGGAAGAATCTCGAGTGTCCATTGGCACTATAATTACATAGATAAGATGACAATTACTGAAAATACTATATATAACTAACAATGTTTTTTATAAGGTTTTATAGCGTGGCAATGCAGATTTGAAATATTTGACACGACTGATTTCAACAAACTCAAAGCCGAAACTGAGCTCTGGCACGAGTTTTATTCAGAACCAATACGATATCTTAAAACAAACGACAGCCTACGGACTACGGAATACATACAATGTCATACAATGTAAGGAAAGTCTGCAATGCCGTGACTGAAAAATTTTATATTCAGTAATTGTCATCTTTTCTATGTAATTATAGTGCCAATGGACACTCGAGATTCTTCCGAGTAAAATATGTCCAAACACAATATAAATGGGACTATTTTTATCGTCAATACATAATAAAAATAGTTTGCTCCATATTAAATCGATATGTATTTGACTAGTGTATTATAGCTAAATAGTGCACACATATATATAACATTTTATTTAAAAATCTATCAAGTAGAACTTTTCAGAGTTCATCGTGCTAATAGGCGGGGAATGCATTGCTAGGGAATTTCAACATTATACAAAAAGAATAACAATTTTGTTGTTTATATAGATTTATTGAATCATTGTGAGGTAGATCACAAAGTGTATATGTATAACAAACTGATTAAACTTAACAATGCACACACGAGGTATTACAGTATTAGTAATAGTTCTTAATATTAGCGCGGGACACTGCACATACACGCACCGTGTTACGCTCAGCACACCAGAGAGCTCGGCAGAAGTCGGCAACTCTCGGGTGGTTTCGGCATCCCTCTCATACACACACACACACAGAGATTACTCTCTTTACAAATTTATTACTATGGCAACGAAAAAAAAAGAATATCATCTGACAAACTGTACTAAACAATCTCCGTGGAGGTTCAGAACGTTCTGGTTCGTTCAGTACGATGCCGTCCTAAAAAACCATATCGGTGGCCGCGCAGGAAAATATAAAAATAATATTGTTTACTAGTAATAAGAGGTATTAATATGTATATACTTATTGAATAGTTACGTGATCTACATATTTAGTATCACAATAATAAATTACATCATTTCAACATAATTAACATGTGCTCCAAGGGTTATTATACAGGGTGTTCGATGGGGTTAATATCAGGAGATTGTGATAGAGTTTCTATATGTACTGGTGTTGCAAATCAACTCACGAAGTGAACGTTCGCGTAAAATTAACCAACATACCGGACGAGTGATTATTAGAATGGTAAACCAAGATCCAAGGATAAGTGCAATAAATATAGCTGAGCATCTTAGAGATAATTTGGATATTGGACTCTCTGCTACTGTACGTAGTTTTTTGCGGAGTCAAGGGTACCACGATCGGGTGGCCCGTACAAAATATTTCGTGAGTGTAGCAAATAGGAAGAAAAGAATGGAGTTCGCAAATGATAATGTTACCACACCATTGGAGTACTGGAACCGAGTGATCTTTACAGACGAGAGAAAATTTAATATTTTCGGGTCTGTTGGACGCTCTACTATATGGAGAAGAAAAAATGAGAAAAGAAAAAAAAACAGATTGTCAGATATTTACGTTTTTTCGTTACCATAGTAATAAATGGTTTTAAAGTTTAAATTCCTTAACAACGTATTCCCCACCTATTATTTAATTGCTTTGTGAATAAATACAGCATGTTATATTCTGCCGTGTGAAATTTGTGTATAATGTGTACAGTCACAAAGTATCGTAGTCGGCAAAATCACACCATTGGTTTCGCTAAAATTAACATTTTATTATTTTCCGGTGTATCCAAAATAATTTTTCATATCATATACATATTAAAAGTTGGAAGGAAAGTTTTGTCGCATTTTAAATAAGCATGTAATTTTGCTTATACATAGAAAACACATGTTGTTAATTAGTCATTGGGATACGGAAATTAACAGGTTGCCTGAAAGATGACAAGAAGTTGTTACAAATAATGGAAAAACGGGATTTCAAAGAGGACAAATCGTAGAATAAAGCCATATTTTAAAAAATTTTTTCACACTTGAACCGATGGAAAAATTTGCAGAACAACGATATGTCTAACATATTTTCTAATAATTATTTTAAATCGTTATTTAAGAAGAATTCACCAAGTGGCAGGATCCTTCCCTATTTTAATGATGTTGTAAACGAGAGGTACCGATAATTTACCTAAAGGAGTTGTGGAGCCCACAGTAACCTTTTTTTTTTCCACGCGCAGCAGAGAGTCGTCACCCGCTTGAAATTTATGACCTCTCAGACTCGAAGAAAAAGTATCGTTGAGAAGTCGGTCTCCGATATCGGCTTGCGAAGACTCTCATTTAAACCTGAGTAAATTTTTCTGTCTGATCCGACAAAGTCGTCTGTATAACCCGACCTTTACCCGGACAACGTCGTGCAGACTCGATCATATTTACTTAATGGTTCATTTTAGAGAGCTTTTCGAAACGTAGTTCTCTTCATAAGACTTTTACCCTTGATAGAGTGGAACCTGATCATATTTTTACTTCTAAAATGGAAATATGCGCAACTACCCTCAAAATAATATGTAATTAAAAAAATATAAGTGCCGCAAGTTCAAAAGAAAAATAAACATTTTTCGTTAATGTTCATTGATACAAGTTAATGAAAACACACTTCCGTTTGTAAATTCTAGAAAAATTTTTGATTTTGTTCTGGCACTTATCTTAACTTTTCCGAAAATCTTTTGCTTTACGAAAAAAATGTAATATAATGTAAAAGACGCAGCCTGTCTAGATCTACAAGTTTTGTCGAACATATTTTTCGATACAGTCAATAATTTAGAAGATATTTTTTTCCCGCCTTCTCCTTTCGAATCTCACCGTTTTCGTTTTTTCTCTGTTTGCTTCCAGGCCTTTCTTTCTTATATACTCTCTAAGCTCACTCACCATCAGCCTCATCCCATTCTCTTCCTTTGCCAGTAGAACTAGATCGTCCGCGTGTTGCAACGTGTATATCTTCCTTCTCCCTAACTCCACACTCCCTAACCCCTTTTCCCTCATTCTTTCCTCTATACCTGATATAAACAACACAAATAGCTTCGCGCTTAGCGGGCACCCTTGTCTGACCCCTCTCCCTACCTAGAATTTCTCTCCCATCTCTCCTCCTACTTTTACTCTTGCCGTTGTTTCTCCGTACGCTTCTTCCATTCTTTCCCCCAACTCTTCGCCGACCCCTCTTTCTCTCAGTGCCTTCCATAGACATTTTCTATTCACGCTGTTGAATGCTGCCATCAGGTCTACGAAACAACCTATTAGTCTCCCTTTCTTTTTTGGTGGTTCTCTGTTTATCAGATAATTTAGTACAAAGATATTGTCTATCGTTCCTCTCCCTTTTCTAAATTCTGTCTGATTTTTCGGTACCAAGGCCTCCTCTTCGACTTCTTTCTGCAATCTTTCTTCTATCACTGACGTATACAGGGCAGGGACTGAAACGGTTCTGAAAAAAACTGTTTCAAACTATTATACACATATCGGTTCTGATCGAAACAGTTATGAATAACCGAAATGATGTTATAACTGTTACGAGAATATCGGTTCTGGCTTACATCGGTTAGGGTTATGGTTCTCGAGAACCGATATTATTTCGGATCTGTAACTGTTATTTTTCGGTTCTCGATATCGGTTCTGGTTTTCGGTTCCAGTTTCGGTTCTGTCTTCTGTTATTCTGTATTGTGTTCGGCCTTCTATATTTATTATTTAAGTAATTATTTATTGTTATTTATAATTTAAACAATTTTTAAATAAATACATTTTTATAATTTTTTTTCTATATTCATTATTTGAATTGTTATTTCAATAACTTAAAATAATTGTTTAAAAAATTAAATTTTCATAATTTGTTTCCATATTCGTTATTTAAATGCTTATTTCAATAATTTATTGTTTAACTAATATGTTTATTATTAAAATTATTATTTCGATAATTTAATGTTAAAATAATTGTTTAAAAAATTAAATTTTCATAATTTGTTTCCATATTCATTATTTGGATGGTTATTTCAATTATTTATTGTTAAACTAATATGTTTATTATTAAAATTATGTATGGGATTGGCCACGCGGACCGGCGGCCACCGAGCACGCGTGACGTCAACGCGAGGCGCGTCATTTGAAGGAGTCAAATCGAAGACGACTGAAGCGTAACGCGACGCACTAATCACTCCAGTTGCGACTGGGAAGGGGTGAGCCTGACATCTCTGGGCGGGCAGCGTACCTAATTGCTGTGTATAGCGCGTATACGTCAGTGTGCGTGTCGTACACACCGGCAGCTTTGGGTGTGTTGCCCGCTTGACGCGGCTGTTTGCCTTCTTCCCGGTCGTAAGCTGTCGCGGTCAAAACCGTTAAAATCAATCGCTCACGTACCGTGCAAACGATTACATCGCACTGCAAAAAGACTTGTACCAAGTCAGCAATTTTCTAACGACTGCCTTCTCAGTCAATGTTGCGTTTTAATTGTATTAGTATTTAAGTATAAGTGGACGAGTAAACGCTTAGTGTTAAATTTGTGTCATTTATTCCTAATAAATACAATTCCAATATCAATCGCACGTGATCTTACAGAGGTCTGTCTGATCGCGAAAAGTACGGTCGTTTCGTCTAACGCTATCGTACAATTATTATTTCGATAATTTATTGTTAAAATAATTGTTTAAAAAATTAAATTTTCATAATTTGTTTCCATATTCATTATTAAAATTATTATTTCGATAATTCAATGTTAAATTAATTGTTTAAAAAATTAAATTTTCATAATTTGTTTCCATATTCATTATTTGAATCATTATGTCAATAATAATGTAATGTTAATATAATTGTTTAAATAAATAAATTTGTATATTCTATAGAATTGCGTTTCTATATTTATTATGTAAATACGTGTACATTGTTTAAACAATTATTTAAATGAATAAATTTTTGTAATTCTTATATTTCACACAAGCGCGATCGTCGCCGTTCCGTCACGGCAATGTTTGAAAATATATCGATAACTGAAGGCGAATGGCAGTATATATTCAATAATATTTATACAGAATAGTTACCGAATATTTATTGTATATTCGATAATTATCGAAGAATCGCAATTGTTATTACGAAATATTGGGAAAAGGAAATTAAAAAACTATATTGTAATGTGTGTGTGTGTTTTAATTTTTCATTTATTTAAATGAAGTCGTATATACAATATGTCATCAATAATATCTGATTTCATGTTTGTTCTGTAGTTATTTAAAATGAATTTGAATCCTGAAAACAATCGTTCCACGCTAACTTGTGTGGCTGGGACTCCCAAAATTACTTTGGACAATTCATATAACTGGGGTGCTATATTTTTTTTGTTGTGGCAATAGGATAAGACATTTCATCTGCTAATATTACGTCATAATCGGTGATCTGATCACAACACGACTTTAATTCTACCAGTCTCTCGAGCATATCAAGGGTGGAATTCCACCTTATTACATAGGTTGTAAAGTCTACCTCCCTTGTAAATTCTGTCGCATCTGATTTTGAAGAATCAGACTTTATTAAGAGGGGTAACTCTGTCCCCATTATTTCTATTTCTTCTTCGTTTTTTCCCCTTTCTTCTTTATTTAATATGTGAACAGTTTTTAACATTTTCGCTGCATTATCTACTGTAACGGTATAGATTTGATTGGAAGAAATACCAAATTTCAAACAAGTATTATTTTTCGTAGTTTTTAAATGTTCCGTAGTGAAGCTTTGAGACAGCTCAATTACACCATATGCATTTGTTTCTTCGCTCTGTATTTGTTTCCTCGCTCGGCAAGAGAAGTTCTGTTGCATTTGTTTCCTCGCTCGCGTTCGTATTTTGCATTAGTAGAATAGGAGAAGCTAAAGAAAAAACAGCTAAACTGAACGGTCGTGCAGCTATCGCAATGTTCGATTTATATTTTTATTTAACTAAAATGGGAAAAAAGAAATGTGAAATTGTGAGACAGTTTTTTGAAGTGACTCCATTTGCTAGAATCCTACGCTTTTCAATCGGCAACTGTTCTTGAATCATATCGGTACGAATATTTATTATTTACTAACTGCATTTTAGATTTATAGCAAATATTTTTCTTATTATAGAATTGTATATTTTAAGGATCATTCCAAGAAACATTTCGGTTCTTCATAACTGTTTCGGGAACCAGAACCGATATCGTAACAGTTTCAATCCCTGATACAGGGTGGGGCACTAGAAACACCTGAATAAAGGTCGATTTATACAGCCGTGCGGGATCATGGCTGCACGGTCGGCTATATTATACATAGCCGTGCGGGGCCTAGGCCACTCGAGACGGCGGTGTTTTTTGAAATCGTCACGATTGCTACCGAAACCCGAGCACTTTCGGCACCCCTCAACCCCGCATGGGATACCTAAGGTAGAACCAGTGAGATATCTGACGTGGTCCCGGACAAGTTGCTCAGCGAGCAATCTCTCGCCGTGCTTTGGCTGTGGTGTAGATACACCAAGGCAGAAAAAACATTATAAATGTACGATTTAAAACGTTATTTCACCGATGTTTTTTCTATCGACGTCGAGTGTCAAGTAGTACTACTCGATGTTCGTCGTGGACGTTGCAAATTTTGGTTTTAAGACATGAAAAACATGAAAAAAATTGAAAAGATGCAGATTTCATATAGAAGATGAAAGAGCATACCTACAACTTTAGTTTAGCAATAAAATACCAACATAAGTAATATGCTCATTTGTTTTCAAATTCCTGAGACTGGTGGGTCATAGTTGAAAAAATTCAAAACCAATTTTTTCGGTGTTTTTCCCGTGAAAAACTAATTTATACCAATCTTTTCTGAGTTTTCAGAGTATATTATGTAATATTAAACATTGAAAGGTGGGAAAAATTCGAAGCTTCGAAGCTGTAGTTAACGGATAAAAGTAATAAATTTTCATAATTTCTTTCTATATTCACTATTTAAATTATTTCAATAATTTATTGTTAAGATAATATATTTATAATTTAAATTATCCTTTCGATAGCACATTGTTAAAATAATTGTATAATAAATAAATTTTCACAATTTGTTTCTTTATTTATTATTTAAATTATTTCAATAATTTATTGTTAAAATAGTACATTTATTATTTGAATTATCATTTCGATGATTCACTGTTAAATAATTGTTTAAATAAATAAATTTTTATAATTTGTTTCTATATGCATTATTTGAATTGTTATTTCAATTATTTATTGTTAAAATAATGGTTTAAATGAATAAATTTTCATATTTTGTTTCTATATACATTATGTGAATTATTTCAATAATTCATGGTTAAAATAATTATTTAAAGAATGTACAAGTATTTAGATAATGAAGTGTCGAAGTTTCGAAGGTTTCATTTTCATCACCTTCGAAGTTTCTGAAATCCAAGCTTCGATATTCGAAGCCTAGAAATTTTTATACGGTGCGTACAGTAAAGGTCAACTTAGTTGCAAAATATTGTAGTCGACGAAATGACAATATTAGTTCTCCTAAAATTAACGTGTTATTATTTTCTTGTGTATCTGGAATCATTTTTCATAGCAGCCATATTTTTATAGTAGTTCTAAGTGCCCAATATTTGCAATTTCTGAAGCTGCGCGAATTAAAAAACGAATTTTGTCGCATCTGAACGGGCGGCAAAATTGGCAAATCAAAGATATAATAATATTTCTAATATTTTTGTATTAAGAAATGACACTTGCGTATAGAACGATAAATTATTTAAGAAGAATAACAGTATTTTTGCGATGATAATTAAAAAGAAGAAAATGTTTCTATTTTTAATAATAACCGTGATATAAATTATTTTCTGGAAGAGGTATGCCGTTTTCGTACAAATTGTCCAAAGTAGCAAACTTTGACGGTGTCTGTATGTAAAAATGGTCCGACTTCGCATGGAATGTGAATTAAATGATAAAAATAACTGAATTAAAAAAATAAATGTTATTCTCGTTTTTACAACACATATGCAATTTACGCATAATATCAGAATGTGTAAAATGCTTTTCCACCAAGGGACAGGAAAATTTCCTATTTCCACGATGTCGTAGAGGAGAGATACCGATAGTTTACATAAGGAGCTGTGAAACTCCTGAAAACATCTTTTTTTTGGGCCATGCACACCAGGGAACTGTCAACGCGCTCCCGAAAGGCCATCTGGAAATGCTCAGACGTCGAGATAATGGCCCGGACGAGGCATTCTGAAAAATTGGTCGACGTGAAAGCGAAAACTCGGTCGGAGTTTTCTCTAGACCCAAACCTATGTAAAAAAAACCCGCACGGCTGTATAAATCGACCTTAACTCGCTTGCTTTTGAAGATAGAAGAAAATGCATCAGACCAAACTTACCTGATGTCGAGGCGCTCGTAAACTGATGTTATTTTTTTATAGGTGGAGACGTCAAGGAGATATGGAGGTCAACTATGTTATTTTAAAAGGAACGGTATGGTTTTTTATTTACATTCTGATAGAATGTTTCATGACGAATACAATGACCTATTATGAAGGTCATTCAAGGTCACGCAAGGTCAACTGCAATAGAAAATAAAGTGTCTCGAAGCACTCTTCGAATACTACGACGATTTACATGTAACATGTTATTTACGTATTCACTGCTACTTCAAGTGTTCAATTTAACGACTATGAGTTGTGACGTTGCAGATTTTGCGACGTCACTTTTACGTTACGTTCGACGGCTAAAAGTCGCAGTTCAAATGGACCGGACCGCCCTCTCGCGTGACAGTCGCACAGTCACGAATTTCGAGAGCGCTCCCCGAGGAAATTCCGTAGTATTAAAGGTTCGGCTTCTAATTCGAAACGCGCGCGGTGAGTACGGCAAGTTTCAGGACGTGCCCCGTGCACCACCAACCCTTTATCGGTACCTAAGACGGCTCGCTTCGTGGGACTCCATCTTCGTGATTTGCTGGCCAAGCAAAGGTCCTGTGCACATGTGGAAGAAAGGGGCAGCTCGCACACACGGGCCGAACAACCCGGAGACGACGCAGGCCTCGAACCCCCACAACACCGGACTTTCCGACAAGGAACTCCACGTATAAGGTCCTGCCGTCGTCTCATCCCGTAGGAAGGGGTTCCATACGCGTGGGTGGTGTGAGAGCGCCCTGGGACCGTCAAGGATACCCCGTTCGCCGTAAGGCGATCGTTAACGGAATTTCGGAAAAGTCTAGGGCCAGGGACGTTCCGTGGGAGCCCACAATTAAAATTGGCGCGCGAGACCGACCAATTAGGCAAACCGACGAAAATTAGGGTGGGGATCGCCGGGTAGATCGCCGTTACGGAAATCGCGAAGGATCACTGTCGCGTAGGCTCCCGGAGTATCGACGAGTAGAATTTAAAAATACTTTTGCGAGCGTGTGTGTGTGATCTGGTAGCGCGACTGAGAAAAGGAGGAAATTTTACGTCTCCAGCAAACGGTAAGTCGAGCCACAGTGATCCTTTCAGTAAACGTTACGAATTGGCTAGTAGAGTTTCGCTAGTAGAGTAAGTTTATTTATGTTCCGTGATCCTTATCAATACTTACAAAAACGGTATGCCAACAACCAGAGAAGACACAAAAGTATTTGAAGAGTGCTTTGAGACTTTATTTTCTATTGCTGTTGACTTTGCGTGACCTTGAATGACCTTCATAATTGTTCATTGTATTCGTCTTGAAGCACACTATCAGAATGTAAATAAAAAACCATACCGTTCCATTTAAAAAAACAGAGTTGACCTTCATATCTCCTTGACGTCTCCATCTATAAAAAAATTAATGACATCAGATTACGAGCGCCTCGATATCAAGTATGTTTGGTCTGATGTATTTTCTTCTATCTTCAAAAGCAAGCGAGTTATTCAGGTGACCTGTTTATACTGCCCCACCCTGTATATAGAGGGTGTCCTAAAAATGTCGTTCTTCCTTGAAAGGGGCAGTTCCTGAGACCATTTGAAGCGACATTTTCCTTTGTAAAAATCCCCGTTTCGGTTTTGTTAAGGAGTTATTAACGAAAAGCACGGACCAATCAGAGCGTGTCCTAGATGCGTTGTAACGGTCTGGCTTCGCGGCCCGCGATGGTGGATGCGAAGGGTCCCTCCACTGAATGCTCGTAGAGCTAGTCCAGGGTACGGAGGAGGGATTGAGGAGCGTTAAAAATAATACCGCTCGAAGTACGAGTTAATAATGTACTTTATTCAAGAAGACTGGTCGGTCGGTGACTTTCGGAGCACCCCTGACGGATGGCAACCCGTTCAGCATGGGCGCAGGTTGCCCACGATACACAAAATTTTCCCTACGGTAGGCGCGGTGCCGGTAACTTGGGCAGCGATACGACCGGGCTCGATGCCGCGGTGACGGACGCGATACAGGGGACCGCGTGATGCGACGGTGACTCACGCCTTTGCCGGCTGTCGCTCTTACTCCCAGATGGACCCGCAGAGCGGAATTGCAACAGACGCCGCAGGACGATGAGACGGCCGACGGTGACGGTGGGCGCGTTACGAGACGACCGCAGTAACGACGGCGTTCCACGCGTTTGCAGGCTGCCGCTCTTGCTCCCAGAGGGACCTGCAGAGCGGAAATGCGACCGACGACGCAGGACGAGGATACGACCGACGGTGACGGATGGCGGTGAACCCTCGGTGGGGAGTCGTGGAGCGAGACGTGCGTTATGTCTCTCAGGTGAGTCCTGAAAAGGACTGCTCCGGAATACTCCGAAGAAACGGTGTTGCGGCCGGGTTGATATACCCGCCGCCTTTCACTTTTAGCCGCGAGAAGCCCCTTCGTCGCGGTAGCCCTCCCGCGGCAGCGGCGCGGACTAAGGCGCGCTTTCGCGTTCGGACGTGCGTGAGACCGGTGCTGGTCTAGCGCGAAGGATCGCTTCGTCGCAGCGTATTGGCAAAGACGGCCGCGCGCGACAGCAGTCGAGCGATGGTGATACTCCGCGGACGAAGTAACGAACAAGAGAAGAAAATTTTTTAAGTACTATTTCGGATAGTTCAAAGGCGTTGATTCAAAATCGGCCAAAATTACCCAAGATCAATTTTCCTGAAACTTTGCATATTGGTAGCCCCTTGGGTCTAACATTGATTCCGTGCAAAAACTTCTTCCCAGGACTTTACGGTTACGGGGGGGGGGTCAAAGTACGTATTTTGCGAAATCTATTATGTGATGTAACTTTTTATAAAAATACGATATCAACCCGGCACTGATACCAAAAAATCATAAAAAATTCAAACTTCGAACGGTGTATAAGTTCGTGTAATTTATTTATTGCTAACGTAATTTTTTCACGTTTTTCGTGTTTTTCAAGGCGTAAAAAATTCAGAAAAATTGCAATTCCCAAAAAAAGTATCACCTGATTTTAACCAAAAACGCTGCATTAATAGTACATTTCATGCCCTTTCGAATGGTGTTTGTCATACCTTGGAGAAATGATTCGTTTTTGAGTTATAAAGTAAAATGTGAGTAGAAGTTGAGGCACGCGGTCAATTACTCGACCTGTATATTCATTTCAAACGTGGAGAAAATGCTTTCTATGATTACATATACACTGTACATAACACAGCTATGCTATTGTTATCAATTTTGCTTTTTTGAAACAGTGAAACAAATTGGTTATATTTTACAATAATTATACCAGAATGCAGATATTGCTTATTTTATTTTATATCTTATTATACAATTATCAGGTGACGTATCTTCTTCAGTTTGTTTCGATTTATATTCACGACAGTATTTAATAATCTCAAACGAAGCGTACAGTGTTTTAAGACTTTCCGAAACGTAACTATTAACTCTTTCATCGATACCCAGAATCAACCGACTAAAAGAAACAATCATTTTCTTTGGCCGCAACCATCTAGAAGAGAGAGATCTTTCGAGAGAGAAATCAAGTGTTGACGAGATGTTTTTATTTTTTCACGTTTCCCGCTTTGGGGTTACTGCTGTCGTGGTAGACATATATGCATTTCTTTTAGCTAGACCAACGTCAAATCATCAGTTTCATTTTCGTTGCCGTGTCGTGAAGGTCCATCGTCTGTAAAAGAATTTTGTATGTGCACATTTCGTTAGAATATTGGATTATTTTAATTTTATTTTATTAATAGCGGTGTAGTGTATAAGTTACATAGTGTAGTGCATATTCGAAATAACAGTATTTCTGATTTTGAATTTTCAAATATTGATGACCTAGAAGCTGGAACAAGCCTCCAAGGTGTAATATCACCTTCAGTACCAGTAGAGAGAGTGAGGGATACTGAATCTTCCGCCACTTTACCAATAAGCCGAACACCGCGTCGGCACTTGTCGGTCACGAACCGTTCGGTTTTGTAAATTTGGAGCACCGAACAGACGTTATCGAGCGCTGATCGAGAGAAGTACACGGCGTTTAAGTTAGTAAAACTTGCGTTACCCTCCGTATACCTTGCGTGTTGTATATAGACTATTTACGATTAAAGTGTATCACTTGTGCAAAATAAACCAAATTGTGTACCATATCAAAGACTGGGAGTGCATGTACCGGTATTTCACTCTAAGACCAAAACAGACGAATCGTCTTGGTTCTTGTCCGCCTACCCTCTCACCGTAGATTGAACAAAGTTTTTGCACGGAATCAATGTTAGACCCAAGGGGCTACCAATATGCAAAGTTTCAGGATTTTGAATCAACGCCTTTCTTCCCAAAGACGGTGCCGTCAGGTTTCCTCCTGGTGGGGAAAAAGAAGAGAAACCCAGGTCTTTCGAGCCCGGGTTTCGGCTCCACAAATCACGTCGCGCGGAAGTGGAGCGGCGCTTAAATCCTGAGTTGACGTCCTTACATTTTGGATCGTCTCTCGGAGAGCGCTTGTGACTACCGAGTTCTTGGCGGTCTTGCCAGAGGACGGCCCGGTCCTCGGGAGATCGTTCGGAGCGAAGTAGGCAAAATTTCCCACGTCATATTACTTAAAACCTGCAAATTCGTGAGATAGCGTTCATAAATATCAAAGTTACAAGCTTCTAATGCTCCCCACGATATCTTTGCCCTGATGACATTTCCCACATAATCATTAATAACAGATATTTATGTGTTCCTTTGTAAATAATTTTCATCTCGTCAATGATCACTCTGTATATGTACATATGAGTCATACCAAAAGACAGGTATGAATAGAAACAGCTGTAAGCGAAATCTCTAGTCTTTCAGTAATATTAATAAGAGTACCTTTGTTCGTTCGAAATACGGACTGGAGATTCAAAATGTTAGTCGGCTTATAAATTTTCTGGTTATGCGACAGCTTGCATCGTACAATTTTATATTATTGCGAGTAAGTATACAGGGTGGTCCTTTTATGTAAGGCTCCTAAATATCTCTTCAGCTTATTGTGATGTAACTAATATTTTTTACGTAATGTGCATGGTGTTAAAGGCAAGAATATTTGTGTCAAGGTCATTTTTTCGAAGTTATGAAGGTCGTTGGTGTTTTTTGACACATAACTACATTTTTTTATTATCGGATCGTGTAGCTGATCGGAAAAGATATTTAGATATGCGTAATAACATGACCTTGAAATGACCTTGATCTTCGAAAATTAAAGTTTAACGTAAAACTTATGTCGAATATCTTTGACCAAGACTCCTGAACCTGTGAATGCGAAGAAAATATTTTTTATGACACTAAAAGTAACGATCATCAGATATGTTAAGACAACATTCACTTACTCATAAGTTATCATCTTCAGAGAAGTTCAAAATGATGTCTTTGTACGGTGATACATTTCCTGAAACGTGCAATGACCGACTGTACACTAGAGATCCCTATTTCACGCGTATATAAATACACGGGGTACGTGAACCGTGTAGTGCGAATTTAAGGATTTGTGTACACGGATCTGCTACTACGAATCCGTGTACAGTGTACACGGATCTGCTACTACGAATCCGTGTCCAGTGTACACGGATCTGCGATTACGGATCCGTTCGGCACGTTCGAGTCCGACAACTGAAGCGTTACTGTTTTTCGATAGAATTCTTTTCGACTGTTGATGTTAGAAGCAGGGACTGAAATGGTTCTGGAAATAACTGTTTCAAACTGTTATTTATCGGTTCTGATCGAAATAGTTATGAAAACCCGAAATGATGTTATAACTGTTACGAGAATATCGGTTCTGGCTTATATCGGTTACGGTTACGGTTCTCGAGAACCGATATTATTTCGGTTCTAAAACAGTTATTTTTCGGTTCTGGATATCGGTTCTGGGTTTCGGTTCCAGTTTCGGTTCTGTCTTCTGTCATTCTGTATTCTATTGTGTACTGTGTTCGGCCTGCTATATTTATTATTTAAGTGGTTATTTATTGTTATTTATAATTTAAACAATTTTTAAATAAATAAATTTTTATAATTTTTTTTCTATATTCATTATTTGAATTGTTATTTCAATAATTTATTGTTAAAATAACTGTTTAAATAAATACATTTTCATAATTTGTTTCTATACTTATAATATGAAGTATTTCAATAATTTGTTGTTAAACTAACATACTTATTATTTGAATTATTATTTCGATAATTTAATGTTGAAATAATTATTTAAAAAGTTAAATTTTCATAATTTGTTTCCATATTCATTATTTGTATGGTTATTTCAAGAATTTTTTGTTAAAATAATTGTTTCAATAAATAAATTAAGTTAAATAATAAAGTTTAAATAAATAATAATTCAAATAATAAATACTTTAGTTTAACAACAGATTATTGAAATACTTCAAATAATAAGTATAAAAAGAAATTATGAAAATTTATTTATTTAAACAATTATTTTAACAGTAAATTATTGAAATAACCATACAAATAATGAATAGGGTAACAAATTATGAAAATTTAACTTTTTAAACAATTATTTTAACATTAAATTATCGAAATAATTATTCAAATAATAAATATGTTAGTTTAACAACAAACTATTGAAATACTTCAAATAATAAGTATAAAAAGAAATTATGAAAATTTATTTATTTAAACAATTATTTTAACAATAAATTATTGAAATAGCCATAAAAATAATGAATATGGAAACAAATTATGAAAATTTATTTATTTAAACAATTATTTTAACAATAAATTATTATTGAAATAATAATTCAAATAATGAATATAGAAATAAATTATGAAAATTGATTTATTTAAAAATTGGTTAAATTATAAATAACAATAAGGAACTACTTAAATAATAAATATAGAAGGCCGAACGCCGAACACAATACAGAATGGAATACAGAATGACAGAACCGAAACCCAAAACCAAAATCCAGAACCGATATTCTCGTAACAGTAATAACATCATTTCGGTTCTTCAATCCCTGGTTTATACATATTAACAGTTTTCAAT
The DNA here is from genome assembly GCA_913789915.3 of Sphecodes monilicornis. Classification (NCBI taxonomy): domain Eukaryota; kingdom Metazoa; phylum Arthropoda; class Insecta; order Hymenoptera; family Halictidae; genus Sphecodes; species Sphecodes monilicornis. The sequence goes on along the minus strand of OU565298.1, from coordinate 19,470,163 downwards.
CCCTTGTTTATACATATTTACGCGTCACCAATGCTGCCGTCTTCAAATTGCATGCTTACGTCTATCTATACTATGTAATCGTATCTTTTTCTTTGTATTGTCCTCTTTCTCGTGAATATCGCTCCTTATTTCGTAATAAACGCGTCGCTCTTCTAACAGCTGTTTTATTTCCTACGCTATTACCGCTAATTTATTCTGTATCTTTTTCCTTTTGCGCTACCCGTTTCCAGAATTAAATCTAATAGAGGTGCCTATTTCACGTGCAATAAACGAAACCGTAGGTTAATCCATGTAATACTAAACACACGGGTACTCGTGTATTTTAATTTCACAAATACTCGTGTTTTTATTTTACACGTGTGTGTTAATATACGGTGATATAACGTCGAACAATTTACCGCGACTTTAATATTGTTTCACTTCTAACATCAACAGTCGAAAAGTATTCGATCGAAAAACAATAACGCATCAGTTGTCGGACTCGAACGTGCCGAACGGATCCGTATTCCAGATCCGTGTTCACGGATCCATGTTCCAGATCCGTATTCCAGATCCGTGTACACGGATCCTTAAATTCGAACTACACGGTTCACGTACCCCGTGTACACGTGTATTTTAGTACACGTTCAAAACCGCGATCTCTACTGTACACATCCTTCAGTTGCTTCGGAATAAATATCAGCACAAGCTCTAATTCCTCGGTTTTTCACGTCCTCTGGTGTAGTTGGTCGTTCATGATAAACTATTTGATTCTAGTTCTAATTCATTTCAAACAGTATGTCGATTCACTGATAAATTGAAACTGATCAAGGTTTCAAACCCTTTAGGTACTATCAGCATTACGAAAGAAAACATTTTTATTTACATTCACGCTCTTGATTGTGGAGTCTTGGTCAAAGCCTGTGATCTCGATAGATATTAGTTTCACGTAAAACTTTAATTTTCGAAGATCAAGGTCATGTTATTATACATATCTGAATGTATTTTTCGATCAGCTTCACGATGCAATAATAAAAAAATGTAGCTATGCGTCAAATAACACTGATGACTTTGACAACTCCGAAAAAAATGACCTTGGGAAAAAAATATTCTTGCCAAATATTGGTCCTTTGACACTATGCACATTACGTAAAAAATATCTTTTGCATCACAATAAGCTGAAGATATTTAGGTGGCCTTACTTAAAAGGACCACTCTGTGTAGCCTGAATAAACAATTGGCTTACTAATAAAACGCACAAACCGCTCTAAAATTTCTTATTTGATACCAGTGATAGAAATTATGAAAAAGTATTATGAATTTATCTGGTCTAAAGTTATGTTGTGGACATATTTTTTCTTGAATTGGAACAATTTACTATTACCCCCCACCTTCTTCGTGCCCCCACCACAAATTCTACTCAAGCATGACAGCACCTCTATTCACGAGAGAAATAAATTCACCTTATGCAGCTCACCCACACTAGAATATATTTTCTCATCTTTTAAGATGTATGTCTGATTTTAAAAAATCTTTTATTATAGATTCACTTGCGGAAGGAAGGATCAACAGTGGATAACATTATGTCGCTGACTTTATCGGAAGATAAAGCCTACGAAACTAATAGGACACAATGGCGGCAGTGGTTAGCATGTATTACTGGTTAGTTGTTTATCACTTACTAATAAGAAAATTAATTCTATTGTTAGACCTCAATAAGGAATATTCTTAAGGTATTATACACCAATGAAGACCGCTCGTTTTCTATGAAAAAATTAGTAACAAAACAAAATTTATTGCTTAAAAAGTTGAATTTCCTACGTCCTATGCTACTAGTTTTACTCGTGTATGAGATTCATGTTGCTAGAGCAATTGTTTAAAGTTAAAATTTGTTTTATATCAAACACATGACATCCTTCAGGCGACCAAAACTGAAATGGACGATACTACAACAATAGACACCCACAAGGGAATATATTCAAGATACACATACCGATTGTTATGAACTTACGTGAGACATAGTTCTTCGAAAAATATTTGTTGTTGACAACCATCCACATTGAAGGGATGAAAACAGCCTTCAAAACAGCCCTCAAATCTTTTGGGGGTCAATACTATATTTTTTGAGATATCTCGGAAACCAGAGGTTGAAGAAATTTTATTTTTTTTACATTGTTTGTTTTGAATGGAACATTCAGGTAGTAAGTTATTAAGCAATATATTAAAAATTTGATCGTCTGCGTCCGTGTAAATATAAGTGTTGTAAATACATTTAGTTCTTCCACTAGCGGCCGCTTGGAGCGCTGCGCGCAGGAGTCCGCACCCTTAACCCGGCAGTGTCCACGTGGGGGTCCAGCGGATCCCCACCGTTGAGATATGCTATCTATTTCTCATATTTCTTTCGCTACAGTTTTGCCATACAATGTAGCTTTTTAAAACTCGATACCGGCTGTATTGATGTGTCGCCGACTGTGTGTTGTGCGCTCAAAATGTATTTCTACAGTTTCAGCTCTCTTCATGTATACTAGCGAGTGTTTCAACCGTGTGTTCTTGATATTCAGTATTTCAGTTTCGATTGAGCTTTCTTCACAGGAGCATCGTTTACTTACACAGTGCAGTCAGTTTATTCTTTTTTTTGTATCACTGCAATTCTTACTATACTTTCCTTATATTTTGGTAAGTATTTCTTTCTTGTGCGTGCACCTTCCTGCAGAAGGCATAGATGTTAAAAAGTTGGACTGTATAATACAATGCAACAACTTTTCAACGGTGGCTCGAATATGAGGAGATAGGACTTTGAGGGAAAGTAAATTATCGTACAACGAGGTTATGTTGATAGTGACCCACCCAATGGTGGGCCGTTTATTTTATCAAAATATCCCCGTGAAGGTCGGCGGTCCGCGGTTCCTCCGGTTCCTCCGGGTCGTCCCTGAGACGTCTAGCGACGTTGGCGTCTGTAAAAGAAAGGGTCGACCGAAGATGTGAAAACACCTATCCGATACGATACGTATCCGTTCGAGACGCTGTTTCCCGTGCGCTCCTGACTGCGCGAACCGCTATCAAAGGAGGGGGGAATACAGCCAATCTGCTCAGAACGCAGAGTTAGTGGACTGTATATGGGTGTGACATATCTCGAGAAGCGAGAATCCGTCCGCTAGCGCTGGCGTAGTCACGGTTAAGCCGATTCTACTGCGTGGGCGTTAGCGCAAAGGTGGCGGTTAATCTTACAAGGAGGTTGTAAGGCTCCAAGTTCGAGAATACAGCCGAAGTAACACGTGCTTCAACAACCTTGATTCAAAGCTCGTACGTGACTCAATACGTCACGCGGCTATAGGAATCTCGGTGGAAGACGCGGTCCAACTCACCACTTACACGCACAAGATCGACTATCTGCGCAAAATAGAAGCGGCGTATAATGTAAGCGTGTTCAACCAGTCGATATTCCCACTCGTAATCTTTGCTCAGACGTAATAACGACGGCGTATACGGAAGGAGCGAGTATATTGGTTGAACGCGTCAAGCCTGCCGAGATCTTTGTCGCGTTCTCTCACTCAGAGGAGGGGGACGAAGCCAGGACTTACGAGTCGAGACCTGTGGCTGAACCAATCAATTCCGACACCGTATAATATGCGATTTTCGTACAAAAGGCAAGGGCGTAAGGGAAATTGACCTTCACAATTCGAGTCTCCGGCATTTGCTGCGCTGGAATGTCAAAGCGTATGCCAGGGCTTATTGCAGGGACAGGACTCGAAAAGAGTGTCCTCCGTGTTACACGGGTGGCTGTACGGAATCGGAAACACGATTCCTTCCAAGAGCTTCCCTTGCACGCTTACACGCACAAGATCGACTATCTGCGTACAGTAGAAGCGGCGTATAACGTAAGCGTGTTAATCAAGAGTTTCTCCTGAACGGCGGGTAGTGAATTCGGGGAACGAACACAAAACTCGCGTCAACCACACCGAAATACACTTGTTGTGCGGTAAACAATAACCATGCACTTTTTAATTGATCGAAGCACGGTCAATACCGGTGCTCGATCGTGGTCACTATTGCCTGTAAGTCTCTAGTCGAATATCCTGCCGCGAGCTCGTAAAGGGAGCGTCGCTCGGTCCGAAAGGTCGTACGGCAGTGAATGTATCACGTTCGATTATCGAGAACTCGGAAAATCCGGAGTTCGATATCTCGTTCGTGTTTGTCAACTCTCTTGTAACGGGTGGAACGATCGCACCAGACCAGTTCCGTTCGTACAGTCGTTGCCAATAGCGTCGCCGTCAAAGACTTGTAACAAGTATCCGACAGCGCGACTGAAGAGTACGTGACAGGTTATGGTGATCGAAGCTCGGAAAATCCAGAGCTCGATCTATAAATATCGCTATTGTTTTATAGCTCTCTTACAGCGTGTGGAACGATCTCGTAAACTAGATCAGTTCCGTTCGCACAGTCGTGCCAAAGCTCGCCGTCAAATACTTGATACAAGTATCCAACAGCTCGACTGGAGAGTGGACTACAGGTTAATTATTATAAAAAAAACTCAGTAGATCCAGAGTTTAATAACTCTTGGGTGGGCTTGGTTCTCTGATAGCGAGGAGAACGATCTCGTAACGAGCTCAGTTCAGGTCGCACAGTCGTGCTAAAGCTCGCCGTCAAATACTTGATACAAGCATCCAACAGCTCGACTGGAGAACTTTTACAGAAGCGAAGACTCGTAGGACAAGTGTTCGCTAGCGCGCCTCAATAGCAAGTGACTCGCCAGCACGATTTGTGAGCGAGTTACTCCTCGCACGTCTCGTGAGCAAGTGACTACGCGAACTGTTCGGCAGTGACGAAGCGTCGCGAGAGTGTCAGCTGACCCGCTACGCTGCGCTGTCTCTCTCTTATTCGCCTGTCTCTGTTCAACGTACGTCTGTATGTTATTCTTTTTGTCTCTCTATACCTTCGCGACACGAGTTTGATTTGAACGTTTTGTACGTTGATCCACCGATCGCCGTGTTTATCGGCTGACATTAGCTGGTAGCCAGAAAGTCACGCCGTTTTTACTTGAACTATTGTCGGTTATTCAGCTCCTCGGGAGAATAACATCGAGGAGGTCACCAACGAATATAGATCGCGATAATTGCGAAATTCAAGCACGTTTCAAACTAACGCGATATTTAAACAATTACGGAATGATTTAAAGTGGAATGTTTTGACACTAACCGTACCGAGCACAAAATGTGACTTGTATATGTTGGTTATAAAAATTACAAGACTGGATTTATGTCGATTTCTTGCAATTTTGATAATAATATGTGTTTGAATGGAATCGTTTATTTAATAATTTCTGATGGATGCGTCTTTGTAATTTCAATAAGCATGAGATAAAAAATATGAAACCGGTCATTTGACCGGTCGTAGTGTAGTTAGTGTTAAATGGAGTTGTGCTGAAATTGTGGGATCTGGACTTCCAAGATCAAATTCCGTATGCAGATTAGGAAGATTGGGAGGGTTCCGTGGGTATGTGCAGGAGCTAATCAGCTAGAAATCGCGCGGCACGGGTTCGAATCCCGACGAGGTCGGTGCCCTCCGTTTGACTAAGATCCTACAAAATTGCCTTTTTTACATGCCGAAGAAGTTAGTAGTGATAAAACTTTAAAGGCTATAGCAGAGATTGGGGGTCAAATTCGCCTCCGGCCCGCTTTTAATCTCACCTGAGCCATTCGATAACCTACTAAAAAAGAAACCTTTCTTCCAAGTTTCAGTCCCATACCTCATCTATAATGGTACTTATGGAGAAAAATCGAAAACCAGTTTTTGACCCATTTTCCTCATTTAATAACAATTCAAAATTCTGAAAAAATTTGACACATTTTGGATACCAAGCCACATATTAGGAATCGTTTTCAGATTTTTTAGTTGCAAACTCTGGTAGTAAAAATCGAAAAACACGAAAAAATTGAAAAAATGCAGATTTTATGTAGACGTTGAAGAGGTAATAACACATATTCAATTTAGCAATGAGATAATGACACAAGTAATATGCTCAATTTTTTCACATTCCTGAGATTAGTACCTCGTTGTTGAAAGAAATAAAAATCAATTTCTTCGGCATTTTCGCCGTGAAAAACTAGGTTACATATATTTATCTTTTTTATGTCTTAAAAATATATTGTATAATATTAAACATTCCTATGTTCAGGGAAACATCGTTCAGATTTTAAAACTTGCGTAATACAAAAAAACGAAAATAATACTATACAGGTCATATCCCAATATTTCGAAGGTACGATCAACGGTGTCGGTTGGTACAGCGCCGACTGCGGAACCGCTGGATACTTTTTGGACTAGTCTTGAATCCCGCCCAGGTCAATTTTTTTTTGTCAATCAGATGTTTTTCACTTCATAGCCATGTGAGTGTTATTACACCTTTGTAAAAACATTTTTAACTATGTTTAAACTGTTCGAAACGTGTAACATCACGCTGTTAAAATTTTTCATTGAATCCATCATCTCAAGGAGTTAAATCAGATTTTCCCAAGTCAACCCTGTGAATACTCTGAGTCTTTCTTCGGATAAAGTAAAATCACCAACTTTGTCATTAATAATTGAACTATTATTAATTGATAGATAGTCAAAATAAGTTCTGATCTGTTTAACGTTTAAGTGGACTTGTATTCGAGTAATTATGAAAATTCATGAGTAGTTGACGGTTGAAACGAATATTAATCAAATGTTGAGGGCAGCTCCGATTTTCTTTCGTAATGATATTTTTCGTCTGCCTACAAGTAGTAAGGAAGCAATATTTGTGAGTTGCAATAACTCTATCAAATGGTACTTCGAAGAAGTCGATGCTAGATTCACTAGGATTATTTATGTTACATGTAAACGATGAACCATCTGTTGCTGAAGACAATGGGTTATCTTCAGATAAGGATACATAAATTGAAATTGAAGTTGTAGAAGATAGTTCGAGCAATGATGTGCTATCTGCAGGTACTGCACTAAGAAATGATATACTTGAAGATGTATCAAGTGCCGATGACTCCAATGAAACTAATGAGGTTTAGTTCAAGGATACTGAAGCTGAAGATGCTTCGGCAATTGAACTTAAAAATGGTTCAACCATGTTGAAGCTAAAGATGCATCAACTTCCATAGCCCTAGACGTTTAAGCATATTCAACTTCATTAATGGACGTTGAAGCATCTTCAGCCATCGACGCAAATTCGACTAATGACATTGTAGTAAGAGACCATTCGACTGAAGATTTTTCAAATTCAGGGAAATTCTGATGCACATTTGCCGAGACACAAGAACGGTATTTCCCGTTATTTTTTTGGCGAGCATGATGGGCGAGCTCCACGGACTGCACGATGGTTGCGTAGCTCCTTCGGCGAGCTTCTTGTCGACCTCCTCGTCGATGTCCTACTGCATGGCTGTGTAACGGTCGGCGGTCGCGAGGTTGGGACGGATCGCGACGGAGCCTTTTGTGCCAAAGCTCAGGGTGCCCAGGGTCGCAGGAAGGGGCTCGAGGTTAGTCAGGTCGAAAACGAACGAGACGGGTTTTTTAGTAATCGAGGTCTTTATTGAAGTTCGTGGTGTCCGGTGTCGCCGGGCAATCCTCCGGTGTTAAGTTTCTCGTGGTCTAAAACAATGAATTTGACTGTGAGGACTGCCCTGACTCGGGCGCTACTTAATTCTATCGAAGAGACAGACCACGGAACGCGGAATGGCATGATGCGGGCGCGATACGGGATCGGCCGGGAGTCGCGTCCCACCAAGCTCGTCTTCGGGGCCACCAGTAGGACCTAGAGCCCCAGTGGGGGGAGCGGGAAGAGTCGCGGCTGGTTCCGGCGGTGTCGACGGAAGTCGGGTCTCGCCCGTCTCTTCCTCTAGGCGACCGGCTGGACCTGACACCTTCGAGGAGGGAGACGGCGGAGAGACGGCTGGATCCGGTGCGGTGGTCGTCGGGAGTCGTCCCATGCTTGACTCGTCCTCTCGGCAACCGGATGGACCTGGTGCTTTCGAGGGGAGAGGCACGGGAGGAACGGCTGTGACGAAGGCGGCGGCGGCGGTGGGACCCGAGGTCCTTTGCGAGGGCGTCTTTTAGAGCGTATGGCTGCGTTCGGACCAACCTTTTCAGCCCTGAAAAGAGCTGCACTCGACTGAGACGCTTGGCCGGTACTGGCCGCTTTATATCCCCATCGCGTCTTATTTTCTGCCGCGAGAATCCGCCACGTCGTGGTGGTCATCTCGCGGCCGTGGCGCGAGGCTCCGCGGTCGAGTGGTGGGGAGCGCTTAATACCGGCCGCAGGCTTTCTTTACTTGCGGGAGCGTGCGCGTCGCGGCGGCCATCTCGCGGCTGGGGCGCGAATCGTACGCTTTGCTGGCGCGAAGTGGCACTTCGTCGCAGCTGTATTCCGGGGTCAGTATTACTGTCTTATGTGCGTCGGATCTTCTAGCCGCATCTCGTGTTCCACCAAGGGAGTTACCCCGTGAATTCCCTTGGACGCGGTCTGTTCTTGGCGGCTGAGCGCGGACATTCGCTGCTCTTCGCTCGGTGTATGGTTTTTGAGCTCGTTCGGCGCCGCGAGGGCGCTAACTGTCACAGAGGCAGACGTCAAGGTTTAATTTTTTAGGGACATTCATCCCCCAGAGTATAGTGCCTGCTAGCATGCTCTGAACAGTGATTGTGGAAACATCAGAGAACCGTGAGAATCAGAACGCCAATGAAGAGTAGAAGTCGCGAAAAGCTGTCTTTATTAGGACATGATGAAAATCAGATTATTGGAGTAAGGTGCTATTGAAAGGGGAAGTTTTACGCGTTCTGTTTTACAATTTGCGGGAAGTGGCAATAAACCTTCGATTTAGTGCACACCTTGTTGTGAAAGAAGTAGAAGTGCTGTGAGAAAAGACAAGGATTCCAGTCGGAAAAAACAGTCACTGCATCGAGAAATTGGAGTCCCCATACCAGGAGTGGAAGGCCTTACAAAAGGGTTGTAACCGACGATCGCAGCTATAAGAGCAACGGGAACAACAGATTCTTGATCAATTAGATGAACTTTTCTATATTGCACATGGTGATGCTTTAGAGACGATCACGATTGATGAAGATAAACAATGTCTTCTGAACCATATCCAACATCCACGAAAAGACTATCGCGAATATATTGAACTTGTGTTAGTATTAGGTAATACCTTTCCAAACTACCGTGTTCGAACTCCTGGAGCTTTCCATCATACTTGGTGGATGGCAAAGGGCATTTATTGTTTAAAAGTATCTTTGTTTCGCGAAAAGGAGGAAAATGGAACCCGCGATGTATGTATATTTATAGCAAATTTATATTTAAAAGCATGCGTGGAAGCTCCTCTCTCCTGACCAGGGTTCCGCAGCAGGAATCTATTTTTATTAAATCCTTATATAAATATAAGGAAATTGATAAAGATATTGTAACCGTACTGTTACATGTCACCTCCTGACATAGGAGCGTATGGATGTATATATGTATATCTGCGTATCTATATACGTAATATATGTGTATAGATGGATAGATATACAGGGTGTCCCGTAACTGGTGGTACAACCGAGCAGGGGGTGATTCTACATGAAAAACTGAGCCGAAAATATAGAATAAAATTTTTTGATACAAGGCTATGTATTCGAGAAAAATGAGTTTGAAAATTTGTCTAGTGCGCGTGCACTAGGCCTACTTGCAACTCAACGGACTTTATTCTGAGTTACCTCAACCTTTTTTCGCAAATGTTTTCGAGGTTTGTATACATCGAATAAATCGAAGGTCGAGGTTACAATGTTAGAATTACCTTTGAGGAATTCGTTTAATTCATAAATTGCTGGAACTGCTGTCCACGTTGTTGTAGACATAATTGTGCTCTTCGTATTAAATTCCTTCGAACCTCTTGTAATATGCAATTATTATGTTGCTTTAAGTGTTCTAACCATATCACAATTTTTTGTTGTAATTGTTCGATGCTTGATATGTCATCACGATACACAATCGATTTCACCTGACCCCACAAATAAAAATCTAACGGTGACAAATCCGGAGATCGTGGCGGCCAAGGTACTCTGCCACCGCGACCGAATATCGCGGTGCAGCGTTCGCTTTAAATAATTTTAATTCCGTTAATTTTAAAGTGTCAGCCTTTTCAAAAATAGGTCCGTAAAGGGGAGATTTGGAGCTATCACCTCATTTTTCGAATTTTTAAAAAAGTCGCGGCTATAAGAAAATTGCATTTGTTTAAAACATTTACAAAATAAATGGTGAAAAAACCATTTTTGCCGAATCTAAATATTTTCAATAGATACTCTTATGTGTCCGCTATAAGCTCCTAAAAACACATTTTCCTCGGTATGTTAATTCTAGTGTTATAATTTAATGAAAAAAAGTTGACACTTTTCTTTACACGTCTGTAAAACCAACATTTTTTTAGATTTCGAAAAATCCTTCGAGATTCGTTCATAGGTTACTAAAGACTACAACATATTCAAATATGAACTATTCGAAATAGTACTTGAAAAAATTTTCTTGTTTAGTTCGTTACTTCGTCCGCGGTGTATCACCATCGCTCGACTACTGTCGCGCGTGGCCGTCTTTGCCAATACGCGTCTAGGTCGCGCTCTGATTGTTCCGTGTTTTTCGTTAATAACTCCTTAACAAAGCCGAAGCGGGGATGTTTGCAAAGGAAAATGTCGCTTCAAATGGTCTCAGGAACCGCCCCTTTCAAGGAAGAACGACATTTTTGGGACACCCTGTAGAAGTAGGAAGGCAATTTCCAAGATATCCAGACTTGAGGCAGTGGAATCCGTTGAGCCGCAAGTAAGCCGAGTGCACGCGCAGTAGACAAATTTTCAAACTCATTTTTCTCGAAAACAAAGCCTGGTATCAAAAAATTTTATTCTATATTTTCGACTCAGTTTTGCATGTAGAATCACCCTGTATATAGATATAGGCGGCTTCGCTCTGCCACGCCCCACCACGGGTACTACGCGTAGCAGCTGTCCTTCTGATAGAGAGGGACCGCCAATGCCCCCACACAGGCTGGTGTGCGCGCGCATCGATCCCTCTGGAGTAAATCGAATTAGGTCGATGCAAGTGATCGAGCCGGCACTCTACGTTTGGAATTGGTCCAGTCAAGACGTTAAGCGAGTGGTCCGGCGGCGAAACACGGTAGATAGTTCGAGCAGACAAACTGTTCTGGGTAGACTTGGCAAACCGTCCAAGCTATCCTCGCGATCTACGCGCTTCAAACCGAGGAGTCGATAGCGCAAACCGCGTTGTGGCACAGTCCGAAACCGGAACTCGAGACTGCTTTCTGACTGTTTCCACGTAGAGTCACGTAGATTAACAATTGGAAATATTTAACCATACCGTTCAGACCACTCATGAAACGTATTTCGTGGTTAGAATCTTTAAAACAATATTTCGAGCCATTATTGGAATTCCAAATCATAAGTAAGTAGCAACTAAGAAAGGATAAGCACCATCTTCGTCTCAATACTTCAAAACAATTATTGGCCGTATACAAGTTTCTTCCGTATACACTCACATCCTCGTGCAGATATCGGAGGGGCCGCCCAGGGCTAAGCACTGCCGAAACCAAAGATGTTTCTGCACGTGTTTGTGAGGATCTGACGGGTAGACAGAAGTCGTTGCTATCCGAAGCACTCCGGCCGGAACGTTCGTCTGTTCGTACATCGTTGATCGTCGCGTCGCAAGAGATCGAAATTTCTCGATCCAACAAAACACACTTTCGTTTGGATATCCGAGGTGAGGCCCAGGGCTACGCACTGCCTGAACCAAAGATGTTTCCTAACGAGTGTTTGAGCATCTAACGGCAAACAGCGGTCGTTCTCATCCGGAGTGATCCGGCCGAGCCGATTGTCTGCAGTGTGGCCAGATCGGCTAAATCGAGGGGAGTACATTTTACCACCTCTCTGGTAACCAGACGTGTTACACATGCGTGACGGGGACGCAACACGAATTGAGTGGGGCGAATGATGACACGTTGCGCGTACGCGATGGGAACGAGAACGCAAGACGAAAGATGGATTGAGCGAATGACAGGACATGTCGCAAGTTTTAGGTTACAGCCGCGTATCGTATCTATTACCTACTAAATGAAATGAATCATATGAATCGTTATTATAAACATTCTTTATTATATATAAAATGAATTGTTAGATGTGAGAGTTCCAGTTGTACAATCAAAATATATTTTAACACTTTTTAGGAATGGACATCGCAAGTTTTGAAACTACCTTTTTTAATGCATATATTAAAAAGTTTGGTATTGGGAAGACGAAACAAATTGTAGACTGAAAACAATAATATACAATATGATACAATAAGATATAATAATGCACAATATAATACAATAACATAATAATATAAAATGAAATACAATAACATAATAACATACAATATAATATAACTTTTAGTTTCACAGCCATTAGCTCGATATGATTGTCGATTTTAAATATTTTATAGAGCAATTGGGGTTTTATATGTCTGCTCAACAAAATATTATAAATTGAGAACCACACCGATTATCCAGGTCTCACCACGTGGAGGTTGCTGTGAGGGAGACCCACCGACCCACCCACTTGGAATTTCTTTATTGTCCCACCCGATGAATAATTACAAAATACAAAAATACTCTTCGAATAACATAATAATATACAATAAAATATAATAAACGAATATTGCACATACCTAAATAAACAAACTAATATTGCACATATCTAAATAAACAAACTAATATTGCACATACCTAAATAAACAAACTAATATTGCACATATCTAAATAAACAAACTAATATTGCACATATCTAAGTAAACAAACTAATATTGCATATATCTAAATAAACAAACTAATATTGCACATATCTAAATAAACAAATGAATATTGCACATACCTAAAGAAGCAAACAAATATTCAAGATATATCGCTGTCACTGCTGCTATCCTCAGATTCATTTTCATCAGCGTCAAGATTCCACTTAATTGTGATGGTATTTTTTCTGCATTGTACATTTGAGAATTAAAATATTGTAACATTTGGTCTGGTACTTGAAAGTTGTAAATATCAATGTTCTTTGATTGTATATATAATTTTATGCGTGTCAGAGCCCAAAGCATGTGTGTGTTTAACCTGTTTCTTTTTTTATGTTTTATGTCTGTTATTACAGAAAAATATCTTTCGACATCTGCATTGGAATGCGGCAGTGACAGGCATATAAATGCAAGTTTTGCAACTTCATCGTATAATAAATTGCCTAATGTATCTTTTAAGTTCATAACCGTGCTCCAAAATTCAATAATATTTAATGTTTTTAATTGTTCTTTCTCATCTGCGGAAGGTCTTGTTGCTAATAAAACCCATTGCCTAACCACTTTAGTGCCTATCACTTTGGATGGAAATTGTTTTATAATAACTTCTATTTGACTTACATGGTTATTGCGATCTAAAGCTACCTCCGGATTTAAAAAATTTAAAGCTTGTAGAAACTTATCTTTATATGGAAGTCTTGTTATCGACTGTGTATATGAAATTTGAGAAAATGATTGTACACATTCATAAAATTCTTCGATTTCGTTGCTGATTTCCGGCTTACTTTTTCTTAACTGAGATATTAAGTCGGTTGTATTTTCCCCAATAAAAATATCATTTAATGGCAGTAATATATTTGAATCATAGGCATTTAAGTTTCCAAAATTATCGTCCTCCAAAAACTCTTCTCTTATAAAATGGATTGCTAATGTCTTTATAAATAATTTACATTCTTCACCAATTGTGTGTATTAAAATTTTCTTTGACTGAAACAAGATATTCAATTTACAAAAGTATTGTAATATATAATTTAAAAATTCCAAATATGGCTTAGTAAAGTCTTTGTTAAGTACAGAAAATATGCTATCTTCATTTAAATTATCATTAACATTTTCTACTGCAAATAACGTGTATAATGGAACCCATTGATCTAATATTCTTTCAGTGCACTTCGATAGTGCTAGCCACCTGGTTTGAGATGGACGCAAAACCTTCCGCTTTTCCTTACGCATTAATTCTTGAATTTCACTTAAAAGATTCATCCTTTTGTAACTACATGAAAAGAATTTATAAATGTCTTGCAACATTTTATTAATAAAATTGGGTATACATTTAGTTGCGTGTACAGCAACTAAATGAATATTATGGCACAAACATGCAAATTCTAAAATGTCACTATTGCAATTCCTAAATCGAGTCATTAAAGAGTTGTTACATCCTATCATTACATTAGCATTGTCTACTCCTACCCCAACTATCTTACTAATAGACAAATTAAACTTCTTCAAACTATATGAAATACAATTAAATATATTTTCGGCAGTAGCGTCTGCTATTCCAATTAAATCTAATAAGTGTGTTTCTAACTGCTTTTGGTTTATAAATCTGACTAAAATACTTAAATGTTTAACAGTTGAAATATCTGTACTCTCATCTACAATAATAGAAAAATATTTATCTTGCATTAGGTCTGTTCAAAATCTTTTCGTTCGCCTCGGCACGCGATTGCACGGCAATTGTAGTTGAATTTTCTTATAACGCTTCTTGCCCGATACACCTGGGTCTCGGCATAAGAACCAACAGCCACGGTAGTTTTTCTGCCTCGCACCGTGCTCAGCTGTTAGCGTTCGATGCCGAAATCCAGGTGAACGACCACGATTGTAAACCGCTCGGCGGAGCGTGTTTACATGCCGCTGCGTAACTGTCTCGCGGGCCATCGTTCCTACTTTTCATATGCCAAATCCACTGCCTATTTTCCATTGTCTCCTTAGACGCACCGGCCGTTAGGGCATTGCCCTCATGCTCTAACAAACGGTCGGTGCTGTCGTCCTTGCAATTTTAAACTTCCCACTCCTTATCCTTTCCTAACCGATGGCCCAAAAGCAGTATAAATGGGCCGACGACAACCGCGCTGCCTTCTTGTCTCTCCTTGTCTCGTACAATTCTTGATCGACTGATCACGCGATTTTTACACGTTTATTCAAATTGCTGTGGGCTTCACAGTAATTTCGCTGTCTTTTCGTACATTCACGGTCTTCGCGACTGTACATCATCCTTCTCTCACTTCATCTATTCTCACCTCTGTTCTTTACTTTCGCTTGTATTTACCTTTATATTTCTCACTGTTTCTGTATACTTCTGTCAATATAGTATTTATTTTCGAACACCTCTCTACGCCTTTCTTCACATCACTAACCTACCTCAAGCTACCTATTGCTCTATACATAATTCTCTGTCCTTCTCTTCCTAATCTCTCTCCGTTTGTACGACGTGGAAACTTCCAAAAACTCACGGCTAGATATCTCACAAGGTCTATCAAATCTGAAACTATAGACTTATTTATTACATTTTTAATAATTGCTCCTATTTTAGTTTTCTTGAATCTAAGGGATTTTAGTTTTGAATCTGCAACAGAGTTATGAAACTTATAAATCCCTGCAATCATTGGAAAACTAAGGTTGCTTCCAATTCCATATAAACAATATCTAATTTGCATTATCTTTGTTTCATTACCTTTGGAAATATCTATATTTAAACTAGTGCCTGCTCCTGCCGTATTTTTCATTGCTCTTCCCACGTGCATTAAAGAATTTGCATGTTTTACTAAACCATTCTTACCATTACATATACTTAACCGTTTCTCGCATATAGAACACCATGCATACCCATCTTTTTGTAGTGTCAACCACGTAGACAGTTGTGGGTCTCGCATCAATTTTTCCAGGGTATGTGGCTTTTTAAATAAATTGCCACTCCTGCCAAAGCTGCTGCTGCTGCTGCTATTGCTTGCATCTTCGTCACTGATATTTTGATTAATATCTATGTACATAAAATATTCATTATTATTATATATCCTAAGTAACTATTACTATTTATTTCCTACCCATAGGTTTTGGAAGATATTCTTTTAGTTATACGAATATTAGATATTTTACTTACCTATTTTCCCAC
The DNA here is from genome assembly GCA_913789915.3 of Sphecodes monilicornis. Taxonomy (NCBI): domain Eukaryota; kingdom Metazoa; phylum Arthropoda; class Insecta; order Hymenoptera; family Halictidae; genus Sphecodes; species Sphecodes monilicornis. Next base: position 19,454,186 of record OU565298.1, on the reverse strand, counting down.
TCATGTTGAAGTTGAAAATTATCTTTCACTATTGGAGCACTTTATTATCAAGAAACAAGGTACAACGTACGACACGACTGGACGCGACAGAATATGACTCAAATTGAATAGATGATTCATGATGCCATCGTTACCGCCTTGCGTCGCCTCAGTCGCGCGCGGCATGTCACGTGACCAATCTCCGGTCTTTCTGGGGGATGTTAGAGTATGCGCACATAGTGGAATGGGATTGTGGAAGGAGAAAAGGAGGAGAGGAAAATACGCTTCCCGGGAAGCGTATCTGGCCACATTGTGTCTGTTCCTGCGGTTGGTGCGTCGTACATTAATGATCGGATTAAGAACGATCGAGGTTGGCCTACCGAACACCGGAGATCTCTCCAGATCCACTTCGGTGCCGAGGTTAGAACTCCTAGGTGTCGCGGGTAAGCAGTGCGGGTCTCCACTTACGCAAATCATCCGAAATTCGGCCGATTGCGTGGGTGCTGCGACCGGTCCTCAATCGTTCGCATCGGGTTGCGTAACAAGACAAATTTACCATCTGTAAATTAAAAATGGAGCAAGGTGCCTATCCCGTACATCAGTGGTGGGCACGGGTGGAGCTACTCAAAAGCCTGCTTCTCCCACCAACCTCTCTTTCATGCAGCGCGCACGTTCGTTGCGTACGCTGATGTCTCGTGTCTTCGTTGCTCCATTGTACCGCGTTTGTTGGAAGGGGACAGAGGGCGCTATGGCGTTGACGGTTTTGCCTCAATTGAGGCAAAATTGCCCATCTCTGCCGTACATATTGAGTAAAATTCCAAATCAGCTTGACACACGAAACAGAACAAAGCCACCCAAGCGTAGAGCCGTTCCTCATTGTTCAGACAAGGAACGCGTTCGCCGTACACGCAAATTCCAACCGTCGAAGGAATTTTCCGTGTTTACATTGCGACCGGGTTTTTCTGCGCGCTCCAGGCATCGGCCTTCACACGCGGAACAGGTATTTGGCGACGCTATTTCACATATTCAATTTTATTTCTCGCGGGTTCTCATTCAACGCAGTGGGTCATCGTACCCGCGTTTTATTGTATAAAATCTGCGTCTACTCGCAGTCCTTCGCTCCGACGAAGGTCGGATTATTGTACACGTTGCCGTGCAACGTCGCGTTCCGTCGGGTCGTCGCAAGCGATATCGTCGCGTTTCTCGTGGTACCCCGTTCAATCAGGGGGTCATCGTACCTGCGTCAAATTCCGAGATCTCTGTAGCCACAACGAAAGACTGAATATATCTTGTTTCTACCAGATATTGCTATCCAATCATTTGAGCTGCACCCAAACCTCTCCGCTTTCCAATGCCTGGAGGCACGAACCGCGTCTCGCGATCTTGTTACATCACGAAACCACGGGGGGGGGGGGGAGGGGGGGGCTAGTAGCCGGCCCCCATAGAAATCATATTTAGAGTCTTTTGCCTTTAAATAGAACAACGGCGATTCCATACGACCAAAGGAGCGGTTACAATATTAGTTATGTAACGAGTTTAAATATCGCGTTAGTTTGAAACGTGCTTGAATTTCGCAATTATCGCGATCTATATTCGTTGGTGACCTCCTCGATGTTATTCTCCCGAGGAGCTGAATAACCAACAATAGTTCAAGTAAAAACGGCGTGACATTCTGGCTACCAGCTAATGTCACCCGATAAACACGGCGATCGGTGGATCAACGTGCAAAACGTTCAAATCAAACTCGTGTCGCGAAGGTATAGAGAGACAAAGAGAACAACATACAAATATACGTTGAACAGAGACAGGCGAATAAAAGAGAGACAGCGCCGCGTAGCGGATCAGCTAACACTCTCGCGACGCTTCGTCACCGCCGAACAGGCGCGCTAGCGAACACGTCCTACAAGTCTTCGCAGCTGTAAAAGTTCTCCAGTCGAGCTGTTGGATGCTTGTATCAAGTATTTGACGGCGAGCTTTGGTACGACTGTGCGACTGGAACTGATATCGTTACGAGATCGTTCCTCTCGCTATAAGAGAACCAAGCCCACGCGAGAGTTATTAAACTCTGGATCTACTGAGTTTTTTTATAATAATTAACATGTTGTCCACTCTCCAGTCGAGCTGTTGGATACTTGTATCAAGAATTTGGCGGCGAGCTTTGGCAAGATTGTGTGAACGGAACCGATCTCGTTTACGAGATTGTTCCACACGCTGTAAGAGAGCCGTAAAACAATAGCGACTTAAATAAATCGAGCTCTGGACTTTCCGAGATTCGTACAAATATAATAGTGCACAGTTGTGATAGCTGTTTAGACATATCTAACGTGGCTATTGCTTCAAAAAGTGTATTTCGGTGTGGTTGACGCGAGATTCGTGTTCGTTCCTGAATTCAGTTCCCGCCGGGAATCGTGTTTCCGATTCCGTACGGCCACCCGTGTAACACGGAGGACACTCTTTCCGAGTCCTGTTCTTGCAATAAGCCCTGGCATACGCTTTGACGTCCCAGCGCAGCAGATACCGAGACTCGGATTGTGAAGGTCAATTTCCCATACGCCCTTACCTTTTCCACGGAATTGGCATATTATTCGGTGTCGGAATTGGCTGGTCCAGCCACAGGTCTTGCAGATAAGGCCTAGCGCGTCCCCCCCCTCTGAGTGAGCGAGCGCGTCATAGCTAGGCAGGCTTGACCTGTTCAACCGATATAGTCGCACCTCCCATATACGCAGGCATTTTGCAGGCACTCGTGGAATTTGACACCAGAAAATGTTGCGTTATCGTTCTTCGATAATGCAATTTCCATAGAAAGCAAGAAACGAATGGTGTAGGCGTTAAATAGCACTAATAGTGGCGGCGATTTTAATAAAAAAATTGTCATTCTACCCAGTAATGTAGCAGACCACATGCAGAAGGATACTTCGGATTTCATATCAGACGAAAATCGGAAGTTTTTTAGTACATGCGGCATATCGGCAGAATTTTTAGAACAAGATCCTGTAGCTTGGCAAGATGCGCCATTATATAAAATTGGTTTAGATATATTTAAAGCCTTATCGGTGGTTAACGATTCGGCCGGGAAGAACCGTTAAGTTAATGCAGGATTATAATTAAATTTCAGCGCATAATGGGGAAGAAAAACAGATGATACCATACAAATTGTAAAAGTTTACCACCAGCAATAACCTGATGTAAAGAAATTTACTTTAGCGAAAAATGTGTTAATGTAAGTTCTTTAGAATATAAGAAATACTTCCTTATTACAATTCTGTAGAATATATTCATTTACATAGTACGCGGCATGCAGATCGGCCGTCGCGTCGGACGCCGTCGTTCGTGGTCGGTCTCCTCCGCCGCGATTTTCAAATGTTTTTGCGTAGCGGTGTTGCGGAATGCATGGCATCGTACAGTCTCTCTGTGCTTAGATGTTGAAGCGACAACACGTGTATTTTCTGCTCACCATGCAAGTGTTAACATAAATCAGTTTTTGTTAACTAGTGCAATTCATTTATTCCACGACACGTGGAAACGTTGAACGTACAACTTTTATACGTGCGGGCTCAAAAACAATCCAGCCCACAATTGCATACACGCTTCATTACATAAACACAACTGGTAATATGTTATTTTACTTATACAGGATAATACATATATCCTACCTTTAATTTTGCTACATTTTACTGTAGGTATTTAAATATCTCTGTTATTTACGGTTATATGAAAAAATACCAGAGGAGAAAATTGCACTGCACAATCCGGCAAATACTGGATGAGTCCGAAGAAACAGAACACCTAAATATCTCTGTTACTTTTCGTTGTACAAAAAAATTTCTTAGGACAAAGTTACACTGTTTGAAGGGCCACATGTAACGGTGTAAGGGAAAAAATTTTCAAGGTCATTTTTTAATGAGATTTCAAGGTCACCGATCTTTTTTTAAATGGAATGATATATCTTCGTTAACGTAATGTTGTAGCTGACAAAATAACGAATTCATCCATGTAACACAATATAACCTACAAATGACCTTCAACCCAGAAAAATGGAATAAATAAAATTCAACGTGTGAGATTCATTTGCTTTATTTCTGTTACGCAAAATGTTCAATATTCCTTGAGCTGCTTACATTCAAATGTATCGCAATACACAACATAATAACAGATTCTGTGTTGACAGGAAAACATTTATGATATCATAAATACCTTCACCTATGCGTTCGTACAGAATCGTGTTTATCAACTACTAATTACTCTGAAGACCTTCTTGCTATCAGATTTCCACTGTTTCTATCAGTTTATCGATAAACGTTTCACAATGCGCTACTCGAAGAAAGATAGGATTGATATGATTTTCATTTATGGAGAAAGTTGACAGTGTTTAAGAGAAGCAGTGCGGTTGTACAAAGAACGATGTCCTAATCGTAATTGTCCATCAGTTTCCGTTTACTTCAATGTGATGAATAAATTCCGTGACACTGGTAGTGTTGAAAATACAAAATGTACGAAGGTGAGGACTGTAAGGAATGAAGCAAACACAAGTAATGTTCTGGCAGCAGTGGATATAAACCCTCATGCTAGTACGAGGCAAATCGCACGAGAAAGTGGCATTAGTCAAAAATGTGTAGTGCAAATACTCCATGAACAAAAATTTCACCCCTTTCACCTATCAATTCACCAAGAACTTCATGGTGGAGACTTTGTAAATCGTGTAAACTTTCGCCAGTGGGGATTGAGACAATTGATAAACGATAGAGCATTTTATAATAAAGTATTATTTATCGATGAAGCTTCGTTTACGAATCACGGGCAGATAAATTTAAAAAACATGCATTATTGGCCATCTGAAAATCCGCGGTGGTTACGGACAAAGACTATGGTCCGTCAATGTTTGGTGCGGAATTTTAAACAACCAAATAATTGGGCCTCACTTTATCACAGGAACATTAAATGCAGAAAAATACATTGCTTTTTGACGAGAATCGTTACCAATTTTCCTGGAAAATACACCCTTGGACATTCGTGAAAATATGTGGTATCAACATGACGCTTGTCCAGCCTATTCTTCCCGTGTCGTAACACAATTCTTCAATAACAAGTTTCCAAATCGTTGGATTGGACGTAACGGACCTGTATTATGGCCAGCTCGCTAACCAGATCTTACACCCCTTGATTTCTATCTATGGGGAAAACTGAAAGACGATGTTTATCATGAACCACCAACCACTGTAGACGACATGAAAAAAAGAATCGACAGGGCTTGTGCGTCGATTCCCTCAGAAATGAATTACACAGCAATACCTTCTGTAACTTCGCGGCTAAATGATTGTATAGCAGCTCAAGGGAATATTTTTGGACATTTTGTGTAACCGAAGTAAAACAAATGAATCTTACACGTTGAATTTTATTTATTCCATTTTTCTGGGTTGAAGGTCATTTGTAGGTCATATTGCGTTACATGGATGAATTCTTTATTTTGTCAGCTACAACATTACATTAACGAAGATATATTATTCCATTTAAAAAAGCATCGATGACCTTGAAATCTCATTAAAAAATGACCTTAAAAATTTTTTCCCTTACACCCTTACATGTGGCCCTTCAAACAGTGTAACTTTGTCCTAAGAAGTTTTTTTATACAACGAAAAGTAACGGAGATATTTAGGGGCTCTGTTTCATCGGACTCACCCTGTATAACGGCAAAATAAAAAAAATTTGAAAATCATATTTTCGAAATTTCAAGGTCATCCACATTTGTATTTTATTGGAAATGGTTTATGAATAACTGTAATAGATTTGTAACTTTAAAAACTCTGCTTTATTACAAGCTCGGAAGGACATCTCAACGCTTCGAAAGTCGTATAAGAAGTGAAGAGAAAATAAAAGGGCACATCGAAAACTCTGTTCCCACTTAACAGGAAATGACCAGGGTTGCATCTTGATTCTACCCCGAGAGCCCAAGCGTAAACAGTCACAGGCCTATGTGCCTGATGACATCTGGTCTATTGTATCACTCCAACATATTTAATAGTTATGATGAATTTCAAAATTTTCAAAATTTTCAATTTAAATGCGCCACGTAATCCTTTTATCCGATCGATCTCAGAGTTTGCACTATTTTTCTCACCTAGAGGAACGATTTTGAGGAGTGGCGGGAAAAATGTCGTTGCTCAAAAAATAAGGTCTCCATATCAGGGTCTTCAGATCCGTGACGTAGGCACGAATTGACTCGGTGGGCCCCTAGCTTTGGCCGGCGATCTGTCGCCCGAGTTAGTACAGCTCGCTCGGCGGTAGGAAGATTCGCTGCAGCTCCTAATCTTCCCACGGGGACAGTGTTTCCCAACCTATTTTGACTGACGGCACCCTTCTACACTCCCCAAAAGAATTAAGGGATCACCGCTGTGAACCTGAAATATCACTACAAATTCGCATGATCATAACTCTGGCCAAAATTGCTGTATCGGTATCGCTAAACAATGGTTTGAAAGCATGAAATATCTAGTTTCAGATGTTTTGCTAAATGTGTTGCTTTGTTGTATTTTGACAAAGTTATAGGATTATAAAGACAACAATGACAAATAACAAAAATTTGGTGTAACTTTGTAACATCACACGGGGTGAAATAAATTTTTTTGATAAATCACGTTAACATTATTTGGATGTACCATCTTCCCTGTGTAAAATGCGTGTTCGTTGATTGTTGTGTGATTTGTTTTGTTCGAGTAATTTAACATTGAAGTAATAACATTGAATAATATACCTTAAATAACTCGGAACAAATTATTGGAATTGTCTGTTCGACGATTTCTCTCCTATCTATCTCTACGCGTATGCTAACAAACCATACTGACAGCAAGTTACATTACTTTATGAAACAAAGTTTTCCGTACTTTACATTTATTCGCGGGTGACTACTGCGCGGTACACGACGGATTACCGCCGAGCTTGGTCTCCGTTTGGACTGTTTCACGGCACGGTTTTAGCACATGACTCCACAGTTTGAGGCGCGTACGTAACTAGAATAGAATATGCGGTTTGGCTATTCTATCGGGTCGGTTTGACCTCTCTCTTATGTACCGACTTTCGTCTAACGAATCTTTTCGCGGACGCGTGTTACCGTGTTCGCGCCAAAACGTAGAGTGATCTAGATCCTTCACACATTGACCACCTTCGATCCGTATCGAGTGGGGGTCGATGTGCGCGCATCCTAACTGGTGGGACGATCTCTCGCTGTCCTTTTTTACAAGGGTTAACCACACGGTTACAAACTTGTGAATGGATCTCTCAAATAGCTTTACGAAAAATCATCAAAAATGTAATAAAGAAAGCAGAGAAACGTATGCAGGAAGATGGAGTTCACATTGAACATGTAACGTAGCCTTATCAGCAAGAAATTCAAGTAAATGCGCAATGCGAACTAATCGAATTATTTCTTCCAATCCCAACTTTCTATAACCTCGACGGTCATAGTACATGAATGAACTCGTATGGACACAGACTACCGCATAACATAACAAAAACTATTGCATTTCATTTAAAAAGTTAAAGATCGCCTTCATTTCTCGAAAAATAGGATAGGATAGGTAGGATAGGTACTCATATTTGGTCCCCTCAGGGTTTCAAATCCATTTTACCATTCTCCCCCTTCTTCCACTTTGTCCACTCTCACCTAACGCTAATGTTCAGCCTATTTCAGCCTACTTTTCAGCGGGACCTACTGTTTATTACGGTGGGTTCCGAACCACCAATGGTCAACGACGCAGTATAATATCACATAGAAGAATATTTCCATTGGTGACGGCGGTGGGATTTGAACTCACGACCACATTGTTTGTAGTCGCGCGCTCTATCCACTGAGCCACTGCGCGCCCTCATTTCTCGAAAAATAATAAATATATATATATATATATATATATGTGCAAAATTGATATACACTGTCCTATTGGTTATAAAAAAACTGTTAAACATTTTCCTCTTTCATTTTTTACGAATCACAATAGTTTTCGAAAAAAAATACGAGTTGGTAATGATGCGACGACCCTGTAAATCTAATAATAGAAAAGAGAAATCAAAGCTAGTCGTACAATTAATTAAGAAAAATTATTTTCTCGCGTTTTTCATTAAATAAAATACTATGAAACATGCACAATCTTTGTCATTATACGATTAAATCGAACATGTGAAACTTTTCAAATTTCAGCGACACTATCCATGGTGGCTGTCGGCACGGTATACGGATGGACAACCACTTCTCTATCTCGACTAACTTCGGGCAACAGTGACGTGCCCATGAAACTAACAGACGACGAATGTTCATGGGTCGTCTCTCTAACAGTAATCGGTTCTATGATCGGTCCATTTCTGGGAGCCTGTTTAGCTGACAGATTCGGTCGCAAACGTTGTCTTATGTTATCGAGCGTATTCTTCATCATTGGCTGGATTATCGTGTTGTTCGCGAAAACTGTAGAAGCTCTGTATATTTCACGAATAATACTCGGTATAGGTGTTGGCATTTCTTACACTGCCAATCCTATGTATATCTCTGAGGTGTCCGACGTTAATATCAGAGGCGCACTGGGTACTTTGACGGCGGTGAATGTCTTTACGGGATCTTTGTTGACCTGTAGCGTAGGGCCTTGGGTGTCTTATCGAGTCTTGGCAGCGATCCTCTTATCGATTCCAATTCTGTTTGTACTGTGTTTCGCATGGTTCCCAGAAACTCCTCATTTCTTGGTATCCAAAGGCTGTAAGATGGAAGCTTCTAAGTCATTAGCATTTTTTAAAGGCATCCGTGATATTAACGAAGCAACCAGAGAATTGCACTTAGTTGTGCGAGTATCGTCTGACTCACACAAATCTCGATTATCGGTGAATTCGACTCAAAGTACAAAAGCAATTAAATATACTTGGATAGCTAGATTGAAAATAATGCGGTTACCGAATAATTTAAAAGCTTTAAACATCATTCTTGGTTTGGTAGCAGCTCAACAACTTAGCGGAAATTTTAGCACCATGCAGTATTTGCAAGTTCTGTTTGAGAAAACATCAGTTGGCATTGACTCGAATGTGGCGACTATTCTAGTTTTGGCTGTTGGGCTTGTTTCCGGCGGTTTAGCCACCGCGACGGTAGAAGGAGCAGGAAGGCGGCCGCTTCTAATGATTTCTAGCCTGGGATCGTTCGTTACTCTAGCCATTCTTGCGATTTACCTTATGCTCGAAGCAAGTGACGTCGACGTTTCTGCAGTGAATTTTCTTTGTGTGGTCGACGTGATTGCCTTCCAAATATCTTATCAAATTGGCCTGGGTACTTTAACTAACGCTCTTATTGGAGAATTATTTGCCTCTGAAGTGAAAGGCGTCGCTGGTGCCATTATTACCGTTTTTGATGGAATACTTGGTTTTACAGTTTCGAAACTGTATCAAGTAATTGGCGATAGTCTTGGTTCCCAAACGGTTTACTTCTTCTTCTCAATATCATGTTTCTTGGTGTTTCTAATGGTGGTGTTCTTTGTGCCGGAAACCAAAGGTAAGACTTACAGCGAAATTCAGGCGCTTCTTAATAAAAGAAATAGTACGAAGAGAAGAGATCAGCATATTGAGGACACTTTTGCATAATATTGTATATTATAAATTTGTATATTACTATTTGTTGAATACGATGCATAATGTTTCTAATATATTTATACATTTAATTAATAAAAGAGATGTAAATAAAAAACATGGTTTATTTAACTTTATGTTTTACGATTTATTTCACAAAACGTATAATACAGAGGAAGTTGGTCCTGTTAGTACTGGATTAATATTAAATTTTTCGATTTTTTTTTCTTTGCACTAATCTGAATTAGGAATCTTAGCTTAGGTGTAATACATGCTAGCCAAGATTATAATTTCACTCCTTTTTTTGCTCGATTATTGTAGTAGTTTGGGCTATTGTTTTTACCTTTTGCAGAGTTACGTAAAATGACACGAAAAATAATGATGTGAAAGAAATGATTGCAAAATTCGCAGAAACAATGATTCACTAGTCTTTTTAAGAAAATTATAAAAAAACCTTTTATTTATAAAGTATTTATAATAAAAATTATTTTTAACAATCAATAGTTCATCCGTGACGATTAATTAGTTGAACAATTTTCATTTGATACTGCTTACAAATTTTTCTATCGATTGTTGATTCTTCCCACGCTTTAGCAATTACTGCTTTTAATTCCTGGGTTGACGAATATTAATTATCATTTCGATGTATTCGTTGAACGAGTATTCCCCGTAGGTTTTCGATGCGATGTAATTACAGAAAACATGCCGGCCGCGTTAAAGTTTAAATCCTGTGATCTCTAAGCCATGCTTGAGTACTCTTACTATAATGAATAGTAAATTCTAAATACCCAGTTTTGTGATTTTTTGCAATTCTCTCCTTTCTAAATGCTTAACTATTAGACATTTCTGTAAAACTTATCTAACTGCCCGAGCTGAAATATTTAAGTTTAATTCTATTGGTGTAATCACTATTTGGTGTTTGTTTCGCGGAGTTTACTTGGATGAGCTACCATTTTATTTCTTAGTAACGTAAATATCTGGAATAGTCACGTAATTGTCAATGACGCATAAATATCGTTACAGTTCTCTAGCCATTTCTTGATTACTATACGCAGTTTCCTTCTTAACACTTATCTGACCGTTTTCAAACACTGTTAACTTCTTTCTTCTACGCAGTTGTAAATTATTTTAATATGAGTGCAGATTCTCAGAGTTTTATAAGAATAAATCACAGACCAAACTTGTCGAAGCTAACAATGGCGTCAGACTGTGTGCATTTATTCTTGTTGTCAAAGCATTATTGTCTACGTTATAAAGAATGGTAACAGTTCACTTCAAGTAAGTATAAACAAATGATAATTGTACATGTGCTTTATTCTGTTTTCCTAACGCAGTGATTCCCAATCTGCATGTCGCGTCCTCGACGGGTGTCGCAAAGTGTTTTTTAGGGGGTCGCGCGGTTATTTTTTGTTTTAATATGATGTTTTAAATGTTCATTATATTTACACAATTTTTGCGTAAATTCTCGTTAATAATAGTATTCAATTTATCTTATAAATGGGAGTCGCGACTCAAAAAATGTTAGGAAACACTGCCCTTACGAGAAAGAGCGATCGGGAAGCGAGCGCCTCCTCAACCCTTTCGGGGTGGTGGAGGAACCCGTTTTTGGTTTAGACCGGCAACGGGTAGAACTCCTCAAGGCGGGACGATTCCCCTTTGGAGGGGTTACCCCTTGCCTGTTAGGTTAAGAATTATAGCGCTTTTATGAATTTTGGTGAAGGGAACAAATTTTGTTCATAGTGCCAATCGGTGGGGCTCCGTCTGTTCGGAGATTCCCCCCCCCCCCACCGAGGGGTATCCCCCTCCTCTGTAGATTTCGAGATTTCTTCTATTTATAGAATTATCGCGTTAGATTGTATTAGATTTAAGTGAACCAAGGAGAAATAAACTATACAGGTAGTGGGGGCCGGCAGACTATTGGTCGGCTGGTCCTCCGCCCATGTCGAGGCACTTGCAGCGAGGCCGCTGCAGTGCTTCAGATGTCTGCAGCTGGGGCACGTTCGCTCCTAGTGCAAAAGCACTACGAATAGGAGCGATCGTTGCTACCGGTGTGGGTCATCTGGACATCGCGCGGCCGCGTGCGGGGCCCCGCCCAAGTGTCATAAGCGGGGAGGCCGAGACGGCGAGACTCTACGAAGCGTACCGAGGGGCGCTCTGTGTGGTTCGTAGAGCTATAGCGCGAGCCAAGGCCAGTGCATGGCAGGAGCTCATGGGGGCGCCCTTACAACTTTGGGGGCGCCCTTACAAGATTGTCAGGGGAAAACTGAGGGACTGGGCGCCCCCTCTGACGGAGGGAATGGACCCGCTCTTCGTGGACGGGGTGATGGCGGCCCTCTTTCCGATGGAAAGTGGAGGGCGCCTCACCCGCTCCACCACGGACCAAGGGCCTCACCCTTGGTCAGAAGAGTGGGAGGTAACGGTCGATGAGCTTCGAGAGGCGGTGAAGAAAGCGGCAGTAAGGAAGACCCCGGGGCCGGATGGGGTGCATAGCCGTGTATTGGCCGTGTCGTCAAGGCTCCTCGCTCCCGACCTCCGGCAATTCTATACAAATTGCCTGACGGAGGGAGAGTACCCCCAACTGTGGAGGAGGGGTCGAGTGGTGCTTCTCAGGAAAGAAGGGACGCCCGAAGAATCACCTTCGGCGTATCGGCTCGTGTGCTTGCTCGACGAGGCGGGCAAACTGTTCGAGAGGATTCTCGCGGCCCGCCTCGGTCGGCACCTGGCGGGGAGGGTCCCGGGACTCGGTGAGGCTCAGTTTGGCTTCCGGGAGGGTCTCTCCACCGTTGACGCGGTTCAGCGGGTGAGGGCCTTCTCGGAGGCCTCGACGAGAGGGGATGGAGTGGCATTGGCGATGTCCTTACAACCATTGGTACAAGTATCCGATAGCTCGACTGGTTTAACAGCAGCGAAGACTCAGAAGAAGTGTTCGCGTGCGCGCCTTGATAGCAAGTGACTCGCCAGCACGATTCGTGAGCGAGTTACTCCTCGCACATCTCATGAGCAAGTGACTACGTGAACTGGCTGCGGCGACGAAGCGTCGCGAGAGTGTCAGCTGACCCGCTACGCGGCGCTGTCTCTCTCTTATTCGCCTGTTTCTGTTCAACGTATGTTTGTATGTTGTTCTCTTTGTCTCTCTATACCTTCGCGACACGAGTTTGATTTGAACGTTTTGTACGTTGATCCACCGATCGCCGTGTTTATCGGCTGACATTAGCTGGTAACCAGAAAGTCACGTCGTTTTTACTTGAACTATTGTTGGTTATTCGGCTCCTCGGAAGAATAACATCGAGGAGCTCACCAACGAATATAGATCGCGATAATCGCGAAATTCAAGCACGTTTCAAACTAACGCGATATTTAAACAGCATGCAATATAAAATAATATATCTATATGTAATATTCAGGTAAATCATGTATACATACGTATTATGTATGTATATGATTTACCTGAATATAAGCTTTCCCACGTAGAAACAGTGATGGGAATGTTGGCGCTTTTCACGCGCATGCGCGAGTTTTGGCAGCACCGAAGCTACGTCCGAGGTTTGTGGGGTTAGAGGTACTATTGGGGCGAAAGTAGTGGGTTTGTTATTATATATTTCGTTTAAAGTTATTTTAGTACCCTTCCCTTCCTTATTCCCAAGATGATGAAGAAGAGTAAGTTATATTATATTGTGCATAGATACATAAATATTATATATTTTATATATATATATTATATATATATTATATATATATATATATATATATACGTAAACATGTTGTACATTCATTTTTCAAAATCAAATCATAATAAATTTTGCGAAATTAGCGGGGCGACCAAGGTACCCGATTTTCGTGTTGACTGAGGCTAAAATTGCCGCGCATGCGCGTGAAAAGCGCCAACATTCCCATCACTGCGTAGAAACGTCTTCTTCGATGCAGTCGTGTAACAGACGTAACGGAATTAAAAGGACACAATATTCTTTTGTTTCATACATCATTTATATAATCCCCGATATTTCGATACCAAATTCTATCAGTAACAGCGCCGTTGTAGTGTTGCGTGACCACGCGAACATAGTTACGATAGCGCTACTGCGCCATAGGTTGATTAATGGCGATAAGAGGGAAATTTGAATATAGCAGTAATGTCCAGGCCAGAATCGCGGATTCGTTGTGTTTCATCGCAGCAGGAATAGCTTAGAATAAGTAAAGAGACGACGAGAGAGTTCCCACGGAAAACCTAGATGTAATCCTGATGTGCGAGACTAATTGAGGAATTTAGGCACAGTCACGTATCTCCTCGAAGGAGTTCTCATATTTCACTTAGAAATTCGTAGTCCCAAACTCGCCAGAACAGGAAGTCATAAACCCTTGGTCAAGGGCCTCTTGGAACTTTCCCTCGGACCTCTCTCTTGCGCAGTCCCACCGTGGGACCCCCGCGGTCGAGATCTTCGCGCGTAAACACCCCCACATCCCTTGTTTTGGCGGGCTCCCTCGTACACACCACCGCCCTCACGCGCGCGCTTCCACGGCACCACCACCGCCAATCACCGTCGATCTACAACTTGGAGGGAGACCATCCAGCGAATCAACGTCCACCTGGTGATGCCGAATTTTCCTATTGGCCAAGGAAACGAAGCGGGAGCAGAAGACCGAATGAGGACGAGGAGCCATCTCAGAGAAGCAGATATCGGCAGATATTATTCTGGAGTCCTAGAGAATAGACCTTGAAGCTTTACTAATAAAGTCTTTTTATCTTCCATCAATTTTATTCGAAAGAGTGTTTTCTTACGCCAACATCCACCTTCCACGAGCAGAGCGCTTCAGCGCTCCACGGGCACCCGAACCTACGAAAGTCCTTGAATTCCACCACGCGCAGCCGCAACAGTAGAATATAAGTTCCACAATATTAGTTTTGGTCAATACGGGTAGGATGTGATCACGGACCTAAAGGACTGTGCATAAAGTGGGTTTATGGGCGAGAGGGGGCGTACCATTAGCGGGGAGGGAAGGTAGACTGCGGCCATATTGGTAGGCCAAACTAGTGTTGCCATCTATATAACGATGCGGGAACATTGAAATGATTTGATTCTGAAAAATGAATGTATGGCAAGTGTATTTGTATATATATCTGTATATACATATGAAATATTAAATTTTAATATACATTTGCAGTGACTCACAAAAGTATTCGCTCGCCCTTTAAATCAGAATAACTTTCTTACAATTTGACCAAACCATTTGATTTTTTTAGCAATTAGAAGCATTGATTTAGTAAATCACGTGCAAAAAAGATTTTGAAAGAATTGCAATTCGTAGGAAATACATGAAGAGATAAAAATTCGCGGCAAATGAGCAGTCGGCCTTGACGTTGGTATTGGAGATGTACTTACTTCTTTATCGGATGCCACATCGGCGGCGGTGGCGGTTTTAAGTACCTCACACATGAAGTCCGACGTTTCGAGGTAATTCTCTTCACACTTCTCGAATAGGTTGTCCGTGAAGTATGAGTGACTATTCCTCGTTTTCTGGTCCACAGCAGCAGCGAGTCTTGCGTCGAGTTCCTGCGCCTGGTTGAAGGCGTCCTTCAGGACGGCCATCCGGTTCTGCGTGGTAGCTGTTGTCATCTTGGCCTGACCCAGCTTCTTAAAATTCGATAGGGCCCTCTCGATGGATCGGAGGGTTTGGTTCTGTTTGTGAAGCAGCTCGTCGAACGAACTCATGGCGTCGTCAAAGGAGTCTTCGTCTCAAATGGTGGCGTTTCCGGCACGTGGCTCCTCGATTCCAATCCGGCTCGAAGGACCAAAATGTTTGGGAATGGATGGCTGGTACAGCCTTATCGGAAGGCTTGGAAAATCGAGGCGGGAAGTTGGAAACGGGTTGAGAGAGGAACTCCGTGCACGACGGAATTATATAAACGGAAAAAACGGGATCGAGCACGTGGTCGGTGGATCGAATAAAGATTTATGCCACAACTTGTAAAAACGCACTTATAATTTGTAACGGAACACTTGTATAAATCTGCGATAAATTGGAATCGTGATTGTAATTTAATTTTAAACGCGGTAACACGAGTACGGGTTATTCGACGAGATAAAAGGTTCTGAGCGCACGTGGTGACGCACCGACGGTTCTTAGAAGACGGAGAGCGATTCCGGGAATCGTCCGCGGACGGTGACGATTCGCGACCACCGTGATTGGCTCGCGGGCGGTGGCCCGATTCGCGGGAGAGGTAATTACAGGTGATGTCCCTGATAAGCGGCGCGATATTTAAATGGAGCGCAACACGTGGTCGCGCGCCCATTTGGAATGTTTCTGCTGACTCCTGAACAAGTCTTCTACTGAAAATATTGCATCCTGATGCAGCAGAATGAGTCATCGATCATCATCGGTTATGACGAAAAAGTTTATTTCTTTTATCTATGATAATATTGACTGAATATAATTTTTGTTACTTTTCTATTCGCAAATATTTCTTATTTTTTTTACAACACAAAATTATTATTCCCACAAAGTAAAAAATTACTTGACAAACTACATAAAAATATCATCGAATATTGATTGTTGTGAAAATTTTGAGTGGAAATTTCTTTGCAATATGTACGTCTAATGGTTCGTAAGTTATAAAATCAATTTCGCTAAATTATTCATGCCAGACCACTGTGCGGCGCGGCGGCACGCATTCAATACTGACATGCAAGGGAATAGAATATGTATTAGAAAAAGTTGTTTACAAAATATATCCAAAAATAATCGAAACCAGAGAGAATGTAGCTGTTTTACAGTTTCACCGTCAGAAACAGTTTACGGTAAGTATAATACGATTCTCTCGATGCAGTATACGTCTACTGACGGGCAAGTACAAAGGAAATAAATCTCCAGTAACAAATTTCTATAACTTTTTAATTTAATTTTTTAATTTTTTGTTTTAATTTTTTAATTTTTTAATTTACAATAATTAGAAAAATAATCACGAGAAAGTTGTCTATACAAATAAAGTAAGCAATACAGTTTTCCTTTCTTTTTCACTCGCTATCATCTTCTACGTCCTACTGTTACTCCATACCATCAATTGTACCACTAAATATAGTTGAAATTATATCGTGTTTGGTGTTATTTTAATCAGAAAAATATCAGAAATAAGGTGGTGAAAGTCCCATAAAAAAGTAATGAAAATTAAGAGGTTTGTACATTCGATTCATCGTGTCAATCGATCGAGTCGAGATCAATCATCGCCGCCCTGCGAATCATGGAAGCGTTTCGAACCCTGCGTTTTCTTCCAGATCTGTAGTTGGAAAGATTCGCAGCTGGAAATTTTACCACCTTTGCCAACCAGAACTGTTGCGTCTCGCTGATATATCAAAGTTTTTATATTGCATTTGTACATTATTGCGTTCCTACATTTTTTCCTTTTACAAAATAGTAAATAAACCTCAGAAAAATATATTTACACAAATTCTGATAAAATTAAGAATGGCTTCAACAATATCCCATTACTGAATTTTTATAAAACTGATATCTCCAAAACTGCAATACGAAACACGTATTTCATTCGAATTTTTTGAGATTTTTAGAAAAGAAACATTTATAATTATGATGAGGCACAACTAACATAATAATATAAACGTGGTACAAAAACGGCTATTTTATGCTTGGGTATATTTTTAAAAATTGATTTTGCTACCAAATATTCCGAAATAATTTACAGTCTCAACGTGAACAATGAAGCTGAGAGTTTTCTAATCTCTCGAAAGTATCAGTAATCTCTGTAATAATTTCATTTGAAGTTATGGATATGCTTTGTATCGAATTATGTACGAAAAGAAAAGACCATTGCGCGACTCGAGTCACATTTGGCGGTAGTGGGAGTAATACATCTGGCAATTATTACATTCTTTCTTTTATTCCCGACAGACTTTATTGTATACAAGGTTTTTCATTCGCCTAAAGCGAATCCTCATGGAACGCAGGCCGATGGGTGTATACAGATACATGAATTTTTAACTGCTTGTTCAAATAATTTATTAATGCAACAGATGTAGTCATTTAGTTACATAAGATTGCTTCACTCGTTGGATCGTTGACTGCTCTTGACGAGCAATCGGACAGTCTCGTCCGTCGTCGTCTCGACGACCAAGCAGCCCAGATGATATGTGGCTGTAACAGAAACAACAACAAAGTACGAAAATACTGAAATGTACAGGGTGTATAAAAAGTAATGGTCATCCGTGCTAGGGGTGAATCTACACCCCTGGATCGGTGGACATTTGTAAGAGAAACTTGCCGCAAAATTGTTTATAACAAAGAAAATTGTTGTTGTAGTTCTTTTTTACATCAACGCCTTCTACTCGTCGAGAAGAGACGAAGTTTGAAAGGAGCCATATGTCGCAAACAAATAGTTATTGAGATACAAGTTGTGAAAGTTATTCCAAAATTTGATTGTGTGGAGTTATACGTATAGACAAAACTCTGCTAATACAGTTCACTCAACGGTATCGATGAGACAGAACATGATCGTGTGCGTGCCTCGAGAGACATTCGTCGCTAGGCCAGTAACATGCCAACGTCTCCCTGCCCATTCAGATTCAGATCATTTGAATTTGCAAACTATCAAATAAAAACTTATACACATACATTGTTAAACACAAGAATATTTACCCTGCATGATAAAATACTAATGTAAAGTATTCTTACAAATGTTTCATAATCTTCTATTCCTTCGGCGGATCCACAGGACACTACCATTTTCACGAATCCGTCTTGTGCATGTCTTCCAGCTTCGAAATGGGCACCACCAGTGTCTTTAATATCGTATATTTATTTGAAGGAATCGAATACCTGTACTCACAAAAATCGATATTTCGATTTCGAAACGATTTCTTCTGTTTCAGTCAGAGCAGCGTTTTCGCGCGGAAATCGTAAAGAACGCAAAACTTTTTTGATGGTGGTCGGAATAATTCCTAGTTCGCTATCGCCACTTCTCAAAGTGTGTTGTGTAGCGTTTAGTGATTATGTAAAAGTGTGGTGTTTTATTAGAAAATATTGTTTACAATCTTAAATAGACGATATAAAAAACACTTGTGGTGCCCATATTGAAGCTGGAAGATGGGCACAAGAGATATTCGTGAAAATGGTAGTGTCCTGTGGATCCGCCGAAGGAATAGAAGATTATGAAACATTTGTAAGAATACCTTACATTAGTATTTTATCATTGTTCAAAATCTTTTCGTTCGCCTCGGCACGCGACTGCACGGCAATTGTAGTTGAATTTTCTTATAACGCTTCTTGCCCGATACACCTGGGTCTCGGCATAAGAACCAACAGCCACGGTAGTTTTTCTGCCTCGCACCGTGCTCAGCTGTTAGCGTTCGATGCCGTAATCCACGTGAACGATCACGATTGTAAACCGCTCGGCGGAGCGTGTTTACATGCCGCTGCGTAACTGCCTCGCGGGCCATCGTTCCTACTTTTCATATGCCAAATCCACTGCCTATTTTCCATTGTCTCCTTAGACGCACCGGCCGTTAGGGCATTGCCCTCATGCTCTAACAAACGGTCGGTGCTGTCGTCCTTGCAATTTCAAACTTCTCACTCCTTATCCTTTCCTAACCGATGGCCCAAAAGCAGTATAAATAGGCCGACGACAAGCGCTCGCTCTCCTTGTGTTGTACAAATCGATCGACTGATCACGCGCTTTATATACGTTTTTTTAAACTTCTGTGGGCTTCACAGAAGTATTCTTTTCGTATATTCGCGGTCTTCGCGACTGTTCATCCTTCTCTCACGTCATCTCTTCTCATTTCTGTTCGTTCCTTTCGCGTCTATCTACCGATTTATCTGTCTATTTCACATGCTGCTTTGTATATATTTCTGGCATAATATAGTATTTATTTTCGTACATCTCTCGCTACACAGTTCTTCACCTGACACTTACCTACCTCAATCTACCTTTCTCTATATACCTAATTCTCTGTTCTTCTCATCCTCATCGTGTCTCTGTTTCCACGACTTGGAAACTTCCTACAAAACTCATGGCTAGATATCTCACATTTTGGTCCTTCGTGCCGGATTCTTTCCGTTCACTATCCACGCCATGGATAGTCTCGTCGCCGATCAACATGGGTTATTGTGCAAATTATCGAAGATCGTCGACAACGCCAAGAAGCAGGGGTTGGCTAACCTCACCATCGCGACTCTTCAGCCCAGACTCGACCGACTCGAGACGTCATGGGAGGCCTTCGAGGCTCAAGACAAGAAGATCCGATCCGCAGCCACGGACGAGGACAGAAAGGGGGACTACTTCACCCTCGACCTCTTCGACGACGCCGAGGAGGTGTACATCCAGCAGAAGGGACAACTTCTGACCTGGTTGGCAGAGGCGAAGAAGAAGGAAGCAGCGACTGCCAGCCCTCCTCCAACTCCGTCGGCTCCCGCGAAACGAGCCACGCTCCCACGCATACAACTTCCGACCTTTTCAGGTCGATTCACTGAATGGACCCGATTTAGGGATCTGTTCACGTCACTGGTCCTTGACGATGACTCGTGGAGCGACGCAGAAAAATTTCACTATCTTTCTGCCAGCGTCTCCGGAGAAGCCGCCGACCTTATTCAGCGGATTCCGATCTCGGCTGCCAATTTCGACCGAGTATGGGAGCTGCTCGAACATCGATATGAGAACCGGAGATTCCTCGTCGACGCCCAGTTCGTCGTCCTCGACGTCCTGAAGAACTGCACCTCCCACTCTGCAGGTGAGCTAAAAACTCTCTTAAATACCACCAGCAATGTGGCGGTCGCTCTGAACAACCTGGAGGTCCCCGTCGATGACAAGGCGTACTGGATCGTCCATCACACGGTCCGACGACTGAGCGGCGAGACGGAGACGTTGATGGAGTGGGAGGCATCCCTGGGAACCAGCACCGATCTCCCGACGTTTTCGGAGCTCATCGAAATCCTGGAGGGCACCATTCGCACTCTCGAAGTTCTGGAGATGCGCTCCGGGACGCAACGCAAGACTGCACCAACAAAGGTCAAGGCCCTCCATGTCTCCACTGGCAGTCCGGAGCGGTCGCGGTGCAACTGGTGTCAGGGGAACCACATACTGTGCTTCTGCCCTGCATTTCGGGCGAAATCGCCGGCCATCCGCATGCAGCTGGTCAACTCCAAGCGATTGTGCACCAACTGCCTGGGACCGCACGACCTTGCTGCTTGTCCCTCCACCACGCGGTGCTAGCCATGTGCCATGCCGCGCCATACGATGCTGCACGACGCCATATCCACTGGACCATCGGCCGCATCGACGATGCACACCGTCAAGGGGCAGGGACCTCAGGAGGGGGCGACGTCCATTCTCCTGGCAACCGTTCTCGTCATCGTAACCAACGGATCACGACGCGAGACGATCCGAGCGCTGATTGACGCCTGCTCAGAATATCACTGGTCAGTGAGTCCACGGTCCAGAGACTTCACCTCCCACGCACCTCGTGTTCGCGAGTTGTCCTCGGAGCCGGGGCGACTGCCACAGCCACTTCCAGGGGTAAGGTCTGCTTTTCAGTGACGTCCACGAATCAGAGCAGTCGATCCAGTCGGGTGGAGGCGCTGATTCTCCCACGATTGACGTCGTATCGGCCACGCTGCTCATCGATCTCGCCAACCTGGCCACACCTCACGGGTCTCACTCTCGCCGACCCCAGCTTTATGTCGGCGAATCCGATCGACTTTCTCCTCGGAGCCGACGCGTATCCCCAAATTTTACTGGAGGGAACCATCCAAGGCGGTCCACAAGCTCCAGCGGCCCAGGAGACGACTTTCGGCTGGATCCTGTCTGGACCGACGTCCAGCCCGCACAGCCCACATTGGCCAGTGTCCAGCCATACCTGCACCGTCGCGGATCTGTCGTCTCACGTCCAGCGGTTCTGGGAGCAAGAGGAGGTGACCACACCCTCCACTCGCTGGACCGCCGAAGAAGCCGCTTGCGAGGAAAGCTTCGCACGAACCACTTGTCGCCGAGAAGACGGGAGGTACGTCGTGCGTCTGCCGTTCAAAACGCCCACGCACGACCTTGGACACTCGCATAGCACCGCCAGACGGATTCTGTTGTCCACCGAGCGTCGGCTCACGGCAGATCCGACACTTCACGACGCGTATCACGCGTTCATGACCGAGTATTGCCAACTTGGTCACATGCAGGCAGTCCCAAGGGCCGACGATATCCCACTTCGTCCACTCTTCTACCTGCCACACCACGGAGTGCTGAAGGTCACCGACGCCTCCACCAAAATTCGAGTGGTATTCAACGGTTCCCGACCATCGTCCAATGGACAATCATTAAATTCACTCCTCTCAGCAGGACCGAAACTTCAACGGGACCTCATGGACGTTCTCATGCGGTGGAGGCGCCACAAGGTGGTCTTTCTCGCCGACGTGGAGAAAATGTACACGCAAATTCAAGTGCATCATATTTCAATATGTTCTGCACACTTGGCTATAAGTGTGCAGCTCGACGCCCGAGTACTTTTGGATCACATCCGATATCACCAGCTGATCGAGTCAGTGGTTCTGCACTAGTAAGTGCACCTCGGCGTCGAGCAGTTGCAACTGCAACTGTGTTATCATATTTCAATCTGACTTCAAACGGAACCTGTGGCGAGACAATCCCGACAGCAGCATCCAGGCGTACCACCTCACCACGGTCACGTACGGACCTGCGCCCCGTTCCTGGCTCTTCGCACGCTCCTCCAGCTAGCAGCGGACGAGGAGCGCCAGCATCCAACGGGATCAGCGGTGCTGCGAACCGCAACATACGTCGACGACATCCTGTCCGGGGCCGACAACGAAGACGATGCGCTACATACGCAGGGTGAGCTGATTGCAATCTGCAAGGCGGGGGGGTTCAACTTAAAAAAAGGACTTCCAACCACGCAGCCCTGTTGTCGCATCTACCATCCGAGGATCTGGCACTGTCTACCACGATACCATGGCACCCTGAGCTGGGCTGCAGTGCCCTTGGTTTAACGTGGCATCCCACCAGCGACTGCCTCGCTGTAACAATCCATCCTCCCTCACATTCGAATGCAGCATCCCTAACAAAATGGAACGTTCTTTCACAGGTGGCCAAACTGTTTGACCCTCTCGGTTGGTTGTCTCCCTTTATAGCCCGAGGGAAAATATTCATGCAGTCGCTATGGACCACCCGACTGGACTGGGACGACCAGCTGCCACCCACACTCGCGGAGTCTTGGAGGAAGCTGACCGCCGAGATGCCAGCTCTCGCCCAGCTTCGCATTCCGCGCTGGTATGGAGGGGATCAAAACTCTTCTCGGCAACTCCACATCTTCGTGGACGCATCAGAGAAGGCGTATGCAGCCGTCCCATTCCTCCGCACCAGCGACGCCCAAGGAACCGCCCACGCCACGCTGGTCGCGGCAAAGACAAAAACGGCACCACTGAAGAGCCTGTCACTCGCCCGGCTTGAGCTGTGTGCTGCCGTCCTGGGATCCCGTCTCCTGGTGCATCTACGCCGGGAACTGCATCTGTCGGTCGAAGCAGTGCACCTCTGGTCGGACTCCACGGTCACCCTGGCATGGTTACGAGGTGAACCAACGCGATGGCAGACCTATGTCGCAAACCGCGTGTCCGAATTTCAGAAGGCTATACCAGACGTCCACCTCCACCACGTCGGGACCAAGGACAACCCGGCAGACTGCGCATCTCGGGGCATCACCGCCGCTCAATTGGCGGAACACCCTCTCTGGTGGCACGGGCCAGGATGGCTCGTCAACTCGCCCACGACATGGGACACGGCACCACCCACGCTCACAACTACTGAGGAGGAGCGGTCACCTGCACGCTGTCATCACGCCCGCACCACCGACTCCGACCTCGACCGCCTACTGCTCAGGTATTCGACTCTGAGCCGACTTCTACGGGTCACCGCCTGGTGCCTCCGGTGGACGAACCCGAAAAATCGCACATCGTGCGCCTTCGCTGCACCGGGGTTACAGCCCGACGAGCTCCGTCAGGCAGAAAACCGCTGGCTCACGCTGGTCCAGCAACAGGACTTCCACGAGGAAATCTCAGCGGTCAAGAGAGGGGTGGCAGTAAGACGTTCCAGCCGGCTGCACGCAATGTCACCGATCATGGACCACGAAGGCATCCTACGCGTGGGTGGACGTCTCAAGAACGCGCTGCTCTCGTTCGACGAACGACACCCGACGATCCTGCCGCCGGACTCGCCATTCACCGCCCTGGTCATCGAGCAGCACCACCGGCAAACTCTGCATGGGGGCGTACAGCTGACCTTGGCCTCCCTCCGCCAGCGGTTCTGGATCCCTCAAGGCCGACAGCTGGTCAAGGGACACATCCATCGCTGCCTGACGTGTCTACGATGGCGGGCGGCATCAACGGCCCAAATAATGGGCGACCTTCCAGCCTCCAGGGTCATCCCTTCGAGACCGTTCCTCCACTCGGGGGTGGATTACGCCGGCCCGTTCCAAATTACCACCAAGACTGGACGTGGCCACAAGGCCACCAAGAGCTATGTAGCCATTTTTATTTGTTTTAGCACCAAAGCCGTGCACATAGAAGCGGTGTCAGACTACTCCGCCCACGCATTCTTGGCTGCCTTCCACCGCTTCACGGGACGTCGCGGCATGTGCGTCACGCTGACCAGCGACTGCGGTACCAACTTCGTGGGTGCTGACCAGGAGCTGCGCCGACTTTTCACCGTCTCGTCCAAGGAGTCACAGGCAATCGCACATCGCTTGGCCGAGGAACGTGTCACATGGAAATTCATCCCACCTGGAGCTCCTCACTTCGGCGGACTCTGGGAATCGGCAGTGTAGATTCACCCCTAGGACGGATGACCATTACTTTTTATACAAACAGTACATGAAAATATAAAAAGTAAGGTGTCGTTCATCTGCTTACATTATCAGCTGATGCTCGGTCCATTGTCCACTCAGAATCTGTCAGACAGCTTTTGAATTACATACGATCCTTGAGCTGTAATTGTAATAATTTTATAATAATATATCACCAACTGATCGAGTCAGTGGTGCTGCACTACTAAGTGCACCTCGGCGTCGAGCAGTTTCAACTGCAATTGTGTTATCATATTTCAATATGTTCTGCACACTAATTACAAGTGTGCAGCTCGACGTCGTCGGGTAGTTGGAACATTTTTGTTCGCTATTAGCTGCTCTTGTTGTTTTACAATGTACGGAGGCTCCCGTATTGGCATGCTTCTGGTAAATCTGCTGTTTACAATATCGGCCAGCATACAATCATTATAGAAGCGCGACAATTTTGGCTCCATTTCTTGTTGCCAAAATTTGTCGTTTCTATAAACTTTGATTGTTTTAATTCCTCGTGGCGTCCATATACAAAATAGACAAT
Organism: Sphecodes monilicornis; assembly: GCA_913789915.3. Classification (NCBI taxonomy): domain Eukaryota; kingdom Metazoa; phylum Arthropoda; class Insecta; order Hymenoptera; family Halictidae; genus Sphecodes; species Sphecodes monilicornis. Next base: position 19,429,241 of record OU565298.1, on the reverse strand, counting down.
ACATTTTTCTAGTTATGTGCAACTGTCCTTGTACTTGGTAGAAGTACGGATGCGTTTCGCGCAATTCGGTGCCCGTTGTGTTTGCAAATATATTTTTCACCTCTTTCACTGTATTTATGGCTTCGTCTGGCGTCATATTTTCGGCAGTCATGGGGCATTTAATCTCCACAATACCTTCGTTGTCATCGATTACACCATCCGGTGAAGCTCCAAAATAGGGAATCGATGGATCGATGAAAAGACCACATTTCCTGATCTTAATGTTCTCCTTCTTCGCTAATTCTTCGCGAGCAATCTCTTCATTTTTCTGTCCATACACTACAGCCGGAACTTTTAGTTCGTGTGGATATATCAATTTTTGCACCAACTTGCCATACGGCGTTCCTTTGCGTCGACGACACACTGTGCCGAAGTTGGACGCTGTCAAAAGTTTACGCTTGAGCGACAGCTACTTTCCCCTTTTTGCTTGTGCAGTTGTATCGTGCTCAATGTTTTCTCGATTTTTCTGCCAATCAGTTAGCTTATTCATATGCGCCTCCTTCGCGCGTTTAAACTCCTCTTCGTTCATATCTGGCTCCTGTACATTTGGTCCGTAATCGGCATCTGTTGTGGCACGGAACTGCTTCTTCGTACTCCTTGTTGTCCTCTTATTCTGGGAATTTTTTAAGCCTTCCAGCCGACCACGGCAGCGGCACATCTTGCATGATAGGATCCACTATTGCCGAAATTCAACCCTACCAATGAATTTTGCGACGATTGCGTTGAAGCTCTCCACTGCGTTGCTGTTGCTCTGATACAGCAGACTCTCGGAATGCTGCAACAGTCGTCCAATGGCTTCCTCAATCGCTTCATACACTTGAAGTTGTTCCAGATCTGGAACAATATTCCTTTCGTCCTTCTTCATGGTCCCATCGCAGAAGTATCCTATTTCGCGGCACTTCTTGTGTTCTCCAAAAACATTGCTGGGGACATTCGAAATGTCATTGTATAGATTTCTTATTTTCTCAGATCTGGGCAAATTCTGATGTAATCTGTAGTTTGCAGCTTTCATGATATCCGTGCGCATCCTTACAACATTATTATCTACGGTTCGCCTGAGGTAACCGGCCTTTGTCTTCTTCGCAACATCTTTTATTTTGTTACAGAAGTTGCGCATCAAATGATTTGTGCATTCAATTTTTTTTACCCGGATCTTGTTCTTGTACGGATCGCAGTCCAAAATTCTTTTGTAGACGCTGCTGTCGCCGTCAGCAATCAGTGTCGAATATATTAAGCCTCGTTGTTTGACATTGGTGTTGAATCCTTCTGCTATGGCGTCGCTCTCCATTCTGGTGGATGCTTGGTTTCTGCCCCAATTTTTAAAACACTTGTGCTGTCGCGTTTCTATTTGCTTTCTCGCCGCGTTCTGACAAATGCTGCAAGTTTTATTGCGCACTCCAACGAACAGGACTTTCTGCGTGAAATATCCAATAATTACGCCGACACCAGACATCGAGTCGTATTTTCCTGTTCGGTACGACCTCTTCATCCAGCTTCCGTCAGCCACGACGGGAATGTGTGGAGTTCTACACCGTAGGACGTCGCCTCTTTCAATGGCTAGCCTGTTTTCCTCTTCGGCCGCTGTCATCATTTCTTTCTCCGTAGCACAAATCAACCCCTCCACAATATTGTTATGACATTTACGATGTTTGTTCTTCCAGTTGGTTGTATCCGCCTCCAGTCATCATGGTTCCGGCGACTGCACTTTGATTGATGTCCATCTACTCAGCATCTTTAGGTTGGCTATGGACTTCGGCTTTGTAATTGCACATCATGCATTTTGCAGCCATCGGAATGCATTCCGATGATTCGGAATGCTCGCCTATAATCTTCTTCATTTGGTCGAACACGTGCATCATGTCCACGATTTGTCATCATGCAGTTCGCCAGTTTCTCTTTCGTCGAACGTTTCCTCTTGCGTTCCACTTGTGAACGGTGCTATATTCGTTGCTGCCTCTGTATCCTCTTCCGCCGTTGCTATTTCAGTGACGAAGTTCTCTTGTTCGGCGATGGCAGTTTCCATCAGCATGTCGGCTTCAGTTTCTTCTGGCGAGAGGTTACTGAACGTATCCTTCATGATAAGCTCCTCTAACCGCTGCATTCTAGAAACAGAATATAAAAAACATGTTTGACTGCTTGCTCGAAAAAAACTGACTATACCGATACCAAAAATATTTTTTTCTAAATGTAAAATAAATCTTTATTTAATATTCGAAACAGAATATTTTTTCCTTAACATTCAAGAAATATTTTATATTTATCATAGATCTTAGATCATAGATCATAGATTCAAATATAAAATAAATCTTTATTCATTATTAGAAGTATATTTTTAGTATTATTAGAAGTATATATATATATATATATATATATATATATATATATATATATATATATATATATATATGTAAGCTTGTGTACATGTGCATGCATATGCGCCTTGAAAGGAGAGACGTTTGGGAGGTGGCATCACCAGGTGGCATCACCAGCTTCAGAAGAGAAACAGAGAGATAGAGAATAGAGATATAGAGATAGAGATAGAGAATAATTTGTGTTCACAATTACAGTGTAATAGATAATAGATAATAGATTTGTTCAACAAGTACTAATTGTACAAAAGAAGAGGAGCATAAACATTTAATTGTTGATTCTCTTATATTTTTTAGGTTAGTCAACCACGTGCAATTTATTAGTGTAATCCTAGTCTAATCCATTTCCTTAAAATAAATTAATCTCTTATATGTTTTAGACGAATCAAGGTGTGGTTATTGCTTTCATAACCCTATCAACACATTATATATGTTCGAGAACGGTATAAAATCTCCCGAATTTCAACGGGGCAATCAAGTATTATACTTAAGAATTATATTTTATTGTTAAAATTGACTACTTGTACATATGATGAAAATAAACTCACGACAACGGCTGATCGACAACGCGTGCGCGTGGCTCGCTCCGTCGCACCACTCCTCAACCCCCGCGAGCGCCACGGGTAGGTCGAGCAGCTCGCGGCACGCGAGGGGAGCGGGCGGGTGTGGCGCGTGCGCCGCGCGACGGTTGATCGACAGCTCAGTTCGATAACGACCACAAACGAAGAGCATCGAGTGTTTCTTTCGATCCATCGTTTGTCCGTCGCTTCCGTTACATTCATTTTCCCAGTTTTCTGATTACGACTGAGATAGCGATTGCATCGAGTACGGGGCAAGCTAGATTAGTCGAAAACAATATATATATATATATATATATATATATATATATATATATATATATATATATATATACAGGGTGGCCCACATAACTCTGAACAGCTCAATATCTCGAAAACTATGCCATCGATTTTAAAGTTCTTAGTCTTAAATTGCATGGAACTAAAGGGCCTTTCTGACTACATACACGTGAAGTGGCCTCCCGTCTCCTTTAACGGGGGAGGGGAGGTACCTTTGTAATTTTAAATGGAACCCCCTATAAAATGTTACATATTTAGATTCTACCGGAAAAAACAAGTCAATTTTGTCTGAAACATTTTTTTGTCAGATACTTCCATGATGAGATATAACAGTTTGAAGTTTCGAGTTGTAGGTACTTGAAGCTCTCGGGAATAGCGTTATGGAATTATACGCGCTTGAGTCCATTGCTTATTCGTGAAGAAATAAAATGTACTTTAAATTAAATGTTCAAAATGTCCACCACGGGCTTGTAAACATTTATTTACTCGAAACATCAAAGTTGTTCTAACATTTTTTAACATTTCGGGAGTCACTGAAGCGCAAGCGTCACGTATTCTTTGTTTCGTATCCTCTTTTGTCGTCGGTGGTTCAAACATAACTTTTTCCTTTACATATCCCCATAAAAAAAAATCTAATGGTGTTAGATCGGAGGATCGAGGAGGCCATTGACGAGATCCCCTACGACCTATCCATTTGTTCCCAAATTTTTCGTTCAAAAATTGCCCGGTGATGACTGCAAAATGTGGAGGAGCGCCGTCTTGTTGGAACCACATTTCTCTTCTAACGTGCAGGGGCACATCTTCCAAAAGCGCAGGCAAATGATTTTTTAATAAATCACAATAACTTGCAGATGTTACAGTTTCTTGAAAAAAATAAGGTCCAATCACAAAATCTCCTATTAGGCCACACCAAACATTTAAGGACCATCGATGTTGAAAGGGAACACATCGCATCCAATTTGGGTTTTCCACGGCCCAATTATGTCTATTTACATGCCCTGAATTCATAAAAGTGGCCTCATCGGAAAAAAGTATTTTGCACAAAAAGTCATTTTCCACAACACCCTGCAGCCACTCACAAAATCTTACGCGGTGATCGTAATCTGCTATCGAAAGCTCTTGTGATAAAACCATGCGATATGGATGATACTTTTGCCGTTTCAAAATTCGTTGAATCGATGAACGACTAATATGTGATGTTTGTGCAAGTGTACGTTGAGTAATATGAGGATTTAATGTAATTGCAGCAAGAATACTGGCACTATTATTTTCATTAGTGACAGCTTTAGGTTTATTGCGAGTTTTTTTACACAATTCACCGTGCTCGCGAAGCCGCTTTTCTAAATTATGAAATGTTGCATGAGATTTTTTGATCCCATAACGTTCAAAAAACATCACTGCTGCACGCCGATAATTTTTTTGGCATTCGCCTAACGTTAATAACATATTCACTTCTGTGTCAAAAGTAGCCATAATCACAATGTTACTGTTTGAATAACAGCTCTAAACTGAAAACGTTTTCATAGATAAGTGAGTCAAACTCAAGAATTGTAACTATTACTGTTTGTGTTTCTTCATGAATAAGCAATGGACTCAGGCGCGTATAATTCCATAACGCTATTTCCGAGCGCTTCAAGTACCTACAACTCGAAACTTCAAACTGTTATATCTCATCATGGAAGTATCTGACAAAAAAATGTTTCAGACAAAATTGACTTGTTTTTTCCGGTAAAATCTAAATATGTAACATTTTATAGGGGGTTCCATTTAAAATTACACAGGTACCTCCCCTCCCCCGTTGAAGGGGAAGGGAGGCCACTTCACGTGTATGTAGTCAGAAAGGCCCTTCAGTTCCATGCAATTTAAGACTAAGAACTTTAAAATCGATGGCATAGTTTTCGAGATATTGAGCTGTTCAGAGTTATGTGGGCCACCCTGTATATATATGTATATATACGCAAGATATTCGGCAACATGTGGGAGAAGATTTAATGGGCGTTTCTTCAAGACCTTTATCATTACTTATTATTTTTGCTATCGTAAGTCTATTATTTATACCTATCTATACGGACCAATTAGATAATAAGTAATATGGCATAACATCACCTGTCATGGTATAATAAAATCACACGTCTTAAACTTTTAACTTGCATTGTTTAACGTTACAGGTCAAAAATTACTCCATGTTCTATGTACAAAAAAGTAACAATTTTTGGTCTAAGAACAGCCTTTGAAAAAATTCGTCATTCGTACAACAGAATGCTTCATGATGTAATGAATATATATGTAATTTGGGAGATATTTGAGAATATCAATCTAATTTCAAGTGGTATACTCTGTAAATTTATGGTGGAGTGTGAATATACATCAATTGGATGCTAAAATCTTATTAAAATATTTTAGATAAGTAAATTCTGTCTGTAAAATGTTAGTTCAAAAGCAATGGACATGATACTTTGTGAATTCTTTAATTATATTTTACAGGTGATGCAATCTTTGCCAAATAAAATTGTCTGAGGACTCCCAAGGATTTGAGAACCTGATATTGATATACTGAGAATAAAATTCTCCGCATGCGTGCATCATGAAGAAAATTTTCCTCGTCATATTTTCTGTCAATCTATCCTCATTCTAAAAAACTGTATGAAGGTCGATTTATACAGCCGTGCGGGATTTTGTTTTACATAGGCTTGGGTCTAGAGAAAACCCCGATCGAGTTTTCGCTTTCACGGCGACCTATTTTCAGATCGCCACGTCCGGGCCATTATTTCGACGTCTGAGAATTTCCAGATCGCCTTTCAGAAGCGCGTTGACAGTTCCCTGCTGTGCATGGCACAGAAAAAAAGATGTTTTGAGGAGTTTCACAGCTCCTTATGTAAACTATCGGTATCTCTCCTCTTCAACGTCGTGGAAATTTTCCTGTCCCTTGGTGGACAAGCATTTTACACATTCTGATATTGTGCGTAAATTTCATATGTGTTGTAAAAACGAGAATAACAGTTATTTTTTTAATTCAGTTATTTTTATCATTTAATTCACATTCCAAGTGAAGTCGGATCATTTTTACATACAGACACCGTCAAAGTTTGCTACTTTGGACAATTTGTACGAAAACTACATACCTCCAGAAAATAATTTATATCACGGTTATTATTAAAGATTGAAACATTTTCTTCTGTTTAATTATCATCGCAACAGACTGTTATTCTTCTTAAATAATTTATTGTTCTATTGTACAAGATTGTCAGAGCACCGAATAATCTCGTTCGTTTTGTAGCAGTGTTCTTTATTACAATTGTATTTCACAGTGACTGTTACAGTCAAAGTCCAACGGCACAAAATAACAACACAATAAAACTATCCTTACGGAATGATTGAGATCCATCTTCTTTGAGTCTTTACGGAAATAAAACGGGGTGAGCTCGACGCGTTCGATTGCAATTGCAAAACTTACTCGCGAGCACGCAAAGTTTACCGAGCACGGCGTTTGAAGGAGCGAGATAGAAAGTCTTACTGTATCCGAGCACGGTCAACAGAAGAAGCGAAGCGTAACGGCTCTCGGTCGCGAGAGCCCGCGAATTTTACGTGACGTCATATCGCCAACGATACAGGTGGCTCTGCCCTAATTAGGCCTCTATTACCGATTAATAGATGGCCTGCCCTGTATCGTTGGGATAGACTCAGCCCCGCTTCTCTCCTCCTGCCTCTCGCCACTCGTCACGCCAGCCAGGCACGCGAAGCCAGGACTTACAAGTCGAGACCTGTGGCTGGACCAGTCAATTCCGACACCGTATAATATGCGATTTCCGTAGAAAAGGCAAGGGCGTAAGGGAAATTGACCTTCACAATTCGAGTCTCCGATATCTGCTGCGCTGGGACGTCAAAGCGTATGCCAGGGCTTATTACAGTTACAGGACTCGAAAAGAGTGTCCTCCGTGTTACACGAGTGGCCGTACGGAATCGGAAACACGATTCCTTCCAAGAGTTTCACTTGCACGCTTACACGCACAAGATCGACTATCTGCGTACAGTAGAAACGGCGTATAACGTAAGCGTGTTAATCAAGAGCTTCTCTTGAACGGCGGGCAGTGAATTCGGGGAACGAACACGAATCACGCGTCAATCACACCGAAATACACTTGTGCGCGGTGAAACAACAACCATGCACTATTTAAGTACGAAACTCGGAAAATCCAGAGCTACCTGTACTACCTGTACTACTTGTCGGCTCTCTTACTGCGTGTGGAACGTTCTCGTACACGAGATCAGTTCCGGTCGCACGGTCGTGCAAAAGCTCGCTGGCGGATACTTGGTACAAGTATCCGATAGCTCGACTGGAGAGGGAACGACAGGTTAAATATCCAAAATCTAGATGAATTCCGAATTTGCAAACTCTTGCTCGGGCTTGTCAACTCTCTTAAAGCCGGAGCAACGATCTCGTAAACGATCTCGATTCCGGTCGCACAGTCGTGCAAAAGCTCGCTGGCGGATACTTGTTACAAATATCCGATAGCTCGACTGGAGAATTTTGACAGCAGCGAAGACTCAGAAGATGTGTTCGCGTGCGCGCCTTGATAGCAAGTGACTCGCCAGCACGATTCGTGAGCGAGTTACTCCTCGCACGTCTCGTGAGCAAGTGTCCGCGAACCGGCAAGCGTCGCGAGAGATTCTCAGCTGATCCGCTACGCTGCGCTGTCTCTCTCTTATCCGCCTGTCTCTGTTCAGCGTATGTTTGTATGCTGTTCTCTTTGTCTCTCTTTACCTTCGCGTCGCGAGTTTGAATTGAACGTTTTGCACGGTGATCAACCGATCGCCGTGTTTATCGGCTGACATTAGCTGGTAGCCAGGAAGTCACGCCGTCTTTACTCGAATTATTATGGGTTATTGGCCTCTCGAACAAATAACCTCGGAGGAATCGCCAACGAATTTAGATCGTGACAATCGCGAAATTCAAGCACGTTTCAAACTAACGCGATATTTAAACAATATATATCCGCGTCCACTTCAATATTCTCCGTTTTTCTCAGGAGGTCACTCCAATGAGGCAAAGTTCTCGCTTGCGTTGTCATGCAATGTGGTGCACCGTTTAGCCGTCGCAAACACTAGTGTACGGTCTTACACTAGTGTGTGCTCGACGCCTAATTAAAGTCGTGGGGACTGATTACGAATGGTGATGGATGGGTTAAAACCGACTCGTTGGTGATGAGGTTTACTCAATATACTTTAATTTGGTGTTCGTGATACAAAACGGTGCGTGGTTCTCGAGAGTTCGTGCGATACTTTTGAGAGTTGATGAGGTTCTGACGAAAATTGGAAGAGTCCAAGGTGTCGATGTTGTCTGTGGAAAGATCTTTTTGGAGGTGGGAAAATAGTGGTGGAAAATTACTTAGGAAGGGATGAGGTAAAGAAGTGAGGGAAGGATGTGAACGAAGAAAGAGAGAAAAGATTGGAAGACAAGGATGACGAGAGGGTTGGTGATTTTGAGGAAAAGCAGATGTTAAAAAGGTGGACTGTATAATACAATTCAACGACTTTTTAACGGTGGCTCGAATATGAGGAAATAGGAATGTGTGGGAAAGTAATTTTTTGTACAGCGGTTTTATATTGATAGTGACCCACCTAATGGTGGGCCGTTTATTTGAATCAAAAAACCCGAGGTGGTCTCGCTCTCTCTCTCCCTGGAGGGTCGTCCCGTGACGTCTAGCGACGTTGGCGTCTGAAAAAACAAAAGTACCGAACGAAGATGTTAAACACCTATAGGATACGTAACGTACCCGTTCGAGACGCTGTTTCCCGTATTCTCCTGACTGCGGTAATCGCTGTCGTGGAGAGGGAATACAGACAATCTGCTCAAAGCGCAGAGTTAGTGGACTGTATTATTGTGACTTATCTCGAAGATCGAGAATTCGTCCGCTCGCACTGGCGTGGTCACGGTTAAACCGATTCTACTGCGTGTGCGTGAGCGTAGGGGTGGCGGTCAGTCTTACAAGGAGGTTGTAAGGCTCCAAGTTCGATAATCCAGCCGAATTGCCCCGTGCTCCGACTACCTCGATTTCTAGCACGAGCGTGACTCAATACGTCACGCGGCTGTCAATCTCGGTGGAAGGCGTGGTCCAACTCACCACTTACACGCACTAATTATTATCTGCGCACAATAATAACGGCGTATAGCGTAAGCGTTGTTCAACCAGTCGCGATCCCCACTCGGAATACTATCTCCGTCGTACAAGCGACGGTGTATATGGCAGGTGCAACAATATCGGTTGAACTGGTCGAGTCTGCCGAGCTCGTCGTCACGGTCTCAGTCTATGAAGGGTGACTAGTCTGGGCCTTACGATTCAGGACCTGTGGATGGACCGATCAATTCCGCCAAACCGTATAATGAATTGACCGTATCACAATCAGAGTATCGGTTCGTCTGCTGTGCTGGGACGTCAAAGCGTATGCCAGGGCGTATGGCAGAGAACGTTCTCTGAAAGAGTGTCCTCCGTGAAACACGGGTTGCCGTAAGGAAGCGTAATCACGGTTCCTTGCAAGAATATGTCTTGATTGGCATGCAGTGAATTCGGGGAACGAACACGTAACTCGCGTCGATCACTCCGAAATACACTTGTCGTGCGGGGAAACAATAGCCACGTTAGAAAGGTCTAAGCAGCTATCGCAACCGTGCACTGTTTATATTATCACAGCCCGGGGGATGCCGTGGCTTCATCGTGTCACTATTGCCGGTACAACACTGTTCGAATTTCCTGGAGCGAGCTCGTAAGCGAGCTCAGCCCGGTTCGAAAGGTCGTACGGCAGTGAAAAATGTATAAGAATACTTTTAGTTATCGAAACTCGGAAAATCCAGAGTTCGATAAAACTCGCTAGGCTAATCAATTCTCTTTTAACGAGCGGAACGATCTCGTAAGCGAGGCCAGTTCGTTTCGAGCGGTCGTTGCAACGGCTCGCCGTCGAAGACTTGAAACAAGAATTCAACAGCGCGACCGATGAGTTCAGAGATAGCCAGAAGAACTAGGGAGCAGGCGCCCGCTAGAACGTCTCGATAGCAAGTGACGAGGAACCGCCAGGCTTAGACAAACGTCGCGCGAGAGTCAGCTGAGCCGCTACGCGGCGCTGTCTCTCTCTTGCCTGTCTGTCTCGGTTCAATGTCTGTATATATGCATTGGTCTCTCTCTCTCTCACCGTACCATCGCGGACGAGTTTAATTTGAACATTGTTTGACCGGTGCACAACGGTTTACCGTGTTTATCGGCTGACTTTTACCGGTAACCAGAAAGTCACGCCGTTTTTGCTCGATTTATTGTGGGTTAACGAACTCCTCGGACGAGTAACCTCGGAGGGATCACCAACGAATACAGATCGCGATATTCGCGAAATTCGAACAACATATTCAAACTAACGCGATATTTGAACACAGATGTGATGGTCAAGTACGTAGGACTGTGAGAGAAAGTGGCCAGGAAACTATCGATGAGTCATCGTGTTTCGCGGCAGCGAGACCGTCGACCGTTGGATTCTGAGAATCGAACAGATTTCTCCGAACACTCGTTCTGCTCGGCACGAAGTATCTCGTTTTGTCTGAAGTCGCGATCCGCGCAAACCGCTTTCTTTCTCTTCGAAACCATTTCATTTCATCAGTACACCTCTCATCGTCTCATTGTTCTTAATATCGGTTCATTTATTGTACAAATTCAACATATTTCATACATATTAGTGTCGTGACATTCTTTGTTATTTTTTGTCGAAACGTGTACATATTGTGACCATCGAGCGATAACGCTCCAAAATAAACGTTATACCGTTACAAAGGGTGCGCGCTTAATTTCCCTTCGTGCTCCCTAACAATTAGTGTGATTCACACCGATATACCCGAGCCGAGATCGGATTACTAAAGTGGAAGGGATATTTTTTCTGCGTTTATCTGCTATAGCTTTTATGCGTTTATAGAGGATTTACTGTATCTGCAAACGCTGTAGTCAAAGAGTCAAAACACACTTTTTTTATCATTACGACTATCTAATGATTCTTTATAATGTAGTACACCCCACAAAATTTCAATGGAATTCTGTGCTGGCCATTCGAGTATTAATATTTGAATCTTTACACTTGGGAAAGTTATCCAAAAAAATGTTGTAACGGCCATCGATACGTACTCCAAAACATTTGATGGGGCGGTTCCTGTCGTTTCTTCCATTTGTTTTGTGACAAAAGTAAAATATTGCAGGATGTTCAATGAGTTATGCATCACGTTTCTCCACTGTTCCATAAGTGATGAATATAAACACAGTTTTTTAAAGACCCACTGAATAACCTACACCTACACTATTGTCAGCGATCAAAATTCGCTTCCAAGTCTTGCATGTTGAGATTTAAAAACCCGAATTCGCTTCTTGGTGCTCGGAGGTTGAACTATGTAAACAGGGGTTGCCCACTTGGACGCCATCCGATTGGACACGTCAAGATTGGACGCGTTCCTTTTGGACGCCGTGCCGATTGGACTCGTCGTTTGGACGCTATGCCGTTTGGATTTGTGATATTTGGACGCCGTGCTGTTTGGATTCGTGACATTTGGGTGCCGTAAATTTTATAATCATAGCTTTGCGAATATCCTATGTCCGTAAAGTTTCATAAAATGTTTTAATCGTGGGAACATATATGGACATTGAATTTAAAACGATGAAGGGGGGGGGGGGGTAAAAAGAGAAGGAGTGGAGTGAGGAGGGAGGCAGTAGGATGCCGGGAGCAGTGGGTTCGACCCCCACTGGACGGGAGGTGATGGAGGTGACACCTTCGGGTCGGAGGAACCCAAAGGTGATCACGGAGGAGGACCGGGACGCGCTCGATGAGATCGAGGCGGCCCGGTTAGGGCCTTATAAAGGGCCCTTGAGAGTGGCGACCGGTGGCGGCGCGGGTGGACGAAGTCCTGCGATCGTGGGTGATAAGGTGGTCACCCACTTTCAATAGGACTCGTCCCAGTTCGCGGCGCCACCGAGCGACGCGGGTTCCGGGGCTGGTGAGGGGACAGGGGCGCCGGGTTTTCGCCGTACTAGTTCGGCGAACCGGCGTTACCGGTAGCAATAGTATCGGAGGATGATGTTCTGGCGGTGCGGTCCGCGCGCCTCGATCCCTTTTCGTTAAGGCCGTTATCGCCGAGGCCGACGGCTCCCTTCCCGAAACAATGAAATCCTACCTGTCGGAGTTCGTGGTCGGCCACTCCCTCGGCGATGACATGTGGAACATGTTTCTCCCCGAGCAGGTCGAGTACCAGGCCGCGCTCTACGACTTCTTCTGTCGAAATGTCACCCGGGAACAAAAGATCAGCATGAAGATCGGCGAAGCTTCCGAAGACGTATGCCGCTCCATGTTGTCCGCCGGCGTTAGTTGGCTCACTCGACCTCTCTACGCCCTGTTGGACCGGGCCCCTCGGCTTCGTATCCTCCACCGCGATCCCAACATCCGTTCCTTTTCAGATCCCGAGTTAGAGGGTGTCTTGCAACACCACGTCTCCAATCATGTGTAGCTCTCGGCCTTGGCATCGCATGGTGTGGCTTCTCAACCTCCTGCTGGCAACGGTAGCATTCTCCTGTCTTCTCAGCCGACTTCAACGCCTCCGTCGCGCCCCCTCGCCACCATGGGAGGGGATTCTCCCAGTCTGATCATACCGTTCCAGCATAACGTCTACAACCTCACCGGCACTGAGACCGGCTCCTGGAGCATTTCCGTCTGCCAAATCGGAGCGGTCAGCCGCAACTGCATACCATTCCGCGAGGCCACCCTTGAGAGTCTTGAGGTTGTGGTCTTCCCTTCTGCCCCCTCTGTTAAGATCCCCGTCACTGTGGATCTAGCCTGGACGCCCTCCGACGTCAATCCCGGCGCCTCCCTTCTCCAGGCTCCCGGCGCCGTTCGCCTCACGGTCGGTTCGCTCAAAACGCACAATCACGTCTATCCCGCCAATCTCGCCTGTCTCAATCCGGTGGTCAGGAGCCATCTCCCCTACACGGATTCCCCCAAGCTGAACATCAGCTTCAAACAGAGCGCCGAGGGCACTAGCGCCACCATAAGAGCTTCGGTGGTCGTCCGCGGCCTTCTTCGCGTCTCTTGCCCTCTCCTGGTCCCCGCTTAAGATGTCGCGCTTCTTTCGCTTCATCGCCGCCCTCCCGAGCACTTGGCGAGCCTCAGCCACCCCCCCCCCCCCGCGGCCTCAATTGGACGACCTCCAGTTCTCCTTCCGCCGCATCGGCGAGGCCCAAATCCAATGCCACACCGCGCTCGCGCAGAGCGTATCGGATTCCTTGGGCACCCCCGTGTACATATTCACCACCTCTGCGTACTTCCAGCCCCTCGCTCGCCAGCTCGCCGTGCACGGCGACACCCTTCTTCTCCAGAAGGACCAACACATCGCCGTGCTCGATGATGACGTGTCATTCCATGGGCCCTGTCCCGTAAGCCCGTGGGCCCTCGCTTTAGGGGGACCCCACGGGAACGGGGGCTTGCCTTGGCCGGCTGGCTGCGAGGATGATAACCTCTATAAAAAATCCCCAACCCCTAAGCTAGGATGCGGTGACAGGGGTTCTCCCGGGAGGGGGCTCCCGGGGGTGGTCAGTGGGTATACTGGCCATTAGCATACCCCTCGCGGGGTGGCATCTCGCGAGCGTAGGTGCCCGGCTTCGTACGTTATAGCACGCACTGTTTTACTCGTGGGAACAATATGGAATCACTAATTAAAACAACGGGTGGGGGGGAACATGTAGATGTTGAGGGAGGAAGCGACTCTCCGGCAGAGAGCCAGAGAGTCGTTGTTGACGAACCGGCAGCCACACTGCAAACGACTCTGGACGACAGTCCGACTCCGGGTGGGTTGCCCGAGGGCGGGACGGAGCGGCCCCCTGGGTCGAGCCGTCCAGGTTCTCGGGTCGCCTCCACCGGGGCCGGACGAGGGAGCGTGGTGTCCGGCCGCGCCTGCTGAAAGTCCGAGAGCTCTCGGGCTACCCGCTACGCGCGCCGGACGCCATATGACGCCGACGCCGGTGTCATCGTGGGCTCCTCCGCCTCCGTGCCAGGAGTTCCTGGACGGGCGGGGGGCTCCGGTGACATGGTCGTCGGCGCCCACGAGGAGCTGATCGCCCTCGGCGCTAGCCGCTCCTTAGGAGCGAAGAGCGTGGCGGGCGATCCGGGACCGTCCGTGTCGGTGGCGGGGAGCGTGGGGTCGGGCAGAGTGCCCACCCCAGACGTCCCCGTCGTCGACTTGGGCGGGGATGAATTCCCGCGGCCGGGGAGCAGGGTCCGTAAGGATCCGGGGTGGTCGTCCCCGAGGCGGCCGCTCCCTCCCTGGAGGTTATAATGGCCGGTCTTGGCGCCATTTTGGACGCCAAGCTGGCCCCTCTAAGGGAGGAGCAGGCCGCCCTCCGGGAGGCCGTTTTTGGAGGTGGTGGACCCCGTGGGGACCCTCCCCCCCCGCCAGGTCCTAACCCTTCCCCTTCTCCTTCTCCCCTCGTGGGGAAGAAGAAGAAGAAGAGGAAGAAGGGGAAGGGGACGGGTGATCCCCCTCCACCCCTTCCGCCTAACCCCGATGACCCTTTGGGGAAGAAGGGGAAGGGTGGCGGGAAGAAGACCACCCTATGGTCGGAGGTGGTGGGGAGGAAAAAGAAGGGGAAAAAGGGGAAGGGGAAATCGGCGGGGCCGACCCCGACCCCAACCCCAACCCCTCCCAAACCAAAGAGGGACAAGGGCGGCAAGGTGCCCACCCCTCCTAGGACCGCGGCCATATCGGTCATGGTCCTGGAGGGGTCGCAGGCGACCTTGTCGGGCGCGATGGCTGCCGTGAAGGCGGCTATCGACCCGCGGAGTCTCGGCATCCCGGAGATGGATGTCCGCCGCTCCGTTACCGGGGGACTGCTTATCGAGGTCCCCGGTAAGGACGGCGAGGCGAAGGCGGATCTCCTCGCCGCCTGGATGGCCGAGATTCTGCGCCCGATGGGGGTGCGAGTCGCCCGGCCCACAAAGAGCGCAGAGTTGCGCCTACGTGGGCTGGACGACTCCGTCACCCCCGACGAGGTCCGTGCTGCGGTGGCTGCCGCCACGCAGTGCCCACCACAGTCCGTCCGGGTTGGGGACATTAAGTCCTCGACCGGCGGCTTGGGCACTGCGTGGGTGCAATGCCCGGCAGCTGCGGCGAGGGCCCTTGCGGGGGCAGGCAAGGTCCGGGTGGGGTGGTCCACCGCCCGGGTGGAAGTGCTGGCCGCTCGTCCCCTGCAGTGCTTCCGCTGCCTGGCCGTTGGCCACGTTAGGCAGCTGTGCACCAGCGAGGTGGACCGTAGCGGCCAGTGCTACCGGTGCGGTGAGGCCGGCCACCGGGCCAAGGACTGTGGGGCGCCCGTGAAATGCGCAATTTGCGCGGAGCTCGGGCGCCCATCCGGCCATAAGGCCGGCAGTCGGGCCTGCCCCTCGGTCCCCAAGGGGAAAAAGGGGGGGGGGGGGGAGCAAGGGGGCTCCCAAAGGGAGTGGGGGAAAGGAGGGGGGTGATCCACCCCCCACCCCCGAGGTAGAGAAGCCCTCCGGCGGAAAGAGGAGGAGAAACGAGTCTCCTCCTCCGCCGGAGGCAACGGACACGGAGATGGAGGTTGTGCCGCCTCCATCTCCGGCGTCCCCAGTATTGGGGACCAGGCCGGGAACCAAGGGGCCCACCAATGCCCCATAGGTTCCCGGTGACGACGGTCAACCTCGGCCGCTCGCGCAGGGCCCTGGATCTTTTATTCCAGGGCCTTGCGGAGCGGGGGGTCGGGTTGGCCGTGGTCACGGAGCCCTATAAGGTCCCTGAAACCCCCCCTTGGGTTGGGGACCTTGAGGGCTCCGTGGCCATATGGGCCCGCATGGGCCGGGATTGTCCCCCCTGCTCCGTAGTCGAACGGGGCAGGGGGATGCTGGCGGTAAAATGGGGAGAGCTTCTGGCTATCGGTTGCTACGTCTCGCCCAACAGCGGCCACACCGCATTTGGAGATTATCTGGACCGGCTTGAGGCCTTGATCAGGCCACATTTAGCCAGTCCGGTGTTGGTCCTAGGGGACTTCAATGCGAAGTCCACCATGTGGGGAAACCCCAGGACCAACCTCCGCGGTGAGGCCCTGGAGGAATGGTCGGGGGGATTGGACCTCCGGTTATTGAACCGGGGGTCCGAACCCACGTGCGTGCGATGGAACGGGTGGTCCATAATCGATTTGGTTTGGGCCACCCCGTCCGCCGTACGCCGTGTGTCTGCCTGGCGAGTGGATACAGGGTGGGAGACCCTGTCGGACCACCTCCATGTTACGATGGAGGTGGTCCCCGCTCGCTGGGCGGACATACCCCCCGAGGCGAGACCAAGCGGCCGATCAGCGCCCCCTGTGAGATGGGCGCTGAAAAAGCTAGACAAGGACGCGCTCTTGGCGGCGGCCCTCGCGCTTACCTGGACTAGTTCCGGGGAGCACGGGGTGGACGAGGGGGCTGACAGGCTCCGGGGCATTTTACAGTCGGCATGCGATGCCGCTATGCCCCGGACCGGTAACTGCCCCCAGCGGAAGTCCACGTATTGGTGGTCGGGCGAAATAGCGGACCTCAGGGTACACTGTGTCCGCGCCCGACGCCAATACACCCGTGCTCGTCGCCGCCACTTTAGGGGTGGCGACGGTGCGAGGGTGGACTCCCTGTACAGACGGTACAGGGAGGCCCAGATGGCCCTTCAAAGGGCCATCAAAGCCGCCAAGGCCAGGGCCTGGGAGGAGCTCCTGGGGTCCTTAGACGAGGACCCCTGGGGGCGTCCATACAGGGTGGTGCTGCGTAAGCTCCGCCCTGCGACGCCCCCGTTAACGGAGCTTCTGGATCCCGAATTTCTGGGGCGGGTCACGTCCACGCTCTTTCCCCCTGCTGGGGGGAGAGGCGTGTCGGTGACTCCGCCCCCTATGCCGGCGTTCGACGTCGGCAGATTCGGGATCCGGGAGGAAGAAATCTCCCAGGCAGCCCGGAGGATAAGGGATGGGGGCTACAAGGCCCCCGGTCCCGACGGTGTCCCCGGGCTTATCCTGGAAAAGCTGTTGAGCGTCCTTGCCCCGGTCTTGGTACAGGTGATGAACACCTGTCTGAGCCGGGGAGCTTTCCCCAAGTGCTGGAAGTCTGCCAGGCTCGTCCTCCTCCAGAAGGAAGGCAAGCCAGCTGATTCTCCCTCGGCGTACCGGCCGTTGTGTCTCCTCGACGAGGCGGGGAAATTCTTTGAGAAAATCCTCGCCGACCGCCTCGTCGAGCACCTGTCGCTGGGTGGTCCCGATCTAAGCGACATCCAATTCGGCTTTCGGAGGGGGCGTTCCACGGTTGATGCGATCAACCGTGTCGCTACCCTCCGGAGCCAGGCTGTCGCTTCGGGCAGGGTGTTGTTGGCGGTGAGTTTAGACATCACCAACGCCTTCAACACCCTGCCCTGGGACGAGGTAGAGAGGGCACTGGAACACTTCCAAGTGCCCCTCTACCTCCGAGTAGTGATACGGGACTACCTAAGTGACAGGTGGTTCGAGTACCCAGGCCGGTACGGGGTTAGGATGCGGGAGCGGATGACCCGGGGGGTTCCGCAGGGGTCGGTTCTAGGACCGCTCCTGTGGAACCTCGCTTACGACCGGGTCGTCCGGGCTTGCCTTCCCCTCGGCGCCACCGTCGTCTGCTATGCAGACGACACTCTGGTGGTGACCGAGGCGGAAACGTGGTTGAGGACACGCAGCCTGGCAGAGGCCACAGTGGACTGCGTTGTTGCCCGGATCCGGGGTATGGGGCTAGAGGTGTCTGCCGGCAAAACCGAGGCGATGTGGTTACACGCATTGCCTCGGGGCCGGCAGCCCCCTTCCCCACTATGGATCCGGGTTGGCGGAGCCGCCGTCGAGATCAGGCAGGAGATGAAATATCTCGGCCTGATACTCGACAGTCGCTGGTGCTTCGAAGATCACTTCGCGAGCCTGGCCCCCCGAGTAGAGAAGGTAGAGGTCGCCCTTGGGCGACTTCTGCCTAATCTCGGGGGGCCCGAAGTCCAGGTCCGCCGCCTCTACGCGGGGGTGGTTTGGTCTAAGCTCCTTTATGGAGCCCCCGTATGGGCCCCACAGCTTACGGCCGGCTGCCGCTCTATGATTCTTATGAATCGTATACAGCGGCGGCTGGCCGTGCGGGCCATACGGGGATACCGAACCATCTCCGGTGAGGCGGCGCAACTCCTCGCCGGTTTTCCCCCCTTAAGTCTACTGGCCAATGAGCGGGCGGCCAATTATGGCCATGCCCGCTCGGCCAGAAGGGGGGAGATAGACGGCGAGGAGCTCGCGAATTTGAAGCGCCAGGCCTGGGAGGAATTGCTGGCCCGATGGCGTCAACAGGTGGTTGACGCCAACTCGGGTCGGCCCATTTCCCGGGCCCTCCTGCCCATTCTTGATGAATGGTGCGGGAGGCGTGTGCGGCTGACGTTCCGGGTCACGCAGGTGCTGTCCGGACACGGTTGTTTCGGTCGGTACCTGTGTTGGATTCGGAAGGAGCCAACAGCGCAGTGCCACCATTGTGGCGAGGACCTGGACACGTCGTTGCATACGCTGGAAGAATGCCCAGCGTGGTCGGCGCAACGGCGTGTCCTTAGAGGTCAGATTGGGTGGGACCTTTCCCTGCCGGCTGTGGTCGGCCACATGGCTGGCGGGGGGGGGGGGGGTCCCTGGAATGCAGTGGCCTCCTTCTGCGAGAACGTTATTTCGCAGAAGGAGGCCGCGGAGAGGGAGAGGGAGGCCGACCCCCTCTCCGAGAGGAATGTTTGGAGGTGGGCGGTGGCGAACGCTTTGACGGTCGCCACCGCTCCGCCTCCCTGACGTTGGGAGGGGGGTGTGACCCCCCTCCCTTAGTCGGGATGGGATTGGTGTGGGTGGGGGGGTGTTCTCCGGCAGTGGGCGTTGGGGGTTGCCCACTGTCGGAGTCTGGGGGGGGGGCGAAAGCCACCCCCCCCCCGCGTATAGTAACGGGCCGGGATGCTAGGGGCGAGGAGCCCACATCTTTTTACTCCTTGCCCCTGGCACCCTGGCCCACCCCGCAGCAATTCCTCCCCCGCAAGGGGGGGGGAGTTCTTCGGCTGCGGGAAAGCGGGGAGTAATGGGGGGGCTCACCCTGGAGCTCATATCCCGGGGTGAGACCCTCGGGGGACCGCGGGCGACACGCCTTGGGGGGCGTGTCGCCGAAATTGGCGGTCCCCGAGATGGGGGGGCATTGCGCGGGTGACCGGCGCAATGCCCTGGTAAGTGTAATGTGGGGGGGGATTCATTTCCCCCCCCGTGAATGGGGCGGCAATATTGCCGCCAGAGCGGGGGAGTGGCCAGTCGTTTTCGTTTCCGAGTTCCTGGCCACTCCCCCTGAACGCTCGAGACAGGTCACCGCAGGGTTTTAGTGGGTATACCCCCCGTTCCTTCATACCATTGAAGGGGGGAGTCCCACATATCCCCGCCCCCTTTGCCCCAAGTGGGGGCGGGGAATGCGTAAAGCATTTCCCTGCGTTAAAAAAAAAAAAAAAAAAAAAAAAAAAAAAAAAAAAAAGTCTGGGTTAGGTCCAACCGGTACCGGTACGATTGCGATTAGAAAAGTCGTTCGGATAGGAGTGACATTTTTACGAGCTTTTAGATTAGGATACAATAGAATCAGAGTACATCTAACAACGAGTACTCGATTAAACGGAACAAGTGTGCCCAGTGGTTTTAAGGTGAACGAAATTAGGATAGATAGTGCGTGCGAGCAAGAGAGTAAGAGTGCGAATTTTTTCCGAAAAATTTCACAAAAGGCACTAGGCCCATTCGGGTCAAAAGTGGTCGGGAGGCGTTTTTGGACCGGCGAATTTTGTTCGATAATTTTCGACCGGTTCGGAAATCTGCTGCATCGACACTTAGAATCGTGAGCGGGAGCGTAAGGGTGCAAGTGTAGTTTTTCGAAAAATTTCTTAAAATTAGAGTAGGCCCGTTCGATTCAGGGAGGTTCGGGAGGCGTTTTTAACCGGAAAAAATTTTTTCAATAAATTTTGACCGGTTCAAAAATTAGCCGCTACGGGACTTGAAACGCGAACGGGATAGCGTGCGTGCATACGAATGCGAGAGAGTGAAAGCATAGCGCGACTGTACGAGTGCAAGAAGGGCAGAGATACTTCGGAGTATCTCTGCTCCAGAGAGCGACTAAGAACAGCGTGCGTGTAAGAGCGAGAGAGACAAAGAGATAGAGAGTACGTGCGTTAGTCAGGGATAGGGATAGGGATAGTGCGAGAAGGTCCTATAAATCAATCAATTTGATTTATAGGTGACAGGAGCGTCTTACACCTGTCACACGTCCGTCCTCTTCGGCGGTTCGTGGCCCACCCGTCACCCTTAGTCGCGCCTCGCGCGACGAACGCCGCCGGCGTGGCCGGCGGAAAAGCTAAGTACCTAGGGGTGGATTCGACGCCACTGGAAACTCGTGTAAAATTCATTCTTTGCACGAGTGTGTGCGCGATCCAACCCCATTGGTGACTGTGCGTGCGTGCGTGCGAGTGTGTGCGTGTTGGAACACCAGCGCGTGATTTCGCCGGTACGAGAGAGAGTGAGGGATCCGTCGAGTGCGAGTGAGAAAGTGATAGCGTGTATCGAAAGAGCGAGCGAGACGGAGCGAGCTACCGCGTGAGTGCGAGCGAGAAATCCGAGAGATAGAGCGCCTCCTCAACCCTTTCGGTTCGGACGGAGGATCGGATTTTTAGATTAGGCCGGCATCGGGTAGACCACCTCGAGTCGGGACGATTCCCCCTTGGGGAGGTTACCCCTCGCCTAGTAGTTTAGAAAATATAGCGATTTAAAGATTTTTTGGTGGAGGGTAAAAATTCGTTTTCGGTCCCAATCGGTATGGCTTCGTCGGTTTCGACGTTTTCCCCCCCGAGGGGTACCCCCCTCCCCCTTAGTTTTCAATTAGGGACACTCCGAAGTTGTAGGGTGTGTAAGAGCGAGTGTGAGAGCGTATAGTATAGTTGTGTGTATATGCGTATACTGAGCAAGAGGAAATATATTTAATTCAGGTCCAACCGGTACGGGAACCGGAGGGAATAGAGGCTTATCATTGATGATTCGGATCCAATGATAGGTATACCTCAGTGGAAGTGGTCCTATTCCTAAAATCCTCTCACTCTACCTCCTCGTGATGGTTCCTGGGACACACTGCGGTGTGTGCTAAGTGAGTGAGGGGTATCCCGCGGGAAGTAGCCCCAACGACGGTATGAGGCTGTTCTGGTAGGTGCAACCATGCCAGAGAGGCTCATACCTACGGGGTGAAAACCGTGGGCAGGACCCATGACGTGTCATCCCATGGGTCCTGTCCCGTAAACCCGTGGGCCCTCGCTTTAGGGGGACCCCACGGGAACGGGGACTTGCCTTGGCCGGCTGGCTAAGAGGAGGAGATACCCTCTATAAAAAACTCCCCAGCCCTTAAGCTCGAGGGGTGGCGAAAGGGGTCCTTCCGGGAGGATGCTCCCGGGGGTGGCCAGTCGGTACTACTGGTCCCTGGTTCCTCCCTCGTGGGGGTGGCTCCCTGCGAGTTCTTTACTCGTAGGAACTTCATGGCATATTCTATTCAAAATTAGTCTTTGGGGGGGGGGGTGTAGTAGTGGAGGGAGGTAACGACTCTCCGGTCGAGACACTCTTTTTATTCGAAGCGCATTTATTCGTAGTGTCGAATAGAATTTTCAACTTTTGTCTGTATCTTTATTCGAAGGCTTCGAATAAATCTTCGAATAACATTTGCATACAATGTGAGCAGATGAGGAATCACGCAGGAATAAAAATTTCAACTTTTACATTTTTCAATCTACTTTCATAAAAGTACATATTACGAATGAATTTCGGAAGCTCGAGTTTCAGAAGACTCATTTTCATCGGAGTAATCTCTACAATTTATCCGTATTGAAAATATAAAAATTTAAATTGTCAATTAATACTTGTTTCTCCGCCTGCTTCCATTGTATGCCGTCGATCGGTCGCTGGTCTTTGTTTTGAGCTCGACGCTCGGCAGCCATTTTCCACGAATATCTTAGAAACTACTGTAGATAGAGAAGTGGTATACAGTATTTCATCGGTAAATGTCCCAAATGTCTCGCACATAAATGTCCCTGAGATATCCCCACTACTTGAGGGGCCATGAAGCTCGAGAGGCCTCGGTCGCCGAGAAATATGACACCATGCGGTTCGGGTATATCGGTGAGACCACACTAATCCGAATTTCCAACTTCTTTATTATTCATTATTTTTTATGGGACTTCGATGACCATATTTGTGGCGTTTTTCTAATAAAAATCATACCAAATATGATATAATTCCGATGATATTTACTTGTGTAATAGACAATTAAAGTTTCGGGCGTGAGGAAGGATAGCGTATGGGAAAGAAAGAGACTCGGAGAGTCGCAGTCGACGGCACAGTTCAAAGGCTCGCGCGTCCTCACAATGTATTACCAAGGAATAGCTTTTTTATTATTACTTATTTTTTTATGAGACTTTTGCTAATAGATTTTTGACATTGTTCTGATTAAAATGATACCAAACACGATATAATTCGGATCATATACAGGTGTATGGTCATTATGTATAGGTCAGGTACATAACATCGGTGAGGCAACAGTAATGCAATGACGACACTTTTCCATTTTTAATTAATCTTTTAGGAGACTTTTACCATTATATATGTAATATTTCTCTGATCTGGTCCGACACCCGAACTTCCCGGGTAAGTATAAAGTATCCCGGGCAGTGTTGCTATATGACACGCTTTTTTCGCGCATACTCATCCCAATGCAGAAACGTATCTACGGCCTAAGTTTGCCGGCAAACTATTATTGGCGGGAAAGTACTGGAGGAATCCAGAACTAGACGACAAGAGGAGCGTGCTACGATATTTTTTGCACTCCACATATTATACATTCTTATATCAAAATCGAATAAAAAAATTCTACGAAATTATGTAGGATTACCAAGGTTACCCATTTAAGCCAAACTTTTACTTCACTGATGCTAAAATCGTCGCGCAAGCGCCAAAAAAGCGAACCATGTAGCAACACTGATCCCGGGTAGACTGCGTATCCGTTTTCATTCAAACCATCTCTTTAGCTTTATTTGTTTCCCAGATATTCAACCAAATACAGAGTGTTCCTGAAAAATTGTAATATCTTCGATGGAATCATTCTTGAGATGATTTAGAGTAACTTTTCCCGTAGTAAAAATGTTGTTGCAGCTTTGTTAACGAGAGACTAGACACGCTGTTTTACTAGGCTCAGCGTAGTGTAAGCTTCGCACCGAATTCGAGGCTTTACGCCTCAACCTTGAGAGCTGTTCTCACCCGTTTAATATAATCGATGGCCACTAAAAAAAAGGCCGTGTTTAATATTTTTGTAAGCACTATGACCTCCCAAAGGTGTAGTACGACCCACAAGAGTCATACCGGTTTTTGTTGTAAGTGTAATATATTGTGACGTGGCAATTTTGACCACGTCCCTACCCAATTTATTTTGAGGACCGGACCGCCCTTTTGAGACACCGAAAAGGCTTTAAGCACCGCGAGCGCTCTCCGAGAGACGATCCACATTTATTATGGACGTCTACTAACTGGTCAAGCGTTGCGCCGCTTTCGCGCGACGTGATTTCGCAGGACCAGAGCTCGGGTTCACAGAGCCCGGGCTCCCCATCTTCTTCCCGACGGAGAAACCGTGGACACCTGCGAGGCAACGTAAGGACCATCCACGGGAAGAGTCGCGACGCCGAGGAACACGGGAAATAGGACGGGCACGGGCCGAATAACCCGGAGACACCACCGAGGATTCGGTAAACCAGGAGCGGCCACCAGCTCACCCTCGCTGCCGTCTCGCCTGGAAAAGTCGCCGTGAAGACGGACCAGAGTGGCCCGAACCAACCCGCACCTCGCCCCGAAGAACTCACCGATTCGACTTAGCGCGCGAGCCAATTAGGGAACGATTAGGGCCCCGGGCCCGTGCGTAAGGAATTCGCCCGTGTCACGCGCGCTAGGCAAGGCGGGGAAGGCCGAAAGGAAGAAGGACCAGGGGGTGGGGGACGCCTTGCTTCCGCGTTACCGTGCCATTAGGATCTCGTCACTCTTGCGCTGGCTTTTGGTCAACTAAGTTAAGTTCCCGAATTCTGTAATCACGTGTGCGAAATAGTAACAGCGCTGCCGTAACCAAGGGGCACCAGTTATTGCTGCCGACGGTAAGTTATCAGATTTGCTAATAAAGTGTTTCTTATGTGATGGCTCGGTAACGTTTCTTGTGAGGTCCGCGAACACGCGTGCTTAGACGACGCCGGATGCGCCGCGAAAAGTCGCGTCGAGATAGAATCCGCGTAGCCGCGTATCCGTTGCGTATCTTGTGCCGGTTGCTTGCCGTGGGGCAGCTCCCGTGAATCTTGTGGGAATCGCCGTCGTGGGGACCGCGTTCCGAATTTCTAGTGATAAAGTAGAAGCGCGACAAAAGTGACGGCTCGACGTGGAAGGCCGCGGTAGCGTTGCGTTGATTTCAAAAAAGGATCGTGCCGGAATATTCGACGCCGATCACGCATACGTGAGGGAGAGAGCGCAAAGCGTACGATCGCGAACGGTTCGAATCCGTTGCCGTAAGTTGCCGATTTGCCGTGCGGGAGTCAGGAAGAATAGGGAGAAAACGCGTGCGCGTCGAAGATCTGCCGCGAACCACCGGTACGCGTTCGGTTAACACCCTCGTCGCGAGTCACGACCCGCGACTTGTAGAATTCTCGTTTCAAATAAACACCTGTTAACCGCTAAATTGTATTCGTGATTTTTTCCGAGATCCGATCCCGCCGCGGGGGTCGCCTCGCGTCCCTCTGCGTAGAACCCTGTGCCCGTCCCTGAGCTATTCACGAAAGGCCGGTCCTTTCAGGCTAACCTCGTGCTTTTCTAATTACGTGACACCTTGCGTGTCTGGCGCCCGAATACTTGACCGAATCGGTAATTGTTAGTTCTCGTGAGCCTGAAAGGAACCGTTTTGTCCCGAGTGGACTGCAGATTTCGCGGCGAGCTGTAGCCCGGTCTTCGGATTTGTAAATACTCGGTGCCGTTGCCGAAGCCGGTCGCGGCCGAAAGCAACGCGCGTGACAATGTGTATCGTTTGCATAACAGTTTACAACTAATTGAAAAATTAAGCAGTATTCTGCACTAAGAAAGCACGTTACAATGTGCTGTCTGTATTTTTTTAACAGTTCAGTAATCGAGACGTTCAACTATACGACGTTTTCCACTGTTCACGACTACCCATACCTTCTGTATACTCAAGCCCAATTAGATCATCTAATCAGATCATTAATTCATGTCATACTCTTTATTGCGTAATATAATGATATTAAATATTTCAGGTAGGTTTGGAATTATTCGGTAAAAAATTGAGATACAGTTATTTGCACCACTACATTGTTATACATGCAATTGATTAGTCCGCATATCCGTACAGAGGACCTTCCAAATAGGCTTTTTCCATGTCCAGGGAATTCCTACGGAGTCGTCTTCCAATGGGTTCCAAGTCATTATAGCATTTTCTGAAAACTCGGTCCACAGCTTCTCGAGCATCATCTTCCGAAACCTTTCGCACTGCTAGTACTGACTTAATAGCCTTGTCCTTGACACAATTCTATATAACAAATATTAAAGTATAATCAATATTACATCGTATATAACAGTTATACGCAATAGGTGATGCGTAATGTGTAAATTTCGTCAACAACGAAACGCTCAGTCAGCAAAAGTTATGAGTTCATGTTAGCAACAGGCGGGTATTATTTTCTGTTCTCAAAAATTGTCGAAAGGTGTTTTGGTCAAAAAATTTATAGGGTTGAAACTTATGGGAGATAGCAAACTTTATATTTGTACATCATGGTTGTATTTTTTGGGGTCGAACAGTAATGGCTGTAAGACAAATAATGTCACTTTTAGAGATGTATGAGCACCTCTGAATTGGTGCACACTTCCAAAGCAACTTGCCGCAAACTTATTTATAAAAATGAAAATGATATGCTGCAAACAAATAAGTATCGATATATGAACTGATAAATTATTGGATTGTAACATATAAAATGTACGGTTCATATCATTAACTTTAAACAAACATGACTTCTCTCACAATAAAACGAATTGATTAAGGTAAGCACCAAGTAAGATTAAAGAATACACTATGCTCAAAATTGAATTTTTTAGTCGTTCACGTTCTTTATTTATGAAATTGACATTTTGCCTTTGATTTTTCATTTTGACTAAATGCTATAAGTGCAATAAAATGGGCCACAAATTGTTTGAATGCAGAACCAAAGATAAGTTAATGGAAAACAGACACAACAATGATATAGCTATGTTAACCATGACCAATAATGTAAGTTGCGGAAGAGACTCATGGTGGTATCTAGATAGTGGAAATACAAGCCATTTGTGGAATAATCCAGATAAGTTAACATAACACAATACATTTAGCTGCAAATCAGAGAATCTAAAGTTAGCTAATGGCGATTCAATCGGTGTAACCGCCAAAGGAAAGGCTCAGATAAAGATAACACACAGACACGGTGATATTAACAATGCTAATCTTGATGATGTTTTATGTGCACCGCAGTTAAGTATGAATCTACTATCAGTAGGAAAGATAACAAATAAAAATTCAGAGGTACGATTTCAAAAAGATAAGGCATTAATTCTAATCAAAATGGACATGTGGTGCTGGAGGCACGGCGGAATGGTGACCTATACTACGTAATAAGTAATAATAAGGAAGAGCTACATCAAATCCGCAACCAATGCAGTAATATGGAAATATGGCATTGAAAACTGGGTCAGCTGAACTCAAAAGATGTATTAGAATTAGAAAGACGTGGAATAATACGGAATCTGCGAAAAAACATCCTAACATGAGAAGAAGAAGGCAAGAATAGTTGCCAAGGGTTTTGCTCAAAGATATGGCGTGGACTTCAACGAAACTTCCTCACCGGTAAGTCGTATGAGTTCGATTAGGTTCATAATGTCTTTGGCTGCTAGGTTCAACATGAATGTAAACCAAATCGACATAACAGCAGCCTATTTCAATAGAACTTTGAATGAGGATAGTTTTATGGAAACCCCAAAATACCTTAACATTGGGCTTGAGTATTTAATCGAATGTGAAGCAGAAAATAGTAAAATTGAAATGACAGCTACAAAAAGGTTGGCCGATTTGGAAAAGGGAAATCGCGTATGTCATTTAAGAAAGCCTTGTACGGTCTTAGACGGGCTGGTCGACAATGGTTCCACGAGCTGAGCGAAAAATTATTAAATTACGGTCTGAAGCAATCCAGACATGGTCCTTGTGTATTTTTCTGTAATAGGTTTCAGAATTTAATGATTGTTTGCGTCTGCGTTGACGATATTTTATTTTGTTGCCAAGACGATGACAGAATTAATAAATTGAGAGAACACCTGCAAAAGCACTTTGAAGTTAAAAACCTTGGAGAAATCTCAAACTGTCTAGATGCCGAATTTAAAAGACAGGGCAATACGATCACCATGAAGCAGTCAAATCACATTCAAAACCTGCTGGAAAAGTTTAATATGAGCGACATAAATGTGTGCATTTCAAGCCAACAATGATTTACTGACGGGATATGCAGATGCGGATTATGCCAATGATATCATGGACCGTAAGTCTTATACAGGCTAAGTTTTCTCCCTGGGAGGAGGTGCCGGATCAGAGTGATGCCCACTTGGACTCCGACCGATTGGACATGTCCCGATTGTACTGTGCCGATTGAACGCGTTCCTTTTGGACTCCGTGCCGATTGGACTCGTGTCGTTTGGACGCCGTGCCGATTGGAGTCGTGCCGGTTGGAGTCGTGCCGGTTGGACTCCGTACCGATTGGACTCCGCACCGGTTGGACCTAACCCAGACCTAGCCATATATTTCACAATAAAATATCACCATATGTAGACTTCGAAAATCAATGATTATAAAATTTACGGCGCCCAAATGTCACGAATCCAAACGGCACGAGTCTAATCGGCACGGAGTCCAAAAGGAACGCGTCCAATCGGTCGGAGTCCAAGTGGGACACCCCCCCCCCCCCATATCATGGGAGTCACGAAAACAAAGATTCGTTGCTACATCCTCCGCGGAAGCAGAGTATATTGCAATATCCGAGGCTGTCAAAGAGTCAATATACTTGAGCGATTTTCTGTCAGAATTAGATTGCAACAATTTATCGAGCAAAGTGATTTACAATGATAATAAGAGTGCTCAATTAATAGCAGAAGGTGGTGGACGCTACAGCGGAACCAAGCATATTGATATCAAGTATCATTTCCTGAGGAGCTTAATATCTGACAAAAGCCTACCACGAATGAAACATGAGGAATTCACGGCAGCTATGGGTTTGTCGACATTGAGGGGGAGTGTTAAGGGTGCCAAAGTCTCCCGTATCAATTTCTGTGCCTACGGCACTGCGGACGGCCGGATTGCGGCAAGGTGGGGATACAGCCACCAAGCGCACGAGACAAACGACAGTCTCATGGCGACAGTCGAGGAGAGATGTAACCACGTGTAAACCCTGACGGGTTCTTAAATATATAATTCTATTATAATAAAAGTATTTTGTTTTGTGTATCTACTCATATAAGCAACTACTTATCCCAATAACTCTAACACATATTTATATTATTATTCAGCTATAAATAGATTTAATTGTAAAATATAATAGTTATCAATATTTCTATGAGAAAATAATGCTATGCAAAAATGATAGTATGATAATAGAAAGGAGAAAAAAATTGTTATCAGGTCTCACTCTATGTTAGACAAGGCTAAAATTATAAATATGTAATGTAATTTATCTGTCATAAACATTTTTATAATATATCCGTAATGGATATTCTTAAAATATATTTTCTACAGTTATATTATTATGTTTCGTCTTTTATAACAATCGAATCTTCTAAAACTACAGTAAATAGTTCAGAAACCGATGTTAATGAATATTATAAATTATAAATTATTATAAATTATACTGTGAGATTAGGACCCCCCAGACCACAAATACCGTAGGAAATTAGGAAGGGGGGAGGGTCCCGTGGGTGAGCACGTTAGTCGATCGGATACCAACACGAGGGCCCGGGTTCAATTCCCGGCGCGGTGCCTTCCTTTTTCCTAAGATCGTACAATACTATTAATATTATAAATTAACACAAATAGATTTCTAATTTTTAGGCATTGACTCAAAAGAAGAACATTAAATCCAGATGATTTACATGTCCAGCTTGCCTGTACAACCAATTTAAAGAGACAGTTGTAGCAGCTAAACCTACGAGGAGAAACAGACAGCGGCTCTCTCTGGTGTAACGATCATGCTCTCCATGGTGCGAGTCTCCCTCGTGGTCCGCGCGCCAGCAAGCGCTTTCCCGCTTCCGCCCGTCCCACCACGATATGCAGAACCGCGAGTACGCGCTCGCGGCCGTTAGTTCGCGGCCGTCGCGAGGCCGCTCTCGCTGCTGAAACCGCGCGGCGAGCGTATATATGCCGCCGCGCGGCCCACTACCGATAGCGCCGGCCGGACTAATCGATATCGCACCAGCCCAGAGCTACCGCTAACATCAACCTGACCGTAAGCTGCCGAGCCGCTTTTTAGTTTCGCAAACCGTCTCCGCCACAAGGGTACGACGACTGCACATACGACGAAGTCGAGTTCCGACCGTCGGCGACCTCCCTTCCCCCGACTCTTCCTTCTGCGGGCCGCGAGTGGATGGTGTTATCATAGTCCCTCGCCGGTGTACTCGCACTCGCCTGCGAAACCGTGCGGCAACGAATCGATCCCCACTCGACAAGGAGGTCAATGCGCGACAAATCGAGAGCACTCTACGTTTGGAAGCGGTTCTGGTAAGAACCAACTAAGAAGGGCTAGGCGAAAAACGGTACGCGAACGGGAAGTCAAACCGACTTGATGAATTTAGCAAACCGTCTAATTCATCCTCGTTTCGTACGCGCCTCAAACCGAGGAGTCACAGCTGCAAACCGCACTGTGGCACGGCCAACAACCTTCTAGGTTTAATGACCGAACATTTCAATGTAGTAGTCGAACGAATAATTAATTTAGTTATATTCATTTCAAATTAAATGTGAATCAAGTAATTCAAGTATCTTCGTTCTAAATTACATAGACACAGTTCATATCGAATCCTCGGGCAAGCGTAATGGTAAAAGTGAATCTTGATCGAGATTTGCATATTGGGTTTCATCTTGTTGGCTCATTCAGGCAACCGAAGTGACGCTCAGCCATCGTACCTGCCGGATCTTCTGGTTGTTCCTGTTTGCTCTGGCAAGAGGTGAATCCGTATGCCTATTCGCGAGATAGATTCTGCCTTCAGATATCGAGGCACGCTTTGTAGATCATTCAGGCAACCGTAGTGACGCTCAGCCATCGTACCTGCCGGATCTTCTGATTGTACCTGTCTGCCCTTGCAGGGAGTGGACTCGGTTACGAAATCGCGAGATAGATTCCGCCTTCAGATATCGAGGCACGCTTTGTAGATCATTCAGGCAACCGTAGTGACGCTCAGCCATCGTACCTGCCGGATCTTCTGGTTGTTCCTGTTTGCATTTGCATCAGTGTGGACAAGATATCTGGGGCCATACGGCCGGTAGAAATTACGTAGGTAGAAGGAATAGACAAAACGATTACAATGTCTTTAAGTCAAGAAAAATACATTGAATCCTTAGTAGATAAATATCAGTTAGAAAGCGCAAAGTTGTATAATACTCCTATGGAAATAAATTTAAAACTCAAACCCGCAAGTAACGTCGATGAAAGTATTAAGTATAGAAACTTAATTGGCGAACTGTTATATATAAGTACTGGAACTAGACCAGACATAGCGTATAGCGTAAATTACCTAAGTCGGTATCAAAATTCCTATGACAATACTCATTTTAAATATGCTTTACGAATTTTGAAATATTTGTATGAATCTAAAGAGTTGAAGTTAACTTATAAAAAGAATGATAATACTGTAATATTGGATTGTATGGTTGATGCTGACTGGGCAGAAGATTGTAATGATAGGAAATCTACAACAGGATATGTTTTAAGATTGTTCGATAATGTAATTTACTGGAAATCACGTAAACAAAACACTGTAGCAAAATCGTCAACTTTAGCCGAATACATAGCTTTATCTGAGGCAGTAATTGATGTCAATTTTGTACGAAGTATGTTGAAAGATACTTTTACAATTGAAATGGAAAAACCAGTAAAAATATTTGAAGACAACTCGGGAGCAATTGCAATTGCCAAATACGGAAACTTCACAAAAAATTCAAAGCACATTGAAGTTCAATATCATTACGTAAACGAAAATTATGAAAAAGGTATTATAGATATAATCAAAGTTGAATCACATAATAATATAGTTGATATATTGACCAAAAGCTTAAACGAAGTTAAATTCATGCAGTTTAGAAAAATGTTAAAAGTACTGTAACAAAAATGATAAGAATGTAAGCCTATAGTGTATTAGAAAAAAGAAAAGAAATCAAATGTAGGGAGGCATGTTGAGTGTATGATACATTTGCTTTTTAATATGCATGTGTGGCGACATCTGTGCGAGGTAATGGAGTGAGCAACTGCGTGAAGTGATCAATAAGAATGTGAAGATGCACTGAAGCGTAAGGGTCTCTGCACACCCATCCAGGACGGGCCCCGGATAGTTTTTTTTACAAAGCTTTGGTATAGGGAGGGCTCTCCGAGATTTCTGATCCAGTGTGGTTCCGATTCTTTCCTCATGCGACCGAAGGGCCATAATTCTTGCATTTTCGAGCGCACGTTGACAGTTCTCTCTGTGCATGGCACAAAAAAAATGTTTTCAGGAGCTCCACAGCTCCTTGAAGTAAACTATCTAAACTAACTAGCTAAATCCCGGTCCGGCCCATCCCGGATGGGCGTGCAGAGACCCTAAGGCGTCACCAAGCAAACATGTGA
The DNA here is from genome assembly GCA_913789915.3 of Sphecodes monilicornis. NCBI lineage: Eukaryota > Metazoa > Arthropoda > Insecta > Hymenoptera > Halictidae > Sphecodes > Sphecodes monilicornis. The sequence goes on along the minus strand of OU565298.1, from coordinate 19,396,938 downwards.
ACAGTTCTTAGTCTAGATATATATTTTATATTAAACTCTATATACAAGTATAATGTGTTTTTGTCTCTCCTAAACTAACAACCTGGAATGCTTAGCAATCAGAGAAACGATAAGGTATTGGCATCATTGGTTAGTGGACAAATCATTCACCGTTTTTTCGGATCACAAACCGTTAGAAAAACTGAATATAAAGGCCAGGACAGACGAAGAATTAGGTGATTTGACATACGATGTATCACAATATGAATTTAAAATTATATATGCACCTGGAAAACAAAATGTAGAAACAGATGCACTAAGCAGAAATCCAGTGTTAGAACAAAGCAAATATGAGGAAAATTATATTAAAACAGTGAATCAGAAGAAATTGAAATTGATCAATCTAATAATAAAAAAATACAAAATAAAAAGGAAAAATTATTGATGGAAAACGACATATACTATAAAAAAATTAGGAAAAAAAAAATTTACTGTCTGAATATCTTAGTATAAAACTCGTCAAAGAAGTACACAATCAATACTGCCACTTGGGAATAAAACATATGGAAAATAAAATAAAACCATATTACACATCAAAAAATTTAACATACAACATAAAAAGAATATGTAACAGTTGTGAAATCTGCATAAAAAATAAATCAAGAAAAAAATTTAAAATCGGATTAATGTCAGATTTGGGTCCAGCTACTCGTCCGTTTGAAATTATATCAATACACACAATTGGAGGTTTTGGAGGGATACGTTCTACAAAAAAATACCTACACCTACTTGTAGACCATTTCACAAGATACGCGTATATCCGAACATCAAAAACCCAATCGGCAACGATTTTATTAAACTAATTAAACAAATACCCCAAAATGAAAAAATAGGAATGATTTTATCAGACCAATACCCTGGAATAAACTCAAAAGACTTTAAACAATTTCTAAACCAAGAAGATATACCAATAGTACTCACAGCAGTTAATGCAGCTTTCTCAAACGGTCTAAACGAAAGACTTAATCAAACACTAGTAAATAAAATTCGGTGCAGAATAAATGAGGAAAAAAATAAAAGAGCGTGGACTAGCATAGCACACGAATGCACGAAAATCTACAACGAAACGGAACATACAGTAACAACATTCTCACCAAAATATTTGTTGGAAGGAAAGGATACCAACATTTTACCGAAAGAACTACGACACGAAAACCAAAAGAAGATTTACAGAGAGATAGACAAATAGCTCTTCAAAATACATTAAAATCTGATAATTATAACAAATAAATATTTAGAGAAAAATAGAGAAGAATATGATTTAAAGGTTTTTGATCTAGGATACATAGAAAATGGCAATAAATTGAATAGGAGAAAAACAGATGAATTAAAAATACGTCCATTTAAAATTTTAGATAAAATATCAAACGTCATTTTTAAAATAGATACAGGTCACAGAAAAACCGAATCGAAATTTTTCTATAAGACAAAATTAATTCCATATGCCAATTAAAATATTTTAATTTTGTGATTGTCTACTCCGAGAGGGGGGGGGGAGGGAGAGATGGAAAATAAATACGATAGAAATTATGTAAATTTATCGTATTCCTTTTAAAACTCATTTTGAATTAGATACGTACTGCGCATGTCTGTAGAACAAAATAAGTGTAGAGAAAAGAGAGAAGGGCCACGTGGATGCTAAAATCTAATTGATTAGGATTGTCCGAATGAATCGTCACTCTCGTATATAAATCTTTGTGGAATAATAGCTTTTAATGTCGTTTCTTGTGTTTACAGGTAAGCGTGTACAGTGGATTAAATTAAACTTTGTAAATAATAAATATGTTGTGTTTACAGTCAAACTCAGTTCAGTTATTATTCCCTCAAGATAAATTAAAGAAAGAATTATTTAAATAAAAATAAATTTTTAAAAATACCAAGTTTTTAAAACGGTCTAAAAAGAATAAGATAATAATAAATAAAAAAAACGGTCTAAAAAGTATAAAATAATTTAAAAATAAAAACAAAAATTTGAAATTGTGAATTTTGAATAGTTGTGAAAATGCTTGTAAGATTAAAAATGAAAAACGTGGTGCGCATGCAATAGATAATTGATGCATGAATAGTTCATCTAAATCACTAAAAATTTTATTGCTCCGCAAATGATATAAACTGTCGTGTGAGTTTTCTCAACGGCTGATACTCCCTACACTCCTTACTATTATCTTGCGCCCCACGTTTTTCGTTTTAAATCTTACAAGTATTTTCACAGCTATTCAAAATTCACAATTTCAAATTTTTGTTTTTATTTTCAAATTATTTTATTCTTTTTAGTCCGTTTTTTAAAAATTATTTTATACTTTTTAGTCCATTTTATTTTTACTTTTTTCAAATTATTTTATACTTTTTAGTCCGTTTTTTTTTATTTATTATTATTTTGTACTTTTTAGACCGTTTTAAAAACGTGGTATTTTTAAAAATTTATTTTTATTTAAATAATTATTTTCTGCTTTTTAATCTTGTGTGTGTGAAATTTTTCAATCGATTTAAAACATTTTTATGAGTGTTGCGTATCGCAACAATGTTTAAATTAAACATACTCAAATGGATGGCTGCGTTGATGATATAATACTTTCAACAAATTTTGTAACTTTTTCAAGAAAATATTTAACGCAAAATATGCAATGACATACCTGGTAATTTGGCGGCTTCCCTTTAAAAATCATTATTAACGAACTGCTCCTTTTTTTGTAGACATTATTTCTGACACTTTCAAACACAGATTTTTGTTAATTTCTAATCTCGTACACGATATTATTATTACCTATATCATACATGCTCCCCAACGTCAAAAGGCTTCCTCTCCTACTTCTTGCACGTATATTTCAATCGATTTTAAACATTTTGATGAAATTATAACAGAAAGGTGTAACGGTTCTTTCACTTGGTAAACAAAGCGATGATGTACTACCGATCGTCTATCATATACTGGGCTCCGTCGGGTCAATCAAGTCGGCTCGACAGTGTGAGGTTGGCAACGGCACGTCTGGTTGTACTTACTGGTGCTCTGGTCGCTGCGCGATCGACACTCACATCGATCGATCGACCACTTGGACTGATCACGGATCGCACATCTGCCAACCAGAACCAGACCTGCCGCACTGCCAGCCAATACGCTGTCCGTGTGAGGTAGCCGTCCAATGCGATCGCTCCGTATTGACAGCGGCCAATCACTCACGTGGATCGCTCTCATTGACCAATCACCAGGCTGCATGCACCCTGGTGACCAATGAGAGCGTTCCACGCGGAAGGAAGCAGCTAGCGCTGCTTCCGGGTTTAGCGGTCTTCTCGAAAAACAAGGTGCTAGTCTCTCTTTTGTTGAAGAACCGTTTCAGTGAACTCAACACGTTTTCAAAATATCAGTTCCTTAGTATCGCAACACTCCCTTTACTCTGCGTTAGAAAACCGATCATTGAGACTGCTCAGCAAACTTATTTGTGGGAGCTTCCCTATCAAACTTTCGTCGGTTCAGTGCGAAGTGCATGGTCAACTCTCGAGGTTAGGTCGTCGAAATTCCGCCGTCCACGATCACAAACTGTTCAACCGTCACTCCGCGCCGCAGAATAGTTGCGAACGTCATCAAGTAGCAACAACATTTCAACGTTTCTAAAATGCCGAAAGTTTGGAAAAGCAGAATTTCATTAATGAAAAGTTGGGTTGAAGACGATCCCAATTTCATCATTGATGAAAATAATGGAAGAAGTATTTATTGTCAAACGTGCAATAAAAGTACAAAGTGCGATCGAAAATCACAATTAGTTCAACGTGTAAACACTTGTATGCACACAAGAAAAAGTGGTGAAGCAAGTGCTACACACAGAGCAGAAAATTTAGAACAAGCAACAAATTTAAAAAAAAGTGAATTTTATTCGGATTTAACCAGAACGATGGTTGCTGTCAACCAGGGATTGAAACTGTTATTATATCGGTTCCGGTTCTCGAAACAGTTTTGAAGAACCGAAATGATGTTATAACTGTTACGAGAATATCGGTTCTGGTTTTTGGTTTTGGGTTTCGGTTTCGATTTCGGTTCTGTCATTCTGTATTCTATTCTGTGTTCGGCGTTTGGCCTTCTATATTTATTATTTAAGTAGGTACTTATTGTCATTTATAATTTAACAAATTTTTAAATAAATAAATTTTCATAATTTGTTTGTATATTCATTATTTGAATTATTATTTCGATAATTTATTGTTAAAATAAATAAATTTTCATAATTTGGTTCTATATATTCTATATAGAATTATTAGTAATTCAAACCTCCCCCAATTTACATCTCAAATTTTGGTGGCAACGTCCTAAAATTGTCACAAAATCTTTCGAAATCTTACGGCTCGGACTTCAAGCTAAAATTTCTAGGAAACCGCGTCCGCGTACAATTAGCCGATGAAACCCATTTCCGCGATCTTAAGAACAACCTGACATAACAAAACAAAGCCTTCCACACATTCACTTTAAATTCCGACAAGATCATCTCGGTTATATTAAAAGGTCTCCCGCGCATGGACCAATCACAACACCGGAACTACCATCAACCAGATCAAAAATGTAGGATACCTTTTCTACATCAGAATTTACTGGGAAAAATTTCTTTCAAAGAGGCAATACACCCAATGCTTCAGATGCCAAGCCTTCGGACACTCTTCCGTCAACTGTGGCCATCCGCCAAAATGCGCAGCCCCTCACCTCACTGCCGACTGCACCAAATTACTAGAGACCACTCCTACCTGCGCCAACTGCAACGGTCCTCATACCGCCAATTTCTCCAAATGTCCGGCTCTCGAAAAATACTTAAACAAAAGAACCAAACCAGCACATCTCCCCTCACCTAACGGCCTTGCCTTTAACCTCCCTCCGGCTGCATCCAGCAAAACAATTCCTAACGTCTCCTACCGAGATGCACTAACCAAAAACCAAAAAACAGATATACCTCCTCCGTACACACCGAACCAACTTCCGAACTCCCCACCGAACACAAATTCAATTCAAGAAACCTTAAATACATTCAAAGGAATATCCAAACTCTGCAACGTCGACAAAATGTTAATCGCAGCTAAGCTTCTCTTAGCCAAGCTAAAAACATGCAGCAGTGAAGCCGAACAATTCGCTGCTTTCCTCGAAGTTTCATCTGCACTCAATTAAAAAGTGGTTTTCCTACAATCCTCCTGTGGAACGTTGAATCTGCCGTTCCCAGGAAAAATGAAATCTCCCTACTCCTCCAAAAATATAACATCATTTCTCACCGAAACCTGGCTCTCACCCCAAACTCCCTTCCACATACCTGGTTACTCCATTATCCGCAGCGACCGTCCCCCTCCTACACGTGGCGGAGGAGTCGCTATCCTTATACACAACTCCCTAAAATATAAAGTTATACCAACCAACCACCTCTACTCCTGGTATCGAAATAGTCTCAATTCGACTCCAACACCCCTCCATCACTATTGCCTCAGTATGTGTCCCGCATCAAACTCATCTTAGCCACGCCGCCATCGACACGTTATCTCGTCTCCAGTCCCCCTATATCATAGGCGGAGACTTCAACGCCCGTCATCAATCCTGGAACAACTTCAACTCCAACTCTAGTGGCCGTACCCTGTTTGACCACTCCCTCCAAGCCCCTTACCGAATCATCTCCCCAGACAGCTTTTCTTTCCACTGAAATCCTAATCAACGTCCTTCCACTATCGACCTTTTCCTTATCAACCATCCGGCAATCGTTGAATGCACCACCTCCACGGATACAGTGACCTCTCACAAACCTGTAATTCTACATGCAACCACCGGACAGCTCCCATCTAACAAAATGATTAGAACTACCGACTGGCAAAGATACAAACATCTAACCAATAATCATCAGCTACACACGAAACTAAACAATCCTGAAGAAATCACCTCAGCCATCTCCACTCTCCAATCCTTCCTCTCTGCCTGTCATAGGAAAGCTTCATCCTTCAATGTTCAGGCCTACCATCCTAACCTTGCCGATGACAGCACCCTAAAAACACTTATCAGCCACCGTCGTCAGTTAAGAAAAAAATATCAGGTCACAAACGCGCTTTATTTGAGCGACTGTATTAAACAACTATCCACCGAAATCAAACATAGAATCACCGTCATCAAACAAGAATCATGGAATTCAAAACTTAAACTCCTCAACAAAGCGGATCCTACCTTTTGGAGAAGTTACAAGATCTTAACTAACTCGAAAACGACAATACCTCCGCTACGCCTTGACTCAGCTCACCCTACTACCTCCTTCCTCACCACCGACAGCGACAAAGCCAACGCACTCGCACAATCCTTTGCCAAAATTCACACCAGCTCCCAGAACCTAAGCTCTTCTCTCGATCCCACAGTTAGCGCATTCACATACACATTGAAACAACGAACAGTCACAGACGCAAGTTTCCAACCACTTATCAGCCCACGAGACATAGCCGAAATCCTCACCCACCTACCGAACAACAAAGCCCCTGGCCATGACTCGATCACTGCACCCATGGTTAAAACCAAAAATATTTCTCAAAAATAATACTTCAATTATACTACATCTTTAGAAGCTGTACCTCACTCTCCTACTTTCCCGATATTTGGAAAACACGCAAAATCACTCCAATTCCCAAAGGCCTCATAGACAGTTACAGACCTATCAGCCTACTTCCTCTCCTAGACAAAGTCTTCGAAAAATGCCTACATAAAAAAATATCTAGATTCTTCGACGACAATAAAATTCTCATTGACCAACAATTCGGTTTTCGTTCTGAACACTCCACCACGCACCAACTAGTCAGAATTTCCCAATTAATCACACACGAAATTAATATTCGCAGATATGCCGGAGCAGTACTTCTCGATCTGTCGAAAGCCTTCGACACAGTATGGCGCGAAGGTCTCATCTTCAAACTTGCCAAAACTGGAATTGACATTAACATCCTCAAACTCGTTTTGTCCTACCTCTCTGACAGGAAAATCTATGTATCAATCAACGGAACTGACTCATCACTTCACCATGTCGAAGCTGGAGTCCCCCAGGGTTCCAATCTCGGACCTCTACTATTTAACATCTACATCAACGATATCCCAAATCATCCCTTCTCTCAACTAGCACTCTATGCCGACGATACCCTCCTCCTTTCCGCATCCAAACAAATTAAGCCACTCAGAGCCAGACTTCAAACGTACCTTGACCAAGTAACTGCATTCTTCCAAGACTGAAAGCTTACAGTTAATCCCTCTAAAACGCTCGCAGCACTCGTCACAAGACGACGAATTCCAGCCGATGTTCCATCACTCACCATTGATGGCATCACCATACCCTGGTTCAAGGAAGTCAAATACCTTGGCATCATTCTCGACCAACGCCTCATATGGGGCCCTGCGGTGATGGACTGCATTCACAAAACTCGCAAAGTAGCTGCTGCCTTACACACACCTATCTTCCTCCTCCAGACTTAATAGAAATCTCCATTTAACCCTTTACAAGGTTTGCCTACGAACGGTGCTCACCTACGGTGCGCACGTCTGGGCTGCGGCAGTCCCCTCTAATTTCCGTAAAATCAGATGCACCCAGAACAGAATCCTCAAAATCATCTCTAACAAACCCTTAGACTATCCGACTAATCTCCTCCATAGCGATTTAGACATTGAACGAATTATCCCGTACATCAACGACATTCTAGAAAAATACAACGTCTCAGACAGCACCAATCCCTTAGTTAAACTTACTGGTCAATACCAACCTCACCAAATCCCATACAAAGTTACTAAACGCTTTCCGCTTTCCATTAAGCATGCCCTCATACCACCAAACTGCGATTCCCGCTAGCGCGGGATCCTATTACTCCCAACCCAAATTTTCCCTATCACCACCATCTCCACCCTGACCCCAGGGTCAAGTACACCTCCTCCACTATATGCTTCCCCAAGCCCTCACACTCTCACCTTACTCCCCTCACTCTCCTGCATGCTCATTAACTAACCTTGCATGATACTCATTCCTATGCATTATTCATGTCTTTTGGTTTTTGTAAATTTTCCCATATCTAAAATTCATCTTATTCCCACTTACCTCAAGCTGTTAATACCACTAACAACTAATAGATCATTTCTAGTCGGTAAAGGAGCTTTTCTCTGCCCATGGGTACGACTCCAAATTCACCGAACAACATAAAAAAAAAAAAGGATTCCCGCGTCCGTTCTGCGTCCGCCGTGACTCGACCACGTCTGCATCGTTCCGCGTCCGCCAAAATTGTGCATCCATAGGTAATATAATCTTCTTTCAATGCCATCATTTATTCGCGACAATTCCAATTGTATTACACACTCTAAATATTAGAATATATTTGTGTTAATTGGTAAATTCGTGCAAATTACTAAACCCACAATTATCCTCAAATCCTTAACCAAATAATTTAACATCCCCACACGATACAATCTTACCGCTCGGATTGTATCAATTAAATTATACTAGTTATGAGGCTCACTACACATTCTAGCGGTTCCCTGATTACGCATCAGGTTCGTCCGCATCCTAGCAGCTTCCCAATTTCGCATTGGGTTCGTCTGCTTCCTGACAGCTCCCTGGTTACGTATCAGGTTCGTCCTCGCTGTCTATAATCCTAGCGCCTCCCCAATTTCGCATTGAGTTCGTGCGCGTACCTTAACTAATAAATTAAGACCATATCCCCAGGATAACAATCCTTCGCCGGCCACTCGTGCTACTCGCCGCCCTGGTTCGTAACATAAACTTCCGGGTTTTTGAAGTGAAACTTCTTTGCTGAGGAGGTTACAATTTTCTAGCGTTACGGAAGTCGAGTGTAACGAATATTCTTAACGCAGAAAAAAAACTTCTTACCCCACGGGATTCGAACAACAATCTATCGCTTGGTAGTCCAACTCCTTAACCGCTTGGACAACCGACGATCTTGGAATCATGGCGAACATTTTGATATACAGGGTGGCCCACATAACTCTGAACACCTCAATATCTCGAAAACTATGCCATCGATTTTAAAGTTCTTAGTCTTAAATTGCATGGAACTGAAGGGTCTTTCTGACTACATAAACGTGAAGTGGCCTCCCTTCCCCTTTAACGGGGGAGGGGAGGTACCTTTGTAATTTTAAATGGAACCCCCTATAAAACGTTACATATTTAGATTCTACAGGAAAAAACAAGTCAATTTTGTCTGAAACATTTTTTTGTCAGATACTTCCATGATGAGATATAAAAGTTTGAAGTTTCGAGTTGTAGGTAATAATAAAAAAGATTAAATATTGGTGTTACATTGTGATGACGCACGGGCCTTTGGATTGTGCCGACAACTGCGACTCTCCGCGTCGCATTAGTAGTAGCTCACACCGATATACCTGAGCCGAGATCAAATTACTAAGTGGAGGGGATATATTTTATGCGTTTATCCGTTACAGCTTTTATGCGTTTATAGAGGATTTACTGTAGAGCGTCATTCATTAAACCGTGCTTGCCCTGTAACCAGCCTTGTAGTAAGCGTGTCGACTTGAAACTCGTTACAGAGGGTTTTCTTTGTGAGTCGTACCGAATGGTAGGGCCAACAGACAATTTGTTTTGGGGGCACTTTTGACCATCTTTTCCGGCTATACCCTTTGTAGGGATCTATACCCCTGATATGCCTGATCCCCCTACTTCGTATTACAAGTATTCCGCAATAGCCGAAATCACTTGACAAAAAAAGAACAAATGAACCTATCGAGTGTAAGTGGAACAGTGCGATGCGATGATGATGTACCGCGTGGCCCTGCCAAAATACAGAACCTATAATCTCTACTGTATGTATGCTAGCGTTAAAGAAGAAATGGAGGTTTCCGTTGGCTGTTTGTAGTTTCGCATGCCATGTGCCATCTTCTCGTGCAGGGGAAATTACAAGTATTTATTGTGCGAGTACTACCTACCTGATGAGCTTCCTTAATGTTAAAAGGAGAAGCTAGTCCTTGCACCCATGCACCTAGAAAACTGCAATGACATAGGTTGGCTGCTCTGATTTCTGTGCAAGCTAGATGGTCTATGTTTCTCACATCCATATTATTACGGCAGTAATCAAACATATGAATCATTTCGTGACTTAAAACACCTTGGACCATTCCTTTAGATGAAGCCGTATTCTGACAGACCACGATCTAAAAGAAAAAAATTATTACACAATATATTTCACATAACATGAATTTTTTAAATATTTTAATTAATCTGAACCACTTAATTACAGGAAGCCCTTATAGATACGGGCGTAATCTCAGTTACTTTCACACTTGACTATTAACTGCACTAATCGTCATCAACAAATACTGTGCGATTGATACAAGATTGTATTAAAGTAAAGAATTTTCGATGTACGTACGATTTACGAAAAAATGTTGCCGATATATTGACAGGTGTATCTCCATAATAAGGAATAATAATAATGTAATATAATAATAATGTTTGGAAGCTCATTTTTAACATGTTCACGACGAGGCCGTTATTTTGAAAATCGTATTTATACCATCCGTGATACATCCTGTTACGTTCCGAACAAATTATATTCTTTTAATTACTTTTTGGCTTTATTCGTCGGCAGCACTGTGGTCAATAACGCTTAGCCGTTGTGGGATTTCCCTAATTGACTACAGTGCGGCCGTGACAATCAAAATTTAAACTTTGTTTTATCCGTCGGCAACACCGGGATTAATAACTCCTGCAGTTGTGGGACCTCCCTAATTAATCACAGTGTGGCTTTTGACGAAGTATAGCTTCAGTTATTCCGCGGTAAATGTATTAATATAACAAATACCCTTCTTGGAGTCAACCCCGTCCATAAAAACATATAACTTTACGCGTGGCGAAGCGATTTTAGCAAGTATAAACAGGTAAAACAATAGAGACAAGGATGCCCCGTCCGTCACCTTTACCTAAACTATAAGCAAACTCGTCAGTCGGGCCGTCAAACATAAAGCGGCTATACCAACGGCCGGGGAGAGGCTGGGCTGTGTAAGCATACATCTCAATAACGCAGAAGCGTGTCTGGTAACCATTGCAGTTGTGGGGACACCCTAACTAGACACACCGAATGTTCCAGAATAATATCAAAGCAAAGGCATGCCTGGTAACGCGTAGTCGTTGTGGGAATACCCTAGCCAGGTATGTCGAACGCTTCAAGGGCCTTTATGTTTACATTCATGAGAGGTAACGACGACATTAGTAATGTGAAATTACCTGTCTTGAAAATTTATTATCACCCGATAGCCTCAAGAACGGCCGGCGACAAGCGAAGAAATTTTTACGAGACGTGCGGACGGCAAAGTGTTAATATTGGATATCAATGTAACCGGGAAAGTCTACAGAATCTTTTGCTGCGAAGAACAATTCAATAGCTTTTATAATAACATCACAATATTTGCTTAAAGTTGTAAAATAGGTTTTTTTTCAAAGTCATGTTTCTCAAAAACTGTACGTGTAGGCGAAAAAGTAAGGACAGATTTGGAATCAGCGCAAAAAACTCTATAAGAACCACCCAACAGTTATTAGGAAACAAATTTGGTGTTGGACAGTGTTATCGATCGATGGCTCATTCGAATTACGCGCGTCGAGTACGGCCGAGTTGCAGGACGTGCCCCGTGTATCATCAGTCCCTCTGAATTGCACCTTTCGGCGGCCCGCTTCGTGGGATCTCTCTTCGCGACAAGCTGGCCACAAATATCCCACGCGCGGGAGAAGGAAATGGGTCGCTGTCACACATGGGCCAGCCAACCTGTAAACGATACAGACAAAGAAACCCCACGTCCAACGAACATTCCCAAAAGGAATTCCACGTTCGCGGTTCGACTGTGTCGAAGCGCCCCGTGGAAGAATAACTACAGTCGCCGAACGGCGACCGTTATGGTACAAATTCGGGTGTAGTCCAGGCCCAGAGACAATCCGTGGGAGACCCACATTTATATTTCGCGTGCAAGTCCGGACAAATAGGATAAGTCCGGGATAATGAGTACGGTGGGGACCGCAGGAGCCGATCGTTGCTGCCGAGATGGAAAATTGTTGCGATGGCTATAATCCAAAGTAGTGTCGTACCATGCCAGCGAAGGGTCGAACGCCGCTCCCGAAGGGCAACGATGATTCGACGGAGACGGTAAGTCGACGAAGTGATCCTTAACGGCATATTTCGCGGAGTGCACAGTGGTCTAGAAGTCGGTTCTAGTGCGAATTAATTATTGTGCGAGGAAAAAATTGACATTTTGTGTAAAAATTACTTTTAAATATTTGAGTAAAGTAAATAAAACATAATTTACAATACTGACTACTTGTTTATTAATACATATGTTAGCGACAGCCTGTTTTTATGGATAATAGAAGGCACATAATCGACGCTACCCTGCTTTCGGTTAGACCAGGGTAGCCGATACCTTGTAAGCACGTGGACTTCTAAGGTTCAGCCGACGCTTTAGGCGCGGCGACCTCTGAGGACGGCCGATGCTTTAGAGTCGGCGGCAAAGAGACCGGCACCTTATTGTTGATCGCCGACGTGACCGTTGACCCGACGTCATCGGTGACGCAGTTGGGGGGCAAACCAATCAGAATGATTGGTTGGCGGATCTGGCCACGAAGTGGGAAAGACGGTGTGTCTTTTGGCAAGAGGACCGCGAGAGAACCCTCGCGGCACTTACGCCAGAACCGTTGATCAGAATGTTTGAGACATTCAACCATTTTCCTCGTGATAGAATTATCCTTTTAACATCAGAAGCGGGATCAGAGCATCACGTTCACAGTTAATCGGCTTTTGTATTTATCGATCTTGTGCGTGCGTGTAATTAAAATTTTGCGATGGAGTCGGCGACAACTGCGACACCGACGGCACCGTTGACCGCCCTTGACGAACTTGTCCGTCACGTTCTCCTTAAGATCGGTGAGAGTGTTACCGCGAACTCGGCGGTGGCCTCGGCGGCACCGAGTACGTCTTCTTCCTCTTCGATAGAGGCTGTGCCGGAGTTTGATGGAAGTGACACTGGTGAAGACGCGAGTGCGTGGTGTGAAAGAGTTGAAGACATTACGAAGACCTGTTCGAACCAAGTGCGCTTAAACATGGCAACGCATGCTCTAAGGGGGGTCGCGAAGGGATGGTACCAGGGCTAGAAGGGACAGTCTTGTACATGGTTGAAATTTCGCGAGGACCTTTGCGCCATATTTGTGCAAAAAAAGGACTTACACGATCGTTTATCGCGTGCGATAAACTACACCAGTGATTTCGCGCGAACATACGCTGAGTACCCTCGCACGAAAATGTCGTACCTCGAACGGACGCGTATTACTTTTGCGACGGAAGAGGTGAACGAATTAATTATCGGAAGTGTGACTGATCCACATGTGCGGCAATCACTATTCAACGGATGCTACAAAACAACATCCGATCTGGTGGTGGGTCTTTCCCAATTTTCGAAAGCACCCGCAAATAACGAGACGACCGTGGAAAGACATAAGGAATCTCATACCAAACGACGACAAAAGCGATGTTTTGGTCGCGATGGGGAGGGACACATCCAAGCAGATTGTCCGAAGAGGCGAAGAATCGGAGCGAGGGGGCGGATCGTCGAAAACTGTACCCACCCGTGGCTACTGTCGCAAGCAAGGGCACGCAGAGGTGAATTGCTGGGCGAAACAACGAACACCGCGAGAAGCAGCAACGGCGAAAAAGTTTAACGCATATCCCCGACGGTACGAAACCAACGTTTGTTATTCGATGGACCACAAACTGACAATTCTAATCTTGAGAGACACCATGGTAAAACGTTGTCTGTTAGACAACGGGTCAACATGCTCACTTGTCAAGGAGATGGTTGCAAAGAGGGCAAATTGTAAAATCGACCCTCACGTTACATCTATCGGCGGATTTGGAAACTCCAACGTAACTACCGTTGGTCGTACGACAGCGGTGGTTCAAGCTGAAAATGTGGCAGTGGAAATAGACCTGCTCGTCGTGCCCGATGGATCATCACCCTACGACATCATTGTAGGCAAAAATGCCTTATCCAACGGCGGACTGGAGATGGTGACAGGTCAGGATGGCATCACCAAACTTCAACGTTGTGCGATGGGAGGCTGCGACGACGAGGCTGACAGCGGGGTTGTACCACTTGGACGTCAACCGATTGGACGCGTTCTTTTTGGACGCCGTGCCGGTTGGACTCGTCGTTTGGACGCCATGCCGTATGGATTTGTGACATTTGGACGTCGCATCGTTTGGATTTGTGACATTTGTGTGTCGTAGATTTTATAATCATTGCTTTTCGAATTCAACATATGGTGATATTTTATTCTGAAATATATGGTTAGTTCTTGGTTAGGTCTGGGTTAGGTCTGGGTTATGTGGGGACTGAGGGTATAGGGGCGGACCATTGGTGGCTCTGAGCCAATGGTAGGTTAACCCACAGTGGTGGGGTCCTGGGAACCGGAGGGAATAGGGGCTTATCATTGGTGATTCGGATCCAATGATAGGTATACCTCAGTGGAGGTGGTCCTATTCCTAAAACCCTCTCACTCTACCTCCCCGTGGTGGTTCCTGGGGCACACTACGGTGTGTGCTAAGTGAGTGAGGGGTATCCCGCGGGAAGTAGCCCCAACGACGGTATGAGGCTGTGCTGGTAGGTGCAACCATGCCAGAGAGGCTCATACCTACGGGGTGAAAACCGTGGGCAGGGCCCATGACGTGTCATTCCATGGGCCCTGTAGCCCGTGGGCCCTCGCTTTAGGGGGACCCCACGGGAACGGGGGCTTGCCTTGGCCGGCTGGCTGCGAGGATGATAACCTCTATAAAAAATCCCCAACCCCTAAGCTAGGATGCGGTGACAGGGGTTCTCCCGGGAGGGGGCTCCCGGGGGTGGTCAGTGGGTATACTGGCCATTAGCATACCCCTCGCGGGGTGGCATCTCGCGAGCGTAGGTGCCCGGCTTCGTACGTTATAGCCCACCGTACGTCCCAGTTCGCGGCGCCACCGAGCGACGCGGGTTCCGGGGCTGGTGAGGGGACAGGGGCGCCGGGTTTTCGCCGTACTAGTTCGGCGAACCGGCGTTACCGGTAGCAATAGTATCGGAGGATTTTGTTCTGGCGGTGCGGTCCGCGCGCCTCGATCCCTTTTCGTTAAGGCCGTTATCGCCGAGGCCGACGGCTCCCTTCCCGAAAAAATGAAATCCTACCTGTCGGAGTTCGTGGTCGGCCACTCCCTCGGCGATGACATGTGGAACATGTTTCTCCCCGAGCAGGTCGAGTACCAGGCCGCGCTGTACGACTTCTTCTGTCGAAATGTCACCCGGGAACAAAAGATCAGCATGAAGATCGGCGAAGCTTCCGAAGACGTATGCCGCTCCATGTTGTCCGCCGGCGTTAGTTGGCTCACTCGACCTCTCTACGCCCTGTTGGACCGGGCCCCTCGGCTTCGTATCCTCCACCGCGATCCCAACATCCGTTCCTTTTCAGATCCCGAGTTAGAGGGTGTCTTGCAACACCACGTCTCCAATCATGTGTAGCTCTCGGCCTTGGCATCGCATGGTGTGGCTTCTCAACCTCCTGCTGGCAACGGTAGCATTCTCCTGTCTTCTCAGCCGACTTCAACGCCTCCGTCGCACCCCCTCGCCACCATGGGAGGGGATTCTCCCAGTCTGATCATACCGTTCCAGCATAACGTCTACAACCTCACCGGCATTGAGACCGGCTCCTGGAGCATTTCCGTCTGCCAAATCGGAGCGGTCAGCCGCATCTGCATACCATTCCGCGAGGCCACCCTTGAGAGTCTTGAGGTTGTGGTCTTCCCTTCTGCCCCCTCTGTTAAGATCCCCGTCACTGTGGATCTAGCCTGGACGCCCTCCGACGTCAATCCCGGCGCCTCCCTTCTCCAGGCTCCCGGCGCCGTTCGCCTCACGGTCGGTTCGCTCAAGACGCACAATCACGTCTATCCCGCCAATCTCGCCTGTCTCAATCCGGTGGTCAGGAGCCATCTCCCCTACACGGATTCCCCCAAGCTGAACACCAGCTTCAAACAGAGCGCCGAGGGCACTAGCGCCACCATAAGAGCTTCGGTGGTCGTCCGCGGCCTTCTTCGCGTCTCTTGCCCTCTCCTGGTTCCCGCTTAAGATGTCGCGCTTCTTTCGCTTCATCGCCGCCCTCCCGAGCACTTGGCGAGCCTCAGCCACCCCCCCCCCCCCCGCGGCCTCAATTGGACGACCGCCAGTTCTCCTTCCGCCGCAGCGGCGAGGCCCAAATCCAATGCCACACCGCGCTCGCGCAGAGCGTATCGGATTCCTTGGGCACCCCAGTGTACATATTCACCACCTCTGCGTACTTCCAGCCCCTCGCTCGCCAGCTCGCCGTGCACGGCGACACCCTTCTTCTCCAGAAGGACCAACACATCGCCGTGCTCGATGATGACGTGTCATTCCATGGGCCCTGTCCCGTAAGCCCGTGGGCCCTCGCTTTAGGGGGACCCCACGGGAACGGGGGCTTGCCTTGGCCGGCTGGCTGCGAGGATGATAACCTCTATAAAAAATCCCCAACCCCTAAGCTAGGATGCGGTGACAGGGGTTCTCCCGGGAGGGGGCTCCCGGGGGTGGTCAGTGGGTATACTGGCCATTAGCATACCCCTCGCGGGGTGGCATCTCGCGAGCGTAGGTGCCCGGCTTCGTACGTTATAGCACGCACTGTTTTACTCGTGGGAACAATATGGAATCACTAATTAAAACAACGGGTGGGGGGGAACATGTAGATGTTGAGGGAGGAAGCGACTCTCCGGCAGAGAGCCAGATAGTCGTTGTTGACGAACCGGCAGCCACACTGCAAACGACTCTGGACAACAGTCCGACTCCGGGTGGGTTGCCCGAGGGCGGGACGGAGCGGCCCCCTGGGTCGAGCCGTCCAGGTTCTCGGGTCGCCTCCACCGGGGCCGGACGAGGGAGCGTGGTGTCCGGCCGCGCCGGCGGAAAGTCCGAGAGCTCTCGGGCTACCCGCTACGCGCGCCGGACGCCATATGACGCCGACGCCGGTGTCATCGTGGGCTCCTCCGCCTCCGTGCCAGGAGTTCCTGGCCGGGCGGGGGGCTCCGGTGACATGGTCGTCGGCGCCCACGAGGAGCTGATCGCCCTCGGCGCTAGCCGCTCCTTAGGAGCGAAGAGCGTGGCGGGCGATCCAGGACCGTCCGTGTCGGTGGCGGGGAGCGTGGGGTCGGGCAGAGTGCCCACCCCAGACGTCCCCGTCGTCGACTTGGGCGGGGATGAATTCCCGCGGCCGGGGAGCAGGGTCCGTAAGGATCCCTCTCCCCTGGTTACGGAGATGGCCCTTGAGGTTCGGGCCCTAAGTGTCGGGGAGATCCTCCAAACCTTCTTAGAGAAGGTGCGGGGGGTCGAGGATACGGCACTTAGGAGCCGGAACCTTAAGGGCACAAGCGTGCGCGATCTGAAGGAGGCCGCGAGGTACGCCGAGGCGGCGTTCCTGGAGGTGCTGAGGCGGGGCGACTCACGCCCCCCCAGCGTCCGGGACGCTGCCTCAGTCGTGGCATCTTCTCCGGCTCCCGCCGCATCTGCGGATCTCCGTGTGGAGAACTGCAGCTTGTGGCGTGAGCTGGAGGAGATGCGCGCCACGCTTCGGGCCATCCGTGCGGAGATGATGGCCATGAAAAGGTTGGAGACCGAAAGGTCCACCACTTTTCATGTGCCGGATTCCGCTCGGATGGAAACCGACGTGGAGGCGCCGCTGCTGCCTCGCCCTCTGACACCGGGGGTGTCAATGGGGGACACACCAGCGGTGGTGGAGGTGACGCCGGGGCCCCTCCCCCAGATCGAGCAGGTACCTACCCCACAAGGGGTGGTTGTCCCCGAGGCGGCCGCTCCCTCCCTGGAGGTTATAATGGCCGGTCTTGGCGCCATTTTGGACGCCAAGCTGGCCCCTCTAAGGGAGGAGCAGGCCGCCCTCCGGGAGGCCGTTTTTGGAGGTGGTGGACCCCGTGGGGACCCTCCCCCCCCGCCAGGTCCTAACTCTTCCCCTTCTCCTTCTCCCCTCGTGGGGAAGAAGAAGAAGAAGAGGAAGAAGGGGAAGGGGACGGGTGATCCCCCTCCACCCCCTCCGCCTAACCCCGATGACCCTTTGGGGAAGAAGGGGAAGGGTGGCGGGAAGAAGACCACCCTATGGTCGGAGGTGGTGGGGAGGAAAAAGAAGGGGAAAAAGGGGAAGGGGAAATCGGCAGGGCCGACCCCGACCCCAACCCCAACCCCTCCCATACCAAAGAGGGACAAGGGCGGCAAGGAGGTGCCCACCCCTCCTAGGACCGCGGCCTGGAGGGGTCGCAGGCGACCTTGTCGGGCGCGATGGCTGCCGTGAAGGCGTACATCGACCCGCGGAGTCTCGGCATCCCGGAGATGGATGTCCGCCGCTCCGTTACCGGGGGACTGCTTATCGAGGTCCCCGGTAAGGACGGCGAGGCGAAGGCGGATCTCCTCGCCGCCCGGATGGCCGAGATTCTGCGCCCGATGGGGGTACGAGTCGCCCGGCCCACAAAGAGCGCAGAGTTGCGCCTACGTGGGCTGGACGACTCCGTCACCCCCGACGAGGTCCGTGCTGCGGTGGCTGCCGCCACGCAGTGCCCACCACAGTCCGTCCGGGTTGGGGACATTAAGTCCTCGACCGGCGGCTTGGGCACTGCGTGGGTGCAATGCCCGGCAGCTGCGGCGAGGGCCCTTGCGGGGGCAGGCAAGGTCCGGGTGGGGTGGTCCACCGCCCGGGTGGAAGTGCTGGCCGCTCGTCCCCTGCAGTGCTTCCGCTGCCTGGCCGTTGGCCACGTCAGGCAGCGGTGCACCAGCGAGGTGGACCGTAGCGGCCAGTGCTACCGGTGCGGTGAGGCCGGCCACCGGGCCAAGGACTGTGGGGCGCCCGTGAAATAGGCAATTTGCGCGAAGCTCGGGCGCCCATCCGGCCATAAGGCCGGCAGTCGGGCCTGCCCCCCGGTCCCCAAGGGGAAAAAAGGGGGGGGAGCAAGGGTGCTCCCAAAGGGAGTGGAGGAAAGGAGGGGGGTGATCCACCCCCTCCACCCCCCACCCCCGAGGTAGAGAAGCCCTCCGGCGGAAAGAGGAGGAGAAACGAGTCTCCTCCTCCGCCGGAGGCAACGGACACGGAGATGGAGGTTGTGCCGCCTCCATCTCCGGCGTCCCCAGTATTGGGGACCAGGCCGGGAACCAAGGGGCCCACCAATGCCCCATAGGTTCCCGGTGACGACGGTCAACCTCGGCCGCTCGCGCAGGGCCCTGGATCTTTTATTCCAGGGCCTTGCGGAGCGGGGGGTCGGGTTGGCCGTGGTCACGGAGCCCTATAAGGTCCCTGAAACCCCCCCTTGGGTTGGGGACCTTGAGGGCTCCGTGGCCATATGGGCCCGCATGGGCCGGGATTGTCCCCCCTGCTCCGTGGTCGAACGGGGCAGGGGGATGCTGGCGGTAAAATGGGGAGAGTTTCTGGCTATCGGTTGCTACGTCTCGCCCAACAGCGGCCACACCGCATTTGGAGATTATCTGGACCGGCTTGAGGCCTTGATCAGGCCACATTTAGCCAGTCCGGTGTTGGTCCTAGGGGACTTCAATGCGAAGTCCACCATGTGGGGAAACCCCAGGACCAACCTCCGCGGTGAGGCCCTGGAGGAATGGTCGGGGGGATTGGACCTCCGGTTATTGAACCGGGGGTCCGAACCCACGTGCGTGCGATGGAACGGGTGGTCCATAATCGATTTGGTTTGGGCCACCCCGTCCGCCGTACGCCGTGTGTCTGCCTGGCGAGTGGATACAGGGTGGGAGACCCTGTCGGACCACCTCCATGTTACGATGGAGGTGGTCCCCGCTCGCTGGGCGGACATACCCCCCGAGGCGAGACCAAGCGGGCGATCAGCGCCCCCTGTGAGATGGGCGCTGAAAAAGCTAGACAAGGACGCGCTCTTGGCGGCGGCCCTCGCGCTTACCTGGACTAGTTCCGGGGAGCACGGGGTGGACGAGGGGGCTGACCGGCTCCGGGGCATTTTACAGTCGGCATGCGATGCCGCTATGCCCCGGACCGGTAACTGCCCCCAGCGGAAGTCCACGTATTGGTGGTCGGGCGAAATAGCGGACCTCACCACTGTGTCCGCGCCCGACGCCAATACACCCGTGCTCGTCGCCGCCACTTTAGGGGTGGCGACGGTGCGAGGGTGGACTCCCTGTACAGACGGTACAGGGAGGCCCAGATGGCCCTTCAAAGGGCCATCAAAGCCGCCAAGGCCAGGGCCTGGGAGGAGCTCCTGGGGTCCTTAGACGAGGACCCCTGGGGGCGTCCATACAGGGTGGTGCTGCGTAAGCTCCGCCCTGCGACGCCCCCGTTAACGGAGCTTCTGGATCCCGAATTTCTGGGGCGGGTCACGTCCACGCTCTTTCCCCCTGCTGGGGGGAGAGGCGTGTCGGTGACTCCGCCCCCTATGCCGGCGTTCGACGTCGGCAGATTCGGGATCCGGGAGGAAGAAATCTCCCAGGCAGCCCGGAGGATAAGGGATGGGGGCTACAAGGCCCCCGGTCCCGACGGTGTCCCCGGGCTTATCCTGGAAAAGCTGTTGAGCGTCCTTGCCCCGGTCTTGGTACAGGTGATGAACACCTGTCTGAGCCGGGGAGCTTTCCCCAAGTGCTGGAAGTCTGCCAGGCTCGTCCTCCTCCAGAAGGAAGGCAAGCCAGCTGATTCTCCCTCGGCGTACCGGCCGTTGTGTCTCCTCGACGAGGCGGGGAAATTCTTTGAGAAGATCCTCGCCGACCGCCTCGTCGAGCACCTGTCACTGGGTGGTCCCGATCTAAGCGACAGCCAATTCGGCTTTCGGAGGGGGCGTTCCACGGTTGATGCGATCAACCGTGTCGCTACCCTCCGGAGCCAGGCTGTCGCTTCGGGCAGGGTGTTGTTGGCGGTGAGTTTAGACATCACCAACGCCTTCAACACCCTGCCCTGGGACGAGGTAGAGAGGGCACTGGAACACTTCCAAGTGCCCCTCTACCTCCGAGTAGTGATACGGGACTACCTACGTGACAGGTGGTTCGAGTACCCAGGCCGGTACGGGGTTAGGATGAGGGAGCGGATGACCCGGGGGGTTCCGCAGGGGTCGGTTCTAGGACCGCTCCTGTGGAGCCTCGCTTACGACCGGGTCGTCCGGGCTTGCCTTCCCCTCGGCGCCACCGTCGTCTGCTATGCAGACGACACTCTGGTGGTGACCGAGGCGGAAACGTGGTTGAGGACACGCAGCCTGGCAGAGGCCACAGTGGACTGCGTTGTTGCCCGGATCCGGGGTATAGGGCTAGAGGTGTCTGCCGGCAAAACCGAGGCGATGTGGTTACACGCATTGCCTCGGGGCCGGCAGCCCCCTTCCCCACTATGGATCCGGGTTGGCGGAGCCGCCGTCGAAGATCAGGCAGGAGATGAAATATCTCGGCCTGATTCTCGACAGTCGCTGGTGCTTCGAAGATCACTTCGCGAGCCTGGCCCCCCGAGTAGAGAAGGTAGAGGTCGCCCTTGGGCGACTTCTGCCTAATCTCGGGGGGCCCGAAGTCAAGGTCCGCCGCCTCTACGCGGGGGTGGTTTGGTCTAAGCTCCTTTATGGAGCCCCCGTATGGGCCCCGCAACTTACGGCCGGCTGCCGCTCTATGATTCTTATGAATCGTATACAGCGGCGGCTGGCCGTGCGGGCCATACGGGGATACCGAACCATCTCCGGTGAGGCGGCGCAACTCCTCGCCGGTTTTCCCCCCTTAAGTCTACTGGCCAATGAGCGGGCGGCCAATTATGGCCATGCCCGCTCGGCCAGAAGGGGGGAGATAGACGGCGAGGAGCTCGCGAATTTGAAGCGCCAGGCCTGGGAGGAATTGCTGGCCGATGGCGTCAACAGGTGGTTGACGCCAACTCGGGTCGGCCCATTTCCCGGGCCCTCCTGCCCATTCTTGATGAATGGTGCGGGAGGCGTGTGCGGCTGACCTTCCGGGTCACGCAGGTGCTGTCCGGACACGGTTGTTTCGGTCGGTACCTGTGTTGGATCCGGAAGGAGCCAACAGCGCAGTGCCACCATTGTGGCGAGGACCTGGACACGTCGTTGCATACGCTGGAAGAATGCCCAGCGTGGTCGGCGCAACGGCGTGTCCTTAGAGGTCAGATTGGGTGGGACCTTTCCCTGCCGGCTGTGGTCGAGCACATGGCTGGCGGGGGGGGTCCCTGGAATGCAGTGGCCTCCTTCTGCGAGAGCGTTATTTCGCAGAAGGAGGCCGCGGAGAGGGAGAGGGAGGCCGACCCCCTCTCCGAGAGGAATGTTTGGAGGTGGGCGGTGGCGAACGCTTTGACGGTCGCCACCGCTCCGCCTCCCTGACGTTGGGAGGGGGGTGTGACCCCCCTCCCTTAGTCGGGATGGGATGGGTGTGGGTGGGGGGGGGTGTTCTCCCGCAGTGGGCGTTGGGGGTTACCGTCGGTTACTGTCGGAGTCTGGGGGGGGGGGGCGAAAGCCCCCCCCCGCGTATAGTAACGGGCCGGGATGCTAGGGGCGAGGAGCCCACATCTTTTTACTCCTTGCCCCTGGCACCCTGGCCCACCCCGCAGCAATTCCTCCCCCGCAAGGGGGGGGGGGGGAGTTCTTCGGCTGCGGGAAAGCGGGGAGCGGAGCCCGGGGGGCTCCGACGGTATGAGGCTGTACTGGATAGGTTCAACCGTGCCAGGGAGGCTCATACCTACGGGGTGAAAACCGCGGGCAGGACCCATGACGTGTGATTCCATGGGTCCTGTACACCGTAAACCTCATCGGATGGTCGTCCGCGAGGGTGGAAGTCCTGGAGCAGCGGCCGCTGCAGTGCTTCCGGTGTCTCCGGCGTGGGCATGTGGGCATGTTATGCCCACACACCGGAGAACCGGACCGCAGCGGCTGCTGCTACAGATGCGGGGCTCAGGGCTGCGACATGCACCCTGCCCCATGCTGCGTGGTCTGCCGGGGGATGGGCAGGCCTTACAACATCAGAGGTGGTACTAAGGCCTGCCCCACCTTCGCCCTAGGCGGGGGAGGGTCGGGTAGTGGGAGAAGGAAAGAGGACTTGGAGGGGCAAGAGGTCCTGGGCCAGGCCCAGGACCAGGTTAGAGGAGGGGGGCAACCTCTTCCCACGGATGCACCCTCGGGTGCAAATGTGGGAAGGGGTTAGTGGGTGGTGTTGCACCGGTGCAACCCACCCACCGGGGAGGGTAGGGGGTCGGTCCTTAGGGTTTGAGCTAAAGCTCCCCTAAGCAGGACCTGCCTTATCGGAAGTCGGACGCGTCGTTCCCCGCCGGCGAGGTGGGGGGGAAGACGTATCCGGGAGTCGTCGGACAGGAGGGCCTGTTACCCAAATGTCTAACGGGCGGCTCCGGGGTGGGGGGGGACACGGTGTCTGTCGTCACCGAGTCCCAAATAGGTTCGCCGGAGGGGAGCTTCTCTTCCCTCCCATGTGTGCATGATAGGGCGGTCCATTCCGGTAGTAAGGCCATGCAGATCCCGGAATGGACCTTAAAAGCCCAGGGCACCGCAGAATGTGGGGTTTAGTTGGTAGGCCTGACCTTCGGGTCGGGAGAGCCCAACATAACCCTCTCGCCTCTACAGGCGAGGGGAGAGGGTATCCATAAGGCAGATTCCCCACATTACAAAAAAAAAAAGGTCTGGGTTAGGTCTGACGCGGGTACGAGGAGGAAAAGCAAAGAAGAAAGGGGAAAAATCAAGGCAAGAGGGGGACGTTATGGTCGCCATGGAGGACTCGTGGGAGAGCAACTTCGTGGAATCGGAGGCTAGCATCCAACTAGCTATCGAGGCTGCGATGGGTCGCCTTAGGGTCACAGCGGCAAGATTAAAAGAAATTAACTCGTTCTGTCAAGCGTCCAAGAACGTAAAAAATTCGATCAAGGAGGAAGCGACGCTGGCAAAAGCAGAAACGAGTGATGTCTTGATGCAGCTGATGCTGATCAACACCTCCATCGAAGGATTGAAAGAAAGGGAGGAGAGCCTTCAGCTGACAGAAGCTGCCACTCAGGTCTCCCCGACCCTGTTCGCCAAGAATGCGGCCTCAAAAATCGGTAATGATGCGGCTACTAGCACCGATAAATTACAGAAATCCAATGAAGCCGCTGCGAAGCTGAAGGTGAAGCAGAACAAACGAAGGGAGGAAGGAGATAAAAAGGACAAAAAGGACACGGAAGAGAACAAGAAGGACACACCCAAGGAGCAGGACGAGGAAGAGTGGAAAAAGGTGGAGAATATGAAGAAAAAGAAAAAGGAGAAAGCGGAGGCAAAAAAGAAGCAGAAAGAAGAGGAGGAGGAGAAGGAGGAGAGGAAAGCTCAGGCTGCGGAGAAGAAGCGGACAAGGCCACCCCCCCCCCTCCTAAAGCAGACGCGGTAATAGTAAAAGCGACCGCTAACAAAACTTTTGCAGATTTATTTAAAGATTTGAAGAAGGGAGCAGCCGGAAAACTTGCCGACATCCAGACGGTGAGAAAATCGCGAGGAGGCGATTTAATCATCGAGCTGGACAGGAAGGCGGACTCGGGCACGTTCGAGAAAATCGTCAAGGTCACCCTGGGAGCGGAACATTCCGTGAGAAGAATGGCACCGAGGGTGACGTACGAGATTAAGGGACTCGATCCATCGATCGAGAAAGACGAACTGGCGTGCGAGCTAGCGGCACTCACGGACGGCAACCATCTCGACATCGCTGTCAAGACGATGAGGTATGCGTTCGGAGGGACAAGGACGACGATAATCTCGATTCCCGCCAATGCTTCGAGCAAAATCGACGAGAGCAAAAGGGTAAGAATTGGCTATACCATGTGTAGAATTCAGAAATCCCAAAACCTTGTACGTTGCTTCAAATGCCACGAGTTCGGTCACATGACTTACTCGTGTAAAGCAAAAATACAGGGTAAAGAATTATGCAGAAGATGCGGAACCACAGGCCACTCAATCGACGGATGTAAGGCTGTGCGGTCATGTATCCTGTGCACGAGGAGGGGGGTGCCGGCGGCAAAAGCAGAACATGTTGCGGGAGCTGCTAACTGCCCGCAATATTTAGAATACGTGAGAGCCTTAAAGCGGGAGGAAAGAAAATAAATTCAATCTTAAAATATTGCAGATTAACCTGAACCACTGCAAAGACGCACATCAACTCCTGTGCCAAACTGCAGTGGAAACGAAAGCGGATATAATCCTCGTGGCCGAGCCATTATTCAACCCTGGAAACTGGATCTACAGTAAAAGGGATGCAGCGGCGATATGGGTCACCGGAACAAACGAAGTCTACCATCAACAAGACGGAAACACCGAAGAAGAAGATTTTGTAGCCGTAAGGGTAGGAGATTACACATGCATAAGCTGCTACATCTCGCCCAATATTTCAGCTACAGTACTCTCGGTGAAGGTCGATAAATTGGAAACATTTATAAAAAAGGAGCAAGACAGGGGCACCAGGATCATCATAGGAGGAGACTTCAACGCCAAATCGCCAGCATGGAGCTTCGACAAGCAGGATATTAAGGGTACGTACGTTTTGGATGGCCTTAATAAGCTTGAGATACATCCTCTTGCCCCGTACGGTGGCCACACCTTCGAAAGAGGAAATGCAAAATCTAATATAGATTTTCTCGCTGCAAGTAAAAAGGTACTGGACGAGGGAATGATGACAACAAGAGTCCTCGAAACCTACTCCGCCTCGGACCACAAATACCTCTGGACAACGGTCGAGACGCACTCGAACTTGAAACGAGTGAAACCATCCTGGAAGAGATGAAAGGTCACGAGAGCCAGCTTCGAGGACGCGGCCCACCATTTTACCAACACCCTCACAGCAAAGAATATCTTGAATAAAGAGGCTCATAATACCAAGACCGAAGAGGAGGAATTTATCAGTGCTATTCAGGAATCCTGCAACAAAGCTTTTGAAGAGGCAGCAGAAGAAACTCAGAGGAAACCGTCGAATCTCTGGTGGAACAAGGATCTGGAGAATTTAAGAAGAAAGGCGCGGAAATTAAGACGAGGTCTGCAAGCAGCAAGGAGAAGAGGCTGCGAAGACGAGGTCTTAATTATCGCAGAGCTCTTCAAGGAAGCGAGAAAAACCCTTAGAAAAGAAATCTACAGGGCAAAACAGGATAAATGGGAAGAACTGATCGCGGGAATAGAGAAAGATCCATGGGGCAAACCCTATAAAATTGTCCTGAGGGAACTGAAAGCGTCCCCTCCGGTTATGGAAATGTCCCAGGAGCTTATGGAGAAGGTCATGGTGTGACTTTTTCCCAGGAAGATAAGGAGCGACGGAACAGCAACGAATTCAAACACCACATGCGAAGAAATCCAGACGGCAGCAGATAAACTAAGGGCTGGAAAGTCGGTTGGACTGGATGGGATTCCGGCTGAGGTAATTAAATACCTCGCCAACGAAAGACCGAAGGAATTCGCTTCCCTGATGACGGGGATCCTAGCAAGAAGAGTAATTCCCGGGGATTGGAAGAAGGCGAAGGTCCTTCTGCTCCCCAAGGCAGGCAAAGATCCAACGACGCCGTCGGCATATAGACCCATCTTCATCATAGATGCGATCGCTAAACTATTCGAATATATAGTCCAGAGAAGGCTGATAGATGCACTCGGAGAAGAGCCATTCAACAGAGCTCAATATGGATTTACAGAAGGTAAATCCACGGTGCATGCCATGGACTACATAATGAAGAGGATAACGGAAGCGACAACCAAACTACATTTCGCTGCCATTATTGCTTTGGATGTAAAGAATGCATTCAATTCTGTTTAGGATTAAGCTTAGAATTAAGTTTAGATGTAAGATATCGAAGGCGAGCGCTACAGACCTCGGTATCACCCCGCGTTACACGGACCCAGGATATACACTCCTGAGGATCACCTGTGCACGAGACACCTGTTTTTGGCGGTTCCCAGTATCGCGCTCGCGATGCGTGATCACGTGATTACCGAGAACCACCGTTAATCACTCGCATCACCGTATCGAACAGATTCGTTCTAACGTTCCAACGCCTCACATGCTCTACATCGCGCCCATTGTTTATTTTGTCTTCTGCCGTTCGGGATTGCCAGTACACGCTTCTCGATCGTGCCGTTTCTTGTCGCTTACGCGAGTGAGTGTAATAAAGTCGTTTATCATCCACGTGCAACGAAAATCTGAATTTCTTTCGATCTCTTTTCCCGCTCACGCTTCCTACTCGATTTCCCATTTCCGGACTCCCTTCTGTGTTCATACCCGATCCACTATCATTTTTTCCCATACAGTCCACTACCAATCCTATAATAGTCCCGGGTTCCTGAACAAATTCAATAGATTGGCAAGCCATCGGAGAACACCTGGAGAGAAGAGGGATCGAACCGTACTTGAAGAAAACTCTTAGGAACTACTTCAAGGACAGGAAAATCATCTATACTCAGGATGGAGAAGAGGTTGAATTCGAAATGCAGATGGGAGTTCTACAAGGGTCGGTGCTGGGACCGACACTGTGGAACCTGGTCTATGACGCCGTTCTGGAAATGAACAACCCAAAACGGTGCGATAGAAGAGCATTCGCCGACGATCTCATGATCTTCGTTGAGGACACAAGTCTCCCAGGGCTGAAAAGCAAGGCAAGCAAGATGTTCCACGAAATACAAGAATGGATGAGATCCGTAGGACTCGAAATATCACAGGCGAAAACAGAAATCAGGATGGCAAACAGGAAAAAGTTGCCGGAAGAATTCGATTTTGACATTGCAGGCTCATCCGTGAAACCCGAGAGCACACTCAAATATATCGGTGTGACTCTCGACGACAGGAGAAAATTCGATTCGCATCTAAAAAATTCAACGAACAAAGCAATTAAAGTAATAGCAGCGGTGAGTAGAATAACAACTAACTTGGGAAAAACTTCGCAAAAAGTGAGGAAACTCTACTATCTAACAGCAGAATCTGTAGTCTTATATGGAGCCCAGATCTGGGCAGAAGCTGTCAGATACAACGAGAATAGGAAACTGCTTAGAAATACACAGAGAATGGGACTGTCGAGGGTAGTAGCCTCGTACAAATCGGTCCCGGTGGAAACACTCTGTGTGTTATCTGGAACCACACCGTGGAGTATCAAAGTCGAGGAGAGAAGTACCATTTTCAAATGGAAAATATCCTATTCGACTTTAAACATACATATGAAATCGTATTTACTTTGTACAAAGAACGACCCGGCGTACAGCGGAGTAGGCGCGCGCCGTGAACAAGATGGCCGCCGCGAGGCTGCATACCGAAGATGCAATATTGCTCATTTGTGACAGATAGAATGCACGGATCTAGCTCAAATTGTAAACAGGATATTTTCTCAATACAAGAATTAGATTTGAGAAAAAATTCCCATGAATTTCGGCCGCGTTTAGTAGATATTTTTAGAGTTTAAATTTTATTAAATTTTTTAATGCGAATAGATGCACGGGGCGGAAGTAAAGCATTTTCATCTTAAGTGAAAATGTGTATTTCTAATGCCCTGGCATATATCTGCAATTTAGCTCGACACGACACACGAGCGCATGCGCGCTCTGTCCTACGGGCGAAACAGAGAAAGAGAGAGATATGCAGCGCGAGGCTGGCCAACAAGGATGGAAATACTTCGTATTCCTCCTAGTTAACAACGTCGTCGGAACGTCGATCACGGGCACGAACGTATGTGTTTGCTGTCGATTTTTCCGCGATTTAGCGAACTCTCGAAAGATTCGACGATTCACATGCGACGATTGCAGTAACACACGGCCTGACGGGTTGCAAGAAACCAGCCTAAAGCGATAATATCTCAAAGATAATGCTTTATTATCTATCCATCATTTATTTATTAATTATCGATTACAGAATAAGGAACACTAATTAATCCATACGATCAATTAGCAAACTTTCAAGCAATAGCGAATCGCGAAACAATAAAATTGTTATGCTTCTTGTAAATCTTTGGGAAAACAAGTCTGTAGAGGGAAATCCGTTTAATTAATTCTGAACAGTAGAAATTTATTTCATTTTTAACGACACGGGAAACTATTAGGTTTTGCTGGAAAGAAACTCCTTGGAGCGAGAGAGAAAACGAACCTCTCGAGGTTACGTAGGAAAACAATTTCTCCCTTCTCTCTCTCTCCCGTTCGTATTTCAACCGCTGCTCGGCTCGCCAACAGTAAAGTTGCGTAACCGGGCGCGGCGGGGAGTAAGGAGGGGCACCCAGCTTGACGACAATGCAACCGACAGAGACGGCAAACGACAACACGACCGAAGGTGAATACCGTTAACAGGTGTTGTCGCGTCAATTTCGGTTACAGGCATATGACACGTCACCCACAGCTACACCCTCGTTCGAAAACTGCCCGCGGGCCAATCCGAGCGAGGGATGAGGGTGACGAGTGGCGTGACGCAATCTTTCAAATGGCTGCGAAACGGTCGTTTGACCGAGGAGTAGCCATTACGATTAGGGCAGTCGTGCGTGTAGGGTGCTAGAACCGCTTTTAGAGATTTTTTGCAGAGTGAATTTACTCGGGATTTTTATTATATTTTATTAATTCCAGTATTTCGCGCGGTGAAGGCCTCGTTAGAGTCGCGTACCCTAGTGATACGACGCTTCGATTCAGGTAAAATCATTTAGGAGATTTTACAACATCCATTCGTTCGAGTGTACTGTGAGAGGTGAGATAGGGAAATTTTCCTAGTTAGGGTAATAGGAAAAATTTTTTTCGTTAATTAGGTTTAGATCGGTTCGATTCTCCGGGCATAGGAAGCATTTTCCCCCCCTAAATTTTTTACAAATATTTGGGCCCGGAGGAAAATTGCGTCCTACAAGTTGGAAAGTTTCGACGGGTCGAGGTTAATTTTTTCAAAATTTTTTGTCAAAATTGCCTAGGCTGAATCGTCTCTCCAGGTCTTCGAAGGCATTTTCCCCTCCAAAATTTCGAACAAATTTTTTGGTCCGGTAGAAAGTTGTTCGATAGATAGGAAATCGTTCCGACTAGGATAAGAGTGCGAGTCCGAGCGAGATCGCGGTATAGGGATAAGCGTGCGTTGGACAAGGACAGAGATAGTTTTTCGAACATCTCCGTTGATGGTCCTCTAGTTAAGGACTTAGAATATTTTCGAGAGAGAGTGCGTGAGAGAGAGTGAGAGAGCGATTGGTTCTTCGCGTGCAGGAGGACGGATTTTGGCGGAGGGCGAGAAATTTTTCTCGCGTCAATCGACGGAGAATCGTCTGTCCGACGATACCCCCCCTAGGGGGGTACCCCCTCCCCCTCAGTTTCCAAGTTAGGAGCCCCGGAGCTTTTCTGACGCGGGTTCCGGGGCTGGCGAGGAGACGGGGAGGCCCGGTGGCGCCGGGTTTTCGCCGTATTCGTTCGGCGCACCGTCGTCACCGGTAGTCATGGTGTCGGAGGATGAGGGGGGATTCGTTCCCCCTCTACCTCCGGGACCGCGAAGCCCTTTCCCCCTCGGGAGCCAGGGGCTGGGGGGAGGGAGCTTGGGCCAACCGGGCCCAAGCAGTCTGGGACCACGGGGGGCGTAAGGCTAAGGCCCGGGGAAAAACGGGAGGGGCCAAGGGGAAGGCCAAAGGGCGGGTTCCAGCTCCGCGGGACCAACTCGAGGGTCCGGACGCCCTACTTTTCTCCAGGTACTCACGGGAGGCTTTGCCTACCGCTGAGGATATCCTGGGGGGAATGAGGGCTAGTGCGACCTACGAGTTGGTCGAGATAGGCACGCGGCTGGGGGATGCCGTGGGCAAAGTTACGGTGACCTCCAGCAACCTCAAGGAGGGCTTTGTCCGCGACCTCCGCCTGGCTGCGCGAAAGTGGAGGGCGATAGCCGTTGAACTCGGGGACCGGGTCAACGACATCGCCACCACTCCGGGGAGAGGTGCGGAGCTGGAACTCCGCAACGAGGCGAGGAGGATCCGGGAGGAACTCCGTCGGGTGACCGAGGAGAGAGACGCCCTCCTCGATAAGTATGAGGGTCCACCAACCCTCAAATTATCGAGGATGGGGATCTCCCCGAGGGAGGGAGTCCCGGATCCGGGGGAAGCGGCCGAGAAACCGACTCCTCCTGACCTTTCGGAGATCGAGAGAAGGGTAAATCGAAGGATCGCTGCTCTTGAGCAGCGGATTCTCTCCGCCCTACTCCCGATAGCCGAAAGGGAGGAGGAGTTGGCGAGGAAGGAGGAGGTACTGCGGGCGAAAGAGGAAGAAAGGCGCGCCACCGAGGAGGAATGGAGTAGGAAGGATAGGGAGGAATGGGAGGGAATGTTAAAGGACGAGGAGAGAAAAAGAGGAAGAGGAAGAAGGGGAAGAAGGGTGGCAAGGGTGTAGGGAAGGAGCCCGGTCCTGCCCCCTTCCCACCTCTACCGAACCCCGGGAAGGCCCCAAGCCCCCGAAGGTGAAGGCCGGTGTGAGTGAGGGCAAAGGTGATGGGCGGGAGAAACACCCCCCAAAACCTAGCCCTGACGCCGGCAGCTAGGTGGAGGATGTGAGGAAAGCGGGAGCTCACCGACCTCCCACCAGCCATCCCAGTGCCGATATACCTAAATCGATATTCATAACGATATACCTAAATCGAGCTCTGGACTTTCCGAGCTTCGTATATATATATATATATATATATATATATATATATATATATAATAGTGCACAGTTGCGATAGCCGCTTAGACATTTCTAACGAAGCAATCTTCAACGCATAAATCGTTCCCCGAATTCACTGTTCGCCGGGAATCGTGTTTTCCGATTCCGTACGGTCACCCGTGTAACACGGAAGACACTCTTTCCGAGTTCTGTTCTTGCAATACGCCCTGGCATACGCTTTGACGTCCCAGCGCAGCAGATACCGAGACTCGGATTGTGAAGGTCAATTTCCCTTACGCCCTTGCCTTTCCCACGGGATTCGCATACTATTCGGTGTCGGAATTGGCTGGTCCAGCCACAGGTCTCGCAGGTAAGGCCTAGCCTGTCCCCCCCTCCTCTGAGTGAGCGAGCGCGGCACAGCTAGGCAGGTTAGACCCGGTTCAACCGATCTAGCCACACCTGCCATATACGCCGTCGTCATTACGACGGAGATAGTATTGAGAGTGGGGATAGTGACTGGTCTGAACATGCTTACAATACGCCCCCTCTATATATCTCTATATATAGTCGCTTTTGTGCAAGTAAGTGGTGAGTTGGACCACGTCTTCCACCGAGATTCCTATAGCCGCGTGACGTATTGAGTCTCGCACGAGCTTTGAATCAAGGTTGTTGAAGCACGGGTTAATTCGGCCGGATTATCGAACTCGGAGCCTTACAACCTCCTTGTAAGATTAACCACCACCCTTACGCTGACGCCCACGCAGTTGAATCGGTTTGACCGTGACTACGCCACTGCGAGCGGACGGATTCTCGCTTCTCGAGATACGTCACACACATATACAGTCCACTAACTCTGCGTTTTGAGCAGTTTGGCTGTATTCCTCCTCCTTCGATAGCGATTATCGCAGTCAGGAGCGTACGGGAAACAGCGTCTCGAACGGATACGTATCGTATCGAATAGGTGTTTTCACACCTTCGTTCGACCATTTATTTTACAGACGCCAACGTCGCTAGACGTCCCAGGGACGACCCGGAGGAGACCGGAGGAACCGCGGACAGCCGACCTTCACGGGGATATTTTTGATCAATAAACGGCCCACCATTAGGTGGGTCACTATCAACATTACTAGCCTTACTTGTCTTGTGGGCCATCGTTCCGATATTCCATATTTTAAATCCAACGCCTATTTTCCATTGTCTCCCTCGCCGCACCGGTCGTTAGGGCAATGCCCCGATTGCCAACGAACGTTAGGTGCTGGCGGATCCTTGCAATTTCAAAAATCCCACTCCTCAATCCTTCCTAACCGATGGTCCCGGACAAGTATAAATAGGCGCGCCGAAACCGCGCTCGCTCTCGTCACTTTCTGACTATCGTATCGCTGATACTAGTATTTACGTTTTTACCGTTGTGCGCTTCGCTTCGGTTGTTAACTTTCACGTATGCTTCACGTCAATATTTCATCTCACACAACTCGTGCGCTTCACGTTTTGTGCCTCATTTTACTCTATCACCAACCTTGTCACCATTCTATCATACTTCATACCTTTTCTATTGTATATTACTCCGCCGCTATTGTACATAGCTGATTTCCTCAATATATTTACTTTTACCAGCTATCTCTGTTCACCGAATTCAATCTCCTACACTCTGCCTTTCCGTCTACCTTTCAACTACCTTTTTCCATTGCTATAGATTACAACACTACCGAACACCGGAAATCTCTCCAAATCCACATCTGTGCCGAGGTTTGAACTCTTAGGTGTCGCGGGTCAGTCGAGGTCTAGTGCAGGTCTCCACGCACACAACTCGTCCGATTGCGTGAGTGCTGCGACCGGTCCTCAATCATTCGTCCGCGTACCGACCAAATAAAAGCTTCGCGCGCGGCTTGTTACAAGTCCAGAAATTTCATAGACATTGTCTCGCTCTCGAAATCAACGATTCAAACATATTGTTGCGACAAAGAGACAAAGGCTACACAAGCGTAGAGTCGTTCCTTGTTGTCGTAACAAGGAACCCGTTCGTCGTGCTCGCGCGTTCCAAGCGTCGTTGTAACCCGCGTGTTTATATCGCGATGACAATCATTTTTTCTAAGCATTCCAAGCGTCGATCGTAGCTCGAATGTAGAGCAAACGCGTTATAACGTATGGATGCGACGCTATTTAAAGATTCAGTCGAGTTCGACATTTTTTTTTCTTATTTAAAAGAATAACACTGGTCATACCGTGCCGCGGTTCGTAAGAAATTCGTCTAATTTCATCGTGTGAGAGCTTAGGTCGTCCAAGCGGTCCTGCAGCGCGATCCCTTACGTGCCCGTTGCGGAAATTCTGCATCGATTCGTTCGTGACCACTCGAGACGTCGCGACGACGTGGGTGATCACCGTGAGCTGTGATATCCGATCGTACGAATTGTAAACGCGGTTCGATACACGAGATTCTTGTAGTCACTAGCAATTGAATAAATCTCGTGTCTACCAGATAATCGCTATTCGATTATTGAGTTTGCCCAAACCTCCTCCGCTTTCCAGTGCCTGGAGGCACGAACCACCTTCGCGACTTCCATTCGCGAAGAGCACGAGGGGTAGTAACCGGCCCCATACATTAACCCTTTCGAGTCTCATACATTTAGTTTTCCAAATAGTTACAGTGAAGTCCACGAATTAATCCATTCCGATAAATAGCTTACTCTATCTAGTTAAATAATTTTTTTCAAAACCGATTGGCGATAAGAACGCCAATCGAACGGTTACAATGTCTGTTACTAGTTACGATTTTTGTTGTAACCTAAGATCGAGGACGATCTTTTGTCAGGCTGGCCGAACTGTAATAGTTTATCTTTTTCTGGTTGTTGCCGAGGCATCCAAGACATGTTATAACAAAGAACAAACATTAGTACTTCACAGACTGTAAACCCAACAACACGTAATTCTGATTTAACAAATTATATTTTTATAAAGCCCTACAATAAGTAACATTTATCCTTTCAAAACAAACTGCATGTATATTAATTACTTAAGATTTACCTGATTTAATTCTGGATCATATCCACCTGTTACTTTTGTGTCACACGGTTCACAAGAAATATGCCGGAGAAGATCAATTTCACTGTAAATATAATTGTTATATGTATAACGGGCGGTCAGCCACAGATGGGAGAAAATGTAAGGGGTTATTATCCATGATAATATAAGCCGAAAATGAAGAATACAACAATCGCGATATTACTTTCGTTTCAGAATGATTAATAATTAGTAATGCGCCGAAAATACTACAAATCGACAAACAGCCACCTACGTTGGGTAGGCGTGGATGCGGGCGGTTGTCGTGCATCAAGTGACAGGTACTTACATGCTTAAAACGGTTATAATTTCACAGGCACATTCAGTTTACCGTATGACTTTTACAAAAATTCTCGCACACGTTTTGAAAATCTTGTACTACGTGCTGCATAAGATTGCACCTATACACCGTACTCTAAACTGTAATTCTTCAACACTTTCAAGGGGCATTGCATACACTAGTTGTTTCAAATATCCCCACACGCCTTCCCTAAATCTAGGGGATTCAAATACAATGATATATTGCTAGCCAGTTAATAGGTCCTGTTCTTCCAATCCACTTTTTCGGAAATCCATCATTTAAATCCTTATTCCAGCAGCCTGGACTGCTGTAGTGAAATGTGGTGGTGCTCCATCTTGCATGTACCACAAATCCCAAGCGGAAATGAGAAAGAAGGGCGAAATTCGTTTTAAAATAGAACACACAATGTATTGGTATGGCAACGCTCGATGCTTGAGCGTGAGTTTGCTCTCGATTGGCATTCGTATTATGGATCAGGTATTGGCTTCATCGGCATTAGCTGTCTTGAATCGGTGTTTCATACGGACACGGGCGCGTACGCACGATTCCTCTTGCACAAATATATTTTCAGATAACGGTTGCTAACATGTGTATCTTTAACCCTCTGAGCACGGAAATTATTTTTAGCGTACTTATCGATGGATCGAGCGCACAATTTTTTTTGTGAAATGAAATTTTATACCGGCACACAGTGGTCCTAAATCGCCAAAACGTGGGCAAAACCTAAGAAATGAACTTTCAGCTAGGTATGTTTTAAATATTGGGTTGGATACTCTGTTAGTGTCTCTATGCGGGGGTAAACGGAAAAAAGTTTGCATTTTTTTACCTATATAGAAGTCGCAGTCCGAACTTCGGTTTCGTTGGACAGTGATTTCTTACCCTTGTGAGTCTAAATGTGAATTCTAAGTGTACAATGTATAAATTGTATTGGAACTTACCCAAAAACTTGTCAATTTGTTTTTTATAGTAGGATGTTACTCTGAATAAGAACGGAGGTAGCGTTTAATTTGTTCACGGAGGAACTGAAAATACTGGGTTAGTTATAGGAGACGTAGATTTAAGTTCTGTTAATGATAATAAATTAAGCGTTATTTCTTAACACCAAAATCTAAAACTGCATGTCCAAATAAACGTCGTAAGTACTCATGTATTTAAATATAAACACTTATAAATATATTATCAACTAATAACAGATAACAATCAAACATTAATTCCTGAAATTTTCAAGGAAACCATATTTTGGCCAAATGAAAATTTATCGAACATAAAAAAGGGAAACAATTTCAGCGGTCGCAACATCCGACAAATGCAGAGAATTTCAGGGAAGTTCAGTCGCATTTTTAAATGTTAAACAGTTTTGCTTATTTGCATGATCCGACATATTATAATTCTAAACATTTCAATCGGTATAAGTATAAACCGTGCGTGTTAGAGCAGGGCCCTATTTTTAACGATTTCCAGTGACATTCGGCAAATATTCGAGGAAACGCTAGGACGCCCAAAGAAACGAATCCAGGTGCGGGGGGGGGGGGGGGGCAGTTGGCATTGATTGATGTAGCAAAAACATCAAAGCGTCATTCGAGAGGCAACTTTGTAGCGTCCGGTTGTACGCACAAAAGCGAGTTTTTTCTTTCGTGCAAACGGCCAACGTAATTTACGACTCTCGTTCGTCGAAGCTATTTTTGAGTTGACAATTTTCAGGTTTCGATATTGCATGTCTAGTAGAAGTTCTTTCCAAAAGTCCTCAATAGCAAACAGAGACCGTCATAAATTAAGGGATTAACTGAAGGGCACTTGGGCGAACTCATCGGTCTGTTTCCACGTGGGCCCGGCGCGGGTGGCCTGAAGGAAAGTCCCACGACAATTTCATCCCCTCCGATCACCTTGCCTTTCCGAAAACAAGCACGCCAAGGGCGTAAGAAATAGGCGGTGAGACGGAAAAACTAACGGCTCTGATTGGTAGGATCCAACGTGTGGGTGAGCCAATCAGGGTTGTTTAGGAATTTTATCAGGGCAAACGCGGAGCCGAAAATAAGAGACAAGACACTTCGTCGCGGTTCGTCCTTAGACAAAAATCACGTGGAGTCGAGATCGAAGACCACTCGTACATATAGACATTAAAGACATTATTTTCACTCCGCAAAACGAGTACACATTTCTCAGAAGAACCTCTACCCACAACTTCAATAAAGAGCGGATCAACGATTATACGGTTGCTCATTTCTTTTCCTTCTATTTCTATCACGCGTGGATATTTGAGCAGAAACTGGGACACGCTCATGAGCAGAAATGCGAGCATTTCTACTTTTGCTGAATATAAATAGGAACATTTCACACTTCGTATTAAGTAAACCATTATGATGTTAAAATATCTTAGAACATATCTTTTTTAATTAAGTGTGTAAGGGAAAGCTCAAATTTAATATCTAATAAGTTTTTTATTTAAATAGTAAATATCTATTTCTACGATAACAGAACTCTTACATGATCAGAAATAGGGACATTGATCTTAGAGTATGTTGGGGACTCCGCTCTAGAATTGGCCGAGAGCTCCAGACGGTCGCCGGAATCACACAGCGCTGTGCGTGCAGCCGGAAGATGGAAGGGGGAGGCGTAGGTTGATCGCGGTTACGCGGATGACGAAAATTATAAGTAAACTGAATTTCAATTGACTAGAATGTTTAATAGAGAACTTATTGGAGCTAAATGTACAAAATGAAGTGAACACAATAATAAATGAAAGTAACAGAAATAATACACATTATGAGACATTGAACGGATTGATTTAGAAATGACTGGAAGGGAAGCAGACGCCGAAATTGAGATATGAAAGCGCGTGAGGATCGACTGCTTCCTGGAAAGACGTGAACCGAAGTGGCCTTTGCCAGGGATCATCGCTCTCCTTCGAAAATTGAGACAATGCTATGATTGAGTAGCCTAATTAGCAGTTTTGAGGAGAGGGAGTACGCGACAATCCTTGGGAGCGGTCGACTGTACAAAACACTGCGGAGTTGCGGAAAAACTGATGTGCGTAAGTCGAAAACAGGAGCGATACAAATCGAACGGTGCGGACGAGGTTGACAGCGACGGTTTTATCGGACGCAAATATTTCGGGGCGGCGAGGCAGAGGTTGACCGCGAGTTCCATTCGACACACATGTTAAAAACATGTTCTCGCTAGAATTCGACCCTGATATATTCGACAATTATAGCAATCCCAAACAGAGTAAAAGTTGTGAATCCTGCAGTATCCCGCCGGAAAACTTATTCGAGCTTCTATTTTATACCATTATTTTGCAATTTTAAAACAAATTAATTGCTACTTTTTGCTACTTTCTTCGTACCACCATTTTTTGTAATGCAGAGTAGGTAATTTGTGAGCTTTCATTGCGTTTCTTATCAAACTGTGAGAGATATGCTCTAAGTTCTTATGTCCACCATATTGGATCGGCCATTTTATTTTTGAAAATTTCAAGTTCAGAATTGTAATCAAAGATCCCGAAAAAATCGTATTACTAAGTTGCAATTAAATCCAAGAACGTATTTAGGTTTTGGCCACGTTTTGGCGATTTGGGTCACTGTGTGACATCTAAGTATAGGAATGAAATGAATATTTAGTAAAAACTTGTATCATGTTTTTTGAAAATAATTGTTTTTTAAAGTTTATTTGCAGTTACGGATTAGGAATTTTGCTTGGGCGACTGTCTGCAGACACCCGTCCGCAAAGGCTTAATTGTTTCATTTATAGTTATCACTTGACTGCGAAATTTTATGCAAAATAAAAAATGTCTGCTGCCATTGTAAATGACTGGAGTCAGACAAATATTTGATTCTTACCGTTGCTATATACATTTTACGTTATTTTAAATACACACTTTTGTGCAATCTTATCTATCTAAACTATGGTTAATAAACACTAATTATGAACTTGCCCTAACTTAATCACAACACCTTTACACGTGGTTTCTCTCATCAATTTCTCTACGCTCGCGTTGCCTTTTTCATACCGCACATTCATACCAACCTTCTCTCACAGTCATACCAACTGCAAAACAATAATTACTACCAACACTTACTGTATTAATTTCAACAAGTTTAAAATAATACATCGATGATCTTAACTTATTTTAATATCTCTACTGTTTTAAAATAAATGCATGAAATCCGCAGTCTATCCGGAGACTGTCGCACGCGTCTATGACACACCTACGCAACATACCTTAGTTGTTCAAATTGCAGCATGTTCCGGCGTTTCCGGAGTGAATGTTGTCGGCAGGGACGAAGGGGCGGTTACGATAAAACAACACCTTTTTAAACGGCACAGCTTTTAATACAGGGACGGACACGACGTAGAACGAGAACTATGATACACTTATATACAGTAATGTACAACGCACTCGGTGGTTTTGACTAGAGTGCCGCGTGGGCGGTAGGAAACGACGCACCGCAATACGCTGGGCGTAGTTGGCGGTTCGTACTTCTCGGGTCTCGGGGGACCTTTCGTGGTTCCGTAATCGTGCTCTTCGACGTTTGCTTACTTTCTAACGGGCGCATCGGTGCGCGATGTATGATAACACCTCCTTCCCATCGGTTGGAAGGGGGTCGCGGGGCGCGGGTTTCCAAGCGTTTCGGCAGTCAAACATGCGGATTTGAAATGGGAACCGTTGCGGGCGGGCGCTCGGCGGTCGCACGCGGGCTTGTTTTGGGACCGTGGCGATCCTCACGGTCGCCTGGCCGTTGCTCCCGTTGTTGTCGGGCGCAGACAACAATTCCGCCCGAACACAGCATTTTAGGCGGATTTTTTTCAATAATTAAAAAAGTTCTCAATAATTAAAAAACGAATCCAAAATCGTCATGTTTTTATTCTCCATTTATGCGTAACATTATCATAGGGACCATCCCTTACATTTTCTCCCACCTGTTGCTGAATACCCAATACAGTAAAAGTATTTCATATGCGTGCTTGATTTGTGCTCCTTATTTATAGCGAAATATTAACAAAAAATCCATTTAAACTTTAAATCATACTAAATAATTCTTTCATTATCATTATGAGCAAATTAATAAAAATTAAATCTCAAATCACACATGAACTACAATAGTTATATAATTAGAAACTAAAAAATGATATTACGTACCATCCAGCACTTTTCAATGCTGCCAGCATAAGTTTAACAAGGGCACCTAAAATATAACAATTCATAATAATAATTTATTATGTATAAAAACTTAAGTACAATAATGCTTATTTATAATAATGATAACGATGTTCTTAAGGTTTCACAATAGAAGTATGAATTCTTAAATGAAACGTGCATTTGTTTAAGATCTCATGACAGAAATAGGAATTCTGAAAGCAAAACAGTTGCACCTACTTAACACTAGAATTACTAAAGCAATAAAGGAAACAAATTTTGAATAATTTTATATTACGTTGTGACGCAAAATTGTGCCCGTCCCTCCAAGTTTGAGCGACAGCTCAAAATTGTTCGAATGTACCGAACCGACACACCGCACAGTGGTTCAGAATCATCAAAACGCGGCCAGAAGTCAGTTTTTCAACTTCGGCAAAAACGAATGAAAGGGACTAGCCGATTAAGCCGGTCAAAAGTGCCTTTAGAGGTTTTTCAATGACCATTGAACTATCCGAAAATTGACCAAGAAAAACCCCTCAGTAAAATGTCAGCCCCCAGCTTTCCGTGAGGGTAGTTACAAGGTAAATTAGATTCCGCGCTTTCCCACACATTTTCCGCTCTTCGATGCTTTCTAAAATTCGGAAAAAAATGTGGCATGTTTTGGGTCTTTAGGCACATTTTTGAGAATTTTTTCAGATTTTTTTGTTTCAAACTGTGCCCGTAAAAAATGTAAAACTCCCAAAACGTCGGAAAAATGTAGATTTCTCGAAAATATGAAAACACGCTATTTTGCTGTTTAGTTCCTCGACCGGCAGTGTCATCAATTTTTTTAAAAATTTTTTCTTGTGGGAGATCATTGTCAAAAACAATGAAAACCAAATTGCTTCGACGTTTTTACTGTGAGGAGGAAAGTTACATTCGTTGGTTTTACCGCCGGTGTATATTAAGCAATTTTTAACGTTATTACATCTAAACAAGCATTTGTTTTACGTAGGAAATGTGATTTAAGAGAAAGAAAAAATTTTTTAGTGGGCGATATATATCAAAATGTTCATAACGCTTACAACATCTAAAAGTGGCGAATTTCAGGAGCCACGCTCGGGAGCACGTTAGCCTGGCATGGTTACGGGACCTTGCCAGGTCGAAGACCAGTCGGCAACGTGCTGTCCGTGCCATCCTCCCTGAGTACCACCGGAGGACTCAGGCGGGGATGGTGCTCAGAGTTTCTTACCAAACGACGCAGATCATGACGGCCATTTGAAGCGACATTTTCCTCTGCAAAAATGGCCGTTTCGGTTTTGTTAAGGAGTTATCACCGAAAAACACGGACCAATCAGAGCGCGACCTAGAGGCGTATTGGCAGAGACGGCCGCGCGCGACAGAAGTCGAGCGATGGTGATACATCGCGGTCGAAAGCAAGGAACAAACAAGAGAAGAAAATTTTTCGAGTCCTATGTCGGATAGCTCAAATTTGAATATGTTGTAGTCTTTATACGTCGCGAGCATGGACGGACGGTTTTTCGTGCACAGTCGCAACAGTCGATTTACGTGCATCAAATGTGAACTAGTTGTGCGTGATATGTGGACTTCTGTGAATCATTTGTGTGGATATCATCCGTTTGTGGACCCAATGGATATATGTGAATAGTTTTACTGTGATCGTGAATAAATAAACAATGTAGGCCGGATCGTGCAGTGAAAGGACATTGACCCCGTCTGGTGACCCCTCTTGTGAATTTAACGAGTAGGCAGGTTCAGTGTTGTACACAGAATAATTTGTGAATACAGGAATCATTTTCACCTCGCTGGGGCTCTACAGGAGAACCAAGGTAAGCAAGGTTTTCTCAGTTTTTAACATTAATAACTAAAAAATGAAGAGTGAGTTTTACCAGTATGTATTGACGGTGTTAGAGTGTGCGGTGCTGTCCGTGCCGCGCGCCTTCGGGGCCGCGCGCCTCCGTAATATCGCGGTGCAGCGTTCGCTTAAAATAATTTTAATTCCGTCAATTTTAAAGCGCCTGCCTTTTAAGAAATAGTCCGTAAAGACGAGACTTGAAGCTGCCACCACGTTTTTTTCGAATTTTTAAAACAGTCCCGGCTATAGGAAAATTGCATTTGTTTAAAACATTTGCAAAATAAATGGTGAAAAAACCATTTCTTCCAAATCGAATTACTACCATTTCTTCCAAATCCTTCGAGATTCGTTCATAGGTTACTAAAGACTACGAAATATTCAAATTTGGACTATCCAACATAGGACTCGAAAAATTTTCTTCTCTTGTTTGTTCTTTGCTTTCGACCGCGGTGTATCACCATCGCTCGACTTCTGTCACGCGCGGCCGTCTCTGCCAATATGCCTCTAGGTCGCACTCTGATTGGTCTGTGTTTTTCGTTAATAACTCCTTAACAAAGCCGAAACGGCCATTTTTACAAAGGAAAATGTC
The DNA here is from genome assembly GCA_913789915.3 of Sphecodes monilicornis. Taxonomy (NCBI): domain Eukaryota; kingdom Metazoa; phylum Arthropoda; class Insecta; order Hymenoptera; family Halictidae; genus Sphecodes; species Sphecodes monilicornis. The sequence continues at coordinate 19,354,325 of OU565298.1, read as the reverse complement.
GCTTCAAATGGCCTCAGGAACCTCCCCTTTGAAGGTAGCGAGACATTTTTATATATATCTATCTATATATATATATATATATATATATATATATATATATATATATATATATATATATATGTGTGTGTGTGTGTGTGTGTGTATGTGACGCGCGAGCCTTTGAACTGCGCCGCCGACTGCGACTCTCCGTGTCTCTTTCTTTCAAATACGCTATACTTCCTCGCGTCCGAAACTTTAATTGTCTATTACACAAGTAAATATCATCGGAATTATATCATATTTGGTATGATTTTTATTAGAAAAATGCCACAAATATGGTCATTGAAGTCCCATAAAAATATAATGAAAAATAAAGAAGTTGGAAATTTCGATTAGTTATGTTTACATTTCTCGGTGACCGAGGCCTCTCGAGCTCGGGTGTCCTCTACGTTCGGCAAACCTCAAACAATGATATCCCTCGCGTATAAACGTCCCTACACAGACCCGTGTTGTGGACTTCTATCGATGAAATACTGTATATTATTAATATCTTTTCAATAGGCAAAAATAGGCAAACGGGGTTTGTTTCATAACTTTAAGGATACTTTAAGAGAAAGATTTATCCTAGTTTTGTTCAGGCATAATGAGGAAAACTTATTAAATTGCGCATCGGTAATCTACTTTTTTAATTCAAAATCGAGTTAATATGCTGGTCAATTAATAAACTTGAAAATAATTATTAACCCATTGACGGTCACGGGCATAGCGTCAAGTACAAAACGGTTTAGGGCATAGCGTCAAGTACCATTCAGCTTATCTCGTGCCACGCACCGGCAGGGTAAGGCGTTCAAACTGTTTAGTCTACCAAAGATATCTAAGACTATGGCTAGATTCTTTGCTTCCTCTGTTTTCTAAGATTATTTTAACTGAAGAAGGAGACGTGGTTCAGTTTTGAATTCAGTATGCCGTCGACTTTGAAACCGATCACAAAATCCTTCGCACCAGAGTTTAGTGCTTCATCAGTTCTAAAAATCGTTTTTGTGAATTCTATAAAATTGTATTTTTTATAATTAAAACGTGTTTTGTAGATTCTACAAAAAATTATTGGTTTACGAGTTATAAACAATCAAATGTAAAAATTGCAATTTTTCACGATTTTCGGGCTATAACTGCCATTTTTACCACGTTTGATTGTTTAGAACTCGTAAACCAATAAACCTGTTTCGATGAAATTTGTAGCATATATATAAGTTATATGAATCTACAAAACACGTTTTTTAAATATTCGTTATTGGCCCAGATAAAAAGTTGTAATAATCCCTTTTATTATTTTTTTTTCAAAATTCCGACCAAATGAATTTTTTCAACATGTTTATTGTTAGACGTCAATTACTAAACTAATCCTTCTAGCCTTACAGAGAAACAGAAGTCGTTTGGTCCATTCATAAAAAAGTTATACTGATATAAATTGTGTGATCAATTATTTGAGTAATTGTATGTACCAGCGCGGAGGCTCGTTAATCTTACTACGCTACCGGACCATGCTGAAAAGCATTTTTAGACAATCGACACAACAGCAGTGGAGACGACACCAGCGCTGCGGTGGCCGGCGCGAAAGTCAGCCAGTCTTGTAAAATGTCTTTACTCCCAAATCCTGAAGTTCTACTCCGCGTCCAAGGCCACATAAGCGTAGAGTCGTTCCTTGTTAGCGTAACAAGGAACACGTTCGTCGTACTCGCGCGTTCCAAGCGTCGTTGTAGCCCGCGTGTTTACATCGCGGCGACAAACATTTCTTATAAACATTCCAAGCGTCGATCGTAGCTTGAATATAGAGCAAATACGTTATAACGTATAGATGCGACGCTATTTATAAATTCTGTCGATTTCGACATTTATATAATTTAAAAGAATAATACGGGTCATTCTGTGCCACGGTTCGTAAGGCATCCGTCTAATTTCATCGTGTGAGAGCTTAAGTCGTCCAAGCGGTCTTGCAGCGCAATACCTTACGCGTCCGTTGCGAGATTTTTGCGTTGATGTGTTCGTGATCACTCGAAACGTCTCGTCGACGTTGGTGACTACCTTAAAAATGTGATATCTGATCGTGCGTATTGCATACGCGGTGCGATACACGAGATTTGTAGTCGATGGAAAGTCAATAAATCTCGTGTCTACCAGATCATTGCTATTCGATTATTGAGTTTGCCCAAACCACCTCCGCTTTCCAGTGCCTGGAGGCACGAACCACCTTCGCGACTTCCATTCGCGAAGAACACAAGGGGTAGTAACCGGCCCCATGCATTAACCCTTTCGAGTCTCATAGATTTCATTTCCAAATAATTTCCGTGGAATCCACAAATCAATCCGTTCCGATACGTAGCTTACGCGATCAAATTAAATATTTGCTTTCAAAACCGACTGGCGACCAGAACGCCAGTCGAACGGTTACAAAACTTTATAAAAAATCAACGAGTAGGTTTTTACAGAATCAATTTTTTTCTGTGCAGTTTTTCCAAAAAGGGCTCTGTACGGGGACGCGGAATAGAACAAAGAAGTTTTTAAAAAAAGTTCCGTGAGGAAATATTGCTTCTTCGCTTCAGGATTTGGGAGTAAAGTCATCGAAAAATCAAGCTGATTGGTTATCTCCCTGTCTTTGCCTCTCCTGCGAGTGGCACATCTCCCTCTCTGTCACAGCCACATAGGAGAAACAAGAATCTCTCTATCCTTGTCCGGGAGCTTCCTCATTTCTCCGCAACTGTCAATGAAATCAGCTCGAAGTTTTGCTCTGACTCCTGCACACCCTTAAGGGTGCGCACTCCTGATCGAAGCGTTCCAAGCGGCCGCTAGGGGAAGCTCGAATGAGAATGTGTGGCACACACACACACACCGCTAGATTAGCCTACACGTATACGAGCAGAGAGGAACTCGTACGAGATTTCAAGCTATTTCAAGATTCCGCGGCGCCCCTTTTGACGGCGAAAAAACGCAAAAGTAAGAGTTTTGAGTATACACGTCCACTAAATGAAACATAAATCTAGTGCGCTTGACTATAGAGACAGCCTACTTTTGCGATATTGAGGCGTACTTTGGGATATTCGGCAGCATGTTGTCCATCAGAAATCGTTGTAGGCCGCGTGACGTCACGACATGTTGAATCTTTAAGTATCTGCAGATTTAGGGTTCTTATAGAGACCTGGATGCACGCCCGGTAGCGAGGGCACATACAATGTTGATGAAACGTCTATTATGTTATTTATTTAGGTATTTTAGGCGTAAAAAGTAGACTTTGAGAAAGACATAGTTCCGGCATTTGTCGCTACGAGCGCTGATATCTGTATTCGATGAGTGCTGCCACCGACCAGAGATACTCTTGTCGATGCTGCTGCCGTCGTCGACACACCGCCGCGACAGATCAACATAGCGACGCAGTTGATAGCGCACGTAACATACGTGTACCTACAAGGATCGCAAGGGTCTCGAAAATTAGAAACCACACATCGACAACGCAAAGATGTGAATCTTCAGAAAATACAGGTGATGGATAAAACATCAATCTAGCGGACAGGATTCCTAAAACATCCTACTTTCCGTTTTCAAGAAACAGTTAGCAATATTCGGCAGCATGTTGCCCGTCGAGAAGCTACGCAAGAAAGCGAGGCGCTGGCGTAGCTTCTCTCTCGGCCAGCCTAGCCGTCCGACAACGTCAACGCCGCGGTCATCCCGGAGACCCGGAAGAGGATTTGCAAGGAGGCTTGTCGAGGGGTTGGCCGATCTCTCGCTGGTCAACCAGCAACCAGTGGCAAGTAAGTGCCTTTAGGCGATCTTTTCCTATCATTGCATTCTATTTTGTTTAGATGCACGTGCACGTACGTTTCTCATTCGACGAGTACCGAATAAATAGCTTTATTCGACGAGAATTTATCCGACGTATAAAAATAATTTATTTATTCAAAGCGCGTTTATTCTTAGCATCAAAAAAATGTTCATCTTTTATCTATAAAATATTGAATAATTTTTGCCAGCTCGATGAAACGCGCTGCTGAGAACCGAACACCGAACATTGTAGCCCCAGATACTGGCCACAGCACCGATATACAATGTAAGTGGACGGAGAATGACTCACGAATGAAACTTTAAACTGTGACGTGGCAATTTTGACCACGTCCCTACCCAATTTATTTTGAGGACCGGACCGCCCTTTTGAGACACCGAAAAGGCTTTAAGCACCGCGAGCGCTCTCCGAGAGACGATCCACATTTATTATGGAAACTACTAACTGGTCAAGCGTCGCGCCGCTTTCGCGCGACGTGATTTCGCAGGACCAGAGCTCGGGTTCGCAGAACCCGGGCTCCCCATCTTCTTCCCGACGGAGAAACCGTGGACACCTGCGGGGCAACGTAAGGACCATCCACGGGAAGAGTCGCGACGCCGAGGAACACGGGAAATAGGACGGGCACGGGCCGAATAACCCGGAGACGCCACCGAGGATTCGGTAAACCAGGAGCGGCCACCAGCTCACCCTCGCTGCCGTCTCGCCTGGAAAAGTCGCCGTGAAGACGGACCAGAGTGGCCCGAACCAACCCGCACCTCGCCCCGAAGAACTCACCGATTCGACTTAGCGCGCGAGCCAATTAGGGAACGATTAGGGGGGCCCCGGGCCCGTGCGTAAGGAATTCGCCCGTGTCACGCGCGCTAGGCAAGGGATGTCGCGGGGAAGGCCGAAAGGAAGAAGGACCAGGAGGTGGGGGACGCCTTGCTTCCGCGTTACCGTGCCATTAGGATTTCGTCACTCTTGCGCTGGCTTTTGGTCAACTAAGTTAAGTTCCCGAATTCTGTAATCGCGTGTGCGAAATAGTAACAGCGCTGCCGTAACCAAGGGGCACCAGTTATTGCTACCGACGGTAAGTTATCAGATCTGCTAATAAAGTGTTTCTTATGTGATGGCTCGGTAACGTTTCTTGTGAGGTCCGCGAACACGCGTGCTTAGACGACGCCGGATGCGCCGCGAAAATTCGCGTCGAGATTAAATCCGCGTAGCCGCGTATCCGTTGCGTATCTTGTGCCGGTTGCTTGCCGTGGGGCAGCTCCCGTGAATCTTGTGGGAATCGCCGTCGTGGGGACCGCGTTCCGAATTTCTAGTGATAAAGTAGAAGCGCGACAAAAGTGACGGCTCGACGTGGGGGGCCGCGGTAGCGTTGCGTTGATTTGAGAAAAGGATCGTGCCGGAATATTCGCCGCCGATCACGCACATGTGAGGGAGAGAGCGCGAAGCGTACGATCGCGAACTGTTCGAATCCGTTGCCGTAAGTTGCCGATTTGCCGTGCGGGAGTCAGGGAGAATAGGGAGAAAACGCGTGCGCGTCGAAGATCTGCCGCGAACCACCTGTACGCGTTCGGTTAACACCCTCGTCGCAAGTCACGACCCGCGACTTGCAGAATTCTCGTTTCAAATAAACACCTGTTAACCGCTAAATTGTATTCGTGATTTTTCCCGAGATCCGATCCCGCCGCGGGGGTCGACTCGCGTCCCTCTGCGTAGAACCCTGTGCCCGTCCCTGAGCTATTCGCGAAAGGCCGGTCCTTTCAGGCTAACCTCGTGCTTTTCTATCTATCTGGCATTCTCGAAAGTCACTCCGAAACCCCGCACTGCCTGTGCGTCAACATTGTGCATTAATAGGTAATATAATCTTCTTTCAATTCCAATATTCATTCGCCACAATTTCAATTGTATTACACACTCTAAATGTTAGAATATATTTGTGTTAATTGGTAAATTCGTTCAAATCACTAAACCCATAATTATCCTAAAATCTTTAACCAAATAATTGAACGTCCCCACACGATACAATCTAACCGCTCGGATTGTATCAATTAAATTATACTAGTTACAAGGCTCACTACACCATCCTTGCAGCTCCCCAATTTCGCATTGGGTTCGTCTGCTTCCTAACAGCTCCCCGATTTCGCATCAGGTTCGTCTGTGTTCTCATCCAACCTCCCAGCAGCTCCCCGATTGCGCATTGGGTTCTTCTGCACATAACCAACTTCCTAGAGGCTCCCCAATTTCGCATTGGGTTCGTTCTCGACATCTACAATCATAGCAGCTCCCTGATTAACGCACCAGGTTCGTCTGCGCATAACCAACTTCCTAGAGGCTCCCCGATTACGCATTGGGTTCGTCCTCGACATCTGCAATCCTAGCAGCTCCCTGATTAACGCACCAGGTTCGTCTGCGCTTGATTCCGATCCTAGATGCTCCGAGATTTAGCATCAGGTTCGTCCTCGACGTCTATAATCCCAGCGGCTCCCCAATCTCGCATTGGGTTCGTCCGCGCACCCCAATATAACACACTGAGACCATATTCCATGCGGTTACGCATATCTACTAACAAACCAAAACCATCTATATACCTGAAGAAATAACCCTTCGCCGGCCACTCGCCCTACTCGCGCCCTGGCTCGTAACAACAACATGCTGCCGATAATCCCAAAATACGCCTCAATATCGCAAAAGTAAGCTGTCTCTATAGTCAAGCGCACTAGATTTATCTTTCATTTAGTGGACGTGTATACTCAAAACTCCTACTTTTGCGTTTTTTTGCCGTCAAAAGGGGCGTCGCGGAACCTTGAAATAGCTTGAAATCTCGTACGAGTTCCAGAAACGTACCGTACGTCTTATGTTTGTGGGGAAAGTAGGGGAGAACTGTTATTGGCGGGAAACCGGACAGAAGAGTGCAAGACGACACGACGAGACGACCGTACTTCGAAATTTTGGTAAGTTAATGTTAATATATTCGATTTCATAATAGCAACTAGTATTGGAGAAGGAGCTACTTGTCAATTCATATTTGAAAATCGAAAAAAAATTTGCGAAACTATGCGGGCTGACTAAGATACGCCATTTTAGCCCAACTTTGTACTTTACTGACGCTAAAATCGTCGCGCATGCGCGAGAAAACCGAGACCATATACCATCACTGGTTAGTAGGCGCGCGTCGGTCATTTCGACAGATGCTAATATAATGATAAATAATTTAATAAAATGACTAATATAGCATATGTTAAAAAGGTGGAGTGTATAATACAATCCAACGACTTTTCAACTGTGGCTCGAATATGAGGAGATAGGAGTGTGAGGGAAAGTAAATTTTTTGTACAGCGAGGTTATATTGACAGTGACCCACCTAATGGTCGGCCGTTTATTATATCAAAAATATCCCCGTGGAAGATGGCGGTTCGCGACTCCTCCGTCTCCTCCGGCGTAACGGTCTGCCTTCGCGGCCCGCGATGGTGGACGGGAAGGGTCCCTCCACTGAATGCTCACAGGGCTAGTCCAGGGTACGGAGGAGGGATGTAGGAGCGGAAGAAATAAGAACCGCTCGAGTATGGTCACGAAGAATGCTTTATTCAGTTTCGTGTCGGTCGGTGATGCTCGAACAACCCCCGACGGGAGGCAACCGTCTCGGCTTGGCCGCGGACGGCCCGCGTAACATACGATTGCCTATGGTAGGCGCGCGGTGCCGGTAACGTAGATGGTGGCACGATCGGCGCGAGGCCGCGGTGACGGGCGCGGTCTAGCGCGAAGGCACGCTACAATTGCAAGCCGCAGTATGTACACGATGCAGACGAGACGCGGACGCGATATCGGACGCAGCACGAACGCGATACGGACGCGATACGGGCGCGGTACGGAGGAGACGCGGACGCGATACAGAGAAGATGCGGACGCGAGACGGGACGCGGTACAGAAAGATGCGGACGCGATACCGGATGCGGCACGGACGCGATACGGACGCAGTACAGGCGCGGTACGGAAAGAATGCGGACGCGATACAGGACGTAGTATGGACGCGATACAGGAGGTATTACGGACACGATACAGGACGTAGTACGGACGCGGTGTAGACGCGGTGTAGGCGGGCGCGTTACTGGGCGCGGTACCGTGTTGCGACGGGGACTCACGCCTTTGCCGGCTGCCGCTCTTACCCCCAGAAGGACCTGCGGGGCGAAACTGCGACAGACGCCGCCGGACAGTGAAACGACCGGTGATAGCGGTGGCCGATTAGCCGTCGATGAGGAGTCGTGGAGCGCGAGGTGCGTTACGCCTCTATAGTGTAGTCCTGAGAAGGACTGCTCCGGGAGACTCCCATCGGACAAAGCCGCATTCCGCAATGCCAAGTTGGCGGGAAAATATACCGGTCCGTTCACCGTGCAACGGCGCGTCTCCCCGGTCATTTTTTATCTCCGCGACACCGCCGGTCGGCTCACGCGGCACATCCACGTGCGGGACCTCAAATCGTACCAAGATCGAGGCATGGGGGCACCAGGGCCCCCACCAGCCGCACCGGGCCAATCAGCGGCCACCAGCCCAAATCAGGCTATAAAACCAGGCACAACAGACACCCGGCTTATCACTGGGGAACATGGAGCCAGCCGAAACGGACTACATGGAGTAACTCGAGGAGGCATACCGCCGGTTCGGCGAATACGAGCCGGAGATCCAACCACCCGGGCCGCGAATCCCAACGCGGCCGACCACCATCACGCCGAGGGCACGGGAGCCGAGGTGGGGGTTCACCCCCGTACGACCACCCGGGACCAGGCCCACGATCCCGCAGGTGCTGCCGACAGCACAGACCGGCCAAGTCCAGGCGCACCGGATCCAACTCATCCCGCCGCCGCCGCGACCACCCGAGACCAGGATAGCGGGACCGCAACCAAAGCCCCCGCCGAGGCCCAGCGCAACCACCCGCAGCCGACAGCCACCGCCGCTACACGTCGTCAGCGCCCTCCCCCAACACGCCGTCGGCAAAGCCGACCCGCGGCCCAGCCAGCCGCTACCAGCCGCCAGCGACCACCCTCGACACACCGGCAGCAAGGCCAACCCCAGGCCCAGCCGGCCGGCACCACCGACACCACCACCGCCTCCCGTCTCCCCACTACCGCCAACGCCACCAGGCCCAGGCCCAGAGGCACCCGCCGTTCCGACCAGTGTGCCACCAGTACCCCTGCCAACCCGCTGGGAAGGGGGACCAAGTCGAGTAGGTCAGCTTCCCAACAGCAGGACGATCATCTGTCCCATCGGTGTGGCCAGATACCGGGCCCTGGTGGATGGGGTCATCTGGCCACTACGACTTCGACCAGCGGACGGAACAATACTCCACGTCGGGCAGCCACGACCAGCCAGGAACATAGGGGGGCCTTGAACGGACCGGGTAGCCCAACCACGGTGCACCAAGCTCCGGTTGACGAAGAAGCAAACAGAGCCGGAATCAGCGGCTCGCCGCTCCCCGAAACGGGAGAGGGGTGCGACGAAGCGACCCTTCGCGCTACACTAACCGCGCACCGCGCACTCCCATCCGCGCCACAGCCGCGAGAGGGCCACCACGGCAAGAAGGTTTCTCACAGTAGAAGACATACGGCGGTGTTGATGTAGACCCCCCCCCCCCCGGCCTAGTTCGCGCCGCGGCCGCGAGAGGGCCGCCGCGACGAAGGGGCTTCTCGCGGCAAGAAGTAAACGGCGGCCTTTATGTAAACCCGGCCGCAACACCGTTTCGGCGGAGTCCCCCGGAGCAGTCCTTCTCAGGACTACACTATAGAGGCGTAACGCACCTCGTGCTCCACGACTCCCCACCGACGGCTAATCGGCCACCGCTATCACCGGTCGTCTCACTGTCCGGCGGCGTCTGTCGCAGTTTCGCCCCGCAGGTCCTTCTGGGGGTAAGAGCGGCAGCCGGCAAAGGGCGTGGGGCTCCGGCGTTATCGCGGCCAGTCCGTACGCGGCCACCGCATCCTCGGTCGGCTCATTGTCCGGCGGCGTCTGTCGCAGTTTCGCCCCGCAGGTCCTTCTGGAGGTAAGAGCGGCAGCCGGCAAAGGCGTGAGTCCCCGTCGCAACACGGTAGCGCGCCCAGTAACGCGCCCGTCTACACCGCGTCTATACCGCGTCCGTACTACGTCCGGTATCGTGTCCGTAATACCTCCTGTATCGCGTCCGCATCTTCTCTGCCGCGTCCCGTTCCGCGTCCGCATCTTTCCGGTACCGCGTCTGTCTTGCGTCCGCATCGCGTCCTGTCTCGCGTCCGCATCTTTTTCTGTACCGCGCCTGTACTGCGTCCGTATCGCGTCCGCATCTTTTCTGTACCGCGTCTGTGTTGCGTCTGTACCGTGTCCGTACCGCCTCCTGTATCGCACCCGCATCTTTCTGTACCGCGTCCCGTCTCGCGTCCGATATCGCGTCCGCGTCTCGTCCATAATACGCTCTGTATCGCGTCCGTACTGCGCCCTGCATCGCGTCCGCGCCTTCTCTGCATCGTGTACATACTGCGGCTTGCAATTGTAGCGTGCCTTCGCGCTAGACCGCGGCCGTAACCGCGGCCTAGCGCCGATCGTGCCACCACCAACGTTATCGGCACCGCACGCCTACCATAGGCAATCGTATGTTACGCGCGCCGTCCGCGGCCAAGCCGAGACGGTTGCCTCCCGTCGGGGGTTGTTCGAGCGTCACCGACCGCCACAAAACTGAATAAAGCATTCTTCGTGACCATACTCGAGCGGTTCTTATTTCTTCCGCTCCTACATCCCTCCTCCGTACCCTGGACTAGCTCTGTGAGCATTCAGTGCAGGGACCCTTCGCGTCCACCATCGCGGGCCGCGAAGCCAGACCGTTACAACTTTAAAACCATTTATTACTATGGTAACGAAAGAAAAAATATCTGAAAATCTGTACGGTGAAGCCGTACTTGTAGTCTATTAACTAATTTTTCATAAACAACGAGTTTGTACATATTCTCGGAAATCTCTAGAACAGATACAGTGCAAAAAAAATTAGTGGGTTGAATAATTTGCAAAGTTATCAAGAAAAAACAAAATATTGTTCGAAATATAAGAACAATAAGTATTCGTACAGTTGCTACATGTTTTAAAACTCAGAAATTCATAAGAAAAACGTGGAAATTAAATTTCTTTGATAATGAAAAGGTAAAATAAACAGTTAATTAATATTTAGTAGGATTTTCTTTTGATTTTATAATTGCTGCGACTCTTCTTGGCATTGAATTTACTAATTTCGCTGTTACGCTGGATGAGATCTTATTCCACTCTTTAAGAGCATTTTTTAAATCTTCTTTACAGAATATTTGATGTTTTCTAATGTGATGTTCCAAGTAGTCTCATAGGTGTTCGATGGGGTTAATATCAGGAGATTGTGATGGAGTTTCTATATATGCTGGCGTATTATGTAATATCGACATCTTCGTATTGTACGCCGTATTGTTGAGAATAATTATTGTGAGGCAGTTGGTATGAATGGATGGTATGGATTGGTACGACTGTGCGGTATAGGTTGGTATGAATGAATGATATGGATTGGTACGAGTGAGCGGTGTAAGTGTGCAGAGAGTGAAGTTGGCGGGCCTCTAGCGTTTTGAAGCGGTGTGTGAAAACGTGGTCGTTGAAAGGCTGCTTGAAGAAAGCGGTTGCATCAGTATAGTGTTGAGTGTTTGTTCTTTTTACTTTTGTATGTCCTTGACTAATAAATGGTCTTCATAAAGCAACACGTATGCTTTGGATCATTATCGTGAATAAAGATAAAATTATCTTGAATGCCCACTTTTTCTGCACTGGCAGGAAGATTCTGTTTCAAAATGCTAATATAAACTCGATGGTTCATTATTCCGTCAATAAATTCTACTTTGCCAACACCAGCTGCACTCATGCAACCTCAGATGTACGGAACCTCCGTCGTGCTTTACTGTAGGTCGTAAATTTTGTGGTATCGGTTCTTCAGTTTTTCTTCTCCATATAGTAGAGCATCCATCAGACCCGAAAATATTAAATTTACTCTCGTTTGTAAAGATCACTCCAGTACTCCAATGGTGTGGTAACATTATCATTTGCGAACTCCATTCTTTTCTTCCTATTTGCTACACTCACGAAATATTTTGTACGGGCCACCCGATCGTCGTACCCTTGACTCCACAAAAAACTACGTACAGTAGCAGAGAGACCATTATCCAAATTATCTCTAAGATGCTCAGCTATATTTATTGCACTTATCCTTGGATCTTGGTTTACCATTCTAATAATTACTCGTCCGGTATGTTGGTTAATTTTACGCGTACGTCCACTTCGTGAGTTGATTTGCAACGCCAGTACATATAGAAACTCTATCACAATCTCCTGATATTAACCCCATCGAACACCCTGTATAATAACCCTTGGAGCACATGTTAACTATGTTGAAATGATGTAATTTATTATTGTGATACTAAATATGTAGATCACGTAACTATTTAATAAGTATATACATATTAATACCTCTTATTACTAGTAAACAATATTATTTTTGTATTTTCCAGCGCGTCCACCGACATGGTTTTTTGCGCGGAGAGGGGAGCCAGACAGCGGGCCAAGCTAGCCGAAACGGTGTGAAGACAGTGTTGGGATATGGTGCATCTTTTCTAGCGCATGCGCGGCGATTTTGGCCTCAATAAAGTAAGATTCTCGATAAAATGGGGCACCTTGAGCACCCAGCAGAATTTTAAAAAATTGGTATGATTTGATTCTGAAAAATGAATGTGTAACGTGTGTATTTGTGTATATTTTGTAACTCGTAGGACACGCCCTGAAATCTTTTTGCCCGGAATAGATTGTTTCGATACTTTCCCGCCAATATAACTGTCTTAGGGCTCCACTCCCTCGTCATTATGATATAGATACGTTACTGTTTTGGCCGCGCATGCGCGAGAAAAGATGTACCATATCCCAACACTGTGTGACGAACGGACATTCTTCGATGGACAAGCGCGAGGTGCGTGTCGTAGAGTCCGTAAGATATAACAAAGCAGAGTTCGTTTCGAGTCGTTTTTCGGATATTTCCTTAACGCCCGGGCGAAAGTCTTTGTCTTACGTAAAAGAGATATTAACCAAATTCAAGGCATTACTTTATCTAGTTATCTTTGTAGTGTTACAATTATTTAATAATTACCGTTTCTTAGTTCAATTCCATCTATACGCGGTACAGTGTCTTGGTCGCGTGGTAATTGTTTCTCTGTTATTTTATTGTGGCTAATTGTTTCTCTGTTATTTTATTCTAGCTTTCACCGATATTAGACAGACAAATATTATATAAACATCCTCTCTCTCGATTGAAAACCACTCGCTGATTAGAGAAATAGAGAGAACCTTCGACTGATGAGTGCGAACCATAATTATACCAGATAATAACGTTGTATATAAATTCCTGTATATATACTGTGACGTTGCAGATTTTGCGACGTCACTTTTCCATTATTCTTTGCGGTCGAAACGGCATTTCGAATGGACCGTACCGCCATCTAGCGTACCGAGACGACAGTCACGAATTTTGAGAGCGCTCCCCGAGGAAATTCCGCGTTAATCACCGATCGGCGGCTAATTCAAACCGAGTACGGCGAGTTTCTGGACGTGCCCCGAGCACCACCAGCCCTCTCAGGAAGCCTAAGGCGGCTCCCTCCGTGGTATCTCTCCTCTTGATTTGCTGGCCAAGCAAAACGTCCAGCGCGCTGGTTCAAAAAAAGGGCTGCTGACACACACACACACGGGCCAAACAACCCGGAGACGACTCAGGCCTATGAACCCCACCAACATCGGACTTTCCGGCAAGAGGAACTCCACTCAAAAGGTCCTGACGTCGTCTCATCCGGCAGGAAGGGGTTCCATACGCGTGGGTGGTGTGGACGTGCCCTGGGACTGTCTAGGACGCCCCGGTCGCCGCGAGGTGGTCGTTATGGAAAATTCGGATGTCGTCTAGCGCCAGGAACCATCCGTGGGAGACTCACACTAATTAAATATTTCGCGTGCGAGACCGACCAATTAGGAATTCCGAATAATGAACGGGGCGGGGATCGCCGGGTAGATCGTCGTTGTCGAAATCGCGAAGAATCACTGTCGTATCGCTTACCGTATCGGGAAACCTAGTAGAGAGAGTGCCAATATCGTTCCGCAAACCAAAGGAATATAGCAGTTCCGGAAAACGGTAAGTCGACCAGTGATCCTTCCCTTTTAATTTCGTGAATGTGTTTCGTTTTGATAATTTCGCGTAAGGACGATTCGCTTCTCGTATCGTCCTCGATTTCGTACGGGCCGAGGCGCGTCACGCCTCGTGTTCGCAGCTCACGCCAATTGCCGGCGTTTTGAGTCTGAATTGTATTTCTTCACGTAATGGAAGTTTTCCTCGGAGGAGTCGCGTCGGAAGAGTGAGTGTAAATTTTCGTGGTGTTAGGATAAACCGTCGCTCGATCTTGGTCGCGTAAAACCGCGACGACGGGTATAGCGCGCCCGCGCGAGCGAGCGAGAACAAAGATCGCGAGCCGTCGCACGCTCTCTCTCCGTTCCGTTCCGGGAATCGACACGACAGTCAAATGTAATTGCGCCGTTGATCTGCGTTCGCGAGCAATAATATCGATTTCATCGATCTCAATACCGATTTACCGTATCCTCGCGCTATTTAACGAAGTGACAAACCCGCGCTGCGAACGTCCACCATTTCGCTAAACTTGTCTGAAGAGCGCGGGCTCTCGGGTCGCGGCCACGTGGCCGCTAAAATTGTATTACCACGGTCACCGATTAAATTAATCTTGAGACAAATCGAATTGTCATTTCTTGACCTGCGAGATCTGCTCTGCCGTAAGGGCCGTCCCCGTCCTTCCTGCGTCCGAACCTCTGACCCTTCGCGAATTGCGTAACGTAGCTCGAAACTCGGTACGGGAATTCTCGATTCGTTTATCTAAGTGTAGAAAACCGTCTCGCTTCTCGTGGTATCCTTCCGATACCTGGCGCCCGAACAGTGCCTGTAAAATCCTGGAGTTGCATCTCCTTTCGTCCGCGGAAAACGCGTCGAAAAAGAAGCAACGTCACAATCGATTTCATCGATCTGAATACCGACCTACCGTATGCTCGCGCTATTTAAAAATTGACAACCCCGCGCTGCGAACGTCCACCAATTCGCAGTCTTGGCAAGAGAAACTTGGGCACCAGAATGTTGCATATGTAAAAAGATATTTAAAGCTGAAGGCACTTTTTTTGTAGACGAACGGGAATTCTTCTGTGAAGGTTGCGTTTTGGGTAAGTCACACCGTTTACATTTTCCCAAACGGAAAGGAAGAGATAATAAGTCTCATGCTGCGGGTGACCTCATTCATGCCGACATCTGTGAACCTTCTCGAGAGAACTCCATAAATGGATCGCGTTCGAGGATGAAACAAATAACATTTGTACACTTAACAGGAGTTTGTATCGGATCCATGCGTTCTTTCAAATAAAGACAAAACGCTTATTATAGCAATATACATAGATGATGGGTTGATAGCAGCGTCTAACCGCGACGTCGCAGATTCGTTGCTAACTGAATTAAAAAGGGAATTTGGTGTAACTACAGGTATTCTAAGTTTGTTTTCAGGTTTACAGATAGAACATAATTCCGACGGATCGATCCTTTTAAACCAACATGTAAGTTTTGGAACGAATTAATATGAGCGAGGCTAATCCTGTAGCCGTACCAATAGAGAAGGAAAGTAAAAATACTCATGGAAAGCAGTATGCGAGCTCCGTACAGGGAGGCGGTTGAATCCCTGATGTATTTAGGAATATGTACAAGGCTTGATATTGCCTTTGCGTTGTGCACAGTCAGCCAATATCTTGAGTCACCTGATAAGATCTACTAGAATGCTGTCAAAAGGACCTTAAAATATTTAGAAGTAACGGCTGATCGTGGATTGTTGTTTGAAGCGAAAGCGAAACTTAATCTAATAGTATACAGAGATGCCGACTGTTTAAATATGGCGTTAGTTTGGAACATTTGCTCGAATTTCACGAATATCGCGATCTATATTCGTTGGTTACCCCTCCGATGTTATTCTTCCGAGGAGTCCGTAAATCAACAATAAATTGAGCAGAAACGGCGTGACTTTCTGGTTACCAGTAAAAGTCAGCCGATAAACGCGGTAAGCCGTTGAGCACCGTTCAAATTAATGTTCAAATTAAAACTCGTGTCGCGAAGGTATAGAGAGAGAAAGAGAACAATATACGTACATTGAACCGAGACAGGCAGACAAGAGAGAGACAGAACCGCGTAGCGGCTCAGCTGACACTCACGCGACGATTGTATAAGCCTGCCGGTTCTCTGTCACTTGCTCACGAAACGTGTCAGCGAACACTTGCTTACGAAGCGTGCTAGCGAGCACTTGCTATCGAGGCGTGCTAGTGAATAGTCGCTTACAAGTCTTCCCAGCTGGCACATACTCTCGAGACGTGCTAACGAATACTTGTTACAAGTCTTCTTAGCGAGCAATTGCTTTTGGCAATTGCGAACGACCAGTCGAAGGGCAAAGTCCAAGCAAGATTTAGCAAACTCCAGTTTTTCCGAGTTTTGATAATTTACAGTATATTGTCACTGCCGGACGGCCATTCGAACCGGGCTGAACTCGCAACCAAGCTCGCTACAGGAAATTCGGATAGCGTTGCACCGGCAATAGTGACCACGATCAAGCACCGGTATTATCCGTTTCTTGATCACATAAACAGTGCATGGTTTCGATAGCTGCTTAGACCTATCTAACGCGACTATTGTTTCACCACACAACAAAGTGTATTTCGGAGTGATTGACGCGAGTTTCGTGTTCGTTCCTCGAATTCACTGCACGCCAATCAAGGAGCTAAGAACGGTTGCACAAGGTCTAAAGAGCGATCAAAGACAATTATGACTAGCAGTCATGGCAAGAAAATACGACTTCTTCCTGATGCAAAATGGAATGGGGACCAATAGACAAGCCAAAGAACGCCAAAGTACTGACTAATAGGTGGGCATTCAAAATAAAACAGAACCAAGATGGTACAATAAACAAATTCAAAGCAAGACTTGTAGCTCGTCGAAACGAATAGAAGAAGGGTATCGACTTCGACAAAGAATTCGCACCCGTCGCCTGATACAAAATAATACGCACTTTATTAGCAGGAGCAGTAGAAAATAGAATACATATGCATCACATCGATGTAGCTTCTGCGTACGTACAAGGTGAATTGACGGATACCATATATATATATGTACCAACCGGAAATGTTTGTAAAACCCGGAAAAGAGTATAAGATATGCAGATTGAAGAAATCATTATATGGGTTGAAGCAAGGAGGCAGAAAGTGGTAACAAACATTAAATAATTATTTAGCGAATATTGGCTTAGAGAGGTCGTCAATTAATCCATGTGCATATGTGAGCAGTGCGAATAACGCAAGCTTCACACTGTTAGTTTACGTTGACAATATATTAATAGCAACAAAGGATTTAGAAGAGCTAGAGAAAGTCAAGAAATTTAAGATTAATGTAGCGGTTGCTTGTAAATATTCCCACGGTAGAGACAGGTTTCCTTTTGCCCTTGGCACGGGACGGATCTCTTTGTCTTTTGGCTACGGTTTAGGCCTGTCACCGGCAGTCAAACGAGCGGCATTTCCGCCCGTCCCGTAGACAAAGCCCACTTTCTGTAACTTCGAGGAAAACTTTCACCGCGTCAAGGGTGCTTCGCCAGAAGCGGCTTAAGGTTTTTTTTACCAGCGCACTTCCTCCTTGTACGTGCCGAAGACGAGGCTGTTACATACTTTTACACTTAGGTTTTCTAGGCGGGCCAGATAAACTGGCGCGCCGAGATAAACTGGCGCCCCAAGATAAGCCGGCGCCCCGAGACGAACATCCCTTCCTAAGGGCAGGTGTCCTCCGATAAGCACCCCCTCCTAGCACTAAGAACCAGGGTCCTAAGATGATTGGCTCTTCCTAGGACCCCAAAATCTGTATAAATACTGCCCCATAGATCCCAATAAAACAGTTGTCCTTCTGCTACGGAACCTGTCTGTCTATTTTCCTTTTCGGAATCCTAATAGAGATAGGCGGTCTATAACGAAGTCTTATAATACCGAACCTCTCGCCAAAGAGTTAGGAAACCGATTGTTTTCCCAATACAATAGTCTTTTTAAAGACTTTTAAACAACTCATTATTCAAACACTGTTGCGCACCGTGACAAGGCCACAGCACTCGCCATATGACCGGAAGTCCCCGAATCTGGCGGCACGGTTGGACTCCGACCTCGCCACGAGCCACCCCCTTCGTCACCCGGCCGCATGATCGTAACCACCCTTGCCGGTCTCGGGCCAGTTTTAGAGTCATCTCTCCCACGCGTATTTACAGGAGTAGGGAGAAAATTGGAAAAGGGAAGGGAGGACCGAGGCTTTAAGGGCGACAACTCTCGGCCCTCCGAGACACAATTGCATTATACTTCAGACAGATTCCAGTCAGGTAGCGGTCACACTTTCGTTAGATCTTAGACTCCGATAAACTCGTTCCTGCGTACAGTTCAGCATAAATTGTTGTGTTCTAACTTGTGTGGTTTAGTCCTTCACGTACGTGAAGGTGGTCCTTCGAGGTAGTGTGTAGTACATTAACTTAGTCGGCACACCACGTGTGTTACGTTCCGAACATAAATTAATTATTCTTTTGCACTCTCCGTCGGCGGTACTGTCGTTTGATAATGCTTAGCATTTTGGGATTCCCCCTCATCGAACGCAGTACGGCCTTTGACGAAGTTAGATTCATTTTTAATATCGCGGTAATGTATTTTAGAACAAATACCCTCCTTGGAATCAACATCGTCCAAAGACCATATATTGTATTTGTATAGGAAAGGCCATATGCCAGCAAGCCGCTAAATATTGTAAACATTAACGCTCCGTCCGTCACCTTCCGAACCTATTGTTATAACAACAACAGAGAACTCGCCAGTCGAGCGATAATAATAAGGACGCCTCACCAACGGCGAAGAAGCCTGTTGAAATTAGCAATATCGCGAAGGCATGCTAGGCAACGCGCGAGCGTTTTGGGAAAACCCTAGCCAGCATGCTAAGCGTCCCCAAGGACCCATATGTTTACACCGGTTCGAGCGTTGGTGAGTGCGAAGCGAGAGAGTGAACAGAGTGAGAGCGAGCGAGAGAGCGCGTGCGAAACAAAGGAAAGAACACCGTAGACTCGTCGTCGTCGAACCGTTCAGTCTAAGACGCCGAATTTGATTGGTTAGGACGCGTGGTGGGGTACCGGCCAGCGGGCCCTGCTCGCCGAAACGAAGGAAGGACCTTCAGACATTGATGGATAATCGCGAGGTGCGTGCGTGTCTCCGCGTTGATAATAAAAGAGCTAGAGTTGTTTCGAGTAGTAAATTTCATGAATACGAGTTTCCTCGGGCAAAAGCCTCTTGTCGCGCGTTAAAAGTAAAATCAGATTAGTTGAATTCCTGCCTATTAGGTTATACCTAATAATAGTTTTAGTATAATTAACAAGCAGTAGTGTTCTCGTTAAATATTGTTGTCAATATAAAACTTTTCAATTCGAGCCACGTGTTGCGTAGTACGGTCGCGAACGGCAAGTCTAACGAGCGTGTGGTTCTCTCTTTCTTGCAGATACATCAGCAAGCAGACCAATTCCAACCAAGTCATAGACAAATATACATTTATTTATATATATGTATACATATTGCAGATCACGTGCACACGTTTAAGTGTGAGACTCATTATTATAAACGCTTGGTAAGTTTCTTTCGTTATCATTTTATATAAACTGTTAAAAGTGTGTGGTGATTTCCGATTGATTTTTGAGCATGCCGACCCATGGCATGAAGTAAAACTCATCGCCCCAAAACCGCAACCGGAACCGTTCCCGGGATTCGATCTGACGGACAAAATTCTGTTGCCGGTAGATTGTATAGGCATTATAGCGCGCTTTCTACCTTACGCGGATTGAGCAAGACTCGAAAGGGTCTCGAGAAGGTGGCGGGCGGGCGTATTAGCGTCATTCGCGAATACAACAGTACTTGACATGACTGACTGGAGATGGCCGGAAAATTGGAATGGCAAGGTCGTAACGACCGAGGCATTCTATTGGCTACTACAGCGTGCTGGGATTTTTATTAAATCAATGAAAATCGCAGACGCGCAGTTATGCGGGCTATTGCGACCCCAAATTCTGCTTGCAAGCAACCCTTCGAGTGAACACTACCAAAAAATTTAAGAACAATGTTTTTTACCGATCTAATATATACAAAAGTTTCAAGTTGTTCCGATTTGAGGAACATAGTTACATATTGAAAAACAAATGAAATCACGCCACTATAATGTAGGCATAATACTATTAGTAGTAGATTTGATTAGTGATTATACATATTTATTAATGATTCTAAGATACTCTGGCTACGACTCTCACAGTGGCACTCTTAGAGTCATTCGGTTTTTTGCGACTCGCTCTTAAGACTTTTCGATCATTCTGTTGGGTCCATAATTGACAACAGCAGAAGCAAATTCACCACGCTTTGTAACCAAAATAAGATGGGTTGTTGAAACCGTTCATGTTGATATCGCACAAAAATATCGTTTATTACACCACAAAATGGATAATAAACTCCTACCTCGTCTTAAATCAATGTGTCAAATAGCATCCTTTCTACACAATGAATTTGGTAAAAGATTAGATACTGTTCGGCGAATTGCCGATTGCCGGGACCATCCAGCGGTGGTCGCGGAATGAAAACCCGAAGAGGAGGATGCTCCGGAGGGACAAGAACGGAAATTGCAAGAAATGAAAATTGAACGGTACAAACGGTTATTTATTTAAAACCACTCAAAAGTACACGGACGCTCGGACAAACACGGAGGACAACGACGATCACGGAAATCTTGCACGCGGCGCGTCGGACGATCTTGATCGCGGAAATCTTGCACGCGGCGCGTCGGACGATCTTGACCGCGGAAGAGCGTATATCTTGTACGCGAGACGATACGAACCGCGACGCGGACGAACGGCGATAAGTGAAAAGTGTAAATACAAGAACTGTTAACGCAAGTCGCAAAGTAGAATATAGAATTTTGTGAGAGAAAGAACTCGTGATTTAATCCGTGCGAGGCTGTCGCGAAAACGTAATTAAATCAGCGAGTACCGAGCGCGTGAACGAGACGCGTGTCAGCAGAGTGCGTATGGACGACTGACGATCAGACGAGAAACCGTTGTCTCCGTCGAAGCGATCGAAGGACGGAGCAGAAGCGATCGCGTCGCCGAAGACAACATGCTCGAAACAAGAACAATGAACGATCTATTTATAGCTTGATTTCAAACAGAAATTTAGATCCGCTCGTTACCGTTCGAATCTCGAACAGATACCGATCCAGAAATTACAGATCTAATTATTAATTATATGAAGAAACAACGGATAAAAACAAAAACGATTCAGAAGTTAGTAGGAGCAAAAAAATTAAGTTGCTGTAGAAAACCATTTACACCAATGACTGACAACGCTGTAATCGATTTTCCGGAAGTAACTGAGAAATATTTGAAAATCTTATTTACAGGTAAGTACATGCTTTGATACTATTATTTACCCGTATTCTATATGTATGATATTACCACATGTAAAGTTATATATTACTTAAGTAATACTATTTACAGGTACCTATCAATTAACCCAGGCAGTATGCTATCTCACGGAATTAATGAGGGATGATAGTATTTTAGATATTGAATATTTAAAGGAAACTAACAATATTATAAGGATGAAGGTTCACTCGAGGCATATTAATCGCAAAACTTATCAATGCTATATACTAATGTATACTAATCAGTATCAGTTATTGAGGAAAATTAGTGACGAAGATTGAATAAATCTATATTATGATTCCTAGAATTCTCTTTTACGCCTAGGTAATGTCTATTTATAAATTCGAGAAGATAAGAACAGAATGTAATACGATATGCGTCGCGTTTAAAAGGAAATAATTGATCAAGAAGGGACTTAACACGTTCACGCCGGCGCTGTTTTATTTAATTTTGCCCCATTAGGTGGCACCGTAAGCAACATTTTGTTAAACAAAATTCAGGCTCAACAGGACAATTTACTCTGCATTTATTAGAGCATGTTATTAGTATAGTATAGCTTGTATTCAAAACACTTTTATTTTAATTATTTATATTATCGATACAAAAACCACGACGTGTACCACCGGTGGTACATTATAATGGCGTAATTTCATTTGTTTTTCAATATTTAACTATGTTCCTCAAATCCGACCATCTTGAAACTTTTGTATATATTAGATCGGTAACAGAACATTGTTCTTAAATTTTTTGGTAGTGTTCATTCGAAGGGTTGCTTGCAACCCCCACCTCTAAAAAATTAAATCATTTTTTCTACCCTTAATAATTTGATCACAATTATGAAAAAAATATATGATATGAAGGAGGTAAGATCGAGTATTTTCGTTTTTATTCCATTTGAATATCTTAATTAACAACTGAGATAAAAAATGATACAGCAAAGGGTATTTACCCTCATATTATCCTTATATGAAGGGTTAGCGACTTAAAATTTTGGGGGATTATTTTTCAACCTAAAATCATTGTTTTCCCCACAATACCAGCTACAATATATTAATACACCAAAAAATGGTGGCCTGGAGCCGCTAGACCATTCTTATTCTGCTTTGTACTACATAAGATCCCTCTCCATACCAAGAAACTTTTGTTCAAACATATTCTTTACAATATCATTATTTTAAAAGATTTTTCACTGTATTGAAATAAAATAGACACCTTCTATATTGTATATATTGAATTGTAACAAGAAATTATATAATTCATTTATGTATACTACTAAACTTATGTGAACCTATTATTTATGTTATTATTAATTGAATAATACTTCATCGACACGCAGTGCTTATGATAAAATTGGTCATAAAGAACTTCTGTAATATCTGCACATTTGCTTAAATACTAAAATATTAAAATGAATATAAAATAAAGCACTACAATATTAAATACTTTTTAAATTTCGTTTGTATAACATTGAAGTAGTTTTATATATTTCACTTGTTAATTTCTTTTCTTATTATAATACGTAATATAATACGTAATATAATATATATAATATATAATACGTAAATAAATAATATATATATAAAACGTAAATAACGTTAACCCTCCATGGGCAACCTGGGACATTTATGTCCGGAGCACTATTTCACTCCTGGATTTCTTTTTTCCTCATATTTATTTTTTCTCATTAATGTTTTAAATACTTGACGTTCCAATAATTATATATGAAAATAGGGACTTATGTAATATGTATTCTAGACTCCTTTTAGATTTGTTGAAAGCCTAAAACGGTAAGAAAATTAGTCGTGGACATAAGCAACCCAGGCTACCCATGAAAGGTGCAAAAAACATACTTGCCTACAGAGGATTAATGCTACATTAGCAGACTTATTAATGATACAAACATAAAATATCAGATTGTAATTAAATAGAACAGAAAACGTTTTGAAACTTATAATTAACACATTCAATTCCTCTAATTGTGTAATTTAATTATATTTTAAATTCGGATATACTCTTTGTGCTGTTAAAGCACTGTTACTTTAACAATTCCTAACATACATTGAGTTTATATAAAAATTTTATGACGGAAATGTATGTATATCATTGTAAATCTGCAGGTAGATCGATGAATTATATATGTAAAAAAAATATCTCTGTACATACATGCAGGGTGTAATAGCACATATGGGATTCACATTAGGAGCTGATTGTATGCCTAAAAACAATGAAAAGAGTTCATATAAATGTATGCTCTAACCGTTTTCATGTATGATTTATAATGAATTTTGTAAACAGAGCTACCTATTGGGTTGTTCGGAAAGTCTCCATCGATTTTTAGTTGAATATAGCAATACTTAAGTCGAATATAGAAATTTATCAGAAATCGGCGGGGACTTTCCGAACAACTCAATATTTACAAAATCCCTATAAAATTGTACTGTTTACAAATAATCTATAACGACTCGGTTCAATTTATTCGTAATAGTGTGATTTCTTGCTTATGAAATATTGTGGTTTACTGCAGAATATGAACACTATGTTCACACGTTTACTATGTTCATATATGCATATGTTTATATGAGCCTTTTTCAATATTTGTATTATAGATGTACAATTAACTCCTGAAGTGAGTCTCACATGTTCTGTGAGACTAAGTCTATATATATCTACATTTGCAGGATGAACCAAAATTCATAGTACAAATTAGGTCTAGAAGATGTAATTAAAAATCAATCTGATGGATGTACACATAATTGATGACTGATGTTACATTTGTCACTAGAAGATGTTACTAAGATTGTTTTTGCATGCCATATGGTGTTGAGCATTGTTCATTATCAAAATATTATCTGTAAACAGT
This sequence comes from Sphecodes monilicornis, assembly GCA_913789915.3. Lineage (NCBI taxonomy): Eukaryota > Metazoa > Arthropoda > Insecta > Hymenoptera > Halictidae > Sphecodes > Sphecodes monilicornis. The sequence continues at coordinate 19,330,048 of OU565298.1, read as the reverse complement.
TGGATATTTACTACAAATGAAGAATCACCCTGGCATTTGAAGAACTAAAAATACAAAATACGCTGCAATTAGTTTGTCAGAATTGAATTTGAAGAATTTGACCTTGTATGTGGAATAATGGTCAATATTTTAAACAATATCACTAAACTAAAATAAATTTAATAGAAGAGTAATAAACTAAATTGGATTAAGATTAGAATGTTTGAATCATTAGCATAAACTTGTATTTGTTCACAAGCCTTAACAATTAATATTCTGTACTGATAGTACTGATTGTATAATGTACTATATAAGATTCCCAAAGTGGAACTCGGGGCAGCACAAGGGCAATGGATTTGAAGTTGATAGATATACAATGCGATACATCCGAGGTAGTGTGGCCATCTTCTCAGCGAATAGCGAGAAGGGTGTGACTCGCGTGCGCAGTATGTGCACCTGATCAATCAGACAGTTTATTTGCACATTCCTTTCACATTCTTTCAGAGTTCTACTTTGGCTGTTGTGAACGATATAAGACCATTCATGGTAATGGTTTGTAGTGAAATCTATAACAGGAATCACCAGTTAAATACACATTTCAGATTGATTTTTAATTGCATTTCTCACCAAAATGAAAGTGGCAATGCAATTTTGTTATTCTTAATTTTCATCTCTTGAGCCATACTGTCTCTCTGATCTCATTCTTACCACGAATTTTGGCCCATCCTGTATATAACAAAATGATCCAAAGCACATATTGTCACATAAATTTAACTAAAAATTATGTAACATTAAAAATATCTGGAAATACTAAAGGTATTTAATTTCATTTATTAAGAGTATTGAAAGAAATTAAAAACTGTGTATCAAAAAACAAGTCCTTTTCAAGGCCATTTAGGCCGAAAATAAACTGCACACTCAAACGAATAAAAACATAGGTTAGAGACTATAAAAAAACTTACTGTCTTTTACACACTTGTAAACATTCGCTTCGCATTTAAGCTTATGTAATGCTTCTCGTTCTTGGATACGGAAAATTTTATTAATCCAAGTCCGAGGTTTCTGTCCTCTTCTTTCTGGATAAAGATCAGTTTCCTCTTTCGATAAATCACCTACATTTGAAACTGGTTCATTTTGGTTATCTTCATTTATAACAGTCATATTAAAGTACACGAATGTAATTTGTATGATCGACTGATGGTGGTAAACAGTTAAAAAGTTATATATAAATAAACGATATCTTCTAATTTATAGATTGTGTTTTTATTGTTTCCGATGCACGTGTAGAACAATCAGTTCATTCGAACATTCAAACTCACAGACTCGTAAATACCTGGGTCAGTGACGATATATTGTGTATTGACGCAGTGTTGTAAGTATTGAAGAATTTCTACTGTAGCGCCGTCTGCGGTGGAGTAAGGAATCTCAGCTTGTGATGTCTCCGCTCTATAGTGTTGCGTGACCACGCGAACATTGTTACGATAGCGCTACTGCGCCATAGGTTGATTAATGGCGATGAGAGGGAAATTTGAATATAAAGGTAATGTCTAGGCCAAAATCGCGGATTCGTTGTATATTTAATCGCGGCAGGAATAGCTTAGAATAAGTAAAGAAACGACAAGAGAGTTCCCACGGAAAACCTAGATGTAATCCTGATGTGCGAGACTAATTGAGGAATTTAGGCGCAGTCACGTATCTCCTCGAAGGAGTTCTCATATTTCACTTAGAAATTCGTAGTTCCAAACTCGCCAGAACAGGAAGTCATAAACCCTCGGTCAAGGGCCTCTTAGAACTTTCCCTCGGACCTCTCTCTTGCGCAGTCCCACCGTGGGACCCCGCGGTCTAGATCTTCGCGCGTAAACACCCCCACATCCCTTGTTTTGGCGGGCTCCCTCGTACACGCCACCGCCCTCATGCGCGCGCTTCCACGGTACCACCACCGCCAATCACCATCGATCTGCAACTTGGAGGGAGACCGTCCGGCGAATCAGCGTCCACCTGGAGATGCCGAATTTTCCTATTGGCCAAGGAAACGAAGCGGGAGCGGAAGACCGAACGAGGACGAGGAGCCGTCTGAGAGAAGGAGATATCGGCAGATATAATTCTGGAGCCGTTGAGCTTACACCTCGAGATTTCATAAATAAAGTCTTTTTATCTTCCATCAATTTTATTCGAAAGAGTGTTTTCTTACGCCAACATCCACCTTCCACGAGCAGAGCGCTTCAGCGCTCCACGGGCACCCGAACCTACCAAAGTCCCTGAATTCCTCCACGCGCAGCCGCAACCTAGTTCTGGTGACAGCGGTGGGATTCAAAAAAAGGGACTTTGCAATAACTGAACCATCAACAACAGCAAGGACGAGATAGCTGATGCCGGCTTGTGGAAGGCTCTGGAAAAGGTGCAACCTCTCTCTCCTGGGTTTTCGCACGGTTTCCCCAGGAGCTTGGGTAAATACCAGAGAGTGAGTGACGTCAGCGGCCGTGCAAAACACCCTGCTTGTCACGTGCACCCCTGAGGAATTGTCGCTATCGAGACAAAATTCAACGAGAAGGAGAATCCAGACGGGCGAATTCAACGAGAAGGAGAATCCAGACGGGCGAATTCAACGAGGAGGAGAATCCAGCCGGGAGAACTTGACGTCGAGGAGAATTCGACAACGAGCAGCCAGGCCGGAAACCGTGGTTGGTGGTGGACCCTTGCGTGGACCGTGACAGCGTAACCCAGACAGCGCATCCCCCGTAAGTCGAAACGAAAAGGACTATTGTATTTTTATCGCGGGTAGAATGTCGCGTAAATTTACTATGTCGCGAAAGGGTAGGAACGTGCGTAGGGCCAGCTTGAGAAGTAGTGGTAACTCTTTTATTGTCGATGACCTAGCTCTCGTGCCATCTCCGACAGAATCTTCGCTCGGTCTTCCCCAAACTAGTACCCCATTATCAATTAATAATGTCTCGATACAGAGTACACCAATTAGCTCCCCTATTTTTCGCGATACGAGTGCTTTCTCCGGCGGTAACGTGTCCCCAACTATCCAAATAAGGACTGTTGATTCGATAGAACATGCTTTCATGCCTCTAAAGCTTGCCATCGACCTTGTACCACAATTCGATGGAAAATCCTGTTCCATTACTAAATTCATAAAGCAATGCAAGGTCGCCAACGATAGAATCAGGCCCGCCAAAAAAAACTTAATCTCCTTTCCTTAATTAGGAATAAAATCGTAGGGCACGCCGACTTTTTAATTTCCAACCGTCGCGAACCGGGAAATCTAGAGGAACTTTTAAGCCTTTTGAAAGTGTCGTTCACACAATCCTTCAATGTAGACTCAGTCCATAGCGAATTGAAAGAAGTACGGCAAATACATAACGAGAAAGCCGAAGTTTATGGGGCTCGTGTTAGCGAAATTTCGAATAGAGGGATAGAAGCAGCGAAAGAAAAATACACCACCGAACGTTTCATAGGGGTAGAGATCGTTCTCAACCAAGCCGCGATAACAGGTTTTATAAAAGGATTGCGCGACCGGATGCTGCGAATGATAATTTTAAAAGATAACGTGGGTACCTTGGAATTCGCCATAGCAATAGCGGTTCGTCTAGAACGCGAAACTTATGAGGTGGCAAATTAAATTAAACGAGTACAAATACGACATTGTGTACAAATCTGGTAAAGCAAACTCCAACACAGACGCATTATCCCAAACCCCGTTAAGTCCCATCCTTATCTGGAGAACTCGGGCGCGGACATCGTTGGCGCCGGCGAAGCTCTGCCCTCGAATCTCCAGACAAATCCAAACCTAGACGAAAGTTTAGATTTACACTACGAAGAACAGGTTGCTGCTGTTTCCTTGCGCGCGGGGAAGCAGTGGTTAAGAATGAGGTCGAAGACAGATTCAATAAAATTTTTAATGGTAAAGACAGTCATAACGACGACATTGACGAATACCATACTGCTGACAAAGACGAAACGCCTCAACCCTCAGCTAAAATTCACGTAGGAGGGAAGGAACCACTCTCTGATCTGGACGATACCGTGAAGAGAGTGTAGATATTCGGATTCCGTCCCGGGCATCGTGGATTTGTGGCGACTCGGGCGGCTGGAAATCGGCAATCCGGGCAAAAGGAACCGTCCAGTCACCGTTAGCGGCTATCCCGATGCCTTCGCGACGTTCTGCGTGCCCTGGGAATATCGGCAAGCCGGACAAAAGGACCCCGTCCCAGGGAAGCAGCGTTGGCGGCGTAAGGCGCGGAAAGTCCAAACGGAATGGGCTATGAGCGGGGTAGGGACGCAATCCGGAATAGGGCCGACCTCATTTAAAACCTGAAATAGAATTTCAATTAGAAAAAATTTTATAGTAACACGCTGAACGCGAATAAAACACTACCAATTAGAGTCACAGACGGAACACCAAATTCTCACCCTACTTTACTCCCAACTCTCAAAATTTCAAAGATTATCTTTACATGCGTAAAGACAACATCATGCACTTTCTCCCAACAGATTGTACATGTACTACGGAGACTAGCAAAGATCTTCTAAAACATGGGATATTTCACACCCAATCAATAGAACGATATAATGTTAACGTTGGAGACGCTTTAACCATACCCGGAAATAAATTTCATATTTTCCACCTGTTCATTAAAAATACGTCTGAGGAAAGACCAACCTTCCAGAATGTTTTAACATCACTGAAATCCCGTGAATACCTTGTAGATAAAACGAATACCAAAACCCTTAGCATCTCGAGAGTACACAATAGACTAGCAACTATTGAATGAGATCTTCTCGAACGCGCCCATAGAGTTTTCATAGACTATTTGAAGCATTACTGCACTAGAACAGATTGGGATGATTGGATTAGATTTGGAATGTTTTCATACAATACTTCTGTACACGAAACCACAGGATTCACTCCACATGAGCTAGCCTTTGCCGTTAAGGCCCTAATCCCCTCCGAATTTGCCAAACAAGAAATCCATCGCACGCTTATTCAGTATTTGAACGAATTGTTCACAAAAATTACCACTACTCAAGCTATGGCAGCGACCAACTTAAACCGAGCGAAGGAAAAAAGTAAACGGTTATACGATAAAAATGTCAATCTTCGTAAATTCAATGTAGGCGATCACGTTTATCTAGCCAGGGAACCGAAAATTTCGAAATTCGACTCCGATTGAACAGGGCCATATCGCGAAACCAATTTATATAATGAGTTAACAATAGAGATAGAGATAGGTAGAAGTAAATTCAAAACCGTCCATGCGAATAAGTTAAAACTAGCCTGTATACGATTAAACGAATAATAAATTACACTGTGCAAATAAAAACCTAAACGACCTCGGAATAGATAATCGTATCGTCAAAATCAATGTACGCGGTACGCGTAAGGTTCTAAGAATCATATTTTCCTGTAAAAATCCTCGATACGACACTTCATTTGCGAACTGCGCAGTGCTGCGCAGTAATCTCGAGTAGCATATTAAAAGTGTTACCATAGGAAACACTTTTCGAATAAGGGTAGAGGTGTTGCGTGACCACGCGAACATTGTTACGATAGCGCTACTGCGCCATAGGTTGATTAATGGCGATGAGAGGGAAATTTGAATATAAAGGTAATGTCTAGGCCAAAATCGCGGATTCGTTGTATATTTAATCGCGGCAGGAATAGCTTAGAATAAGTAAAGAAACGACAAGAGAGTTCCCACGGAAAACCTAGATGTAATCCTGATGTGCGAGACTAATTGAGGAATTTAGGCGCAGTCACGTATCTCCTCGAAGGAGTTCTCATATTTCACTTAGAAATTCGTAGTTCCAAACTCGCCAGAACAGGAAGTCATAAACCCTCGGTCAAGGGCCTCTTAGAACTTTCCCTCGGACCTCTCTCTTGCGCAGTCCCACCGTGGGACCCCGCGGTCTAGATCTTCGCGCGTAAACACCCCCACATCCCTTGTTTTGGCGGGCTCCCTCGTACACGCCACCGCCCTCATGCGCGCGCTTCCACGGTACCACCACCGCCAATCACCATCGATCTGCAACTTGGAGGGAGACCGTCCGGCGAATCAGCGTCCACCTGGAGATGCCGAATTTTCCTATTGGCCAAGGAAACGAAGCGGGAGCGGAAGACCGAACGAGGACGAGGAGCCGTCTGAGAGAAGGAGATATCGGCAGATATAATTCTGGAGCCGTTGAGCTTACACCTCGAGATTTCATAAATAAAGTCTTTTTATCTTCCATCAATTTTATTCGAAAGAGTGTTTTCTTACGCCAACATCCACCTTCCACGAGCAGAGCGCTTCAGCGCTCCACGGGCACCCGAACCTACCAAAGTCCCTGAATTCCTCCACGCGCAGCCGCAACAATAGAATTGTTGCGTGACCACGCGAACATAGTTACGATAGCGCTACTGCGCCATAGGTTGATTAATGGCGATGAGAGGGAAATTTGAATATAAAATGTAATGTCTAGGCCAAAATCGCGGATTCGTTGTATATTTCATCGCAGCAGGAATAGCTTAGAATAAGTAAAGAGACGACGAGAGAGAGTTCCCACGGAAAACCTAGACGTAATCAAGATGTGCGAGACTAATTGAGGAATTTAGGCACAGTCACGTATCTCCTCGAAGGAGTTCTCATATTTCACTTAGAAATTCGTAGTCCCAAACTCGCCTGAACAGGAAGTCACAAACCCTCCCTCTATCTTCATGTGTCAGAAGATATTCAATATCTCGAGCTCCATTACATATTTTCACTGAAAAATTAGATGGTCAGATAGTCGAGGGAGTGCTTATCGACATAATTAGCAAAAGGAATTGTTATAAACATTAAACAGCCAGACATAGTAACTTTATTAATTACATTTGCTTGATATAATATTTTTTGGTAATATTTGTGTGTTAAAAGTTACTCTGTATCTCGAGTACTATTAGCAATTTTTACTAAAAAATTAGTTGGTAGATAGACAAGGGGATGCTTGTCGACATCGTTGGCAAAAGGAATTGTTATAAACATTAAACAGCAAGAAATAATAGATTTATCAATAATTATTATCACGGCAATCGAGATCTACCGAAATTAGTTGGGGTGGGGAGCGTTGCATCACTGGCTACCTAAGCTCGCTGAGCGCGCTCAGTCAATCAGTCGGGCCGGGCCCTCCGGCAGGAGCGGATGGGCTCCGTGACCAGGAGGCTCATTCAGAGCTACTCTGGCCTACACTTGCCTACCCTGAAGCTGACCAGTGGTCCTCCAGAGCTACCCTTGCCTACCTTCAGCTGGCTTAGGGTGGACCAAGGGTCCTCCAACAGTGGTCTACCCTGTGGTTGATCAGTGGTCATCGAGAGCTACTCTGGCCTACCTGTGCTTACCTTGAGGCTGACCAGTGGTCTTCCAGAGCTACCCTTGTTTACCTTCACCTGGCTTAAGCTTAACCAAGGGTCCTCCACCAATGGCCTACCATTGTCTACCATGGTCCACCTTTAGCTAGCTTAGGGTAGTCCAAGGGTTATTTAAAACTTCCTTGGCCTACTTTAAGCTAGCTCGGGGGGGGGGGGCATGGACTCTTCAATGCTTCCTTCGTTTACCTTGGGTTCTGAGCCGGTCCAGTTTCGGTATCCGGCATGCAGTCATTACCGTGCTGATCGACTCAGAGAGGGCATTCATTGCAATGACTTCGCATCTTCGAGTGAGTCATTTTCTTACTACCTTGTTACTATATTCGTCTGTAGAAGTAGTAGTATACCGTAGTAGTAAAGTGTAAAAGTAGTTAGTTGCATGCATGGGCAGGCCTCGCCGCCCCAACCATCAGCCGAGATGGGAACGTCCGCGATTTGCACTAGCGTTGCGACAAAACCACGCGTTGCATTTAGTCGATTTTGAACAGAGATTAAAGTTAATGTTACGAAAAATTTTGTTTAGAGCGTAGCGTTCTGAATCACAAATAGTCGCGGTTCAAAATTACATTTCAATTTGATAACTGCGCTTTTAAAGTTCATATTGTTGTTGTTTTACATATAATCTAAAGTAATCGTTTTTTTGGATCTCTGTTCGTTGAATTAGCGTTGCGCACCAAAAGTTCGCGTTTGCCTTCGAGTCTTTCGACTTTTCAGGCTCCCATGCTCGAGCTGCAACGATCAACTGTGAGATGGGCACATCCGCGATTTCAAGTAGTGTTGCGAAACAAATTGTTACACGCGTTGTACTAGTATCAATTTTTAAAGTTGATGAAATGTCTAGTTAATGTTGAAAATAAATAGTCGCAATTTAAAGTAGTTCTAAAGATACCTGTTTAGAATTTTAGACGTTAGAGTTTTAAATTTCTTATTTAAATAGCATTTTAAATTCGATTTGTTGAATTAGCGTTGCGCATCGAAAGAATCGCGTTTGCAATAGAATCTTTCGATATTTCAGGCGCCCACGCTCCAGTTGCAACGATCAACTGTGAGATGGGTACTTCCGCAATATCGAGTAGCGGTGCGAAACAAATTGTCGGGATGGGGCCGAAGGAGCAGACGAGGTTTTATGCCAAAGATGCCGGACAAACTGTCATTCAAAAGGACAATCATTGCAACGTCTTCGCATCTTCGAGTGAGTCATTTTATCACTACCTTGTCGTTGTACTCATCTGTAGAAATAGAGTTGTAGTAGAATGTAAAAGTAGTTAGTTGCATGCACGGGCAGACCTCGCCGCCCCAACGATCAGCCGAGATGGGAACGTTCGCGATTTGCACTAGCGTTGCGAAAAAAGTACACGTTGCGTTAGTCGATTTTGAACAGAGATCAAAGTTAGCCTTTCTTCTAAATATAATAGTAGTCTCTATCAGCGATATAGCTTGTTTAAACTATAGCGTTGTGAAACAAATAGTCGCGATTCGTTTTGCAAAAACTGTAGAGTAATATTTTTTGGATCTCTGTTCATTGAATTAGCGTTGCGTACCAAAAGTTCGCGTTTGCTTTCGAGTCTTTCGACTTTTCAGGCTCCCATGCTCGAGCTGCAACGATCAGCTGTGAGATGGGCACATCCGCGATTTCGAGTAGTGTTGCGAAACAAATTGTCACACGCGTTGTGCTACTATCAATTTTAAAACTTGATTCAATGTGTAGTAAATGTTGCGAATAAATAGTTGCGATTTAAAGTAAATCTAGACATACAGATGTACAATTTTCAACGTTGGAATTCTAAATTTCTTATTTAAATAGCAATTTGAATTTTGATTTGTTGAATTAGAGTAATCTTTTTTGCATCTCTGTTCGTTGAATTAGCGTTGCGCACCAAAAGTTCGCGTTTGCTTTCGAGTCTTTCGACATTTCAGGCGCCCATGCTCGAGCTGCAACGATCAACTGTGAGATAGGCTCATCCGCGATTTCGAATAGCGTTGCGAAACAAATTGTCACACGCGTTGTAATAGTATATATTTTCAAACTTGACTTAATGTCTAGTTAATGTTGCGAATAAATAGCCGCGATTTAAATTATTTTTAGAAGAACCGATCTAGAATTTTAGACCTTAGAGTTTTAAATTTCTTATGTAATTTGTAAGAATGGTAATACTTAATTTTGTAAGACTTTCAAAGTTCAACGTTATCAAATTGATACAATACTTTGGTCTAGAAATTGATATTTTTCAGGAAATTGATATTTTTCAGGAAATTGATATTTTTCAGGAAATTGATATTTTTTCAGGAAATTGATATATTTGTCTTCAAATTGTTATTTATTTCAGGAAATTGTTATTTATTTCAAGAAATTATTTATTTCAGGAAATTGTTATTTATTTCAGGAAATCGTTATTTATTTCAGGAAATTGTTATTTATTTCAGGAAATTGTTATTTATTTCAGGAAATTGTTATTTATTTCAGGAAATTGTTATTTATTTCAGGAAATTGTTATTTATTTCAGGAAATTGTTATTTATTTCAGGAAATTGTTATTTATTTCAGGAAATTGTTATTTATTTCAGGAAATCGTTATTTATTTCAGGAAATTGTTATTTATTTCAGGAAATTGATATTTATTTCAGGAAATTGATATTTATTTCAGGAAATTGATATCTATTTCAGGAAATTGATTTTTATTTCAGGAACTTGATATTTATTTCAGGAACTTGATATTTATTTCTCGAAATGGATATTTATTTCTGGAAATGGATATTTTTATCTTGAAATCAATATTGCTCGGATCGGAGTTCCCTCAGGGACTCACCCACGGGATGGGGCCCGTGAGTGGGTACGGGGACTCGCGTCCCCGCGGGCACCCGAATCGCCTATAGGTCGTTGCGTCCACAAATCATTAGATTTGGGCTCGATGTGGTTTCGATTTTGTTTCGACTGGTTTTCGATTTGGTGTCGATTTTGTTTCAACTGGTTTTCGATTCTGTTTCGATTCTCTTTCAATTGGTTTTCGATTCTGTTTCGATTTGGGCCGTTCATCTTGCTCTTGTTAGTCAGAACGAACGAAGAAAATTCATCAAAGGAAGAAAATTCATCGAAAGAAAAAAATTCATCGTGCGAAGAAAATTCATCGAAGGAAGAAAATTCATCGTGCGAAGAAAATTCATCGTGCGAAGAAAATTCATCGTATGAAGAAAATTCATCGTACGAAGAAAATTCATCGAAAGACGAGGATTCGTCGAACGAAGACTCCAGATTATTCTTATGTTAGTTTTAGTGCGAGCGTTAGTTATTAAGATTGGCAATCGTCGTTGTAATTATGTCGAGTAATTATTGCCGTAACTCGACTTTGCTCGCCTCGTTTCCTGTCTCCGACACAGCCTTCTGCTGTGTCGGCCTTGCTTGCGGGTCCTGAGCTGGTCCAGTTTCGGTATCCGGCGTGAAGTCATTGAGAGGGATGTCTAAGAGACTCGTTCACTCGTCTTCTGACGATCCTCTGTGTTAACGTAATCCTGGGCACGCCATGTTCTCATGTCACGCAGTAGCGCCAGAAACCGTTTGAGCGCATCTCTTTGCCATCTTTCTTGGTGATGGAGTGACGGGTATCAGGCTGGTCGGCTCAGGACTTGTAAGCACTGAACGCGTCGCGTCACCCTTAAACCAGAGCCTTCTGCTCTGGTTCGATCTTGTTTGTCTCTTTGAAAGAATCAGAGCCTTCCGCCTGATTCGCCCTTGATCCCTCGTGGATCGGAGACTTCTTCTCCGATTTACACTTTGCCCCGCAATAATTACTCGACATACGCTAACTGGAAAAGAAGTCTTTTCCGTGAAAAAGACTATTTTTCCATTTAGCGACCTGCGAAACTTAGTTTCTAAGAATCTTCGTTGTAAGAAAGGGAGACAGAACGAAGGGAGACTTCGTTCTGACTCCTTTTCGGGTCTCTTGTGCAGCAACCTCCTCGTGGTGAGACCTGGGCAATCGATATTATCCACAATTCGCAAAATGCTATAACCTATAAATTATAGTATCTTGCATGTAGTGGATAATATCGAGCTAATAGCTGCACATTTAGAGCTTGCGTAAATATGTATTTTATATTAGAATGTAAGACTTAATAATTTCTTCGTTTTCCTTTGTTCAGGTATTCCAGGTTCAGCATTTTTTTCAATTAATAATAGAAATACGGAATTTCAATTTCAGAATTGAAATGCAAAAAAAATTTTTTTTTTATGTCATTTTTTTAGATATCAAGGTCAGCTTGACTTTTTTAAATGGAACCACCCTTTTTTAAACACCTACAATGATAGTCCCTTTCATTACGAATTCAGTGACTATAATTACACAAGGTCATTCAATGTCGCGGACAGAGTGCAACATTCCTTCAAAGCCCGTTTACAAGCATGTATCGATGTTAAATCTTATACGTTTTCTCTGTCCTTGACCTTGAATGACCTTGGACTAATTATAGTCACTGAATTCCTAATGAAAGGGACTATCATTGTAGGTGTTTAATAAAGGGTGGTTCCATTTAAAAAAGTCAAGGTGACCTTGATATCTCTAAAAAAATGACGTAAAAACAAAATTTTTTTTGCATCGTGTCAGCCCTATTGTACCATACAACTTTGTCCTTACCATATTTTACGTATCTTTAGAAACAACAAAGATATTTGAGGTACAAACGTTAGGTGACTCACCCTGTACAGTACAAGGATAGCAAGGGTCTCGGAAATTAGATACCACACATCGACAACGCAAAGATGTGAATCTTTAGACAATACACGTGATGAATAAAACATCAATCTAGCGGACAGGATTCCTAAAACATCCTATTTTCCGTTTTCAAGAAACAGCAATATTCGCCAGCCTGTTGCCCGTCGAGAAGCTATGCAAGAAAGTGAGTCGCTGACGTAGCTTCTCTCTCGGCCAGCCTAGCCGTGCCGTGGTACACTCACACCACTCGGCCGGCGTGTACGTGTGCCAACGGTGATTGCAAGGGTCGCGAGGATCCTAACTACGCCTAAATAAAGCAAAAGAATGATGTGTTTGCTGTCAAACGCGCTGGATAAAGGGTAAATCTAGTGCGCTTGACTAGACCGAAGTCATACTTTTGCGTTCTTTAGCCGCAGTTTCGGATATTCGAAAGCATGTTGCTCGCACTCACACATCGCTTGGCCGGCGTGTACGTGTGCCAACGGCGATTGCAAGGGACCGCGAGGATCCTAACTACGCCTAAATAAAGCAAAAGAATGATCTGTTTGCTGTCAAACGCGCTGGATAAAGGGTAAATCTAGTGCGCTTGACTAGACAGAAGTCATACTTTTGCGTTCTTTAGCCGCAGTTTCGGATATTCGCCAGCCCGTTGCCCGTCGAGAAGCTATGCAAAAAAGCGAGTCGCTGGCGTAGCTTCTCTCTCGGCCAGCCTAGCCGTGCCGGGGTACACTCACACCACTCGGCCGGCGTGTACGTGTGCCAACGGCGATTGCAAGGGCCCACGAGGATCCTTACTACGCCTAAATGAAGCACAACAATGATCTGATTGCAATCAAGCGCGCTAGGCAAAGGGTAAATCTAGTGCGCTTGACTAGAGAGAAATCATACTTTTGCGTTCTTTAGCCGCAGTTTCGGATATTCGCCAGCCTGTTGCCCGTCGAGAAGCTATGCAAGAAAGCGAGGCGCTTGCGTAGCTTCTTTCTCGGCCAGCCTAGCCGTGCCGCGATACACTCACACACCACTCGGCCGGCGTGTACATGTACTAAGGGCGATTGAAATTATTTCGAATATTGAAAACCGCACCTCGATATGTTCAAGAAATAAACAAACTATATTATTTTTGCGCGGTCGTAATTTACGCCGCCGGAAATTATCATACTCTTTCTTCTATACCGGACAGACTTTACTGTCCACTCGAAATCTGCGTTGTGTTACAGCCACATATCATCTGTACTGCTTCGTCTTCGACAACGGATCGAGCATGAGCTGATAATGCAAGATACTTTACTTTTTATATTTTCAAGTACATAGCAGTTTTGTCATATTTCAATAATATATTTTGTGATGTTTCAGTTACAGTCACATATCATTTGAACTCCTGGATCGTCGGGAGGATGATGCAGTTCACGTAGAACGAGACGGCGAATGAAGCAATCTTAATTTATAGCAATCTCAATAAATGACATTTATTAACATAATTTATATATACATATATGTTTGGTATATTAATAAATTATTTGTACATGTAGTTTAATTTTCATTTATCTATATACACCCATCGCTCCGCGTTCCATGAGTGAAGTCTGTCCGGTATAGAAGAAAGAGTATGATAATTTCCGGCGGCGTAAATTACAACTTCGCAAAAATAATACCGTTTGTTTATTTCTTGAACATATCGAGGTGCGGTTTTCAATATTCGAAATAATTTCAATCGCCGTTAGTACATGTACACGCCGGCCGAGCTATGTGTGAGTGCGAGCAACATGCTTTCGAATATCCAAAACTGCGGCTAAAGCAAAAGTATGACTTCTCTTTGGTCAAGCGCACTAGATTTACCCTTTATTCAGCGCGTTTGACTGCAAACAGATCATTCTTTTGCTTTATTTAGGCGTAGTTAGGATCCTCGCGAACCCTTGCAATCGCCGTTGGCACACGTACACGCCGGCCGAGTGGTGTGAGTGTACCACGGCACGGCTAGGCTGGCCGAGAGAGAAGCTACGCCAGCGACTCGCTTTCTTGCATAGCTTCTCGACGGGCAACAGGCTGGCGAATATTGCTGTTTCTTGAAAACGGAAAATAGGATGTTTTAGGAATCCTGTCCGCTAGATTGATGTTTTATCCATCACGTGTATTGTCTAAAGATTCACATCTTTGCGTTGTCGATGTGTGGTATCTAATTTCCGAGACCCTTGCGATCCTTGTAGGTACACGTATGTTACCTGCGTTATCGACTGCGTCGCTATGTTGATCTGTCGCGTCGTTGTGTCGACGACGGCAGCAGCATCGACAAGAGTATCACTGGTCGGTGGCAGCACTCATCGAATACAGATATCAGCGCTCGTAGCGACAAATGCCGGAACTATGTCTTTCTCAAAGTCTACTTTTTACGCCTAAAATACGTAAATAAATAACATAATAGACGTTTCATCAATATTGTATGTGCCCTCGCTACCGGGCGTGCATCCAGGTGTCTCTATAAGAACCCTAAATCTCCAGATACTTAAAGATTCAACATGTCGTGACGTCACGCGGCCTACAACGATTTCTGATGGACAACATGCTGCCGAATATCCCAAAGTACGCCTCAATATCGCAAAAGTAGGCTGTCTCTATAGTCAAGCGCACTAGATTTATCTTTCATTTAGTGGACGTGTATACTCAAAACTCCTACTTTTGCGTTTTTTCGCCGTCAAAAGCGGCGCCCCGGAACCTTGAAATAGCTTGAAATCTCGTACAAGTTCCTCTCTGCTCGTATACGTATAGGCTAATCTAGCGGAATGTGTGTGTGCCACACATTCTCATTCGAGCTTCCCCTAGCGACCGCTTGGAACGCTTCGATCAGGAGTCCGCCCCCTTAAGGGCCAGAGGTAGTCACGTGACTTTACAAGTCGCGGAGGTCGGTATCTGCCGTACAGTTTCCTTTACAGAATTGGTATTATCTACAAACGTGTAGCTGATTGATGAATACGAGATGGAGCTACCGTCGCATTCTGTTTAGAATCAGAAAGAGAACTCGATTGTCGTTGCAACACAAGAAGTATGTGACAAGGAAGCTAGATTTTACTGCGTTGTCAGCGTTTCAAGAGCAATGTTGCCGCATCGCATTCGTATAAACACCGTTGACACTTGCATCGAAAGCGTTCGAACTGGTTCGAGCGGTTTCTTCTCTTCCTTTCGGATCTGTCGAAATTGCGAGACTTACTACTTCGTAATTTAAAATATGGAATTTTCAATTGTAAATAAGTGTATTAAACGATCATTTGAATATTCGTTGACTTGTTTAAAAATCTTCTGACTTTTTTAAACTTTTTAAAAAAAGTATAGATTTACAAATTATGTTTTGTATGTATTGTTAACATATGTTAACATATCAGTATAATTGATTTGAATTTTAATACGAAGAGTATTATTTTCCGACGTGGAAATGAAAGGTATAAACAATCACGGCATGACAATTGTTTCATTGTAGACAACAAACATAAAAAAAACCTGACCGCAAAGATTTAAAAAATAATCATTATTATAAAAAAACAAAAGCCCGACTGCGAAAAGAACTAAAAAGATAAGACAAATAAAACAATAAAAATAAAACAAAAAACTAATTTATTGAATAAAATATTGATAATAAATAAAATAAAAAGTAAAATATAAATATAGAGTATAAATTATTAATAATTCTTTTCGCAGTCAGATTTTTTGTTTTATTAATAATATTTTTTATTTCTATTTCTTTAGCATATGTCGTGGTCAGACTTTTTTATTTGTTTCGTTTGCTACGAGCGTAAATTGCCTCATCTGGACACAGAGTTGGACATTATTTACATAAAAAATTATTTAAATAACGATTCGAATAAAATATACTTTATCTTTATTCGTTATTCGAAAGTTCGAATAAAAAAATATCATTATTCTACAAGTATCGAATAAGTAACTTTATTCGACGAGAATTTATCCGACGAATAAAGATAATTTTTTATTCAAAGCCGTTTTATTCGATATTCGAATAATTTTTTCGTCCATTATCTGTATCTTTTATTTGAAGATCGAATAAATTTTCGAATAACTTTTGTTTGACGAGCGCAGAACTTCAAAGCCCCAGCGACTGACAAACGGCCTACAATATATGAAGAAGAGTCGAGCATTATTGTTAATTTATGCTTTTACATTTTTAATAAAAAAAATATTATTAATACGAACAAGTTTTTGTGCTTATCCCGATGAAAATGAGTCCAAACACGACATCATTTGGACTATCTTCAATAAGATTTTAATTTTTATCGTAATATTACGTAACAATGAAACTTGTTCGATTACACTCGAATTTGAACTCATTTTGATCAGGAAAATCCGCTCCATTCGCTCGTCGCAATTTTATGATGATATATTGAAAAATCTAAAAATTTAAACTTTCATCCGTGCGGGATTCTCCATCTGCATACATTGTATGTCGTTTGTCAGTCGCTGGGTCTTTGAAGTTCGACGCTCGTCTCCTCGAGGTGGAGGAAGAGGAGGAAGAACGTCGGCAAAACATGTTGTTATTTTTAAATAATGAGTAGTTTTTTAAAATAAACAAACATGAAAATACGTCCTATATCGTTACTATATTCTCCATGTTATGCCTTTGAATGAAAGATACGGATAAAAGATGAAAAAATTATTCGCTTCGAATAAAAAAATTTATCTTTTTTCTCGATGAATAAAATTCGTAAGAACAACGAATGAAAAATTTTTAATCTTTTATTCGTTATTTTAAATTTTTATTTAGGTAAATATTTTGCCCAACTCTGTCTGAAGAAGCTCTAAAGGTTCGACAAGGAAAGCGATAAGGTATAACGAGAGTGAACAAGATAGACATACAATGACCAGAGACCGCGATCGAGCTCCAGCACTTGAAAAAAGTTACTAATTATTACATTGCACACGTGCAATAACGAAAATATCAATTTCCATCATTTTGTCAGATTTTGATAGAATATGTTGTAGTCTTTAGCGATATATGAACATATCTCTAAGGATTTTTCAATCCTTCAATCAGTTATTTATTAAATTATAACTGTTGAACTACTAAACTCTGATAAAAATAGATGGTGACAAAATATTTGTTTTTCAACTAAAATTATTTTTATCATATACTTTCATGTATCTACTGTATGTATTTAAACGATTATTTTCATAGACTTGGTAATTCAATTGTTATAATTTAGTGAAAATGGTTAACACTTTATTTTCTAGACCTGTAAAATTAACAATTTTTAAAATTTTGAAAAATCCTTTGCAATATGTTCATATCAATTTATTCAAATTTCATTAAAATCTGAAACAATATGTAATACAAAAAGTGTCCGACTTCGTATGGAAAATTTTACATAAACTATAATAAAAATTTAGTGCGAAAATTTAGTTTGAAAATTTAGTATGAAAATAATATATAGTACATAGTAAATTATCCAAATATAATGAGTTATATTTATCATATTTATAAGCCAATTCTTCTTTCTTTTTTGTATAATATGGTACTGTATGAAATTTCATCGGTATAAAAATTTGAACGCAATTTCATATGATACACATTGCTTGCATGAGTCCGAAACATCAAACTGGCGGAGTATTTGCATGTATAAGAAAGTTATATACATATACAGACATACACAGAAACATGTTGCTGATGAGCGAATAGGCGTCAAACATAACCACAATCTAATCTTGCAGTTTGCTTCAATTCCACGTCGACAGTCTTTCTACTTAGACGCCACCTGAAGAACTTCAGCTCAACTAAACTTGTCACATTTTTTGCTCTATATTATCGATATCCTCAGATATCATGCATTTCTGACACGCCTATTGCGCGCTTCAAGTTTTCGCCTTTATTTCGCAAGAGAATCAAGACAAAATATAGCTCAATTTGTAGCTGGAGATCTCGGCTAGTGCGCTCTGGTCACTAAAACATCCAGAAAACTCATCTAATGGCATAAAAATGCTTACATTCCACGGCGTGCGCATCGTAAATTTGTTAGCCTACTTCTAACGCTTATATTACCAAATATCTGCATAGTCTCGGCACCTCATGACCAGAGCGCACTAGATTGAACCTTCCTCTTTCGAATAAGCCCCTTACCAGCGACAAAATATCCTTTTAAGAGGACGAAAACTTGTGACTCGTAAAACCACGTAAAACCATAGTTTTGTCGGTAATGTAGTCGTTCTACCTTTCGGAAGGCTAAAGATGAAGTAGGATCTTGTCCAAGCTGAAAATGAAGTAGGAGCTGATTCAGGCTAAATTTAGACTAGGGGGCAGCAGTATACCGGGTACGGCAAACCCGGGCATGAGCACTCTCATATCTTCTCTGGTATATATGACTGTGCAGGGGTAGAAAACACAAGTTTTATTTACACAATACAAAAATATTTATCCCAATTTTAATGAAAATTTTAGAAAACGAGAACTATTTTCATTTCTTCTAATTTACAACTATATGAAAATGTAAATAATATTTGTTAGTTTAAATTTTATATATGTATATTTCATCCAAATTTTCCAAATGCATCTATGTTACGTATACACCTTGTTTGTCTATTGTTGTGAAAGTATTCTTTTACAGAATAAAAGTTATTGCTTCAAACGGATCAGTTTGTAACTATAATTATTGCTTTTTATTAAAAAATATAATTTTAGATAATATGTGATTTTAATGGTGTTATGTTTTAAAATTTTTAAGGTTACGTTGTAGTGGAGAAATAAGCAAATAATCCAACTGAAAGCAATAAGTGGTAATATGACCTTTGAACAAATGTACGCAGTAATAATATTTATAGTGTAGTAATGCACTTTTCTCGTCGAAAATAGTGACAGTTGATATGTAAATATACACGTCAGCAATATCATGGCTTGTGCAAAAGATGAGGTAATAAAACAATTGTTTATTAAACCGTTGTATTCGTTTATCCATTTAAAACAATAAATATAATATACCTACTTTATCATTTATAAATAATAATGCCTTTCTATACCTTTCTCATAACTATGAAGAAATGAAAATGTAAAGTTTGCAAAATTACTGGCATTCATAATAATTATTTATAAATGATGGGTTCAGAAGCCAATAAGTGTAAGTCCAATTTTCTCTGAAAATAATGCATGCTTTATAATCAATACTTTCGGTTGCTATCAATATTTTTGAATGTAAACAATAAACTATAGAGGCTATCGTATATACATATGTTGACCACTAAATAGCAAAACAAAATTTTTCAGTGGATAATCGTAGCAATTTACTCTCGTATCGTTTAAGAAATGATTATATGTTGTATTTATAACCTAATAAGTAAAAACTTAAAACCTAATGATTGTAAATATTCACCTAATGACAAACAAAATTTATTTGACTCTAATGACAAGCAAGTTACAGGATTCTCAAATTTAAGACATTTCCGAAACTGTCTTTAGGATTTCAAATCTTTTCAAAATTGGTTCAAAAGGGAAACGATTGTAATTTAGAAGGGAATAATGTTAGAAGTTAGAAGTGCATAGGATACCACTTTTTTATTATAATATTAACCATTTACTATAATATTACTGATTAGTTTACCAATTTACATTATATGTGTCAATAATGTTACAATTACATGATACATAAGAACAACCGTACTAAATAGGTTAGTAAAGTTACATATTGGAATATAATTGAATTATACATACAATGTTATAGATTGTAGAAAGGTTCCAAATAAAATAAAGGATTTTGGACTGGAAACATTTAATGTATATATTCTTTATCGATTATCAGACCTGCGATTGTATGCTCGATTTGATTTAATACTTCTTTGTATTGATATTCTTCAATATATTATGGAAAGTTTTGTGTTAAATGCAAAACAAAAATATTACAACAAATGTGATAACAATGGTAATATGTAATAATGTGTAGTCAACGGTGTGTTATTTCTTTCAAGTATTGTTTCTTCATAGTGTAGTCTTCATACTTATTGTTAGTAAATACATATACATATTTACATAAGTATTTCAATTACCATTCCTTTCTAGAACTTTTTAAAATCACTAAGACAATTTTTTCTTTCTAGAAGCATATGTATATATTTTTCAAACAAATTCAATTATGTATGTTTAACAAGGGATGGATTCCAATTGTCCAACATCTTTTTAACATGCTTTTGTACGATAATAGTATACAAATCTTTAATGATGTATAATGAATCTGAAATATTATTCACTTGGTATTTTTGAAGATATAAGCAATTAATGTTAATTACCGCTTAGAAATGATGCAAGATTACTTTATATCGCATTTTAATGGTCTTTCATATTTAATAAAAAAATGTATTTCATACTTATTACCAGGGTTGGGCACATTTCATTTGAGATAAGATAACAAATAATCATTTCAAGTGAGGAATTATTATAAATACTTTACTATTTGTATTTTACAGATAAGTTAAATAATTTTTTTTTTATTTGGCGTTTAAATCAAATAAATTGTTTTCAAATATTATTTTATTTGAATAGTTTTTTATTTTAATTACACTGTTTATCTAAAATAATAAATAAATTATTGAAGTAACTAAATTGATTATTAGTACGAATTATTTGATTAAACGAAAAATGAAATAAAAAATAATTTTAAAGAAGTTATTTGGCTGTTCAAAGAAACTAACGTATGATTAATTAAAATTACATGTAGCTGAATAGGATAATATATTATTTTAACGATTATTTTTTAAATAATTTTTTTCGATAATACCGAAGCCTGCTTATTACGTTAGGAAGTAATATTATGTTTGTAACGACAGAATGTATAATAAAATGCTTGATTTTCCTTCACTTTTTATAATTTTGTTTATTCACGTTACCATCGAAAAATCATAGCTTCAACGATCAAACGCACCGAAGATAGATGTGATGAACCAATTATATTATCTTATATAAAATATTATGTAATATATCAATTAGGATTGAGACATTATAGATAAGAAGACTTTACTTATGTTTCTGCGCTCAAACTGTAAAGATGTACTTTGATAAAAACAGGCTTGGGCATTATCGAAATAAACTATTAGAAAAATAATCGTTAAGATAATATATTATCCTATTTGGCTATATATCATTTGATGTAATCATCTGATAGTTTCTTTGAACAACTAAATAACTTTTTTAAAATTATCTCATTATTTGAATTTTGAATGAAATTAATCAAATAATTCGTACTAATAATTAATTTTGTTACTTCACTAACCTCTTTATTGAAATGCCAAATGAAAATAAAGATTTTGTTATTTGTGCGCATTCCGAAGACGCTTCATACTTAAGAAACAATTTATTTATTTCATAGTAACAAGAACAAGAATTACTTTAAAATCAAACAACAACTTTTATTTTAAAGGGAATAGCCGGATAAGATGGTTAAAAGTGCCCTTGAAACGAATTTTATCGACGATGGATCATTCGATAGGGCATTAAGAAAAACTGTGCAAAATTTCAACCCTGTATCTCGATTGAGAGGGTAGTTATGGAGTAAAATCGAAAAATCAGTTTTTGGCCTATTTTCCATAGTTAATGATGTTTAGAAATTCTGGTAAAAATCTGACACATGCCATGAACCCAAATGCATACTTTACAATTGGTTTCAGATTTTTAAATTGAAAATCCTGCTTGTAAAAAATCAAAAACCTCAAAAAAATCGAAAAATGCAGATTTCACATGGAAGTTCTAGATTGACGTAATTTATATTTTTACAGTACCGATATATTGTTATAGTTATTATTCATGACTTTTTTCAGATTTTTTGGTTTGGTGCGCCGTTGCTAAAAAAGATAAAAACCGATTTTTCCGATGTTTTTTCCGTGAAGAACTAGGCTAACCTTCAAATTGTAACATTTTATTTATCCTGTAAGCCTATTGGATACTGATAAACCTTGAACATTTCACAGAAATAATTAAAAAATTAACTTGATTAGTATTCTGCTATGTCAGCGCATAACATCTGAAAATATTAACCATGTTTCCAACAGCTCGATTGGGTCAGCGCATTAGGCGCTCGACTGTGGACATGCTTATACCTTTATAGGTTCGCGCCCGGCATAAGTCTACTTTTTTTTTTATTTAATCAATTCTTTCTTTTTTTCTAACTATTCTAGCGCGGTATCGCTGCCATATGCCTGGGATTCCCCAGGTCTCGGTCTTTCCAGTTTGGACACCCTGGCAGCGTCGCGAACACCTCCTCTCTGTACCCGCGTGTCTGCACATTTTGCACCACCCGTGCCCTTGCGATTTGCTGGGCCCGATTCCTAGTTTTTAGTCTTAGTTTCCGCCCACCCTCAATTTCCCTGGAGTAGGGGCAAGTTTTTTTTATCAGGAATTAGATGAATTTACAGAGTTAACAAGAACCTCGCAGCATCGACTCTCCTGTATAGCTTAGACGCAGGCAGAGAAGTTAATTCTCATCGTATTAGTTTTGTTTTACTTAGGCAACATAACGTATCATTATACTTGTATAGTTACTTTAGTTCAAGTGTTTGTAGATATAGTTATGTTACCAAAGCTGTTGTTTAGTTCTGTCAAGTGGAAGGTGCTCCTTCGAGATAGTTATTTAAATCATTCAAGGCCAGAACAATCATTCGGATCAACCACGAGCGTGAATAGATTGCATTCGTTAGTATCTGTGTAAAAAGGGAATATGTCTCATTGGCGTTCATTACATCATATTCTGAAGAAAAGAAGTGGGAGAATTTATCATAAAGATTTGTATCTATTCCTTTCCAATCTGTGCGTATTGATTTGAGTTTAAAGGTTTTTTTACGATATACATATTTGCTTAAGTAAACATTTATGTATACCAGGAAGTGATCAGAACCCAAAGTCTCTTCATCGATTGTGACATTGATTTTTTCAATTAGGTTTGTAGACGGGAATATTAAATCTAGATTCGAAGCTGTTGAGACGTTAGTACATGTCTGATAATGGATAATAGAATTGTAATTGTGAAGAAACAAATTAGGGTTATTGTAGCTGCTAAGTAACCTTTCACCATTGAGATCGCTATTCTTACAATTCCAGCTTATATGGTGAGAATTAAAATCACCCATAAAAATAGTATGGTTTTGATTACACTGTCCAACAGCCAAAAAACGTTTCAATTCTCACTACGCGATTCTTGTAGAGGTTTTCCGCGCTGATTACGAATCTGTTTTTAATTTTTCACCTAGACGCACAGTTTTTGAGAAATTTAATACTCGTATACCCCCGTCAAAATCACAGCCTACGGGACAAGATGGAGAACCCGCGAGCAGCAGCGCTGCCGCTCGGGATACAGTGCGGTAACCCCGCACGACAGCAATAGCCAGCCTGCGTTCTATCCGGCACAGCAGCCTCTGCGTGTTGCTGTACCTCCTGGCATTGACATCGTGCGCCCACACAGGGGCTCCATAAAGGACGACTCCCCGCACCATTCCCGCGTACAAGCGCTCCACCCGTCCACAGGGGCCCCCGAGATTTGGGAGGAGGCGACCGAGCGCAGCGGTCATCCCCTCCACTCGGGGAGCAAGGAGCTCAAAGTGGCCGTCATACTGCCACAGACCGTCGACTTCGATTCCCAGGTACCGCATTTCGGACCCGGTCTCGACCGCGCCACCTCCCACGGCGACCCAGACCCGGGGAGGCGGCCCTAGCCGGGAGTCGTTGCTGTAGAACCACAACGCTCTGGTCTTGAGGGGTGACACTTCTAGGCCCAGGGCCCGGATCGCCTCCACCGCGCGCCGTTCTCCGCTCGTCGGACAGTGCTCCTCACAGGCGTCCCATTGGCCAGCACCAGCGTGTCATCCGCGTAACACGTCAGGCTGACCCCGGGAGGCATCGCGACCCGAAGCATTCTGTCATACGCGAGGTTCTACAGCAACGGGCCTAAAACCGACCCGTGCGGAACCCCCCGTACGACCCCTCTCTCCTCCATGCCGTACCGGCCCGGAAACTCCATCTCTCTGTCAGAGAGGTAGCTCTCCAGGATACGGGGGCACCTCGTGGAAGACGAGGGTCTCCCTAATCCTACCTCAGGGGATGGAGTTGAACGCGTTGGCGATATCCAAGGATATCGCCAGAGCAACCCCACCCCCTCGCGCCGTATCAACGGTAGAGCGACCCTCCCGGAAGCCGAACTGCGTCTCGTGGAGTCCCGGGACACCTCTCTCCAACAGGTGCCGGACGAGGCGGGCAGCAATCATCCTCTCAAAGAGCTTTCCCGCCTCGTCGAGCAGGCAAATGGGCCGGTACCATGAGGGTGAGTCTTCAGGTTTATTCTTCTTCGGAAGGAGCACCATCCGACTCCGCCTCCACAGCGGGGAGTATTCCCCCTCCCTCAGGCAATTTGTATACAATTGTCGGAGTTCGGGGGCAAGGACCTTGGACACCAAGGCCAACACACAGCCATGCACCCCGTCCGGGCCCCCATCCTCCCGACGCTCTTCTTGAGCTCGTCGACCGTCACTGCCGACTTCGCCGACCATGGGTGAAGCCCCTGGTCCAGCGAGGAGGTGGTGCATTGTCCCCCGTCACGCGGGAAGAGGACCGCAACCACCTCCTCCAGGAGGAGCGTGTCCATCCTCTCCGTCAGAGGGGGCGCCCAGCCGTGCAGCTTGTTTATTACCACCTTATAGGGGTGCCCCCAGGGGTCTTCTCTTGTTTGTTCCTTGCTTTGGTCCGCGGTGTATCACCATCGCTCGGCTGCTGTCGCGCGCGGCCGTCTCTGTCAATACGCCTCTAGATCGCGCTCTGATTGGTCCGTGTTTTTCGTTAATAACTCCTTAACAAAGTCGAAACGCCCATTTTTGCAAAGGAAAATGTCGCTTCAAATGGCTTCAGGAACCTCCCCTTTGAAGGAACCGTGATGAGTATGGGACACCCTGTATATATATATTATATATATATTATATATATATATATAAATATGTAATTTTTATTGCAAAAACGGAAAAGTTTACAATTTTTTTCACTACATTATTTGTTAGGTCATAAAGAACACATTTACTCAGTATAAACCCCATCTGCTTGAATGACCGCCTCCATTCTCGGTCTGGAGAGTGCGCAGGCCCGTTTTAATGAGTCACGGTCCATATCGGCGAATGCCGCTTCAATGGCGGCTCTCAATGATGCGACGTTTGGATGTCTGAACTTGTTAGTGACCCTTTCAACCATGCTCCATACGTAGAAGTTCAAATGATTTAAATCTGGGCTGTTGGGAGGCCAAAATTCTTTGGACCAAAACATGTCGACGTTGTCCGACAACAAATTTTGCACCAAATGACTTGTGTGCGCGGGCGCACCGTCCTGCTGGAAAACATACGGCATTCCAGACGATACAGTTTCCATCCACGGCTTCACCACATTTATCAGAATTCAAATAAACTTCTTTTGTGACATTTTACCCTTTATTAACCCCTTGCCGTACTATTTTCCTTACGGTTAGAGTGATTAGAACGTCTTTATCCCCAAAAATGTCGCAAAACAGATAAGAAAATTTATATTTTTTGTATGGCTACATTTCCTTTAATGTTTAAATATTGATGACAAAAGAATAAAATTTTATTTCGTCTAAATAGGAAGATGCACACTTCATATTTGTTAGACTTTGTTTAAAATCTACATCACGAGTCTGACTCGTTAAAGTAAGGCAAGGGGTTAAAGAAATGCGGTGGCATGACATCACCCTCACTGGACACAACACTTAGTACGTGAACATTCGCCGGAAATTTCGTTCTGGAAACAATCGGGACATCTTCAGGATCATGGCCGACCCAGCGATCATTCCTTCGATTGATTTTCATATTGACAGTAAAAATCTTTTCGTCAGAAAAAAACTTGAGGCGTTCGGCAGTATTGTTTCGTAAAGAACACAAAAGCAAGTTACAGCGTTCAACTCGCTTTAACCTGGCAGCTTCCGAAAACATCTGTCTCACTTTAATCATGTAAAACTTGTAGCGGAGGTCCCCCTCGACGATTCGACGCATAGTTTTTTCACTCACACCGACAACCGACGACAATTTTCGGATCGACTGCCCTGGATCCGCCAAAATCAGCCCCTGAGCCCTTTGAATGATTTCGGACGTACTCACAACACACTCCTTCGAGTGGGTTTTCCTTGCCGGTGTTGCAAAACCTTCGTTGAACTTCTCCGACTTGTTATACTTCGCGACAACATCATACACAGTCGATCTTGGGTTCCCGAAGAATGGAATGATTTCGCACTTGGTTTTAACATTGCGACTGTTTCGAAGTTATAAATGTTTAGTACATGCGTCAAGCTAATTGGACGCCAATCGCGAACTCTCGAAGTGGTATAGAACGGCAGGAAATTCAAATTAAATTTTGCCCGGATTTTGCGGTTTCCTTTCGAGGAGCATACTTTAGACATTCTAGTTGGATTTGAGAACGCACTGACCCAATGACGCTGATGCGCAAAAAAGCGCATCGACCACGAGTTAACTCGTGACTGGTCAACAATGTGTTAAATAGCATTCCCCGAGCTGCATTTAAACACTCGGCGTTTAGATATATCTTATTATGTAATAAAATTCTAATAGCGGTAGACAATAACAAAAAGTGATGCGGGTCTAATGCGAAAGTCATTAGAAACGCCTAAGTTAGGGATTCCTAACCTGTGCCGCACGTGGCCCTAATGAGGATTGCCGAACGCGTGCCTAAATTAGATAAATAATAATAACAGAATATATTAAACTTCTCAGTTTTTGTTTTGTTAAATGAATTGCTTTGATTCTGTGTAATTTTCCTGGTTGTTCAGCGGGCGATCAACGTGTTAAATATAATTAAACTCGATATAATAAAACAGTTTTCCCTATATATGCATTTATCTTGCTTAGGGGCAATGGAAAAATTACTCGGTCATTGCTGCGAGATACCGTTCGGAATGCCAGATAAAAATAAATTGTTAAGAAGAATGACATCTTCAGCAAAGAAAAATGTATATATATATATATATATATATAAATATATGAATATACAAATATATAAACATATAAATTGTCACGGACTTTTCGTTCTACGCTCTCGGAAGAAGGGTAAACGAACGGTCCCTCCAGGGAGGTTCAGGGCGGTTGCGCGCCGTCGTATCCCTGGGACAAAACGGCGGTCAAGACGGAAAATATTACAGACTTTTATCGACAGATCAGCAAAATCGGGCGCCAGACGCGTTTCCGCGTCAACGGTACGAATTCGGCACAAAAGAATCGCGAGTACGCGACAACAATCGGTAAGCGACAGGATCCAGGTTTTCCATAAACGAGTAGGATGTCAGGGAACGTTCCCCGCGACGGGAAGGGGCTCCCGAAAAAGAACTCAGCGTTTTACCATAATAACAAGAATTTATTCGCTAGCTTAAGGCTACATGGCGTATTTACAGTGAGATGAATACGGTAAACGGCAACAGGCTGCCGGTATTGTCGGAAAGGAACGCGAAATACAATACAGATACGCGATTCGAAAACTCGATAGCGAGACTAGCAAACGATGTTCGGACGCCAGGTATCGGAAGGATACCTCGCGAAACGAGACGATTTCCTACACGCGGAGGATCGAAACGAGAATTTCCGTTATCGAGTTTCAAGGTACGTTACGCGACTCGCGAAGGGTCAGAGATTCGGACGCAGGAAGGACGGGGACGGCCCTTACAGCAGGATGGATCTCGCAGGTTGAGAAACGACAGTTCACTTTGTCTCGAGATTAATTTTTAATCGGTGTCAATAATTTATTAATTGGGAGAGCGAGAGGCCGCGCTCTTCATACACTTTGGCGAATAGGGTACGGTAATTCGGTACTTAGTCCGATGTAATCGATACAATTACTCGCGAACGCAGATGAACGGCGCAATTACAATGTGACTGTCGCGACGATTCCCGGAACGGAACGCTACGAGCGTGCGACGACACGCGATGTTCGCTCTCGCTTGCTCCCACGAGCGCGCTATACCCGGCGGCGCGATGTTACGCGACCGCGATTTACGAAACGCGCACGTTACGACGCGAAAAACTACATTCACTCCTCTCGACGCGATTCCTCTGAGGAAAACTTCCTTTTCGCGGCGAACGCGAAACACTATTTCTTCTTAAAACGCCGACAATTGGCGTGAGACGATGACACCAGGCGAGACGCGCCTTGGCACGTACGAAATCGAGGACGAGAAGGGAAGCGTTTCGTTCTGACGCGAAACAATATGAACTACTACGCGAAATATACAACGGGAAGTTGATCACTGATTCGACTTACCGTTTCTCGTAGACGTAATATGGTCCTACTCGGACGGGACTCGGCCTGTCGAGGATGGTCACTCTTAACTCACGGATTTTTCGTTAGCGCTTCGCGACACGGGAGTCGACACGACAGTGATCCTTCGCGGTGATTCTAACGACGATCTACCCGGCAATCCCCAACCTACTTATTATTGGGTTTCCCTAATTAGCGGATCTCGCACGCGAAATATTTAATTGGTGGGTTCTCACGGATGTTGCCTGGCTCTGAACGACATCCGAATTTTCGTTAACGATCGTTTCGCGGCGGACGGGGCGTCCAAGACGATCCCAGTGCGCGTCCACACCACCCTCGCATATGGAACCCCTTCCTGCGGGGTGAGGCGGCAGCAGAGCCTCCATGGTGGAGATCGTCGGTGAAGAAAGTCCGGTGTTGAGGGGGCTCGAGGCCTGTGTCGTCTCCGGGTCTTTCAACCCGTGTGCGTCGGCAGCCCTTTTATCAACTCGTCGACGGTACGTTTTGGTGAGCTAGTAGGTCGCGACGATAGAATCCCACGGAGCGAGCCGCCGTTGGTACCTCTAAAGGGGCTGGTGGTGCAGGGGGAACGTACTGTAACTCGGCCGTACTCGGCACACGCAATTTAAATTAGCCGCCGCTCTTACGTTTTACGGGGTATTTCCTCGGGGAACGCTCTCGAGATTCGTGAGTGTCGGTTCGGTACGCTAGATGGCGGTCCGGTCCATTCGAACTGCCTTTCTGGCCGCGAAAAATAACGGAGAAGTAACGTCGCAAAATCTGCAACGTCACAAAACATATAACGTACAAACATACAAACATACAAACATACAAACGTACAAACATACAAACATACAAACATACAAACATACAAACATACAAACATACAAACATACAAACATACAAACATACAAACATACAAACATACAAACATACAAACATACAAAATACAAACATACAACATACAAACATATAAACATATAATAGCCAACGATGTTCGGTCGACAATAGCCAACGATGTTCGGGCGCCAGGTATCGGAAGGATACCACGCGAAGCGAGACGGTTTCTCGTACGCGGAGAATCAAAACGGAAATTCCGACTATCGAGTTCGTTAGAGTTCGTTATGTGATTCGCGAAGGGACAGAGGTTCGGACGCAGGAATGTCGGGGACGGCCTTTATGGCAGAGCGGATTTCGTAGGTCGAGAAATGACAGTTCACTTTGTCTCAAGATTAATTTAATCGGTGTCCGGATTTACAAAATAAGCGACCGCGTTGTCGCGACCCGAGAGCCCGCGCTCTTCATACAATTATGCGGATCGCTGCGAGTTCGGTATTTAATTCGACGTCGTCGATACAATTGCTCGCGAACGCAGATGAACGACGCAATTACAATGTGACTGTCGCGACGATTTCCGGAACGGAACGGAGCGAGCATGCGACGGCACGTGATCTTTTCTCTGCGTGCCATACCCGTCATCGCAGTTTTACTCGACCGAGATCTACGAGCGATTTATCCTAACGTCACGAAAATTACACCCACTCTTCTGACGCGACACCTCCGAGGAAAACTTCCTTTAAGTGGCGAAAGACAACGAATTCTCACAACGCCGGCAAGTGGCGTGAGATTGGAGCACGAGGCGAGACGCGCTTCGGCACGTACGAAGTCGAGACGAGAAGCGTCTCGTCCTTCTGCGAAATTATCTAAACCACTTGGCGAAATACTAAGGGAAGGATCTTGGCACTTGGCAAAGCTACGCCCGATACGGTAAGCGGCACGACAGTGATCCTTCGCGATTTCGGCAACGACGATCTACCCGGCAATCCCCAACCTACTCATTACTCGGATTACCTAATTGGTCGGTCTCGCACGCGAAATATTTAATTTGTGGGTCTCCCACGGATGGCCCCTGGCCCTAGGCAACATCCGGATTTTCCATAACGATCGCCGTTTGACGACCGGGGCGTCCAAGACAGTCCCAGGGCGCTTCCACACCACCCACGCTTATGGAACCCCTTCCTGCGGGATGAGACGACGTCAAGGCCGTTAAGTGGAGTTCCTCGGGAGGAAAGTCCGATGTTGGAGGGGTTCTAGGCTTGAGTCGCCTCCAGGTTGTTCGGCCCGTGTGTGTCGGCAGTCCTTTTCTCAACCAGTGTACTGGACGTTTTGGGTGTCCAGCGAAGTCGTGAGGAGAGATCCCACGAAGGGAGCCGTCTTAGGCATCCTGAGAGGGCTGGTGGTGCACGTGGCAAGTCCTGAAACTCACCGTACTCGGCGCGCGCGGTTTGAATTAGCCGCCGATTGGTGATTAACGCGGAATTTCCCCGGGGAGCGCTTTCGAAATTCGTGACTTCGGTTCGGTACCCTAGATGGCAGTCCGATCCATTCGAAATGCCGTTTCGGCCGCAACGAAAAACGGAAAAGTGACGTTGCAAAAGCTGCAACGTCAAAAACATATAAGCACATCAATAGATAAATACATAAATATACAGGGTGTTCCGTAACTGGTGGCACAACCGAGCAGGGGATGATTCTACATGAAAAACTGAGTCGAAAATATAGAATAAAGTTTTTTGATACAAGCCTTTGTTTTCGAGAAAAATGAATTTGACAATTTGTTTAGGGCGCGTGCACTCGGCTTACTTGCGGCTCAACGGATTCCACTGCCTCACGTCTGGATATCTCGGAAATTGCCTTCGTACTTCTAGATATGTTTACAAACATTGTCAGTATAATGATATCACTTCTATCGCTCCTATTCTTTTCCCATCTTTATGAAATTACGCCTCCAGCTCTCATTATACCGTCGAAATGGCAACGTATAGCAACGGAGAGTATACCCATATGATTATTGCGTTGAGTGCGTGTAATAGTAGTGCTTTAGCAAACCTCGAAAACCTTTGCGAAAAAAGGTTGAGGTAACTCAGAATAAAGTCCGTTGAGCCGTAAGTAAGACGAGTGCACGCGCACTAGACAAACTTTCAAACTCATTTTTCTCGAAAACAAAGCCTTGTATCAAAAAATTTTATTCTATATTTTCGACTCAGTTTTTCATGTAGAATCACCACCTGCTCGGTTGTACCACCAGTTACGGGACACCCTGTATAAATATATACATAAATATACTTATGTATATATACTAAACTAAAATGTATATATACATAAATATATTTATGCTTATACAATAAATAAATATATATATATTTTGCTGAAGTTGACATTCTTTTTAACAATTTATTTTTATTTGACATTCCAAACGGTATCTTACACTGAGTAATTTTTTCATTAACCCTAAGCAACATATGTAAATGCATATAATCTGGGGAAAACTGTTTTATTATATCGAGTTTAATTATAGTTACCACGTTGATCGCCCACTCAACAATCAGAAAAATTACACAGAATAAAACAATTTATTTAACAAACCAAAAACTGAGAAGTTTAACATATTCTGTTATTATTATTTATCTAACTTAGGCGTGTGTTCGGCTATGCCCATTAGGGCCACATGCGGCACCGGTTAGGCATGCCTAACTTAGGCGTGCCTAATGGCTTCCCCATTAGGCCAGCATTGATCTTTAGGCATGCTTAACCGAATTTCTAGTCGGGAAGTTGTGAGGAAATAAATACAGATTTTATATTATCAATTTCTACATTGAAATTTAACTTTTTCCAAATTATAATCAACAAAAGGAGTTAGCCATATTTAAAATAATAAGAGCAAAGTAAAATTCAACGAGTAATGAAATAAAATACATGTATGTATATTACAGTTACAGTTTCCATAAATATGTGCAATATGTGAAATAAATAAATAGCACTTCGCCCACAAGAGTCGTCTGTTAGGCGATTTAATCTCGGAACAAGGCAGGCAATCTGAAGCCCGGTCTATAAGTATATATGGTTTAAGGATGTGACTACATATCATGTTCAAAATGGTTGCCATAATTTGGCATGAATTTCTGAGCTCTTTTGTTACACCTTTGGTGGTGTCTGTTAATGTTATTCTAGGTATTCCTGCACAAACCATGAAGTTGTAACGTACAGAGAATTATCTCTGCAGGTATTTCTATTAGAGTTTTCTAATCTCTTTCCTGAGGACGGAACACGCCCTATTCCGCCTCTTTGCTTATACAAACGATGACTATGCGCCAACTGGATGCAGTCGGCACAACGCATGATTCAGTATAGGGACAGTTCCATAGGATTTCCTAATGTAGAAATTTCGGGAACATCTTCAAGGTTCCCTAATATGGAACTCTTGAGAGCACTCCCACTTAGATTTCACAGTATATAAAGCTTCGAATTTTAACCCACGCGGACAGTGCTTAAAGTACAAACGGGCTATACAGGTCGTTACGCTGAATCTCGTTCTGGTTGTATTTAGTGAGATCGCAAGTACGGTATTAATCTATCTTGGCTTAATTATTCAACCTCTCCGTGTTCTCCACATCGCCAGTGTGTCATCAAACAGGCAATAGTACTACACAATATTGTTCATACACACTCAATTCTTACCGCGATAATAACAGTTGTAAAAGAGGAATATAAAAAATTAAATGTAAGTTTCTGTAATATACAATTTAGTTCAAGGTAATTTTGAGTAACAATTGATTTTAACCCACCATTCAGATCCAGTAATTCTTAGTTGACCGTTCCCACATGATACAACCTTACCGCTCGGGTTGTATCAATTAATTTATAATATTAAAGTTACGAGGACGTTACTAACATATTCCAGACGCTACCTGATCTTGTATTAGGAATCCAAAACTGTTTTCCAACCTATGCGACTGTCTGATTTCGCATCAGGTTCGTCCGTATCCTACAGCTCCCCGATTTCGCATCGGGTTCGTCTGTGCTTTTATTCAATCTCCTAGCAGCTCCCAGATTTCGCATCGGGTTCGTCCATGAAACCTCTCAATCATCCTAGCGGATCCCTGATTTCGTATCAAGTTCGTCCGTGCATCTTACTAATAATCAAAAACCATATTCCTCTTTTTAAACCATATACCGTCCGCCGGCTATGCGCGCTACTGCTCGGCCCAGGCTCGTAACAAAGTCTTGAATTCATGTCAATTCCTGAAATAATGCAACTTTGTTCTTTAGATATATCATTATCAGCAAACAATATGGCTAATAATAATGTGGACACACCAATATAGTTATAGTATAATAGTATGTATCAT
Source organism: Sphecodes monilicornis (assembly GCA_913789915.3). Taxonomy (NCBI): domain Eukaryota; kingdom Metazoa; phylum Arthropoda; class Insecta; order Hymenoptera; family Halictidae; genus Sphecodes; species Sphecodes monilicornis. Next base: position 19,296,509 of record OU565298.1, on the reverse strand, counting down.
GTATCTGTAACATTGTACGTGCCCCGACTTGTGCGCATTGTGACTTATGTTGTGTACTTTGGATCTAATTAGGACGTAAGTTCGAGATACCACTGTGCCGTGTGATTGCTTGATATTATTGCTTGGTGACTAAAAGAGTATTATTACTTTAATTAACAGCTGTTGCGTAAGTTTGTTTATTATAAAACAAAAAATTGTTTGTTAAAACGTTTTTTTTTGCAGGAGAAAACTGTTTTAGAAGCAAAAACCGTATTTTTGCTCATGAAGAAAGGTTTCCCCATATCACGAAATGTAAGAGCTCAATGGATGTTAGAGCATTTAGACACTCTGATAACTATTCAGTGCCAAAGTTCCAAACAGACGGAAGCAGAAGAATTGGAAATTGTATCTGTATTGCCAAAAAATAAACCTGGTTCCTGGTCTGCACAAACAAGTCATCAATTCGTTTATAAAGTGACTTCTACAACATCAATAATATTTTTGGCACACAAATACAGAATCGTGCTTAATTTAGACTTAAGTCCTTCTCTCGCAACTGTTGTAAGTACTACATGTTTAACAAATCAATGTTTATTGTGTACGTTTTTGCCCCAGAGAACAATGAACTAAATTACTTAATAAATTCTACATTGCATGTAGTTGAAACTATTAACCCTAATAATTCACTCAAAACAAGCCACCCGAATAACTTCTATATTTTTTGAGATAGGAAGAAATGTCTAAGAACTTTTTTCAAGTGGAGGTGCTTAGGGGATTTGAAGGTTAACTTAATTTTTTTAAGTAGAACCATGTTCTGTTCAACACCTACGAAGGCAAGATTAAAAAAGTAAAAAAAACATACAAAATAGAAGTCCATTGTGAATGTTTTTGAAATAGAATATTCTTAGCTTTATTAATGAAATTAAACTAAATCAATTCAAAAAGTAAACAAAATGCTTAAAACTGAAATCTGCTACAATAGATGCTCAAAATGATGGCCAGCCACAGAAGGACAGCGTCTGAAGCATTTGCCCACTGATTTTATTACGCAGAGTATTTAAAATGCTACCTAATTTATTAGAAGATGTGCCATTACACGTGCGCCATTGTTTATGGTGCCATTGCGATGGCTGTCCACCAGATTCTGCACGAAGAGTTACTAGTATTTTGTAAAATACATTTTAAAATCATTGGATTGGGCGAACTGGATATCGAAGATGACCACTGCGATCACCGGACTTGTTATGTAATAAGCTAAAAGAAGATGTGTATTGTGAAGCACCTACTACAAACGAAAACATGCCAGAACGCATGCAAAGAGCCTTTTTTCGCAGTTGTAATCTCTCTTACGGATACTTGGGCCCTCTCGAGGGGAGAATGTGCAAGACCGGTATACCAACTAACTCCACTCCGCCCGTCCCTAAAGCTCCTGGAGGATGACCGTGATCCGCGTCGCATGTCTATCCGGTCATCCCCCGCTTCTACATCCAACCCCGGAAGGGGACGCGGCCCCTTCCTACCTACTCTAATTAGTGACACCATATGACGGCGATATGGCGTCTCCCTCCCTTTAGGTCGACCGATGGATGTCCAAGCCCTCCGCTTGGAACATCCGACCACCTCCGGGGACGCCATTGGTAACAGCCTGTGCTGTTACTAACTCTTTAAAGACCGAATTATTTTGTCAAAATTGGTCAAGAGTTCCTGAATCTTTTTTATTATGGATTTAATAAGTGATCATTGTGCCCAATAACATATCACGATAAAATTACAAAAAAGTTGTATTTCTGTTTTTATCCTTTTTCACGTTTTTGACCTTGAATGACCTTGAATGATTATGGTAATTGAAATTACCCTCAAAAGAAGTACAATCGTAGGTGTTGGAAGGTACATGGTTCCATTCAAAAAAATTAAGTTGTCCTTCAAATTTCCTAAGCAAGTCCACCTGAAAAAAAGGTTAAAAGTCTGTATACCACGTAAAGGATCTTTTGAAACCAAACAACTTTTATCTCAAACATTTCTTCCTATTTCGAAAAATATAAAAGTTTTTCGGGTGGCTTGTCTTGGGTGAATCACTCTATAGATTAAAATGTTTCCACTTTTGCTTCATAAATATTCTGTTTATTATTAAAATCAAAAAAGGGACCAATACCCTAATTATACTGACCGAAACATTAAGTTTCTTAACAGGCAAATTTTGACTGTATTTTATTCACTCTATCTATAGTGTGTTTTGTTCCTTATCATCTCTTGCACTTGTTGTTTGTTCACCATTCGAATTAAGAATAACAGTTTAAAGGAAATATACTATAATAAAGATCAGACTAAAATCTTATATTACAGAAATAGAACTAACAATGAAATTTAGAATTTAGTACTTTTTCTTTGTTAAGTCAGCCATTCTATATTTCTCTTAATATGATGACAGGCGTCGTGCATAACTAAAGCTGTATTAGAATTGTTCAATTAAATCGAATTTTCACCTGTGTACAGAATTTAGCCGGATGTGGCGTTAAAAATCGTTCGGAGGCCTATTGTAATCGAGCATACGCCTGATAGCGTAACATGGAAAAACACGTTCTCCCTTCCTATCGTACACCTCGTCTGTAAGGATAATTATAGGGGAAGGCAAAAACCAGTTATGGCCCATTTTCCTCATTTGATCAAGATTAACAATTTTGAAAAAGTCTGATACGTATTAGCGATTTTCTTCCGCTTTTTCAGTTGCAAACTCTGGATTTAAAAAATAAAAAACTCAAGAAGATACGAAAAATTGCAAATTTCATATTGAAGTTTAAAAGTGTTACCTTCTGCATTAATTAATCAAGAAGATATTGTTACAAGTTTTATTCAGTATTTTTCAGACGTTTTATCTTTAGACATGTAAAACTAAATTACGTTTACTTTTCCATAATTCTTTGTTAAGCATACTATGCTATGTTAAACATTTTAACATTAAAAGAAACATTTTGTCGACTTTAAAAATAACTATAATGCAAAAAACGAAAACTGATATACTTATCGACAATATTGCAATATTCTGAACGCATTTTCAACAACATCGAACAGCGGGCGAGAAACCCGCTTTCTGTGGCCAAAGTCAATTTTTCAAGTTTAATATTTTCAAGAAACTTTTTTTCCTGTAAAGTAAGAACCATTCAAAGATCAAAGTTTAAAGTAGTATTCATTTTAGATAATTTTGTAATGGAGTAAATTTTAAGTACATGTTACGAGCCAGTTACGAATTTAAGCGGAGGTTATCTAGGGTGTTCCAAACCAGAGACCAACTCGAAAGATTCCTGAGAGAAGGTCGAACGAAAATATTTTCCGTACGTGAAAGCAACCTACTGTAACCTTGAAGTATATGTGGGCTTGAACGAAGAGATGCCCAACGTACTTGAGCTGCATTTTTTCTTTTTAATATTTTTTATTGACTTTGTGCTGGTTATATTAATGCATTTTTTAAGTGAAACTTCTTTAGGCGCGTTAGGCGCAAAATCTCGACGCGGTAGGCGTAAAACCTCGACGCGGGAGGAGTAAAACCGATCTAGGGATGAAACGATGAAACGATGAAACGATAAAACGGTGAAAAAATGAAACGAAATCCTACTCTATTGAAGTGAAACTTCTTTAGGCGCGGTAGGCGTAAAACCTCGACGCGGGAGGAGTAAAACCGATCTGGCGATGAAACGATGAAACGAAATTCTATGCTATTAGCATATACGGTTGAGGGTTCGGCATTGCTTAATATAGATTATGATAAAATTCCGATGATACTAACAAGGAGAATGCAAAGTCCAATATGAAACTTGTGGTCTTTCGAATGTTTTCTTTTTTTTCATTTTTCACATCCAGGGTTTGCAACTTGAAAAACCCTAGAAAATTTCTTAATACATATAGGGTGCGGCCGAATAACATGTACACGCGGGCACAAGGTGATTCCTTGTGAATAAATAAGAAAAAAATATACGTGTAGAATAAAATCTTTTCATTTCAAGCTCCGTTTTCAAAAGTAAATCGAGTTTGAAAATGCAGCGAATTCGTGTGCTATTAAATAGGTATCGTCTGTCGTGTCTGATCACGACCAACCAATTCTACTTTCTGCATATATCAAAGCGAGCGAACCCGATGAATCTTGAAACTTGATTTTCTCGAATACGAGGTGTCAAACGAAAAAATGTTTTTCTTTTTTTCGATTTATTTGTACATGTAAAATCACCTCTTGCTCGCTTGTATATGTTATTCGGCTGCACCCTGTATTTGGTTCGACATTTAAAATGTGTCCGATTTTTATCAGAATTTCGAATCATGAATAAATAAGGAACTCGGGGCAGAAATAGGTTTTTTAATTTTTCCGTGTAACTAACTGTACAGACAAGGCGTATGGTTGAAACTTGGCAGAAAGGGTTCTTTCTTAACAAGTTATCGAACGACCCACTTCCGGTTAAAATCGGTCAATAGGCATTATCGACTCCCTTAACCGGCTAGACTGCTAGACCCTTTGCGTTTGTTTTCAAAACTGATTTTCTCCATAATTATAAATGAGAATTAAAAAAATTCACGGATTTGTATTCAACTGACGAAAATCCATCAAAAATACGTATCTAAAATTGCAAGTCCAGATACATACGTGTTAATCAATGTTATTCGACACATACAGTCGAATACATTTTGTATGTTTTTCAATATTTTGGTTTACATACACAGTTTGTCGTGACATTTCAGGATATACAGCATGGTGAAATAGTCATAGACGAAGTATGCGTAGCAACAAAACACTTCCTGGAGGGTATTATAAAACCTGTAAGTAATGATTCGTTTGCATAACAATAAGCGGCATATTACATTGTTCTCTTTAAAAGTAATTTTTCGATTTTCTACTTGTACTTTTTCGTGATGTGTGGTCCCAGAAGAGCAATAACGTTGCATACTTACGATTTGAAAGTCCATAACAAATGCAAATAAATCATCTTTGCATGATCTATCTTGTTTGTTATCTTGATTACATAGTGATTGGACTGACACTAGTGAACCATTGACGATACTGTAAGTATCGGTCTACAGATTTCGATTTGGTATTGGTACATTTCAAGGGCAAAAATGGCAAAAGAAATCAATACATTGCACCGGCGTGCAAAAGTATCCGGTCACCCTTTAAAAACTAACAACTTTTTTAAAATTTGTTAAAAAGGCTTGTTTTTTGAGATATTAGAAGGATTAGTTTACTAGGTAATTTATAGACCAATTAATTAAAACGGTCAATATTACGTTTAGCGGGACCACCTCCAACGATCTTGACCTTGTATCCGTTATATTTTCTTTCCTTTTCACCGGGTTTCTTTACTCAATATCTACTCTGATTGATAACAGGGCGGTTAAGACCCTACTTATATGTTAACGAAGAATTCGTGCCTCTAGGCACTGGAAAGCGAAAGGTCTGACAAGGTGTGAAAGAATCAGACACGATTTCACTGGTAGGAGTGAAGTATATTCTCAATATCTCAAAATACACGTTCCGTACATGTATGTTCCGCAAACATTACTATACGGACGTTCGTTCGATAACAAAACAATGCCAATCTTAACCACACAATGACCCTATAGGAATTTGTATCCGTTGTACAAACTCATGATTCGCGACTACAATGCGTATACTATTCGCGTATTCTTTCTAGAGCTGTTACTTTCCTTCGAAGGTCTGGGTTAGGTTTCGAAGCTTTGAAGCTTCGATTTCAGAAACTTCGAAGGTGATGAAAATCAAAGTTTCGAAGGTTCGAACCTTCGATTCGTTTCCAGTTAACGGATAAAAGAAATAAATTTTCATAATTTGTTTCTATATTCACAAGGTGGATACAAGCAAGATTAAGAGAGACTGCAGCAAAGGAAAGAGGAGAGGGAAAAGAAGCCAGGGTAAGGTATAAAAGTATATATATACAAGGAAAATGGTTTGCCTGGAATGAAGAAAAAAAGGAAATTGAAGAAAGGAAGTTTTTTCGGAAGGAGCTGAACCAGGGAAAAGAGGCAAGGAGCAGCGAGTAAGAGGGATAGAAATACAAGCAGTGCAAGAGGAAAGAAATGGGGTGTGTGTAAAGAAGCGAGAAGATGAGTTGTTGCTTTGGAACGTAGCTGGTATTGAAAATAAAGACAGGGACTTTTGGTAGTATATAGAGAACTTTGACTTTGTAGGTCTAACAGAAACGTGGCTGGAAGAGAAAAAATGGGGGACACTGAAAACAAGGTTACCAAAAGGATTCGTGTGGAGATGTCAACCTGCAAGGAGGGATAGGAAAAGAGGAAGGGCTAGCGGAGGAATTCTGATAGGTGTAAGAGACGACTGGAGGATAGTAGAAGAGAAGAGTGAGATAGAAGGGATAATAGGATTGAGGATAGGAATAGAAAAGGAATTATGGAACATCTGGACAATATATTGCAATAATGGACTGGATAAGATAACGCCAATATTAAGTACAGAGCAAATAAGTCAAGGGGAGCAGATAATGATAGTGGGTGGGGATTTCAATGCAAGAATAGGCGAAAAAGGAAATATTTATGATGGAGAGGACGAAGAGGATTCACATCCGAGAAGATCGATGGATAGGATGGAAAATAAAGAAGGAGAGAAACTATTGAGATGGTGCGAGGAGGAAGGAATGTACATCTTAAATGGGAATGTAAAAGGGGATGAAAGAGGAGAATATACACAAGTAGGAGCAAGAGGAGCATCGGTTATAGACTATGTCATAACCAATAGAGAGGGGCTGGAGAAAGTGGAGGAGCTGCGAATAGACGTGAGAGTAGAGTCAGATCACATGCCACTGAACTTGCAAGTGAAAAACTCAAGAAAGAGAGACAAGGAAGAGGAAGAGATGACGGAGAAAGAAGTAATGTGCTGGAGTGAAGAGGCAATAGACAGATACAGAGAAGCCACGAAGTAGGCAGTCTTTGAAGAGAACGAAGAAGCAGAACAAGTATGGACGCAACTGAAGAAAGTAGTGAGAGAAAATGTGGAAAAGAAAAGGATCAAACAAAGAAAGTGGAAGATAGGTCAGAAATATTGGTGGGACAAGGAATGCAGCTTACATAAGAGGAAAGTGAAAAGAGTGTATAAAAAATGGAAGTCAGGGAAGATTGAGAGACAGGATTATTTGGAGGAAAAGAGGAAATTTAAGAAAATATGCGAGGGAAAGAAGGAGAGAAAGACGCAAGAAGAACTGAGTCAGATAAGGAATGCAAAAACTGAGAAGCAAATATGGACATATATTAACAAGGAGAGGAAAAAAAAGACAAAGGTGAGCAATAGAATTGGAGAAGAAGAATGGAGAGAACATTTCAAGAAATTACTGGATGGGTCAGATGATAGGAAAGTAGGAGAAGAGAGGGAAAAATCGATAGAGGAGGAAGAGGAGAGGGAAATCACGGAGGAAGAAATAGAAACACAATTGAGAAAGTTGAAAAAGAAAAAAGCAGCCGGGGGGGGGGGATAATATACAAAACGAAGCGTGGATGTACAGTGAGGGGAATACGAGGGCAAAACTAGTGGAATTAATTAAAAAGGTATGGGAAGGGAAAGGGTTCCCAGAAGATTGGAGGAAAACATGCATTACGACATTGCATAAAAAAGGAAACCAAGAGAAGGCATCGAATTACAGGGGTATAAGCCTCCTGTGCACAGCATATAAAGTATACGCTGCAGTATTGAATGAGAGGCTAAAGGAAGAAGTGGAAAATAGAAAAATCCTACCGGAGTCACAGGCGGGATTCAGGAAGAGCAGAGGAACGATGGACAACGCATATATATTACAACGTATAGTTGAGAGGGAAGTGCAGAAGAAGAAAGGAAAAATGTTGGCCTTCTTTGTGGATCTGAAGGCAGCCTTTGACTCGGTGAAGAGAAATAAGCTATGGGAGCATATGAACGAATGTGGTATCAGGAGAGGACTAACAGAGAGAGTGAAAGAAATCTACCAAGAAACGAGAAATGTGGTAAAGGTACAGGATGGAGAGACCAGAGAGTTCTGGACAGGAGATGATCTGAGACAGGGTTGCCCCTTAAGTCCGACTCTGTTCACGATTTTTATAGCGGACATGGAAGAAAGCTTTAAAAGGAACAAAACAGGAGGAATAAAGGTAGGCGAGGAAAAATTTTGGTCATTGGCGTATGCGGACGATGTGGTACTGGTAGCCAAAGAAGCAGTGGAATTAACGGAGATGATGAGAAAACTGGAAACTTACCTCGATGAAAAGCAGCTAGTACTAAATGTGGAAAAATCTAAAGTTATGGAATTTACCAAAGGAACAGGAAAGAGACGAAAGTTTAAGTGGAAGTGGAAAGGGATGAATATAGAAGCAGTCAATGAATTTACATATTTAGGAGTGATCGTACAAAGAGATGGTCGATTAACAAAACATGTTAGGGAAAGGGTAAGAAAGGCAAACGTGGTGCTGAAACAGACGTGGGGCATAGGCAAAAGGAAGTTCAAAGATAATTTCAAGCTAAGAATGTACCTATTTGACTCGTTAGTCTCAGGGGTCTTAATGTATGGAGTAGAGATATGGGGCTACGAAGAAAGAAAGGAGGTAGAGAGGGTACAAACTAGATATATAAAGTGGGTCCTAGGGTTAAGCGTACAAACGCCAGAGTATATAGTATTGAAAGAGGCGAAAAGAGATAAGATCAGGATAACAACGGGAGTAAGAGCGTGGAGATTCGAGGAAAGACTGAGGGTAGGAAGTGAGAGAGTATTGGTAAAAGAATGTCTGAAGGAGAAAGAAATCATGAGGCGGAAAACAAAAACCGCAAAAGTGAGGGAAGAATACCTGATGAGGAATGGACTAAGCCAATTAGGACTACAGCAAAGGAGAGAAAGAGAAGAAGGGATAACAGAGGAATTGAGGGAGCGGGATAGGGAAGTGCAACAGCAAGTGCAATACACACGGATACAAAGTGCAAGATTCAACCAAAGATATAGATACCTAAGAACAGTAGAACTACCAGAGTACCTGAGAAAGGAGGGGAAGGATGGGAGCCAACGATTAATAGCACAGGCAAGAGGGGGGTCACTGGAAAGGTGGAATAGATATTGGGAGAAAGAGGAAAACCGGAAATGTGACCTATGTGGAGATAGCTTTGGAAACTTTGAGCATATGGTAAGGGAATGTAGGGAACTTGAAAGGGGTTTGTGCATAGAAGAGCTAGTGAGTGAGAGGGGGTCAAAGGAAGCGGTAGGATGGCTGAGGAAGCTAGGGAAAAAAGGAAGGAAAAGAGTAGAGAGAAAGATAGCGCAGAGCAAAGTGTATGAGTGGGTCCGGGGATGTGTGGAAGGATGAGTGAATAGCTATAATTGTAATCCGAGTTCCTTTTTATGGTCGGAAGGCTGAAAATAAAGCATTTCTATTCTATATTTATAATTTGAATTATCCTTTCGATAGCACATTGTTCAAATAATTGTTTAAATAAATAATTTTTACAATTTGTTCCTATATTCATTATTTGAATTATTTCAATAATTTATTGTTCAAATAATTGTTCAGACAATGTACACGTATTTACATAATTAATATAGGAACACATTTCTATAGAGTATAAAAATTAATAATCTACAGAAATTTTTATAATCTGTAGAAATGTGTTTCTACATTTATTATGTAAATACTTGTACATTCTTTAAATAATTATATTAACAATGAATTATTTAAATAATTCACATAATGTATATAGAAACAAAATATGAAAATTTATTCATTTAAACTATTATTTTAACAATAAGTAATTGAAATAACAATTCAAATAATGAATATAGAAACAAATTATAAAAATTTATTTATTTAAACAATTATTTTAACACTGAACTATCGGAATGATAATTCAAATAATAAATATATTATTTTAACCATAAATTATTGAAATAATTCAAATAATAAATATAGAAACAAGTTGTGAAAATTTATTTATTTAAACAATTATTTTAACAATGTGCTATCGAAAGGATAATTCAAATTATAAATATATTATCTTAACAATAAATTATTGAAATAATTTAAATAGTGAATATAGAAACAAATTATGAAAATTTATTTCTTTTATCCGTTAACTGGAAACGAATCGAGGGTTCGAACCTTCGAAACTTCGATTTTCATCACCTTCGAAGTTCCCTTCGTTTCTTCGAATCCTTCAAAGCTTCGAAGAGTCGAAGCTTCGGAAAAGTAACACCCCTAATTCTTACCCGTGTAACGTACGACTACGAGTATTAAAATACCCGTCGTTTGAATCTACGTCTGGGAAGTTCAATTGAGATACTTTCGTAATTCGAAAATTTCTTTATCGCTCTTGCGAGCGAATCGGACTCTCTCGAGTCGACCCGTTTGGATCTTCCGCCCAGCGTAGCGGAGATGCCTTTAGTATCTTGTCCACCCCTTCGTGAACGCAAACAGGGTACAACCAAAAGATCTGGCAGGTACGTGAGCTGAGCGTCACTTCGGTTGCCTGAATGAGTCCACGAGGTGTGCCTCGGTACTTTACGGCACAATTTATCACACGAGTTCACATATGAATCCACGCCTTGCAAGGGCAAACAGGTACAACCAAAAGATCCGGCAGGTACGTGAGCTGAGCGTCACTTCGGTTGCCTGAACGAGCCTGAAGGGTGAGCCTCAGTGATGCTAATCGAGATCAAAATTCAATTTACCATTTACACAGGACGTAATTTCGTAACGGGCCTCGGAAATGTTCCGACGGCTAGAAGATACCGTGACTCGAAGGAGATTCTGAATAAGAATCCGTATATACGCATATGCGGATGAATATACTCGCGTTATCACGTCTCGGTAATTCAAAGTAGGCTCTACGCGTCCGTTATTAAGGTTTGCAAATTTACTTTATTAGTGTTTAATTGTGAATTGACGACTGCCGGCCGTGGCACAGTGCGGTTTGCATCTGCGATTCGTCGGTTTGAGGCGCGTACGAAACGAGGATAAATTCGTCGGTTTGCGAATTTATCAAATCGGTTTGATTTCCCGTTCGCGTACCGGTTTTCGTCGTATACCTTTTAAATTTTGGGTTGTTACCCGAACCGTTTCCAGACGTAGAGTGTCTTAGATCTGTCGTGCATCGACCTTCTTCGATCTAGATCCAGTGGGGACGTATGCGCGCGCATACTAATTAGCGGGGATTCCTGCGGTCCTTTATCAAGAAAGGACCACCAATATCTTTGCTAATACACGTGGTGGGGAACATACCCGTAACGCGCGGATATATACATAAATATATACGTACAGGTACATACATAGATACACCGACATATATACATAAGTACCTCTGTGCCGTGACGCGGCACCCAATCACGCTATATGTAATCGTGTAATCAACACGGTTATAATTTTGACATATGTTATCAAGGGCACCATCTTGAGTGACCTTCAAATGGCTTCAGCCGTTGCTCGTTTTTATTAAAAAGTTATTAACAAAAATATATCAATGCTACCACATTGAAATTTGCCCGTACATACATTATATGTGACATGATGTTTCAACCTTCACTTCTTGTGCCTTAAAAACTTATTAACAAAATAATTTTCAAAGGTATACATTTCATTATTTTATAGATATAGTATAGATGTACTTTATCAACACTGCGTACATATTTAAAAAGTCAGCACGTGGTATACAGGGTGTCCCAAAAATGTCTCCCTTCCTTCAAAGGGGAGGTTCCGAGGCCATTTGAAGCGACATTTTCCTTTGCAAAAAAGGCCGTTTCGGCTTTCTTAAGGAGTTATTAACGAAAAACACGGACCAATCAGAGCGCGCCCTACAGGCGTATTGGCAGAGACGGCCGCGCGCGACAGAAGTCGAGAAATGTTCCGGCGTTTCCGGATTGAATTTTTGAGGGCAGGAACGATGGGACGGTTACGAAAGACCAACATTTGTTTAACAGCACAAACTTTAATGTGGGGACAGACACGACGTATAACGAAGACTATATACACTTTGATACAGCAATGTACAATTCTCGCACACTTTTAATTACTATTAGGCCGCGGGGGCGATGAAAGAATGTGCAATCGGTACGCAGGGCGTATCTGCCGGCTTGCAATTCGTGGGTCGTGGGGGACCAATCGTGTTTCAGAATCGTTTCGTGTCGCGGTACTCCTGTTCGCTGTCTTCAGCTTGTCTAACCGTCGCATCGGTGCGCGGTGTCTTATGTCACTTCCTTCCCATCGGTGGGAAGGGGGTCGCGGGCCGCGGGTTTCTGAGCGTTTTGGCAGTCAAAGTTACGGATTTGAAATGGGAGCCGTAGCGGGCGGGCGCTCGGCGGTCGCACGCGGGCTTGTTTTGGGACCGTGGCGGTCCTCTACGGTCGCCCGGCCGTTGCTCCCGTTGTTGTCGGGCGCAGACAACGATTCCGCCCGAACATAATTCTCTGTCCCTTTCATCCTCACTGCTCCCTGTTTCCACGACGTGGAAACTTCCAAAATTCACACGGCTAAATCTTTCACAACCCTTACGTGATCTATTGTGACCAATGTGGTCCCACCAAGAATTAAGGCTAATAATTATCTACTTAATGTGTAACTATTAATAATGTAACTATTTGTGGATGTAGATGAAATTTTACTATCTCACTACGTTTGTATTTACATTTCGATAGAGATGAACATTAGTTGAATGTAATTCAATTGAGTTATTGCATTTTTAAAGTACATTTTGAATGTCCACTCTCGATGGTTAAGGTTTAACAATCGGCGTCAATGAATATCGTGGTGTTTCGTTTTATGTCTCATTGTCAGCGCCCGAACTCGAACTCGATGCAGAACAATCGCTACAGGTGGAGAATGGAATTAGTAAACTAATATTATAAGAGCTACTTGATTGATATAGAACTATCATGTCCCTTAACATGTTTGAATAAATAAATATTCCTGTATATTAATATAATTGTATACATATACGGATTTTATTTTATTTACAGTTTGTGATACCAGGAAGTAATAGAAAAATGCAACCAGAAATATATGTAACTATTATAGCTCATACACCCTTTTTCACTAGTCCAGCACAGCCGGTTTTAGTGCAAGGTTGGTTAGTGACCATGAGCAATGTTAATCAGCTTACAAATTTCATAGAGAGACAACTTAATATATTAGAGGAGAAGGTTGCATCTGTTACCTCTGTAGCCAGTCAACAGTTGGAAAACTTACGAGCTGAAAGCGAACGTTTAGTAGGTGGACTTTTTGAAGAAAGCAGTACTTGTCTCAACAAAAATAACAGTAACAGTGTTGCAAACACTTCCATAATTTCTCCTGAATCAACATTTGTGAACATGCTACGATATGGCATGTTGGCGCTAACGCTTCTACCGGAACACAGCTGTGCACGTAAGTTGATTTATATCTTGATATATATATATATACATATGCATATTGTGGGAAATCAATACCACTACCAAATCAACAGATATTTGTCACAAGTTTGATATTTTTCGGGACACCAGTCTACGACGGGGAGAATTTTTGTACAGGGTGTCCCAAAAATGTTTCGCTTGCTTCAAGGGGGGGGGGGGGGGGTTCCTGAGGCCATTTGAAGCGACATTTTCCTTTGCAAAAATGGCCGTTTCGGCTTTGTTAAGCAGTTATTAACGAAAAACACGGACCAATCAGAGCGCGACCTAGAGGCGTATTGGCAGAGACGGCCGCGCGCGACGGAAGTCAAGCGATGGTGATACACCGCGGTCGAAAGCAAGGAACAAACAAGAGAAGAAAATTTTTCGAGTCCTATGTCGGATAGTTCAAATTTGAATATGCTGTAGTCTTTAGTAACCTATGAACGAATCTTGAAGGATTTTTCGAAACCTTAAAAAATGTTGGTTTTACAGACTTGTAAAGAACTTTTTTTCATTAAATTATAACACTAGAACTAACGTACCGAGGAAAATGAGTTTTAGGAGCTTGTAGTGAATACATAAGAGTATCTATTGAAAATATTTCGATTTGGAAGAAATGGTTTTTTTCACCATTTATTTTGCAAATGTTTTAAACAAATGCAATTTTCCTATAGCCGGGACATCTTTAAAAATTCGAAAAAAACGAGGTAACAACTCCAAGTCTCCTCTTTACGGGCCTATTTTTGAAAAGGCAGGGGCTTTAAAATTGACGGAATTAAAATTATTTATAGCGAACGCTGCACCGCAATATTACAGTCGCGAACGGCACCGAAGGCGCGCGGCACGAACAGCACCGCACACTCTAACACCGTCAATACTGAGAAAACCTTGCTTACCTTGTAGAGTCCCAGTGAGGTGAAAATGATTCCTGTATTCACAAATTATTCTGCGTGCAACATTGAACCTTCCTACTCGTTAAATTCACAAGAACATTTTAATTATTCGCTCTATGAAATTATCGAGCAGATGGGGGTCAACGTCCTTTCACTGGAAATACCGGCCCACATTGTTAATTTATTCACGATCACAGTAAAACTATTCACATATATCCATTGGGTCCACAAACGTTGAATGAAATCCACATAAATGATTCACAGAAGTCCACATATCACGCACAACTAGTTCACATTTGATGCACGTAAATCGACTGTTTCGACTGCCCGTACACGAAAAACCGTCCGTCCATGCTCGCGATCGTAGGAAGACTAGTTTAGGACAGCTGACGAGGTTAACGGCCTCTCAACAGCACACTAAATGACCTCCCCTAAACAGAGAGTCTGGGGGGTCTGCGTGTCCCAGAAGGTAATAAACCAGGAAAGCGCCTTGACTTCTGGTTGCCAAACGTGTACAGTTTACGTTTACGTTTACGATCTCGTAAACGAGATCAGTTCCGTTCACACAGTCGTGCCAAAGCTCGCCGCCAAATACTTGATACAAGTATCCAACAGCTCGACTGGAGAACTATGACAGCTGCGAAGACTCGTAAGACAAGTGTTCGCTAGCGCGCCTCAATAGCAAGTGAACGCGAACTGGCAGGCGGCGACGAACGTCGCGAGAGAGTCTCAGCTGATCCGCTTCGCGGCGCTGTCTCTCTTTTGTCCGCCTGTCTCTGTTCAACGTATGTTTGCATGTTGTTCTCTTTGTCTCTCTATACTTTCGCGACACGAGTTTGATTTGAACGTTTTGCAAGGTGATCAACCGATTGCCGTGTTTATCGGCTAACATTAGCTGGTAACCAGAAAGTCATACCGTTTTTACTTGAGCCATTGTTGGTTATTTGGCTCCTCGAAAAAATAACATCGAGGAGGTCACCAACGAATATAGATCGCGATAATCGCGAAATTCAAGCACGCTTCAAACTAACGCGATATTTAAACAAGAGGAGAGTGCCCTTTATTTTTTGACTCATACCAGAACTTTCTCTCATATTTAGGTTTCACGTAACATCTCATTTTTTATCGAACTCATGCATTTTTACAAATACCAATGTTCTTCGGAAACGGTGCGTGATACAGCAATTCTGCTTTTGCATTTAGTTTTACAATGGTACACTCTATAAGAATCACCCAACAGATATTGCTGAACAAAAGGTATAGCCGGATAAGATTTTCAAAAGTACCCCTGAGTCGAATAATATTGCGGATGGGTCATTCGATAGGGCATACCAAAAAAAACATGATGTGTAAAATTTTAACCCTATATCTCGATCGGGAGGGTAGTTACGGGGTAAAATTGAAAAATCAGATTTTGGCCTATTTTCCCTAGTTAACGATGTCGAGAAATTCTGAAAAAAATCTGAGACATGCCAAGCACTCGAATACAAGCTCAGCAATTCGTTTTAGATTTTTAAATTGAAATTTCTGCTTGTAAAAAATCAAAGCCCTAAAAAAAACGAAAAAATGCAGATATCAAATGGCAGTTCTAGAGTGACAACTTTTATATTTTTACAGTACCGATACACTGTTATAACTGTTGTCTATGATTTTTTTCAGATTTATATGTTCGCGGCGTCATCGTCTCGGGATTACTGGAATTTTTAATTAACTGTATTAAATTCTGTGGTGGTCGCATACATAACGTCAGAACAGTTAATTTCGCTGCAGTATATTTTTGCAAGTATATTTCGGTACAGCGTTCATTTTAAATAATTTTAATATGCCCGCTTTTTTTAAAACAAGTTCGTTAAGGGAAGGCTTGGGTCTATATCCTCATTCATCTCGAATTTTTCAATATTTTCCCGCTATAAAAACACAGCATTCGTTTAAAATACAATTACCAAATAAATGAGGAAACAATGTTTATTCAAGTGAAATAATTTTTCGCCCTTTTGCAAAATGGTATATATCATTCAATTTATCACTAACATATCCTAATTTCATCAATTTACACAATAACTGTATCTCTAATAATTTCTGAGATATTCAACAAAATAGATTTTTCGGCCTCATCTTTGAAGGTAATTTACACCCTTTTAACGTGAACGGTTGCTCGTAAAGCAAAATAGGTGTCAAATATTCTTTCGAAAACTAATTTTGAAATTTCTTGGTCTGAACTTCCGAAAACCGGTCAAAAAGGATTGACCTGAAATTTTGCACATAGCCTCATTATGCATTAAAAACAGGTTTTCCAAAAGGATTTTGGGCGACTCGCAAAGAAATTCGTTACCATTATCTACCTTACCGACATAGAATATTCTACCTTACCGGCATCAATTTTTCTACTTTACCGTCAAAACGCGACATAAACGCGCAATTCTTTCAAACAAAATAACTTTCGGGCTTGAATTAGCACAAGCTGTCACTGAACAATAATTAAAAAGTACAGAATCATATACAGGATCTCAAAAAGGAAATATAGTCCAAGTTGGTTTCGGATTAGGTCTGGGGGGAGGGGGGCGGAGAGAGCCGGCCGTTAATTCGGCCCGCCTACGCTTACAATGTTCCGCATTTTGATTTCGTACATGTATTATTATTTCACACGTACGTTGCCGACCGGATTATCAAACCTAACCCAGACCAACATGCTTACATACAAGCACATCGCTTCACTGTTCTAAATAACATTTTCCCTTAAGGGCCAGACATTCGAAAGGTAGAACGACTACATTACCGACAAAACTATGGTTTTACGAGTCCCAAGTTTTCGTCCTCTTAAAAGGATATTTTGTCGCTGGTAAGGGGCTTATTCGAAAGAGGAAGGTTCAATCTAGTGTGCTCTGGTCATGAGGTGCCGAGATTATGCAGATATTTGGTAATATAAGCGTTAGAAGTAGGTTAACAAATTTACGATGCGCACGCCGTGGAATGTAAGCATTTTTATGCCATTAGATGAGTATTCTGGATGTTCTAGTGACCAGAGCGGACTAGCCGAGATCTCCAGCTACAAATTGAGCTATATTTTGTCTTGATTCTCTTGCGAAATAAAGGTGAAAACTTGGGACTCGCAATGGGCGTGTCAGAAATTCATGATATCTGAGGATATCGATAATATAGAGCAAAAAATGTGACAAGTTTAGTTAAGCTGAAGTTCTTCAGGTGGCGTCTAAGTAGAAAGACTGTCGACGTGGAATTGAAGGAAACTGCAAGATTAGATTGTGGTTATGTTTGACGCCTATTCGCTCATCAGCAACGTGTTTCTGTGTATGTCTGTATATGTATATAACTTTCCTATACATGCAAATACTCCGCCAGTTTGATGTTTCCGACTCATGCAAGCAATGTATATCATATGAAATTGCGTTCAAATTTTTATACTGATGAAATTTCATACAGTACCATATTATACAAAAAAGAAAGAGGAATTGGCTTATAAATATGATAAATATAAGTCATTATATTTGGATAATTCACTATGTACTATATATTATTTTCATACTAAATTTTCAAACTAAATTTTCGCACTAAATTTTTATTATAGTTTATCTAAAATTTTCCATGCGAAGTCGGACACTTTTTGTATTACATATTGTTTCAGATTTTGATGAAATTTGAATAAATTGATATGAATATATTGCAAAGGATTTTTCAAAATTTTCAAAATTGTTAATTTTACAGGTCTAGAAAATAAAGTGTTAACCATTTTCACTAAATTATAACAATTGAATTACCAAGTCTATGAAAATAATCGTTTAAATACATACAGTAGATACATGAAAGTATATGATAAAAATAATTTTAGTTGAAAAACAAATATTTTGTCACCATCTATTTTTATCAGAGTTTAGTAGTTCAACAGTTATAATTTAATGAATAACTGGTTGACACTTTATTTAGCAGACCTGTGTAATTCACCTTGAAAAATCCTTAGTGATATGTTCATATATCGCTAAAGACTACAACATATTCTATCAAAATCTGACAAAATTATGGAAATTGATATTTTCGTTATTGCACGTGTGCAATGTAATAATTAGTAACTTTTTTCAAGTGCTGGAGCTCGATCGCGGTCCCTGGTCATTGTATGTCTATCTTGTTCACTCTCGTTATACCTTATCGCTTTCCTTGTCGAACCTTTAGAGCTTGTTCAGACAGAGTTGGGCAAAATATTTACCTAAATAAAAATTTGAAATAACGCGAATAAAAGATACAAAATCTTTCATTCGTTGTTCTTACGAATTTTATTCATCGGGAATTTATCCAATAAATAAAGATAATTTTTATTCGAAGCGAATAATTTTTTCATCTTTTATCCGTATCTTTTATTCCAAGGCATAACATGGAGGATATAGTAACGATATAGGACGTATTTTCATGTTTGTTTATTTGAAAAAACTACTCATTATTTAAAAATAACAATATGTTTTGCCGACTTTCTTCCTCCTCTTCCTCCACCTCTTCCCCCACCTCTTCCCCCGCCTCTTCCTCCTCCACTTCCTCCTCCACTTCCTCCTCCTCCTCTTCCTCCTCTTCCTCCTCTTCCTCACCGTTGCGAGTACTTCAAAAATTTTATTTCACGTTTCATCTCTTTGAACTGTAACAAACATTATGAAACAAACAATTTTTTAAGTGTTCTCATTTACAGTCAGGAGAAAAACTGATTCTACACTATTTGAAAAAACATAACATTTTAACAATTGAAAAGTTAGAAGGATTAATTTATTAGACGAAGTGCAAAAAATTTTTTTTTTAAATCTTGAATTGGTCAGAATCGCAAAAGAAATAGTGAAAGTTGGTTCCTTCAATTTATTCATCTGAGGCTATAATGAAAATTTAGAAGACGTATTTTATTCACTCGAATAAATCATATCCATGCTGAAAATTTCATAAATTTTGAATAATTCGTTTACGAGTTATAAACGACTATAAGTGCGATTGTAATTCGAAAGTCGTAGAAAACTGCAATTTCTGTCATGTTTAATCGTTTGTAATTCATATATGAAATATCCAAAATTTATGAAATTTTCAGCATGGAAATAATTTATTCGAGTGAATAAAACACGTCTTCTAAATTTTCATTATAGGTTCAGATGAATAAATTGAAGGAACCAACTTTCACTATTTCTTTTGCGATTCTGGCCAATTCAAGTTTTTTAAAAAATTTTTTGAACTTCGTTTAAAAAACTAGGACACATATTTATTGCACGTACCTTTTCTGCGTATAGCTCCAACAACCTTCGCCTATCGTAATCAGACGACAGGGAAGGCGAAATGTCTCTACGACAGATTAGTGATCTTGGAGAGCAAGACCACCTATTAGAACGTGAGGTCCTCCGCGACGACCTAGATCGCGACCTGCTTCTTCGTCGCGATGATGCTCGGGACGATCTCGTCCGAGACCTACTCCGACGACGGTCGCGAGGTTCGCGACGGCGTCCGCGAAGATCGCGAAGGCGTCCTGGAAGATCGCGAAGGCGACTTCGACGGCGGTCGTGATACTTTCGTTGAATCGGGCATCTGAAAACAATTGAAGAAATTATAGCAACATGTTTATAAATTAGATAATTTAGATAAATAGGAAACTTGTATTACACAAAAAAAAACTATACAAAAACTTATTTGAAATATGGAGATGAAAATATGAAAAATTACTAAGAGATTTTCTACAAGAGACAGGCGTAGTGAGGGTGTAGGGTACTTACGATGCTTCCTGCTTTGCGACTACGTTCTTTCTGACGATTTTTCTATCGGCAGAGCCCAGGGCAGTGATGCCAGAATCGTGGAACCGAGGAACTTGCCCCTCCGGTGGATCCTCCAGCTGGACCCCCCACTTTGACGTACCGTCGTCGCCTTACGTTGTTTCTTACTGCGCACGCGCTACACACAAGCGTGCCTCGACGCCGTCGAGTCGAATAGGCAGCTCACACGGACAGACTAGAGGTACGCTTGTGTGTAGCGCGTGCGCAGTAAGAAACAACGTAAGGCGACGACGGTACGTCAGAGTGGGGGATCCAGCCGGAGGATCCACCGGAGGGGCAAGTTCCTCGGTTCCACGATTCTGGCATCACTGGCACAGGACACGTGTTGCATTCGTTTGTGTCTTCATTTGTTTCTTTGGGGGAAAAGTGAGAGAGCAAGAGAGAAAGCGGGGATGAGAGTGAGAGAGAAAGAGAGAGAAAAAGAGAGAGATACTCTGTCTAGTATCTTCTTCCGCACTATCTTTTACTCTCTCACTGATTTTTAACCAATGGGTGACATGATTGGTTGACCAGTTCGTCAGTTCATTGTCGCGAGCTTTACAATACGAAAGTACGAAGCGATTCGTTATTATACCGCGTTTCGTTAGTAATTTTTTAAAGTGTAAAGTGCAATTGTGTGGGTGATCCAAACGTGGAAGCAAAAAATGGAAGCTAAAGAAGCGCGAGGCAACGTGAAACGATATTTAAAATTGAAGGGAAAAAACCGCCATTGTAGAGCATCTGCGGTGCGCGTATCTAAAAATAAGAAGTGGCGAGAAAGGTAAGTTACGTCTTATACTATGAATTTTCTGTTAGTAATATTTATTTCAGTTTTGTGATTAATTAAGAATACATATACATTCGTAAACAAATTTGTGTTTTTGTCCAAAATTTTGCCATTTGTTCGCCTGAGTCACAGCGCGGAATTTATTGTTCAAGATTTACTTTGCGAAATTCAATGTTCGTGTATATCACGATATGAAATACATTTCTTTTGTAATAAATGGATATTAGGATGAAAATTGGTAATTTTTCGTTGAATTTATGAATTACAAGCGCCAAAAACAGACTATTTTTTCGCCTTGTGCGTCGCAAAGTGGATCGGATAGAGAAATTTGGTTGTAACTTTTGAACCATTAGATATGTTGCAACGAAATTCTCACTAAAAATAATTTTTGAAATATTAGTTTAATTTTTGAATATGTATTTGATATTTATCTTTTTGTAATCGATGCATACAAGAATTACTGAGAAAGCAAAAACGCATCACAGGTGTGTCAAAAGACATTTTTTATAGTCATTTGTTATAAGTATAAATAATTATTTCAACTGTTTTGAAATAATTTCATTGCTGTATATTGCGCCCTTTGTTATGTCGTATTATTACGCATACGTGTTATGCATATACGACAGATGAAGATATAAACAAAGGTCTAAAATTTTGGATGTCTGCAAGTATAAAAAATGTAGAAAATGTAAAAAATTAAGTTTTAGTTTTGTTATGATTCAATGGTAGATGTACTTACCCAAAAACAGTGTGGATACTCACTATGAAAAACTGAGACACTATCAGTCAAGTTATATTATTGCCGTTCATGATATTTTTAACAATAAAATCATTATATTTATTATACTATTGTTAAAAATTACATATTTGATTTACGTGGGTACAAACTTGTCAGAACAATAGCACCGCCAACGGATATAACAAAATTTTATAATTTATTTATGTTGGGGGCCCCACTGTGATTGACGACGGATATCCCAAAATGCTACGCATTGTCGAACCACAGTGACGCCCCTGAATTAGCCGAAAGAATATTAATAATAATGTTCGGAACGTAACACCATTCATTTAAAAATTCAAAAGGCTGATACAGTATATTTCAATTTTATTATGCCAATCTTCTTTCTCTGTTTTATATATTTTTTATGCTTGTATCTATGCATGTGTGTCTCGTAATATGTTTAGGCGACGACGAATAAATGAAGCAGCATTCAGCAGCGAAACAAGCAGCAACATGAGGATGGAACTAGATTCCTGTGAGGATATTTGTCAAAAAAATATCTGTCATGCTGAAATGCTGCCAGCTGCGTCAGCGTGCAACGAAGAACCAATTGAAGTAGAAGAAATTGTGGAAGAAATCGAGTGTGGTATAGAAGAACCACATACTGCCAATGTACAGGAAGAAGGAAACAACAACGATACAAACGGAAATGTCGAAGGTGGCTCCGATTCCGACTCTTACTGGATCGAAGAGACTGCGGAATCGGAAACAGCGTAACCAGCAATTTCGCAAGGGATAATAGACTTTGTTGACTTCTCCTATGTCTTCGAGAAGATTATAAGGCTGGAAGAACATTCAAGCATAGATTGCGGTACCCAGACTTTCAAGATAGTGGGATGTCAACAAAACGGATTAGGGAAAACCTATCACCTGCAATGCCAGATGTGCAATTACAAGGAACGCATACAATGTATTCCACAAAGAGATAACATTATAGACATAAATCGAAGCGCAGTTGCCGCAACTATACTGACAGGAGGCGGATATAATCAGCTGGAAGAAATGATATGCGGCATGAATATGACGTGCATGTCTAACAAGTTCTATCAAAAATGCCACGACGAGATAATCGATGCCTTTGAAGAGGTCATATCGCGGCGGCGATTATAATTCCCCTTCTGGTGTAGGAGCCATCGTGGGATATCACACGATGAAGATTCTACACCTGAGTGTGAAAAATAAATTTTGTTCTATTTGCCACGCAGCAGCTAGAAAGAAGGAAGTGGCACGCGAACATCGCTGCTACAAAAACTGGGGTCGCGATTAGAGTTCAACAGGCATGGAAAGTGCTGCTATTGTGGAAGGGTTCCAATGTAGCATAAAAATGCACGGCCTGATTTACAACATTTTGGTTGCCGACGGTGATAGCAGCGTTTATAAGATATGGTACGAGTGCGGAAAATTGAATGCACCAACCATCTATTACGGAATTTTAGCAGAAAAATAAATGAGATCGTCGCAAAAGGCCGCTACAAAGATCTAAGAGCCATCGTAAAGAAAAATACCCTCCTTCTGCGCACTGGTGTGAAAAAAGCTGCAGAACGCCGCTTCAAAGAAACACTGACATTATTACATCAAATTGAAAATTTAAAAACAGATCTGAGAAATGTGCCAAGTCACGTGTTCGGCGAACACAGAAAGTGTCAGAAATTGGCCTACTTCTGCGATAAATACTCTGATCCCGAACAAGTTAATTATGTTCCACAATTAAAAGAAACGGGCATTTATCAAAGCATCGAAGAAGCAATGCAGCCACTCTTCGTTCACACGGAAAGTTTATTGTACGCACTAAACAATAACGCCGTTGAATACTTTAATAATATAGTTGCGAAATTCGTAGCAGAAAACGAATAAATTATGGATCAAGAGTCCTGTGATCAAGAGTCCTGTGATCAAGAGTTCCTACCAAGGTAGAGTGAATGCCGCTGTCGTCAAATTCAACACACACGAAGCGTTTAGTCGTTTGAGTGCTTCAATGGACAGAAAACCGACAGCGGTCGTAAAAAAGTTGGAAAATCGACGTAAGCGTAAACTGCAATTGGAAATCGATTATAGAGCACGAGAAAAAGCATCCTTCTTCCGACAAGAAAAACAACAATATGACAAGGATTATGGCCCCAGTGCGTCAAAACCAGACATGGAGGAGACAGTATATGTTTCTGAATGTGAGAGACACATGACAACGCTCCTCGAGTGGCAATTGATGCGACACACGATTGAGGCTGAAACTCGTGATCAAGGGAGCAGCGAAAGGTGGATGGCCTATAGGAAAAAATTATTAACGGCATATAATTTCGGCCGAGTATGCCGATTACGGAAGACTACACCACGAGCAAATTGTTTGAAAGCTGTGATGTACCCGCAAATAGAAGGATTACAAGCCGTACAATACGGAAGGGAAAACGAGATAAACGCCCTGAGACAAATGGAAGTAGAATTAGGAATCTCTATTCTACCGTGTGGGCTGTTCATCGATTCTGTCGTGCCTTACTTAGGTGCGACACCGGATGGACTTGTACGGGACGATACAATTGTAGAAATAAAATGTCCATATTCGGCGAGGGATTCAACTCCCGACGAAGCAATGGAGAAGTTTTCTGCGATACGACGCATTTTTCAGGGTAATGTGATGAATAAAAGTCATCATTATTATTATCAAGTGTACGGTCAATTGCACGTAACAAATAGACAAAATGCTCTACTTTGTTTATGGACTCCAAAAGGAATAAGGATAATACAAGTTAAAAGAGACTATGCATTCTGGGCAGCAGAGATGGAAGAAAAATTAAAAAGATTCTACGAGGATAACATACTACCAGAATTAATAGACAGCAGATACAACAGAGGCCAACCGTTTAGAGAACCACAGTACGCGCAGAAAAAAAGTACATCTGTAATAGAACCAGATACATCTGAAGAAAGATAATAGCCCTATTGCGACTGCACCGGCGAGTGCAATGCAGCACTCACATAAAAAGCTGTCTACAATCGAAGGCCACAAGTTCAGCCGGCGAGTGCAATGCAGCGCACATGAAAAGTTGTTTACAATCGATGGGCACAGTTCAACCGGCGAGTGCAATGCAGCGCACATGAAAAGCTGCCTACAATCGAAGGCCACAGTTCAACCGGCGAGAGTAATGCAGCGCACATGAAAAGCTGTCTACAATCGAAGGTCACAGTTCAACCGGCGAGTGCAATGCAGCGCACATGAAAAGCTGTCTACAATCGAAAGAAACAGTTCAACCAGCGAGAGTAATGCAGCGCACATGAAAAGCTGTCTACAATCGAAGGAAACAGTTTGTAACAGACCTGTTTTACGGTCTGTTACTAAGACGCCGAACTCCGCCGAATACCGCCGAAACACACCGAGACGCGGTATCGGCTCGCCGCGCCGAAACCCTCCGACCGCACACCGTATCGCGCCGAGATCGCCACGAAACCGCGGCGATACGTTGCCATGGTGATCGGCAGCCCACCGCGCTGCACCATGCCCCGTATCGCCAAGCATCGGCTATATAAGCCGAGGCAAACGCGAGCGAAGGGACAGTATCCAGGAAGACACCGAGCATTTACTTTGAATATAGAGTCAAACTAGCTAGTCCTGTAGGCGCGACCAGGGAATTACCGAGCCGAAGTAGAAGCGTACCGTGAGTATCACCCCGAGCATTTTACGCCCTAGCACGCTCCCGATCCCGACGGTGGGCCGAACCCCACCGCCTCCGACCTCCGCCCTGCTGGCAGAAACCGGTAAGAAGACAGGCCGAAACCTGTAGCCCTGCCGGCCGAAACCGGGTAGAAGACAGGCAGAAACCTGTTCCGGAGTCCTGGTGGCCGAAACCACCAGGACTACCGTCAACTGCCGCGGGAGGCCCCGTAACTGGCATCTTCGCCGACCTCGGGGACCGAAAGATCCGACCCGCGGCAGGGGATCGTGGCTTTCGCCACGATCAACCGCCTGTCCCGAAACCGCCGTGCACCAGGTCCGTAACAGCATCCGCGCCGCGCTCCGGCCTCGGTAAAACACGCGAAACGCGAGCGGCAGTTATCCCGGCAAAATGTAAAAACCGCGTGTAGTTTATTTCCGGAACCTAACCTCTCTGCTTTCCGACCGTCCTCCTCGCCGAACGAACCCTGGTTCGACGAGCGTTTTCAGCACAAGGAGCACCGCCGCGAGTCACCAAGCACTCCGCGGAAAACCAGAGCCGTTACAAGTTCAACCGGCGAGAGTAATGCAGCGCACAAGAAAAGCTGCCTACAATCGAAGGCCACAGTCGCACCGGCGAGTGCAATGCAGCGCACATGAAAAGCTGTCTACAATCGATGAACACAGTTCAACCGGCGAGTGCAATGCAGCGCACATGAAAAGCTGTCTACAATCGAAGGCCACAGTCGCATCGGCGAGTGCAAAGCAACGCACATGAAAAGCTGTCTACAATCGAAGGCCACAGTTCAACCGGCGAGTGCAATGCAGCCCACATGAAAAGCTGTCTACAGTCGATGGGCACAGTTCAACCGGCGAGTGCACTGCAGCGCACATGAAAAGCTGTCTACAAGCGAAGGCCACAGTCGCACCGGCGAGTGCAATGCAGCGCACATGAAAAGCTGTCTACAATCGAAGGCCACAGTTCAACCGGCGAGTGCACTGCAGCGCACATGAAAAGCTGTCTACAATCGAAGGCCACAGTTCAACCGGCGAGTGCACTGCAGCGCACATGAAAAGCTGTCTACAATCGAAGGCCACAGTTCAACCGGCGAGTGCACTGCAGCGCACATGAAAAGCTGTCTACAATCGAAGGCCACAGTTCAACCGGCGAGTGTAATGCAGCGCACATGAAAAGCTGTCTACAGTCGATGGGCACAGTTCAACCGGCGAGTGCACTGCAGCGCACATGAAAAGCTGTCTACAAGCGAAGGCCACAGTCGCACCGGCGAGTGCAATGCAGCGCACATGAAAAGCTGTCTACAATCGAAGGCCACAGTTCAACCGGCGAGTGCACTGCAGCGCACATGAAAAGCTGTCTACAATCGAAGGCCACAGTTCAACCGGCGAGTGTAATGCAGCGCACATGAAAAGCTGTCTACAGTCGATGGGCACAGTTCAACCGGCGAGTGCACTGCAGCGCACATGAAAAGCTGTCTACAATCGAAGGCCACAGTTCAACCGGCGAGAGTAATGCAGCGCACATGGAAAGCTGTCTACAATCGAAGGCCACAGTTCAACCGGCGAGTGCAATGCTGCATATCAAGAGCTGTTATAGATTCACGAACGTAAATATCCGTACGTATAGTAATTTCAATTTTTCATTTTGTATTTATCTAACGTTTTATAAGTTTAATATAATATTTTTGCATATATTTTGAGGGAGAATCTGAGGTAGAGAACTTCAGGAGGAGACAAGTGTAGGGAGGAGGTTTAGTGGGTAGGCCAGTATCTAATGGAGAATCCCACACTCCCGGGGGTTGGAATGGCCCCTGGACATAGTGTATAAAACATTTTACCTCCCTGCACTCAAAACATTAAAAAAAAAAAGAGAAACAAAATGAAATAACATATGTTTTTGATAATTTTCAATAACTCGATTTTTCGTTGTTGCAGATCTCTGTGGGAAGGAAAAATGACATTTCAATGTGCCATAAATCAGTCCTCCCTCGCTATGGCCCCGGCGACGAAGAAAGGACTGTCAATGTAAATATAATACATAATAATGTTAGTTATCATTTTTATTAGAAAAATGCTACGATTGTATTAGCGCAGATTTGACGAAAAAATAATAAATTCCAAAAAAAAAAAAAGAAATAACACTGCATTAGTGTTGTCCCACCCCATAAACCTGATCCTGTACCTCATTACAGTCTTCGGCGATCGAAGGCTTCGAATAAATCTTCGAATACTTTTGCCAGCTCGAATAAACAGCGAGGACGCCCAACGAGCGTCAAACTTCAAAGACCCAGCGACTGACAAACGGTATACAATGTATGCAGATGGAGAATCCCGCACGGATGAAAGTTTAAATTTTTAGATTTTTCAATATATCATCATAAAATTGCGACGAGCGAATGAAGCGGATTTTCCTGATCAAAATGAGTTCAAATTCGAGTGTAATCGAACAAGTTTCATTGTTACGTAATATTACGATAAACATTAAAATCTTATTAAAGATAGTCCAAATGATGTCGTGTTTGGAATCATTTTCATCGGGATAAGCACAAAAACTTGTTCGTATTAATATTTTTTTTATTAAAAATGTAAAAGCATAAATTAACAATAATGCTCGACTCTTCTTCATATATTGTAGGCCGTTTGACAGTCGCTGGGGTTTTGAAGTTCTGCGCTCGTCAGACAAAAGTTATTCGAAAATTTATTCGATCTTCAAATAAAAGATACAGATAATAGACGAAAAAATTATTCGAATATCGAATAAAACGGCTTTGAATAAAAAATTATCTTTATTCGTCGGATAAATTCTCGTCGAATAAAGTTATTTATTCGATACTCGTCGAATAATGATATTTACTTTATTCGAACTTTCGAATAACGAGTAAAGATAAAGTATCTTTTATTCGAATCGTTATTTAAATAATTTTTTATGTAAATAATGTCCAACTCTGTGTCCAGATGAGGCAATTTACGCTCGTTGCAAACGAAACAAATAAAAAAATCTGACCACGACATATGCTAAAGAAATAGAAATAAAAAATATTCTTAATAAAACAAAAAATCTGACTGCGAAAAGAATTATTAATAATTTATACGCTATATTTATATTTTACTTTTTATTTTATTTATTATCAATATTTTATTCAATAAATTAGTTTTTTGTTTCTTATCTTTTTAGTTCTTCTCGCAGTCGGGCTTTTGTTTTTTTATAATAATGATTATTTTTTAAATCTTTGCGGTCAGGTTTTTTTATGTTTGTTGTCTACAATGAAATAATTGTCATGCCGTGATTGTTTATACCTTTCATTTCCTCGTCGGAAAATAATACTCTTCGTATTAAAATTCAAATCAATTATACTGATATGTTAACATATGTTAACAATATATACAAAACATAATTTGTAAATCTATACTTTTCTTCTGTACATTTACATAGGACGTACACATATAACCAGGTTCGCGTGAACGTATTAAAATTTAATATTTAGCAATGTTATATGCGTAAAAAAGTTTAAAAAATTCAGAAGATTTTTAAACAAGTCAACGAATATTCAAATGATCGTTTAATACACTTATTTACAATTGAAAATTCCATATTTTAAATTACGAGAGAGACAAGATGCTGATAAGAATCAATAACTTTATTCACACGTTAAATACGTCTTTTCTCGACATCGGACCCGACGAGACTGCTCTTTTGTCGTTTTTGACATTCGCCTTTCGTTGGCAAGGAATTGTTTTTCAATAACACGAATATAAGAATAATATATGTCGGGTGACATAACATGAACAATATATATAAATTATATAAATTATATATACGGTGGCGTGTAATGTCGAATTATAGCTTACAAATATTTTTCTAAGAACTACCTTTTCTTAACAATAAAGTTCCATTATAATCACTGATTTACATTTCGGTTTGTTCCGTTGTGAGATAATCTTCAGTCTTTTAATTATTTAATTATCAGCGGTAATTATTACGTTTTCACTCCACATTCTGGTTGCATATTTAAATATTGCACATTATGAAACGAAAACTCAAGGTCGTCTTCGTATCACGATAAAAGATTGAAATGTATGAAAAAACTAATTATCGCATTGTATGTACCGGTTAATGTCCAACAACTTTCGTTTGAAATTTTTTTGATGCAATACATAAGTAAATTTAAGTGGTTTGGTTAAGTGACTTACCCGATGTATGTAATTTCCTCACACTTTGTACTTTGAGGTAATCGACGCAATTTAGATGGTCAATGTAACTGTCACTATCTAATTGAAAGGGTATAGCCGGATAAGATGGTCAAAAGTACCCTTGAACAGAATTTTATCGACGATGGATCATTCGATAGGGTGTCAAGAAAAACCATTCTCTGCACAATTTCAACCCTGTATCTCGATAGGGAGGGTAGTTATGGGGTAAAATCGAAAAATCAGTTTTTCGCCTATTTTCCCTAGTTAATGATGTTTTGAAATTCCGGTAAAAATCTGACACATGTCAAGAACCCGAATGCATACTTTGCAATTGGTTCAAAAACCTCAAAAAAATCGAAAAAATGCAAATTTCACATGGAAGTTCTAGAGTGACTAACTTTATATTTTCACAGTACCGATATATTATTATAAGTATTATATATGAATTTTTTCACATTTTTCTGTTTCTTGCGTCGTTGTTAAAAAAAATAAAAACCGATTTTTTCGCCAGTTTTTCCGTGAAAAACTAAGCTAACCTTCAAATTGTAACATTTTATTTATTCTGTAAGCCTATTGGACACTGATAAACCTTGAACATTTCACAGAAATAATTAAAAAATGCGATTAACTTGGTTAGTATTCTGCTATGTCAGCGCATAACATCTGAAACTCTTAACCATGTTTCCAACAGCTCGGTTGGGCCAGCGCATTAGGCGCTCGACTGTGGATATGCTTATACTAGGTTCGTGCCCGGGATAAGTCTACTTTTTTTTTTATTTAATCTATTCGTTTTTTTCTAACTTTTCTAACCATGTAATAATCAATGGTATTTTCGTAGAATTCTTTGAGAGCCAATATTTAAATATTTAGAAAATATGTTAAGGTAAAATACGTCAAAAAATAATTTCGGAGCAATCGTTATTTCATCCATTTTTAGTTATGTATCCTCTTCATTCTGGTAGTATTCAACATCTTCTGTGGTAAATCTATACGTGTCTTCAAGTTTTAAATAATCTGCTATAGAGAAAAGAAATAATTTCAAGTTCTAGAAATTGCCCCATTGTTATTCAATTCGTTTGGGACTTTTGCTTTTTGTACCTCGTCTTTTACGTGGAAGAGCAATTGTGTATGAACCATCCAGATTCGTTAATGAAATATTTCACCCTTCTCTAATATTCAGTGAACTAAGCAGATGTTTCGACATCTTTTCAAGTAAAGTTATAAATCAATGAAAACATAGTTGGAAATATAAACTTTCCGTGTTTCATTAACTTTAATTGTATATTGATAACAGTATCTCCTCGTCAGTTTAGTCACAAAACAAAATGCAACGTGGAACAATAATGGACGATTGAAAACTGATGCGAAAATAATGCGGATCGTATTCAAGATCCAAATGGTTTGCAAGTTCTTATGAAACCAAGAAATATATGTATGTATTATTGATAGAGGTTTTCGAGATGTTCAATCTCACTTGCAAGAACTTGGCTTTTGGAACTGACTACGGAAGAATCTAATGCTTCTCACAAAGTAACCAAAGTTCGTTGGGTAGTTAAGGAATTCTACAAAAATACCATTGATTATTACATAGTTAGAAAAGTTAGAAAAAAACGAATTGATTAAATAAAAAAAAGTAGACTTATGCTGGGCGCGAACCTAGTATAAGCATGTTCACAGTCGAGCGCCTAATGCGCTGACTCAACCGAGCTGTTGTAAACATGGTTAATATTTTCAGATGTTATGCGCTGACACAGCAGAATACTAATCAAGTTAATTGCATTTTTTAATTATTTCTGTGAAATGTTCAAGATTTATCAGTGTCCAATAGGCTTACAGAATAAATAAAATGTTACAATTTGAAGGTTAGTTTAGTTTCTCACGGAAAAACTGGCGAAAAAATCGGTTTTTATTTTTTTTATTAACGACGCAAGAAACAGAAAAATGTGAAAAATTTCATATATAATACTTATAATAATATATCGGTACTGTAAAAATATAAAGTTGGTCACTCTAGAACTTCCATGTGAAATCTGCATTTTTTCGATTTTTTTGAGGTTCTTGATTTTTTACAAGCAGGATTTTCAATATAAAAATCTGAAACTAATTGCAAAGTATGCATTTGGGTTCTTGACATGTGTCAGATTTTTACCGGAATTTCTAAACATCATTAACTAGGGAAAATAGGCGAAAAACTGATTTTTCGATTTTACCCTATAACTACCCTCCCGATCGAGGTACAGGGTTGAAATTTTGCACAGTACCTTTTATCTTGATGCCGTATCGAATGATCTATCGTCGATAAAATTCGGTTCAAGGACACTTTTGACGGACCGGGATTTAGCTAGTTAGTTTAGATAGTTTACTTTAAGGAGCTGTGGAATCCCTGAAAACATTTTTTTGTGCCATGCACAGAGGGTACTGTCAACGCGCGCTCGAAAATGCAGGAATTATGGCCCTCCGGTCGTGGGAGGAAAGAATTGGAACCACACCGGATCAGAAAACCCGGAGAGCCCTCTCTATACCAAAGCTATGTAAAAAAAACTCTCCGGGGCCCGTCCCGGATGGGTGTGCAGAGACCCTTATACGTATAAGTCAAGATTACTTTCTCCATCCCATTCTATTTCAACGTTTCTCATTTTATGTTTTCAATTCTTTGGAAGGTGTAAAAAACTCTAATTTGGCATATGTATATCTTTGAAGCGACAAACCCCCAAATCTGCTACATTATTTGTATAATATATATAGATATATGAGATTACTCTGAATTTTTATGAATTTGCAGACATGATAATTGTATCCGATGGTATCATAGGAACTACTGATGTTTATGTGCTGGATTCTATTATTCAGCAGTTACGTGCAACAACTGTTGCATGCAGTTTTCTACATGTTGGAAGTGCATATCATCCACATTCTGCTGATGGTTTAGTTCCATATCAAGATCTATTGTATTTCATTGCCAGAGCTACTTTGGGGACTTATATGTCCTTCATTCCACGTATTGTAAGTAAAACTTTTCATATTAACCATTTTAACTGTATGCACATGTATTATATTCATTTATGGATTCTTTTATCTCTTGTGGAAAATCTGTGCAGAATTATTAGTTTAGTTTTACTTAACCTTTCATCCAGTGTTGTGTACTGTCAATGCTCAAACTGGAAGTAGCGAAGAACCGGCACACAATTTCGATTCTATTTCACGATTGGCCTTACGAAAGTGGCACAGGAATAAATAAACCTGGGGAGGGGGGAGCAATTGCCTGTATCAAATATGAAATAGTGGGGCCTTCGACAATAATACAGAATAGGGAGGTTTCTAAAATGTAGACGAAATGCAGATATAATTCCTTCTATTTTTTTGGAACCTATAACTTAGGCTTAGGCGCACAGGCTTCTGGTGCTATATGTGGACCTATGCTACGTCAAGTGCCATTGAGAGCGGTGCAACCAGACTGACTTCTCCAAGGAAGTGGGCTGATACTTTCTAGCCGTACCCGAGTCATAAAATAATAAATTCGTCAAAGAGACACTAGAAAGACTTGAAAATGGCAACATCCATAACACTGTCCAACAAATTTCAACTTTTTCTATATTCCGCAATTACTGTTGGGTGGTTCTTATAGAGTTTTTCGCGCTGATTCCGAATCTGCCCTTACATTTTCTCCTACGCGCACAGTTATTGAGAAACATGACTTCGAAAAAAAACTATTTTTAAAATTTCAAGAAATATTGTGAAGTTATTATAAAATATATTGAATTGTTCTTTGCAGCACAAGATTCTGTAGACTTTCTCGAATACCGTGATATCCAATATTGATACATTATGAATGTTTGAACATGATTAAACAATTTTTGAGGATATTTTTGAATTTATCTCAAAAATAAGGACCCAGCGTAAAATCAACTACATCACGCGATAAAGCAGACTTTTATCTTGAGAAACCCCCCTTTGAAGTTTGCAACGTCGACGTTATTACCGAACCAGAAAGCAAAATATCTACACCCGACATGAGTTGCCGCCAATGGTGCTCTTCCACTAGCGCGGTCGTCCGTCGGGATACGGCGAGACGCGACGCGGCGTAACGGCAATGCAGTGGCTAAAAGCGCGCAATTATGTCAGCTTATTTGAATGTTAAATTTTATTTAAATATTATTTATTATTTATTAGTACATTTATTCTGTATAAATTATTTTATGTATTTTTTTAATGTTAGTCTCTTGTTCATAGTATATTTCATACTAAAAAGGTCTTTTGTAACAAAAAACAATTTAATATCGCTTATTGTGGAAATGCTTAATAAAGAAAACTAAATACAAAAGAAAGACTTACTAAATTGTTTTTTTTGTTACAAAAGACCCTTTTAGTATGAAATGCACTATGAACCAGAGACTAACATTAAAAAACACATAAAATAATTTATACAGAATAAATGTAGTAACAAATAATAAATAACATTTAAATAAAATTTAACATTCAAATAACCTGACATAATTGCGCGCTTTTAATCATTGCATCGCCGCACAGTGGGTTGAAACGCGAAAAACGCGGACAAAAATCATTTTCCTGACTAAACGAAAAATGTAAAATTGTATTATTACCTTGTTGGTAGATAAATGTGGCATAATTTTCTGCATTTCGTTTTCCAAAATTTCATATCTGTATCCCACAATTATATGCTAAAATTCAATAAAAATGCCTAAGTTTAGATTCTCTTGAATTTTTTAGAATACCGTTTCATTTAGTACGTTACAACTTAATACACGTATGAGTGAGGATTTTTTGCATGTACTTAACTGAAAGCGTGTTCCAAGACGAAAATAATAAGCATGGATTTTGTTTGTTTTTGTTGTATATAACACCTACAAACATTGATGAAACAAAGAGTAATACTTAAGCTTTTTCCCCATTCAAATAGGTTTATAAACCGATTGCCGTCGATTGGTGCATTAAAATTGGTTACACGTTCTTGGTAGATATGTATACGATAAAACTAAAAAGGTTTCAGCTGCCAATAGCTGCCTGTTTGTACACTGTATCGCAAAAACGATGACGCTCGTTCAGGTAGTCCCTATGGTGTCTTTTGGCATTCGAAGAGGAAAGCCATTTCCAAAAGAAAACCAGACAAATTTGGTCGTAAATTTAGATTAGGATCGAGGATCAAAAACCTAACCCGAAACAGATTCGATAATACAAAAATGGGGTTTTTCGGTAGTCAAAAACGCTAGATAAAAAATCGATCTAGGAAGCCTCAAACGTCCTATTTTATCGTTTACGAGGCTTAATTTGCATTATTCGGAAGCATACAACTGCCCATGTAGCTATTTTCATATAGCTGTGACTGTGAATAATGCAAATAACGCCTCATAAACGTAAAAATAGGACTTTCGAGGGCGATTGCGGCCTAGACTGATCTTTTATCTAGCGCATTTGACTACTGAAAAACTCCCAAGATGAGAACGCGCATCCCGCACCCCTGCAATTCTGTAAAGGAGTCTACCGCCTTAATAATTTTATCAGAGGAGAAATCATATATTGACATCTTCAATTTTAAAAATTTTCTATGTCTATGGTCGAACCTTCGGGGTCTTACAAGGGGAAGCCACGGTCGACGTAAAACGGATTTTTTTGAAATTTTAAGGATTTGAAGATGTCGTTTCCAAATTTATTTTGGCAAAGCAGTAGCGCGCACCTTTCAAGATTTTCCGAGAATGTTGCATTCGAAAATCGTTTGACCCCCTTATATGGAGTTCGTGTTGAGGACTGAACAATAAGATGAGCGGCAGGGGGCGTAGCGCCAGGTACTGGTAATCAGTAGGTTGCTGGTTCGAGTCTCGCTGTAGACAATTTTTTTTCAACTGATACGTACCTGAATTTTAAGAATAAACCTAAAATTGATGAAATCTGCGCAAAATGAACAATTATTTTTATTTTTTACATATAAAATGCATGTTTTTTATTTGTGGACATCGGAAAAAAGTCGAACATAAAAATAATACAGAATATTAAATTTACTTTATTATTGTATATTCTTTTTATTAATTACATGCTAGTATCACACGAACCACGGTGTCAATAAAAATAATATGCAATAATAAAGTAAATATAACATTCTGTATTATTTTAATAAATCTTATGATTTCGGCGCAAGGTTCGATCCTATTGAAAAGCAGAAAATTTGCAATTCAATTATTCTCTCAGTTACGTATCTGCCACCATGGGTTAAACCGCTTTCCGCCTTAACTCCTAATATTTTGTTCATAACTTTCTTCTTTTCTTTTATTTTACGCGTTGCACATCAAACGCAATAAAGCCTCTATGAAAAAGATCCACACAAGGATCGAAACGTTGAGAGAATAATTTAATTGTAAATTTGCTGCTTTTCAATAGGATCGAACCTTGCGCCGAAATCATAAGATTTATTAATATACTTCATTTCGATCGAAGGAAATTACACCGATATTCTGTATTATTTTTATGTTCGACTTTTTTCCCGATGTCCACAAATAAAAAATATGCATTTTCCATGTAAAAAATAAAAATAACTGTTCATTTTGCGCAGATTTCATCAATTTTAGGTTTATTCTTAAAATCCAGGTAGATATCAGTTGAAAAAAAATGTCGACAGCGAGACTCGAACGAGCAACCTACTGATTATCAGAACCTGGCGCTACGCCCTCGGTCACTCATTTTATTGTTCAGTCCTGAACGCGAACTCCATATAAGGGAGTCAAACGATTTTCAAATGCAATTTTCTCGGAAAATCTTGAGAGGTGCGCGCTAAAGCTTTGTCACATTAAAATTGGAAACGACATCTTCAAATTCTGAAAGTTTCAAGAAAATCTGTTTCACGTCGACCGTGGTTTCCCCTTGTTAGCGTCGTCCCGGACAAGTTGTTCGGGCGAGCAACTTCTCGCCGTGCAATGACCGTGGCGTAGCTACACCAAGGTAGAATAACATTATACAGGGTGGGGCAATAACTATGTCCAGGTTGAATATTGCCGTTATTTGTAATAATATGAAAAAATGTTATATAAAAAGCTTACACGGTATAGAGGGGGACATATTGTAACACAAACATTTTCTGCGTGGGTGGAGGCATAGAGGAGATTTCAAGGTCAACTCTATTTTTTTAAATAGAATGCTATGTTTTTTTTTATCACGATGTGATAGCCAGTGTTGAGACGAATTCAGCGAGTTATCATTGAAGGTCATGCAAGGTCAAATATGGTAGTAAAATAAACCTTATTACATTACGGGAGATGCTCGAATTGATGACTGTTTGCGTCAATGCAAAGTTGCAATCTTCGTATCCCTGCATCACGTGCATGTCTTATCGTTTCTGAACTTATTCTAGCACATGCTGTATTATTTCATAGACCCTCACTTTTACATAAGCGAATGGTTTTGTAACATTGTTTATGTTGTGGCAATACATCGCGTATAGCTAGAAATGCAAACATGTCATCAGCTCGTAATGTAAACATCTCACCAGTTCGTAACATTAACATGAATCGGTCAGTCAGTCTCGGTCGATTGTTAAGTCAAGTAGCTGCGTGATCATCAAAATGAAGTTTTCTTTCGAAGAGCAAGTGGATATGATCCTCATTTATGGAGAAATGCGGCAAAATTCGATAAGAGCTCAATCCTTGTATGCTGAACGATATCCAAACCGCACACATCCTTCGCACCGAACATTTGGAAGATTGTGCAAAAAATTATATGATACGAAGATTGCAACTTTGCATTGACGCAAACAGTCATCAATTCGAGCATCTCCCGTAATGTAATAAAGTTTATTTTACTAACATATTTGACCTTGCATGACCTTCAATGATAACACTCTGAATTCGTCTCAACACTGGCTATCACATAGTGATAAAAAAAACATAGCATTCTATTTAAAAAATAGAGTTGACCTTGAAATCTCCTCTATGCCTCCACCCACGCAGAAAATGTTTGTGTCACAATATGTCCCCCTCTATACCGTGTAAGTTTTCTATATAACATTTTTTCATATTATTACAAATAACGGCAATATTCAAACTGGACATAGTTAGTGCCCCACCCTGTATATGCATGCTTTAAAACGTTATTTCACCGATGTATTTTCTATCGACGTCGAGTGTAAAGTTGAACTATTCGAAGTTCGTCGTGGTAGTAGGTGCAGAATACAACAATATAACAAAATAACAGTTTATTACTATGATAACGTGAAAAAGACAATAGACATCCGACAATCAGTACGGTGAAACAATTTGTGTACAACTCAAGTAAACACGGCGGAGGTTCTGAACGTTCCGGTTCTTTGCCGGTCTGGAAAGCGTTGATGGTGGGCGCACAGAAAAATATCCTACCACACAATTTTCCTTGGAACGGCGAAAAACTAATGTTTGCCTCCTTCGCAGGCAAACAGTAAAAATCTCGCGGCTAAATGTTTTATTTCCCTCCGCATGCCGACAATGCCGACAGCAAACTAGAGTCAGCCAGAAAAGTCTCCGTACACCCTTTAAAATAAACCAATTTTTAAAGTGTACCAATCGACTTGAATTTCCTCAACAACTTAGAAGGACTAGTTTACTAAATGGCGTGTAAACAATTTCTTTTTTAATTTGAAATTATCAAGAATTGCAAAGACAAATATGGACATTGCAGTTTACAAATTCTTTATGTGAATCTACAACGAAAATCTAAAATGTACATGTAGTAAATTTATGCCTGCTACAGATTGTCACAGTAATATTCGGACATTTTTAAAAAGACGATGACTTTTTTAATAATGAACCCTAGGACTCGGATGTTGTTGAGAAGTGAGAACAATTAATTTACCAGACGACGTCAAAAAAAAATTTGTAAAACATTGCAGTTTTGCGGAATTACAGAGAAAATACTAAAAGTTCCAGCGCACAATTTTTTAATGTGGGCCTGTATTGACAAGCCGAAAAATACATCGTGTGGATCTGTATGAATTATGTACATTCCGAAAAGGCTATAGCCGGGTTTGGGGGTCAAATTCGCTCCCGGCCTCGATTTTAACGATTTTGAACCAGCCGATAGCCTACCAAAAAAGTAACCTTTCTGCCAAGTTTCAGCCCGATATCTCGTCTGTAAGGGTAGTTATAGAGGAAAATCGAAATACCAGTTTTTGGCCCATTTTCCCCATTTAATGACAATTAAAAATTCTGAAAAAAATCTGACCCATTTCGAATACCAAGCCTCATATTATATAAAGTTCTAGATTTTTCCCTTGCAAATTCTGGTTTTAAGACATGAAAAACATGAAAAAAATCGAAAAAATGCAGATATCGGGCTGAAACTTGGCAGAAAGGTTTCTTTTTTAGTAGGCTATCGGCTGGTTCAAAATCGTTAAAATCGAGGCCGGGGGTGAATTTGCCCCCCAAACCCGGCTAAAGCCTTTATTTCGAGTCCATCTCTTCATGCGAGTGTTCGTTTCCATGCGAGCCGTTCGCTTCGATGCGAGCCGTTCGCTTCGATGCAAGCCGATCGTTTCGGTGCAAACAGTTCGCTCCGTTCGTTGCGAGCCGCTCGCATTGGTGCGGATAGCTCACATCGGTGCGGGTAACCGACCCGGCTTGGTCAATTGGGCCGTGCTTAGCTCGGCTCGCGTTTGTCGGATACTCGCACAGCCCTAGTACAGAGGACTTGAGAGAAAGTGGTCAGGAAACTGCAGATGGGCCCTTTGGAGTCGCGAAGAAGAAATCGGAACACGGAGGGGGGGGGGGCAATAAAACATTTCACCGCCAGATTTGCCGTTTTGCCTGCGACAGACATGCACTTTGCATCGCAAGTATCGATTAGTTTTTCGCCGTAATTGGTGTAACATGTGATGCAAATAATAATAATGCATTATAATTAATTTTTCATGAATTTGTATTCAATTGTAATGGATACAGACGGCGTTGAATCCATCTCAAAAGATGATACATCGATACGACATTATAAATAAAAAGATACAGTGTCCATTATAAAATTGTCTTGATATTAAAATTTGTTCCATACTAAATATTAAGTTAATTTATATTATTATTTTAATTTTTGTTATCATGTCTGAAAGTATACATTAATTTTAGGTAAAATTTATTTATACGCACCAATAAATTCAAATTTTACCAATCTATAACATATTTAAGAGATCTAGAGTACTATATCAATGTCGGTTGGATCCCTTATATTGCAGAAGAAGGTTCAATTTAAGAGTAAAATAAGCTTCAACGCTCGGCAGTTTTTCTCCCAGCCAGATATCAGAGTTAAAAGTAGATTTTCTTTCTTTCTCTGAATTATACAATACAATGAGTTCTCTTTCTTAAACAAATTTAATTTCATTATTAGACGTTTGAGCACTCAGAGCAGTGAATTCTAGTTCATGCTAGTGTTAGAGCTAGTTTTCATTCATTCTAAAAAATGAACTCTGTAACATGCTAAACGTGGACCTCGGTTCTGGTCCGATCTAAACGTGGATCTCGGTTCTGGTCCGAGCTAAACGTGGACCTCGGTTCTGGTCCGATCTAAACGTGGACCTCGGTTCTGGTCCGAGCTAAACGTGAACCTCGGTTCTGGTCCGAGCTAAACGTGGACCTCGGTTCTGATCCGAGCTAAACGTGGACGTCGGTTCTAGTCCGTGCTAAATGTGGACCTCGATTCTGGGCCGCGCTAAACCTCGGTTCTGGTCCGCGCTAAACGTGGACCTCGAGAGACTAGGGAGCACCACTGTACCGGTTGCACGAAAAACCCGGGCGTGGGGACTCTGCTCCTCTCTGAGTATACTGTGGTAATCCGCCACAACGTTATGGAGATCGGGCTAGTGTACATGCTATACACTGCCAGCAGGCTCCACTCCTGCGCAGACTGCACCAAAGGTACAGAGGAACGCCGTGAAAAAAACGACACTGCTACGTCTAACAATTACTTTAATCTCGGTATTACATCGCGTGTACAGCGAAAATCGATGCTTGCTCGACAAGTGACTGAGCAAGACTGGGAGCGAGAGCCCGCTCGGCGAGAGCAGCGCGCCCAACGGTGGACGCTCGCATTGACGCGACTAGATGGGGGCATTCCCACAACGTACGTGCTTGTGCTGCCATCTAACGCATCTGCTCGGTACCACTTAGCCGATCTTACGTCTACCATCTAGCGAATATACCAGTGCTTGAAAGTGCTCAACTTTACACACGTATGACATCTGAACCATAAAGTCGTGGCAATAAGATTTACATTTTCGGTGATTTCTCATCGAAATCTACAGGATTGCATAAAAAAAGTTAAAAAAACCATGTATCTAAACGAAAGTTTAACCGTAAGTTTTCGGATTTTCTGTGCAATTCTGACCAATTGCAATATTTTCAAATTTTTATGACGTCATGTAATAATCTAATTGCTCTAACTCCTAAAAAGATCCAAATGGAGGGATACAAGATATAAAAAGTTATCATCTTTTTAAGAGTGTTCGAATATTTATGGGAGTCACTGTATAGAGCAGGTATGTCCAGAAGTAGCTCACTTGGAGGCAAATTCGAGGGAGACGCCTACTTCTCCCTCCCGCGCGTCTCGCTCCCCGTGGGGGTCGTAGTCCTCCGAGCTCCTCAGACCCGTGCCTACCGCTTGCAATATGTGCCGCGTGTGGCTCGTTGGGGCGACTGTCGGACCCACGGTAGGCACGGGTCTGAGGAGCTCAGAGGACTACGGCCGCCACGGGGAGCGAGACGCGCGGCCAGGAGAAGTAGGCGTCTTCCTCGAATTTGCCTCCAAGTGAGCTATTTCTGGACATGCCTGGTATAGAGTATTGCATTGTACTGTGATAAACACGATACGATGCAGAATTATTTTACTTTATCAGTCAAAAACTAAATATGTTCCAATTTTGATTGAACTTTCTTGATCATTGATAACTTCGTTCTTGTTTCTAACCATTTACGTCTACGATAAAACATAAATTTGATAAAAAGTAGCTTCGATTTTTCTATATGTACAACTTACAATATAATTTTTATTTTTACAGACACATTTAGACGATAGAGAGATGAATACCTATCATACAAATTTTTTATGCTGGCATCTGTATCGTGAAGTACTTTATGATGATTTGCCATACTATCCTAATTGGCATTCGAAAAACTCATTATTTTATGAACAAAAATCAACTCAACTTATACAAAAGAAACAAATTGAAGATAAAGTGACTTGTACATTAAGCAGTTTGCTATGCTGTCGACTTCGAGAAGGATACTTGATAAAACGGGCTAACGTGAGAGACGATGTGCTTGAAATTTGTTTTGTTTTACTGTGGAAGTCTAGTGTTTCCTTAGAGTATGCAATAACGTGTCCTTGGTCTACAAAATCATTATCCGTATCTAATACAATACAATATACAATTACCATAGAAGGTAAGTTCAAGTGTAATTACTTAATTGTCATAAGTAAATCAGATTCAATAATAGACCTTATCATTATACACTACGATAATGGACAAGCGATGCTGCATGTTATATAATATTATTCATTGTTGTTGTTCGCAATAGCCTCGCGTATCGAGCAAACAAAATGAACTCTAACTGCAAGCCGATAAACACAATTTCGAACATGACTTAAGGTCCATTTATACTGATTGTCAGCCGTGCAGTTTCCACTCCGGGATCCGGACAGGATTTGGTTATCTTGTTAGACAGTCGTGTATGTTATAAATTTCGATATTTTCAACAACTTTTTTCTGTTTAGTAGGAGATCTCTTTTAGTTTGTGACGGTTCCTTAGGAGGAGGCTAAAGATTGCCGGCACAGTCGGCTGTCCAGGTCCGTACGTTGAAAGAACAAGACATTTATTTTCGCTGTAAATATTCTATGTATACTTATTTCGTGATTATATACAAAAGCCTTATCCTAATGCGGTATCGGAAAGTCTCGCTGCCGTTTAGCCGTGGAGACGTGGGATTGGTATGGTCCGGTATAGGGAACGGTGGGCAGTCGTGAAAGCCCGAAGTCGAAGCGATCCTGTTCCGTTCGGCTCTTCGCCTATCTGCCCGATTTGGTCTTGGAGACAGTTTATATATCTACCACCACCCACTTCCAGCCGCGAGAAGCCACCTCGTCGCGGTGGCCACCTCTCGGCCGAGGCGTGAGACCGCGTGTCTCGCAAACGGGCGGAAAGTAGGAATGGATCGGCGGGCGCGGCGGTTGGACGGGATGTCTCACGTCAGGGATATGACTAACCGTCACAAGATTTTGAGATATCCTCAAAAAACTGTTGCTACTACTGCATTGAATTTTGAATTTTCGTAAGCGTGGACGGCCATCTCCGCCCCCTTTCGACCTGATCTCAGCTCTCTCTCTCTCAATTTCTTCTTTTCCACGACCTATCACTATCAATAAATTGAAAGTGTTGAATACATTCAAATCATATATTATTATGCACTGAAACTTTCATGAAACATTGTGCAATACAACGTCTTTTATGGCCCTTCTTTCCATAGGTTTTTCGGCTACAGCGGAATATTAACGTATTTCGGTTATGTTCCATTTCTTTACCACATAAATATAATACATTTCATACGTGCATGAATTACTTTCTTTTCAATCAAATATGATACTAGCTCATTGTGACTGTTGTATATATTTAAAAACTCTTATAACTTCATTTTTCAATATGTACACTACTAATTAAGTATCTACTGGAGTGTGTACTGAAATTCTATGATCTATCTACTAGAGTGATGTTTTGTTTTTAAATTTTATACTGGCGAAAGTTTGTTATTTTTTGTTCTTTATACAAAAATGCATAATATATAAACATACCAATAACGTGATATTATAATTTTGTTTCTAATCTAACGTAAACTTTTAGAACTGCTATTTTCTATGGTGGCTCTATCATCCTGGGACGCACCTTAGTAGCAACAGTATTTTGCGAATATCGACACACTAAATACTATATCTACCCTATAATTAGTTTTGTTATTTGACGCCAAAGCACCTTTATGTGATACCGATCTGTTATATTCTATTCTCCTGGGTCTAG
This sequence comes from Sphecodes monilicornis, assembly GCA_913789915.3. Classification (NCBI taxonomy): domain Eukaryota; kingdom Metazoa; phylum Arthropoda; class Insecta; order Hymenoptera; family Halictidae; genus Sphecodes; species Sphecodes monilicornis. The sequence continues at coordinate 19,253,034 of OU565298.1, read as the reverse complement.
AGTTCTTTTTTTTCGTTTCTTCCTTCGTTCTCTCTTCCGTTTTTGTAAACTAAAGGAAATGCGTTTTTCCTGTTCAAGTGCGACTCGATTTTGTATATTGTATCAAGATACACCTTGCTCTGAATTAAATAAATTCTGTTTCAATTAACCTGTCTATAGCAGAGTATACCCTTCGTGTGACCGAGAAGCTCGACCGCTTCACTCGGCCTAGAAATTGTAACATGATACGGGTTAGCATTAAATTAGTCATCTTAACGCCGTATTTTTTAAAATTATAGTCAAACGGCTGTACATGTATAACCAGATGTAGTCTTAGAAACCATTATATTATTCGATTCTTCTTAATTGTATCAGTTAGAACTGAAATGTAACAGTTGCTCAGAGTTATTGGTAATTATTTGGAATAGGAGAATCCCTAACGATTTCAATGACCTTGAAACACGTTAGCAAGCTCCTCATTCTGAACTTTTTCCTATATATGTTACCGCCGAACGACCTTACTAGGCGATATATTTGCAGAAAAATGTTTCGATGACTATTACGAACTCTAGCCGTTCTCAATAAACTTTGCCCTTCAGGGACTCGACCCCTCCGCCTGCACCCCTTCTTACAAATCCTAACCCAGATCTAACTAAAATTCGTGCAAAATGACTATTTGTTCGGGCGGAATCGTCGGCTGCGCCCGACAACCACGGGAGCAACAGCCGGGAGACCGTGAGGACCGCCACGGTCGCAAAACAAGCTCGCGCGCGACCGTCGAGCGCCCGCTCGCAACGGTTCTGAATTCAAAACCCGCGCCCCGATGCGCAAGGAGAGAAAAGCAAACGTTGAACTAAGAACAAGTCGAACGAGTGTAAGCGCGACACGAACTATTATACAGGGTGGCCCACATAACTCTGAACAGCTCAATATCTCGAAAACTATGCCATCGATTTTAAAGTTCTTAGTCTTAAATTGCATGGAACTGAAGGGCCTTTCTGACTACATAAACGTGAAGTGGCTCTCTTCCCCTTTAACGGGGGAGGGGAGGTACCTTTGTCATTTTAAATGGAACCCCCTATAAAATGTTACATATTTAGATTCTACAGGAAAAAACAAGTCAATTTTGTCTGAAACATTTTTTTGACAGATACTTCCATGATGAGATATAACAGTTTAAAGTTTCGAGTTGTAGGTACGTGAAGCGCTCGGAAATAGCGTTATGGAATTATACGCGCTTGAGTCCTTTGCTTATTCGTGAAGAAATAAAATGTACTTTAAATTAAATGTTCAAAATGTCCACCACGGGCTTGTAAACATTTATTTACTCGAAACATCAAAGTTGTTCTAACATTTTTTAACATTTCGGGAGTCACTGAAGCGCAAGCGTCACGTATTCTTTGTTTCATATCCTCTTTTGTCGTCGGTGGTTCAAACATAACTTTGTCCTTTACATGTCCCCATAAGAAAAAATCTAGTGGTGTTAGATCGGGGGATCGAGGAGGCCATTGACGAGGTCCCCCACGACCTATCCATTTGTTCCCAAATTTTTCGTTCAAAAATTGCCTGGTGACGATTGCAAAATGTAGAGGAGCGCCGTCTTGTTGGAACCACATTTCTCTTCTAACGTGCAGTGGCACATCTTCCAAAAGCGCAGGCAAATGATTTTTTAATAAATCACAATAACTTGCAGATGTTACAGTTTCTTGAAAAAAATAAGGTCCAATCACAAAATCTCCTACTAGGCCACACCAAACATTTAAAGGCCATCGATGTTGAAAGGGAACACATCGCATCCAATTTGGGTTTTCCACGGCCCAATAATGCAGATTATGACTATTTACATGCCCTGAATTCATAAAAGTGGCCTCATCGGAAAAAAGTATTTTGCACACAAAAGTCATTTATCACAAGTCTCTTGTGATAAAACCATGTGATATGGATGATACTTTTGCCGTTTCGAAATTCGTTGAATCGATGAACGACTAATATGTGATGTTTGTGCAAGTGTACGTTGACTAATATGAGTATTTAATGTAATTGCAGCAAGAATACTGGCACTATTATTTTCATTAGTGATAGCTTTAGGTTTATTGCGAGTTTATTTACACAATTCACCGTGCTCGCGAAACCGCGTTTCTAAATTATGAAATGTTGCATGACATTTGTTGATCCCATAACGTTCAAAAAACATCACTGCTGCACGCCGATAATTTTTTTGGCATTCACCTAACGTTAATAACATATTTACTTCTGTGTCAAAAGTAGCCATAATCACAATGTTACTGCTTGAATAACAGCTCTAAACTGAAAACGTTTTCATAGATAAGTGAGTCAAACTCAAGAATTGTAAATATTATTGTTTGTGTTTCTTCATGAATAAGCAATGGACTCAAGCGCGTATAATTCCATAACACTATTTCCGGGAGCTTCAAGTACCTACAACTTTAAACTTCAAACTGTTATATCTCATCATGGAAGTATCTGACAAAAAAATGTTTCAGACAAAATTGATTTGTTTTTTCCGGTAGAATCTAAATATGTAACATTTTATAGGGGGTTCCATTTAAAATTACAAAGGTACCTCCCCTCCCCCGTTAAAGGGGAAGGGAGGCCACTTCACGTTTATGTAGTCAGAAAGGCCCTTCAGTTCCATGCAATTTAAGACTAAGAACTTTAAAATCGATGGCATAGTTTTCGAGATATTGAGCTGTTCAGAGTTATGTGGGCCACCCTGTAGATTACGAACAGTCCCTCACGACCCACAAACTTCAAATCGCGATATACGCCCTGCGTATTTCGGTATACAAGGTGTCCCGTAGCTGGTGGTACAACCGAGCAGGGGATGATTCTACATGAAAAACTGAGTCGGAAATATAGAATAAAATGTTTTGATACAAGACTTTGTTTTCGAGAAAAATGAGTTTGAAAATTTGTCTAGTGCGCGTGCACTCGGCTTACTTGCGGCTCAACGGATTCCACTGCCTCACGTCTGGATATCTCGGAAATTGCCTTCATACTTCTAGATATGTTTACAAATTATCCCTTTTATCGCTCCTATTCTTTTCCCATCCTTATGAAATTACGCCTCCAGTTCTCATTATACCGTCGATATGGCAACTTATAGCAATCGGGAGTATACCGATATGATTATTGCGTTGGGTGCGTGTAATGGTAGTGCTTTAGCAGTGGCTACTTATTACAGAGATCGGTACCCTAATCGTCGACATCCTGATCGAAGGGTCATTCAAAGAGTCGAACGGAACCCCGCAGAATATGGGTCTTTTGAAAAACTTCGCAAGCATGGAGGACGTGCCCGAAGAATTGACAGGAGGGTGGAAGAGAGGATGTTGAAAGACATAAACGACGATCCAAGCACCAGCATAAGGAACCTTGCCTCGCAATACGATATCAGCCGATCTACCATTAGTCGAATACTACATCAAAATGGGCTATAGCCTTACCATGTTCGTAGAGTGCAAGGGCTTACAGAACGTGATTATGTCCCCCGAATGGCATTTTGTCACTGGTTGTGTGAACAACACCGCAACGACGCCCATTTTTTACTAAAAATTTTATGGACGGATGAAGCGAAGTTTACGCGAGATGGCATGTTTAATGTCCATAACTCGCACAGGTGGTCAGATCAAAACCCGTATACCATTTTGCAAACAAATTTCCAAGTAAGGTGGACTGTGAACGTCTGGGCTGGCATAGTAGGTGACCAAATTATAGGCTTATTTCTTTCCGGGAAATGTGACATCGGAAGCATATTTGCATTTTCTTCGATAACGCGTTGCCGGAATTATTGGAAAATGTGCCTCTTGGGATTCGAAGAACGCTAATTTTTCAACAGGGTGGAGCACCACCGCACTACAGTTGCGAAGTAAGACGTTTTTTTAAGTGAAAATTATCAGTGCTGAATCGGTCGCGGTGGCAGAGTATCTTGGCCGCCACGATCTCCGGATTTGTCACCGTTAGATTTTTATTTGTGGGGTCAGGTGAAATCGATTGTGTATCGTGATGACATAACGAACATCGAACAATTACAACAAAAAATTGTGATAGCGTTTGAACACTTAAAGCAACATAATAATTGCACATTACAAGAGGTTCGAAGGAATTTAATACGAAGAACACAATTATGTCTACAACAACGTGGACAGCACTTCCAGCAATTTACGAATTAAACGAATTCCTCAAAGGTAATTCTAACATTGTAATCTCGACCTTCGATTTATTCGATGTATACAAACCTCGAAAACTTTTGCAAACAAAGGTTGAGGTAACTCAGAATAAAGTCCGTTGAGCCGCAAGTAAGCCGAGTGCACACGCTCTAGACAAATTTTCAAACTCATTTTTCTCGAAAACAAAGCCTTGTATCAAAACATTTTATTCTATATTTTCTACTCAGTTTTTCATCTAGAATCACTCCCTGCTCGGTTGTACCACCAGTTACGGGACACCCTGTATATTCTCCTGCCGACGACGCGGCACTATAGTCGTGAGTCGTGAGTGCAAGTCGTATATAATTGTAAATAGTTATCGTTCTACGTCGTATCCGTCCGTGTAATAAAGTTCGTGCTGTCCAAAACGCTGTTGTTTTCTCGTGTCCGTCCCATCGTACCTGCCGGCAACGCTAGTTCGGGAAAATTCGGAACATTACTCAAACCTTAGGTTAAGTATTTTAATTTTACTTTGAGTTACCAAAGACCACGGAGTATTAGATTTCTATAGTTATTTGAAAAGAATCTTGAATAGATCTGGGTTAGGTCCTTTGGGGAAGCGGTGCAGGGGAAGGGGCGAAGCCCTTAAAAATAAGTTGAACAAAATGGAATAACATATTTTCATTTAAAACCAGGTTTGAAAATTAGCCAGATTCGTGTGTTGTAGCATTCGTAAACGATAGAACTGGTAGGTCGTGAACAGACGCGTGTGCTAATTCCTTAAGCGAATGACACGCTGATATACATACATACATATTTGCTGAATTTTTAAACTCGACTGTTTTAAAAACGAGGCGTAAACCAAAAAGATGTTATCTCGTTTCTTCCGACTTATTTTTATGTGTAGAATGTAGCGTCGTATCATCGGGGGACAAAAACTCTTCCTGGTTGTACTATCTGTCCGGTCACTACGCCCTGTATAAGAGTAACCAAACAACTTTTTTGTTCTAGCTCCTTATGAATTTCTTCACGATATTACATGTTTATCGAAGAAGCCACTGAAATCGCAATATCGGCAAGGTGTTGTAAATCATTTTTGGGCTGCTTTAACGTCGTTAACAGAAAGCGATGCTATGCTTGCCCATTTTAGTTGGTTTCCTGAATTCGGCTGGACTTGGTACAGCGTACCGGATACAATTCGGAGTGGTATGCCAGTATTTTATTCGTCAGCTTACCCTTCACCGAGCACGGTACAGTTAAGGTATATTTCCTTGTTATATTAACTTTGATATGTGAATTCATTGACTAACGAAGGTACCTAGACAAACTCTAGCGCCTATTTATTGTCGAAACTAAAACTGACACTGAAACTGAAATCGAAACCGAAACCGAAACCAATACCGATTGTCTTGTGAATTCTGTCAATTTTATAGACTAATTCTGAGTCATAGCATCATTGGTTGTATTTCATTATATTCATTATATCATAAGGTATTTTATCTAGTGTATCTAATGTTCTCGCACACCTCCAGTCAACAGCGTTTTCCTTAAAGTTATAACTTACACTTTACACGTAGTATGTGCACTGAATAGTAAAGAAGACATTTTTTTCCATTGAAGTTTCCATTGAATGAAATCGGAATTCTTAATATCTGCCGACGCATTCATTGAATTACTTCAACTGCCTCGTTTTCTTCGAGCAATTATTCGTGAATATTGCGTAAATACTGCGGCTTCTTACCGGGTTAGTTGTGGCGCAGGCGCAAGCGCAGATGCAAGGCTAATTGGGTGCGAGTATCGCGTCACGTGACCGATCCGTGGTGGAAGCGTAGAATGCTCACCGCCAGATAAAGACCAAGTTAAGGTCGACTTACACCGCCGTGCGGTGCACATTAGGTGTGACTCTCCCCAATAATTACAAACGGTTGTCAGATTTGAACTATTTATTATTTTGGGTTAATAAAATTGCTGGATATAATTTTAGAGTTTCTGAAATAAGGGTCGACAGCGCTGTCCTAAAATTACAACTTTCACGTAGTAAAAAAAAAGAACACGGTGGAAGAGGACGCGAAATGTCATTTATTTTATCTAAACTGTCATTGTGGTATCGTACAAAAGATATAGTTTTTCTATTCTTGCTGGTGAATAGCGGTCGATCAGTCGGTGCATTTACAATTACCTGAATCGCCGGACGCCGCGTCCCGTGCCGGCCTTACCTGACCGTAATTTTTGAGGATCCGCAAATTAAGAAACGAAATTTCAAAGAGGAATAATTGAAGTAATACGTTCTAACAATTCTGTAAAAAACACTATTATATACACTTTTTCAACCGGGTAAAATCGTTTGAGCCATGGAAAATGATAGGCACTGTTGAAATTGGGTCATTCGACGCGAAATCGGTCACTTTTCGGAGACGTGTTTCGGATTTTGTTCACATTTCAGTACGTTGGAGTCTTTAGTGGTCTGCCAACGAATCTCAAAGGATTTTTCCATGTCTTAAACATTGTTGATTTTACAAATCGATGAAACTCAGTTTTTAAGAGCTTATAGTGAAAACATAAAGAGTGTCTAATGAAAATGATGTCAGTTGGAAAAAGTGGGGTTTTTACCATTTATTTTGCAATTGTTTTAAACAAATGTTGGGGAAGATAGCAGGAGAATATTAAGAAATTTTAAAAAATGAGGATATAGCCCGCAAGTGTCCCTTTGCGGACTTGTTACGTTCCGAACAAAGTTATTATTTTTGCTTATCCGTCGGCGGTATTGTGGCTTAATAATGCGCTTGTATTGTAGAATTCCCTAATTAAACACAGTACGGCCTCTCACGTGTTTAAATTCATTTTCTTTTGATAACGCGATCAATGTATTCTATATAACGAATACCCCCCCTGGAATCAAAATCGTTCGAGGACATATGTCTTCGAATATTCTTGAAGCCGCATTCCAGTGTAACCTCGAAAACAAGTATAGACAATAGAGACAATGTCGCCCCGTCCGTTATTCTTATTATCGATAAAATAAGCGAGCTTGCCCGTCGGTAGCCATAGAATGTAATAACTGCATGTATTAATGTACAAGGAGAGGATTTCCTTCAAAATTTAATATTATCGTGATGGTATGCTTGACAACGCTTTGCGTTGTGGGATTACCCCAGCAAACCATGCTGGAAGTCCTCAAGGACCCTCTGTTTTCGTTTATAAACCTTGGCCTCGAGCATCGAAAGGTTATATTAATTAACACTAAACCTATCACGGTCAAAATGACCGGTTTTATATTTCACAATAATTGAAATTAGGAAAAGGATTTCATAGGAAATCACTGAATTGACTTCTTTATTTAAGCACATATTGTAATGGAAACGATACAAAGTTTAATCAAATTCAATCTTCTCACTTATTTAAAGCGTTTTACTTTTATATGTTTTGTGTTTGGTAGGTTTAGTGTTAAAGAGGAATGTACCCATAGCCACACATTCGCCGGGCGAATAGGCCAGCTCTCTGATTTACTTACTCGCAGCTCAACCCGGTCACGCAGCTTGCTCTCCGTGGCGACCCTAGTGCTCGAAGCTGCTCAGGCGCGTACCATAGAATAGGCGCTATTCGTGGCGCATCAGGGCGACACTCGTGTCAATAGGTTTCCACATTACCATGGATAAAGGAGCCGAATTCTTCAAAACACTGGAACAATCGACATACACTATTCTTCGAAATTTCACGATTCGAATATTCTCAATGTTCGGATCAACTTATTTGTGCGAATGCACATTTTCAAAAATGCGCTATATTAAATCGGATCACCGCACATCCTTAAATGATTCCACGCTTCCGTCGGCGCGGCGATGCGAACAGCTACGTCCAAACTTCCCATAGTTCTTACCAATTTGCCAAGCACGTCTAAACGTGCGCGAAGATCATGCTATTGCGGACGGTATTAAAATTTGTACAATAGAATTAAAAACTATTTTTAAAATTTATTGTCTAATTAATTTTCTACAGCTGTTGTCCGAAATTATCATGTGACACAGTGGAATAGGCCTACAGGGGATACCACTAACAAAAAACGCATTGGCAATAGTACCTCGGTGGTAATGTAGAAACCTATTGACACGAGTGTCGCCCCTATGTGCAAGAGTAGCGCCTATGCTATAGTATGCACCTGAGCAGTTCCGTGTACCAGGGTCGCCACGGGGAGCGAGACGCGCGGACGGGTCGAGGAGGCGTAGTCTTCGAAAATCGGCCGTCGCGAGTAAGTAAATCTGAGGGCTGATTTAAGTTACACGATAGTTGTAAATAAAATAGTATTTGCATGTAGAAGGTCCTGCTGAAACATCTATTAGAAGGATATACGCATATAGGCGCGTAAACACACGCACACTCGCCAAGCCACCTACATTCGCGCACGCGCATATACACATACACGCATACACACATCTAGCTCTATCTTGTCGACAGAGGGCATGTTGAAAAAAGTAAAAAATACGAATATGTAATAGAAATTTACAAAAACATTACTTGGTATTCGAACGGCACCTTTTCAAAGCATCGCACCAGAATGCGATTCTGTATTAATATAAAAATTGTACAGTAAGTTTAATATTATTTTATTGTATTTGTTTGTAGCGATGCAGCATGTCCACAGTTTGGACAAATATGGCAGCCCGTGGTATCGTTGAATCCATTGCAATGGGCACGTTGGATGCATACACAAAGAGTGACATTAATCTTATCCCACGACAGACCATTGCCAAAACACTTGCACCAAGCAAATCAGAGTGGCCGTTTTCAGTGTGTCCAAAGTCGTCAGGCAGCGGCAGTTCTGTATGCAATGTTAAAAAATTGGGCAACGTTTGTGCTCGTTGAGAATCATACATACGTGCAATTTATTTATAAGGAAACAGAGAAACCTCCGGTCTCATTTTCATTGATTCGTATTAGTTGTAAAGGCCTCTGTGTAATTCTAAACATTGCATTCGCTGCTGGCACAGAAGGAGTGGTTCGACACAATGTTGTTATCGATCTCCTTGATCGGTTGTCCAAATTAACTTTACCGAATAGGCCAACAGGACAAAGAGAAACACCATCTTGCACTATCGTACACAAATCTTTAGAAAGGATTTTAATTAGATACGAGCGGATGCCAACTGATTTAAATTCGATTGTGTTTCCCGACGGAACTCAAACAAACTCAACCAAATCTACAATAATCTTCGGAGGAATGTTGACGACTAGTTTATCTAGATATTTGTACCACAATCGATGGCTTTGGCATATAAAGCGTCCACTTGTGCAAACCATACCGGGAATTACCTTGCCAAGATTGAATATAACTGCTATCGCAAGAATTCTTTCCACAATCACAAGGTAAGTGTTGCATATTTACACATTCTTACGTTTTGTTATTTATATTATTTTGAAGAACATTTATCAGACATGTTTCTATTTATATGTGTACTATTGTTGCGGAGGCTTCGGTTCCGCCTCGCTGGTGAACACATTTTTACTAACGAATGTAGAACACGTAATTCAACGGTTTATTTACAATTATTGTACATCTATTAGACTTTCGTAGAATGTAGATCTTTGCACGTCCCATCTTTGATTGATTTGACGACGTTCTTCTTGTCAACCCCCTGTCCATTTTCATCGATCGAACGGCTTCTTTGCGATGTGTTCAATATACCGCAGGGAGAAAGGAACTTCATGACCATCGCGATTCCATATCGTCGTAACACTATTATAGTCTCACTATCAGTCAACGCGTTGATTCTTTTTAACTTTCACTCTGCATACTGTGACGTTGGCCCCTTTTTCGCGAACAAGAGAAGGGTCAACTCCGGGATTTTATAGGCGCGTAGACCGGGCCTACGGACGAGGTCCACCCGGCACAAAAATGTGACTCGAAGACTCGATAACGATACCAACGTACGATGTTCCGGCGCCAGGTATCGCAAAGATACCACGCGAAACGAAATGATTTCCTTATGCGTAGAATCGAAACGAGAATTTCCGTTACCGAGATTCGTGAGACGTTACGCGACTCGCGAAAGGTCAGAGGTTCGGAGGCAGGAAGGACGGGTCTCGCAGGATGAGAAACGACAATTTAATTTGTTTCGAGATTAAATTTAATCGATGTCCAAGTTCTACAAAATGAGCGGCCACGAGGCCGCGACCCGAGAGCCCGCGCTCTTCATACAAAGAAACGGAACAGGTGGAGGTTCGCTACACGGGGTTGTCAGTTTCTATAATATTGCGAGAATACTGTAGTTCGGTATTCAGTACGAATTGATCGGTACAATTATTCGCAAACGCAGATGATCGGCGCAATTTCGATATGACTGTTGCGTCCCACTTGGACTCCGTCCGATTGGACGCGTTCTTTTTGGACGCCGTGCCGATTGGACTCGTACCGTTTGGACGCCGTGCCGATTGGACTCGTGTCGTTTGGACGCCGTGCCGTTTGGATTCGTGACATTTGGGCGCCGTAAATTTTATAAACATTGCTTTTAGAATTCTACATGTGGTGATATTTTATGGTTAGGTCTGGGTTAGTTCTGGGTTAGGTCTGGGTTACCTCTACTCGACTGGACAACCGACGGATATGGGCAACGCGGCCAGTAAACCGACTAACAGTCGGGTAGAGGTTAAACTCTCTCGGTAATGCGCCGCTCTTTATGAGGCAGAAGAGGATCCTTGGCGACCTCATGCAGCCTTGCGTCTCGGGACCGCCCGGACGTCCGAGAGGCTTAAGATACTAACTAACTAACTAACTAGGTCTGGGTTAGGTCTGGGTTAGGTCCAACCGGTACGGAGTCCAATCGGCACGGCGTCCAACAGGAACGCGTCCCATCGGGACGTGTCCAATCGGTCGGAGTCCAAAAGGAACGCGTACAAAGTGGGGTGTCCCCGCGCTATACCCGGCTGCGCTCACTCCTCCTTTTCCTCCGAGGAAAACTCCCTTTTCGTGGCGAACGCGAAATAATATTTCTTCTCAAAACGCCGGTCATTGGCGTGAGGCACGTACGAAATTGAGGACGAGACGGGAAGCGTTTCGCGAAGCGAAGTACACATCGGGAATGATCATTGTAATCGACTTACCGTACCTCGTAGACGGAATATTGTCCTAATCGGACGGGACTCGGTCTCTGGAGGGTGGTCACTGTCCAACGCACGTGAAAATAACGAGAGTATTTTAACTTTAACGCTTAACGGCACGGGAGTCAGCACAACAGTGGCAATCCCCATCTTAGTTATTATTGGGTTTCCCTAATTGGCGGATCTCGCACGCGAAATATTTAATTGGTGGATTCCCACGGATGTTCCCTTGCTCTGGACGACTTCCGAATTTCCGTTAACGATCGCCTCGCGGCGAACGGGGCGTCCAAGACGATCCCAGGGCGCGTCCACACCATCCTCGCATATGGAACCCCTTCCCGCGGGGTGAGACGGCAGCAGAGTCTCCATGGTGGAGTTCCTTGGTGAGGAAAGTCCTATGTCGAGGGGGTTCGAGGCCCTTGTTACACGGGTGTTACAGGGGTGGCCGTATGGAATCGGAATCGCGATTCCCGGCGGGCAGTGAATTCGGGGAACGAACACGAATCTCGCGTCAATCACACCGAAATACACTTGTTGTGCATTGGAACAATATCCACGTTAGATGGGTCTAAGCAGCTATCGCAACCGTGCACTGTTATATGTTGTCACGCGCGTTGCTTTCGGCCGCGACCGGCTTCGGCAACGGCACCGAGTATTTACAAATCCGAAGACTGGGCTACAGCTCGCCGCGAAATCTGCAGTCCACTCGGGACAAAACGGTTCCTTTCAGGCTAACGAGAACTAACAATTACCGATTCGGTCAAGTATTCGGGCGCCAGACACGCAAGGTGTCACGTAATTAGAAAAGCACGAGGTTAGCCTGAAAGGACCGGCCTTTCGCGAATAGCTCAGGGACGGGCACAGGGTTCTACGCAGAGAGACGCGAGGCGACCCCCGCGGCGGGATCGGATCTCGGGAAAAATCACGAATACAATTTAGCGGTTAACAGGTGTTTATTTGAAACGAGAATTCTACAAGTCGCGGGTCGTGACTCGCGACGAGGGTGTTAACCGAACGCGTACAGGTGGTTCGCGGCAGATCTTCGACGCGCACGCGTTTTCTCCCTATTCTCCCTGACTCCCGCACGGCAAATCGGCAACTTACGGCAACGGATTCGAACCGTTCGCGATCGTATGCTTCGCGCTCTCTCCCTCACGTGTGCGTGATCGGCGGCGAATATTCCGGCACGATCCTTTTCTCAAATCAACGCTACGCTACCGCGGCCTCCCATGTCAAGTCGTCACTTTTGTCGCGCTTCTACTTTATCACTAGAAATTCGGAACGCGGTCCCCACGACGGCGATTCCCACAAGATTCACGGGAGCTGCCCCACGGCAAGCAACCGGCACAGGATACGCAACGGATACGCGGCTACGCGGATTCTATCTCAACGCGACTTTTCGCGGCGCATCCGGCGTCGTCTAAGCACGCGTGTTCGCGGATCTCACAAGAAACGTTACCGAGCCATCACATAAGAAACACTTTATTAGCAGATCTGATAGCTTACCGTCGGCAGCAATAACTGATGCCCCTTGGTTACGGCAGCGCTGTTACTATTTCGCACACGCGATTACAGAATTCGGGAACTTAACTTAGTTGACCAAAAGCCAGCGCAAGAGTGACGAGATCCTAATGGCACGGTAACGCGGAAGCAAGGCGTCCCCCACCTCCTGGTCCTTCTTCCTTTCGGCCTTCCCCGCGACATCCCTTGCCTAGCGCGCGTGGCACGGGCGAATTCCTTACGCACGGGCCCCGTGCCCTAATCATTCCCTAATTGGCTCGCGCGCTAAGTCGAATCGGTGAGTTCTTCGGGGCGAGGTGCGGGTTGGTTCGGGCCACTCTGGTCCGTCTTCACGGCGACTTTTCCAGGCGAGACGGCAGCGAGGGTGAGCTGGTGGCCGCTCCTGGTTTACCGAATCCTCGGTGGCGTCTCCGGGTTATTCGGCCCGTGCCCGTCCTATTTCCCGTGTTCCTCGGCGTCGCGACTCTTCCCGTGGATGGTCCTTACGTTGCCTCGCAGGTGTCCACGGTTTCTTCGTCGGGAAGAAGATGGGGAGCTCGGGTTCTGTGAACTCGAGCTCTGGTCCTGCGAAATCACGTCGCGCGAAAGCGGCGCGACACTTGACCAGTTAGTAGACGTCCATAATAAATGTGGATCGTCTCTCGGAGAGCGCTCGCGCTGAATATATCACGTTCGCTTATCGAGAACTCGGAAAATCCGGAGTTCGATATCTCGTTCGTGTTTGTCAATTCTCTTGTAACGGGTAGAACGATCTTGAGCACGAGACCAGTTCCGTTCGTACAGTCGTTGCCAATAGCGTCGCCGTCAAAGACTTGTAACAAGTATCCGACAGCGCGACTGAAGAGTACGTGACAGGTTATGGTGATCGAAGCTCGGAAAATCCAGAGCTCGATCTATAAATATCGCTATTGTTTGTCGGCTCTCTTACAGCGTGTGGTACGATCTCGTAAACGAGATCGGTTCCGGTCGCACAGTCGTGCCAAAGCTCGCCGTCAAATACTTGATACAAGTATCCAACAGCTCGACTGCAGAACTTTGTCCGCTGCGAAGACTTGTAAGGCAAGTGATCGCTAGCGCGCCTCAATAGCAAGTGCTCGCCAGCACGATTCGTGAGCAAGTTACTCCTCGCACGTCTCGTGAGCAAGTGAACGCGAACTGCCGGCGGCGACGAAGCGTCGCGAGAGTGTCAGCTGACCCGCTACGCGGCGCTGTCTCTCTCTTATTCGCCTGTCTCTGTTCAACGTATGTTTGTATGTTGTTCTCTTTGTCTCTCTATACCTTCGCGACACGAGTTTGATTTGAACGTTTTGCACGTTGATCTACCGATCGCCGTGTTTATCGGCTAACATTAGCCGGTAACTCGAAAGTCACGCCGTTTTTACTCGAATTATTATGGGTTATTGGCCCCTCGAAAAAATAACCTCGGAGGAATCGCCAACGAATTTATATATTTATTATAATTGTATATTTTTTTACGATAGCATGATAGACAATAAAAAACTGAATTTAGTGGATACCAATTTTTGACTCCTCATAGTTTATTCCCAGTTTTTGGTTACACTCTACGGCTTATAGTATTTTGCTGTTCGCGGTTCGATCGGAAGTTTTGTTTAGCTAAAATAACATGATTCAATGAGAGCTTTGAGATGATTGTACCAAATTTTTTGTGAACCCTTCCTCCCGAGTTATCAAGGTCACCTTCAGTTTTTTATAGGTAAACTTTCAATTTTGCACGTCCATCTTTTACGGGATACTTTGATGAATTCGGCAAGCATTATAACAAATATTTTTTTCTGAATCTAAAAGACTGAATTATTGTAGTATTAGTCATTATTGCTTTGATCTCAAGCGTACTGTTTGAAAATATTTGGTTCTGTACGTAGGAACACAATGATATCGAACGTGAACTGTTAGTAGTCTTTCGTGATATTCGTGTATGTGCACTGCGTTCCATGATGATTTACAATATCGTCGAAAAGATCGAGGTGCTCTTGACCTTCGGAGAGAGCGGGCAGGTGTAGATGGATGCTTAACCATCAATGCCGACGTCATAGAAAGAATTAATTGTAAGCAGCCATTTTTTCACCGCTAGTGGACATCATTTTGAGCATCGCGTCGATTTAATTAAGGTAAAATATATTTTTTTAATGTTTATTTCGTTTAGATGAAGAAGAAATACTTTTTAGGATGCTTGCTGAATTCGTCTCAGTATCTCTTAAAAGGTGGGTGTAAAAATTATACGTTTGCCTATAAAAAACTGAAGGTGACCTTGATAACTTTGGAAAAAGGGTTCACAATCATTTGGTACAAGCATCATGTTATTTTAGCTAAAGAAAGACTTCCGATCGAACCGTTAACAGAAGAATAATTTAAGCTGTCCATGCTTCGTGGTCCACCCTGTCTTGGGACAGAACACAAATCTTCCCAACAAAGGATGTTATTGTATTCAATATTCAATCACAATTGAAACTCAATAACCATTAGAGAACATTACATTGTCAAGCACACCACTTTTCGGTCGTTGCATCAGCGCTTCCATGTGTCGGTTTTGCAAATGTGGAGTACAGTAGTGTCGCGAAGAATGCACTTTGGGTCCAAAACATTGCGTTCTATGCGACGGGCACGATTCCTCGAAGTTCCTTTATCTTTAGCCGCCAGCGTCAAGCCGAGCGATCGATCTTCTGGACCCTTCGAGGGACACACCCGCCAGTAGTGGGGATAATATCACTGCGCCTAACACTGCGCTACACAGCTTTGTAGCATATTTTGCAAGAGTACTATAATAGGAACAATGATGCGAGACTCGTATAAACTTTTTTCGTAAACGTAATAGACTCAAAAAGGTACAACAGGCTATGTTCCGTTTCTCAGAAAACGATATCTTTACAAAGATATATTACTTTATTTTTAGTATAACCATCCGCATTTTCGAACCGTAAGCGAGGCGATTGGGCCTCTTTCGATGCCCCATCTGCCCTGCACGTTTCCCAAAATAACAAATACTAATAGCACCGAATTACCCGTAATAGCAATATTGCCGAGAAGCTGTTACTCTTCGTCAAAACATTTAGCATTTTATTGATCCATTGTCCACATTTGGTGACCAGAAGTCGAGCCATCGTCGAGTCCTTTCTTTCCGTTTTCTTTGTTCCGAGTCAAGGCGCTCCTCTGGTTTATGACCTGCTACGGTTCTGCCTTTGGGACACGCGGATTCCCCGCGTGCGTCAGTCGAGGGTACAAGCGTACCTACGAGTGACTCCTGGTTTGGAGGCAGCCTTCTTTCCCCTTTCCATTCCATTTTTTGTTGACCAATTATCTAAGACGACCGTGCCCTTACCAATTCCCGGGAAATGGCAGTCAACGAATCCGTTTGTCCCACAGTAAAACTCACGCCCACACCGAGTTTACCTTTTTACGCCATCCATCATCAACTTTCACTTCTTCATCAAACACAGTTCGCGAAACATTGTCCACAAGATTCAATCAGTGTATTTCAACTCATGTAGTCAAAGTTATTCTATTTTTAAAAATATAGTACTTTAATTGTTCGCTACATTGTGCCTAATTTATTATATTCATACCACCTCTATCACCTTAAGTGGTCATAGGGAATCGCGTACCACGTTGTCACATTCGAATCGGGGATTTACTCGTTCGTGATAAAACAGGCTAGATGATTGTAACAATACTGACATAAGTATTCTTTTTCTACTTTTCCCTTTTCCAATTTTATTTACATAACAGTTGCACTGTTTGTGGTGCTGTTGTTCAACTTGTATACAATTCGTACATAAAAATCTGTCGAACGACACCGATGGAAGTACGACAGGTTTGAAGGTTTTTAGGCATGTTACGACTTGCTGATGCGATTTCGTTGTATCTGCACCCTAAGATTTTTCAATTTTCAATTTCTAATTTTTAATTTAATTTCTTAAATCTGCAATTGCATTCTCTGTAAGCATGTCTGCGTATTTCAGCAATAATTGTACTTCTCATGTTTGTGATTTGTTTTGTAATTTTATAGCACAGTAATTCTAACAATAAATAAAAATGGTAATAAATATAATGTTCCTTCTTCATGTGAGAATACACATTCCGTTGCAGTATCCAATTTTGACACTATTTTCTTCTCTTTTTTTATTTTTTTTACTTTTGGTATAATAATGATTGACATTGATGCTGCTGTCTTTCTTGACACGATGGGTGCCATCTTGAAAACATACAGTCACTCCCATTAATATTCGTATACTCTAAAAGGCGATTACGTTTTTAATATTGGATCATGTGACTTGGATTTTTTTTTTAGAAGTTAGAACAATTAGTTTACTACACGTTGAAAAACAGAAATTTTGAAAAAATTGTAATTGGTCGGAATTACAAAGAAAATACTAAAAGTTGTGGTAAACATTACGTTTAGGGGAGGATGCTCCGATGACCTTGACCTTGACATATGTTGTTGAGGACAACATTCTGAACAACTTTTGTCATTACAACTACCCTGTGCTCGGTCTCAGTTTTCGAGATATTTGCGAAAAACTATTGCTAATAGTGTATTAAATTTTCCGTATTCTTCCACGCTCCGTGGCAACGTAAACCTGTTCCGGGGCCGCATCTGTTTATTTTTTGTTTGTAAACACGTTGTGGGGATGAGAAGCGACAATACCACACACACCCACCCAGTGTTTCTAAAAAGAAGGCTCTCACACTATACAATATAAAATCAACTGAGACGAATACAGCATACATGTATTATATTATCGCATTTGATAGTAAAACAAATTGCAAAACCTAACCCAGACCTAACCCAGACCAATACAGCATGCATGTATTATATTATCGCATTTGATAGTAAACAAATTGGTATTGGTTTCAGTTGATTTTACATTGTTTAATGCGAGAACCTTCGTCTCAGAAACACTGAGTGGGTGTGTGTGGTGTCGTGTGTTGATTAGGACTAGGTGGCCGGGGGAGGGGGCGGAGAGCACGCAGATGAAATTATGAGTATCTCGAATAGTATCTATATCAAACTGAGAATTTTATTCGGTATTTAAATGGTCTAATGGATACATACAATTCATTATTTTGAAAAAAGCACCAATGCGTTTATCAAAATTGTACGTTCTTTTAAATAAAAATTCAGCAATATCATTAGTATAATGATAATCACATATGCCATAGCGAGGAATGCTAGCAATAGTTTTTCGCAAATATCTCGAAAACTAAGACCGAGCACCGGGTAGTTGTAATGACAAAAATTGTTCAGAATGTTGTCCTCAACAACATATGTCAAGGTCAAGGTCATCGGAGCATCCTCCCCTAAAGGTAAGTTTTACCAAAGTTGTTATTTATAACTGTTTTATGTGGGTCCATATTGAAAATTCAACAAATACGTTTTGTAGATCTGTGTCAACTGTATACACTCCGAATATTTCACCAAAATTGGCAAACGGTGCAATCAGCTACAACTGTTTGAAGATGGTAAAAATTGCAGCTTTTCACAATTTTCGGCCTTAAACTGTAATAAATCGAAGGATTCTTACGTCATTCGATGCCTGTCGCTGTTTTCCACGTAATTCAAATTGGAAATGAAATGAAAATTTGAAAATGTATATAATTGATACAGATCTACAAAATGGATGTTTTAAATTTTCAATATAAGCCACATAAAAAAATTGTAAAACGCAACTTTTAGTATTTTCTCTACAATACCGATCAATTGCAATTGTTTTAAAATTTCTTTCTCACGTCATGTAGTAAACTAATTATTCTAACTTTTCAAAAAAGTCGAAGTCGTATGGTCCAATATTAAACAAGTTATCGTCTTTTTAAGAGTGTACGAATATTAATGGGAGTCACTGTATCTACTGCAAAACGAGGTGCTTACGATTGTACTACCATTTTGAGACATAAGCGAAAGTCATGTGTTTCTGCAACTGTCTGTCGAATCTTTCGTGCGATGCGACGTGAAATACAACAAATCTTATCGTCTATAGGCCGTATTACAGACATGTGTTACCCTATTTCTGTTTTCTTGTGTCAATTTTTTAGCGTGTACCCTAAATTAGTACATGATTTTTTTGGTGCAGTCTTTTTATATCTGTGTAATATTCGACTGAATACACACTGCTCATGTTTGAATACTCCCGCGTGCGTATGCGGTAAATTAGGGTAACGAAATTTTTGTATATTATATTGTACATTATAAAATAATATTATATATATATTGTATATGTTTTCTTAAATATAGGATGCGACTTGCTGAAGGCTTCAGCTTTACTTATTCAGCTGCGGGCATTTTGAACATGGTTCTAGAGGTGCAAATGCAAGGTGTTGATAAAAACGATGGATCTTATCCATGCATCATTCAATATATTCTCTTTCCACCACATGTTATATCAAGTTCAGTATTAGAACGTGATAGTGTTTCGGAAGAAGATACTGACGAAGGTAATAATACTAATAATTATGGGTCATTCCATGCCAAATCGATAACTTTTTGCAGGCACCATCGTCGATTTTGTTCTAAATGAAATATGTTGTAGACCATGTGAAATTGGGGGGGGGGGGGGGGGGGGGGTAATAAGTGATCACTTTGCCGGTTTCGAATTGTTTTAGAAATAACAGGCCTTCGAAATTTGCAATTTTTACCCATTTTGGCGAAAACGGGCCTCGCTTACGGATTTCGGAAACGATTGGGCTATTACACAATAATTTTTTCAACCTAGACAATCATCTTTATACTGTCGAAAAATTTAAACAAATTCTTTTTTTACGTTTTCTTCGATGAGCGGCCAGAGGATGGTGATGTGAAAATTGGCGTCAGAATCAGTGATGGGAATGTTGGCGCTTTTCACGCGCATGCGCGAGTTACGGCTGCACCGAAACTACGTCCGAAGTTTGTGGGGTACTATTGGGGCGAAAGTAGTGGGTTTGTTATTATACAGGGTGGCCCAGATAACTCTGAACAGATCAATATCTCGAAAACTATAACTAAAATTAACTTCTTAGTCTTAAATTGCATGGAATTGAAGGGCCTTTCTGACTACATAAACGTGAAGTGGCCTCCCTTCCCCTTTAACGGGGGAGGGCAGGTACCTTTGTAATTTTAAATGGAACCCCCTATAAAATGTTACATATTTAGATTCTACAGGAAAAAACAAGTCAATTTTGTCTGAAACATTTTTTTGTCAGATACTTCCATGATGAGATATAACAGTTTGAAGTTTCGAGTTGTAGGTACTTGAAGCGCTCGGAAATAGCGTTATGGAATTATACGCGCTTGAGTCCTTTGCTTATTCGTGAAGAAATAAAATGTACTTTAAATTAAATGTTCAAAATCATTATTTTACGATGGAGTCGTAGTCACCGACTATCTGTGACGGAGGTAAAACAAAAAATTTTCGATTTTAAAGCTATTTATTTTTTGTATTATTCGTTGCTAAAATTGCCGTTTGGCCCACTGTGCGACGATGTTCAGGCGCCACATTCAAAATACAGTATTTCATCGATAATTGTCCACAACGCGGGTCTGCGGAGGGACAATTATGCCGGAGGGATATCATTGTTTGAGGTTTGCCGAACGTAGAGAAGGACAGCCGAGCTCGAGAGGCCTCGGTCACCGAGAAATGTAAACATACCTATTCCGAATTTGCAACTTCTTTATTAATCATTATTTTTTTATGGGACTTTGATGACCATATTTGTGGCATTTTTCTAATAAAAATGATACCAAATATGATATAATTCCTATGATATTTACTTGTGTAATAGATGGTAAAAGTCTCCTAAAAGATTAATTAAAAGTGAAAAAGTGTCGTCATTGCATTACTGTTGCCTCACCGATGTTATGTACCTGACCTATACATAATGACCATACACCTGTATATGATTCGAATTATATCGTGTTTGGTATCATTTTAATCAGAACAATGTCACAAATCTATTAGAAAAAGTCTCATAAAAAAATAAGTAATAATAAAAAAATTATTCCTTGGTAATACATTGTGAGGACGCGCGAGCCTTTGAACTGTGCCGCCGACTGCGACTCTCCGCGTCTCTTTCTTTCCCATACGCTATCCTTCCTCGCGCCCGAAACTTTAATCGTCGATTACACAAGTAAATATCATCTGAATTATATCATATTTGGTATCATTTTTATTAGAAAAATGCCACAAATATGGGCATCGAAGTCCCATAAAAAATAATGAATAATAAAGAAGTTGGAAATTCGGATTAGTGTGGTCTCACCGATATACCCGAGCCGCATGGTGTCATATTTCTCGGCGACCGAGGCACTAGTGGGGATATCTCAGGGACAATTATGTCGGAGACATTTGGGACAATTACGGGGAAATACTGTATAACGTGGAACTCGAAAACTCGCAGGATGGAAGAACGACGCACGATATCGTCTGTACATTGTTTACACGGCGTCAGAATTTTACAAAAAATGCGACACGTGGCCGCGGCCCGACGGCCCGCGCTCTTCATACAATTAACGGATACGATGTTAAGGATTCTCATAGTGCGTGTTGTCAATTAATTTGTAATCGCGAGCGGGTAATTCGGTACTCTTTTTGATTCGATGTCGTCGATACAATGTCTCGCGAGACACAGATGTTCGACGGAAGTATAAGGTGACTGTCGCGAGGATTCCCGGGACGGAACAAAGCGAACGTGCGACGGCACGCGATCTTCGGTTGTCGTGATATTATGCGACCGAAATTTGCGTGGCTACACTCGTTTGTTTGACGTGACTCGTTCGAGGAAAACTTGTATACAGTGGCCAGCGCGAAAATGCTACTTTTCTCAAAACGCCTTTAAAAGAGGCGCGAAACGAAACACGTTTCGTTCTCACGCGAGAATTATCCACGACATTACTTTGCATTACGAACTACTGGAAATCTATGTTAAACTCCAGGCCTTTAATTTTACGAGTTCCCTACACGGTAGCCAATGCGACACTGATCCTTCGATCTCATATCCTATACTTCATACTCCGTACTTCATATTTCATATCACACCCTATTCATTATTCTAGACTTATATCACTTGGTCGGGATGGCGCGCGGAATATCAAATTGTGGGTCTTCCACGGATGGTCTTTGGGTGTAGTCTACATCCGATTTTGTACCATAACAGTCGACATTCGGCGACCGGGGTTGTTCGTCACATCCCCATGGCACTTTGACACCTCCCACGCTTTCGAAACCCTTTGAACGAGATAAGACGGCACTCGCACCACGAAACTGGAGTTCCTTTCGGGAAAGTCCGTTAGTCGCGGGGTTTCCTTTTCCGTGTCATTTCCAGGTTGGTTGGCTCCTGCGTGGCAGCGCCCCTTTCCTTCACCAGCACGCGGGATGTTTTGTGGCCAGCATGTCGCGAAAAAAGGTCCTACGAAGCGAGCCGCCGAAAGGTGTCATTCAGAGGGGCTGGTGGTGCACGGAGCACGTCCTGTGACTAACTTGACCATACTCGGCGCGCTCAATTTGAATCGGCCATCTATTCGTTATTGATGATCGACATGGAATTTCATTGGGGTGCGCTTTCGAATTTCGCGAGAGTGTGTCTGATTCGCTATTGGGCGGTCCGGTTCATACAAATCGCGGTAACTTTCGAGAGATGAGAACGGAAAACGCCCTATTCTACCCCCTTGCTTATAGAAACGATGACTATGCCTCAGCTGGATGCAGCCGGCGCAAAGCATGATTCAGTACAGGGACAGTTTCATAGGATTTCCTAATATAGAAATTTCGAGTACATCTTTAAGATTTCCTAAAATGGAAACCATGAGAGTATCCCCAAGTGGGGATTTCACAGTATGTAAACCCTCGAATTTGAACCCTCGGGGGCAGTGCTTAAAGTACAAACGGGCTATACACGTCGTTGCGCTGAATCTCGTTTTGTAGCTGGTTGTATTTAGTGAGATCGGGCCTAGTCACCCCTTCGAACCCTTTCTTAACCAACGACCCCGTGTTCTGCGGATCGCCAGTGTGTCATCCAACAGACATTAGTACTTTGGTAACTACACAATATTGTTCATACTCACCCAATTCTTACCGCGACAGTAACAGTTGTAACAGAGCCAGTTTCCTGTAATATACAATTTAGTTTAAGGTAATTTTGAGTAACATTTGATTTTAACACACCATTCAGATCCAGTAATTCTTAGTTGACCGTTCCCACATGATCCAACTTGCCGCTCGGGTTGTATCAATTAAAGTTACGAGGCCGTTACTAATATATTCTATGAGCTACCTGATCTTGTATCAGGAACCCAAAACTGTTATCCAATCTATGCGGTACCCTGATGTTGCATCAGGTTCGTCCGTATCCTACAGCTCCCCGATTTCGCATCGGACCCGTGTGGGCTTTTATTCAACCTCCTAGCAGTTCCCCGATTTCGCATCGGGTTCGTCCACGAAGTCTGTCAAACATCCTAGCGACTCCCTGATTTCGCATCAGGTTCGTTCACGCACCTTACTAACAATTATAAACCGTATTCCTCTTTAAACTATAAACCGCTCGCCGACCACGCGAGCTACCCCTGGCCACAGGATCGTAACAATCATATGAAACCGTATGTCAAGGTCACAAATAAAGGAAACATATTGTATATTACATATGATGTATTATTATATTGTACTTACACTTCTAGTATTTTTTATTAGTACTTTTACATTTTGTGTGAGTTCTATTAGCTATATACATTTTACGCTCTATACTGTGGCGGTTACCTCCTACGCTCATCACCAGATGGACAATCAGACAAGACAACGCCTGATAGTACCTGATCCGTCGCCGTTCCTATACACAGGGTGCCTAAAAATGTCTCGCTTCCTTCAAAGGGGAGGTTCCTGAGGCCATTTGAGGCGACATTTTCCTTTGCAAAAATGGCCGTTTCGGCTTTGTTAAGGAGTTATTAACGAAAAACACGGACCAATCAGAGCGCGATCTAGAGGCGTATTGGCAGAGACGGCCGTGCGCGACAGAAGTCGAGCGATGGTGATACACCGCGGTCGAAAGCAAGGAACAAACAAGAGAAGAAAATTTTTCGAGTCCTATGTCGGATAGTTCAAATTTGAATATGTTGTAGTCTTTAGTAACCTATGAACGAATCTCGAAGGATTTTTCGAAATCTTAAAAAATGTTGGTTTTACAGACGTGTACAGAACTTTTTTTCATTAAATTATAACACTAGAACTAACGTACCGAGGAAAATGAGTTTTTAGAAGCTTATAGTGAACACAGAAGAGTATCTATTGAAAATATTTCGATTTGGAAGAAATGGTTTTTTCACCATTTATTTTGCAAATGTTTGAAACAAATGCAATTTTCCTATAGCCGGGAATGTTTTAAAAATTCGAAGAAAACGAGGTGACAGCTCCAAGTCTCCTCTTTACGGACCTATTTTTTAAAAAGCACGCGCTTTAAAATTGACGGAATTAAAATTATTTAAAGCGAACGCTGCACCGCGATATTACTGTCGCGAACGGCCCTGAAGGCGCGCGTCACGAACAGCTGTTAGATACGCGACCACCGCACACTCTAACACCGTCAATACTGAGAAAGCCTTGCTTACCTTGGTTCTCATGTAGAGCCCCAGCGAGGTGAAAATGATTCCTGTATTCACAACATACATATCCTGTGTGCAACATTGAACCTGCCTACTCGTAAAATTCACAAGAGCATTTTAATTATTCGCTCTATGAAATTATCGAGCAGAAGGGGTCAATGTCCATTCACTGTACAATCCGGCCCACATTGTTAATTTATTCACGATCTCAGTACAACTATTCACATATATCCATTGGGTCTACAAACGTTGAATGAAATCCACACAAATGATTCACAGAAGTCCACATATCACGCACAACTAGTTCACATTTGATGCACGTAAATCGACTGTTTTGACTGCCCGTGCACGAAAAACCGTCCGACCATGCTCGCGATCGTAAGAAGACTAGTTCAGAACAGCTGACGAGGGTAACGGCCTTTCAACAGCACACTGCCGATTTTCATTTCAGCAACTGTTCGATGGAACCGTGTTTTCAAATGGAATGGGAAGAGCAAATGGCCGCCCACAAATCGGGGGTCATTCAGGTACGCTTCTACCCCCGAGCGTGGCCATAAACCAGCGCCTTGTGTCGAAGCTCGACCTTGACGATGGCTTGACTTTTGGTTACCAAATGTGTACAATAGGTTAATAAAATGCTAAAAGTTTCCCGTCTCTGCCAATACGCCTCTAGGTCGCGCTCTGATTGGTCCGTGTTTTTTGTTAATAACTCCTTAACAAAGCCGAAACGGCCATTTTTGCAAAGGAAAATGTCGCTTCAAATGGCCTCAGGAACCTCCCATTTGAAGGAAGCGAGACATTTTTGGGACACCCTGTATACCTTCCTAAGCTGTCCTTATGATTTCCCTGTGTCTAAGGCAGCGCCCGCTAGATAGCCTTACTGACCAGTCCTCTAGCGGGCTCAGGACGAAACGCTCCCTTTCCTTTTGCTTCTCTCACACATTTTCAACAGCCGCTAAAATACTCTATACAATATACATTTGGTGGGTTCTGCTACTATTTTTGTTCGAGATATCGCACTGGTAATACGTACGCACTATACCTATTTCTTTTCTTTTGAATAAAGATACTATAACGGTCACACTACAATACCAGCTTACGCTTTTTGAAATAGTAGCAAACCAAATCACAACATAAGACCATCAAATTTCTAGTTAATGGAACTCACTATAAAATATAAAATATTGTAGTTTCAGTATAATTCAAGTATGTTTTTAAAATGGTCTCACAAAAATCATATGGCTAGGGAATGAAAAAAATATTTAATTCATGAAATAAAAAAAAACTTGTTGAAAGTTGAAAGATAAATAAACAATACAGTAAAATATGATGATATCTATTAAATTTCAGGTACAGCTGATGGTGAAGTCAGCATAGACGAATTTGAAAATTTTGGCGATTTTCAAATTGTTTCTGAAATTTGGATCGAACCTCAGTGTGGTTTGGTGCAATTACCTATACAATCCGCAGCAAGTTATATGCATCTTCTGCAATACCACGAACTTCCAGATGCGGTGAGTAAATAAGTATATCATATTATGTAATATAATCGTATCACACACGTCTAAATAAGTATACAACACTAATGCACAGTAAGGATGGGTTATCAAACTGGCAACCCTAAGGTTTCTTGGCCAATTGATTTGAACCGATCTAAATCGAGTTAAACAAGCTGACAAGCCGCTTGCAAAGTTGCAAGCCAATTTGACTCGAATGATCAGCAGTGCCTGCTATTTATGATTTTCTCTCCGCTCTACTCATAATACACAATTATATAATCTGTATAAATAGATAGCACCTCGCACAACTTATGTACGTTTGAAACACTAGAAATTTATTAAAAATACGATGGGATTTTATTTATCTTTATAAGAAAGTTTACAAAGTTATTGTTTTCAAGGGTATAGCCGGATAAGATGGTAAAAAATGCCCCTGGACCAAATTAAAAAACTAATGGATCATTCGATAGGGCATAAAAGAACCAATTTGTGTACAATTTTAAGCCTATATCGCGATCGGTAGGGTAATGATGGGATAACATGGAAAAAATCAGTTTTTTGTGTCTCTTACCTACTTACAATTAGTCATATGCAAAAATTCTGGAAAAACGTAACAGAAGTCAAATATCCGGATACATATACGGCAATTAATTCGGATTTTTAAGATAAGAATCGAAGTTTTAAAAAATCGACATCCTTAAAAAAATCGGAGAAATACCGATGTGGCATGGCATTGAAATTTAAAAACGACATCATTTATATTTTTACAGTATCAGTGTATAAGTATATGTATTGTTCAGATTTTTTGGTAAGTTGCGCCGTGGTAAAATAAAATAAAAACCGCTTTTTTGATGATTTTCCCACGAAAAACTAATGTAAAACTGGGGTGTCCTACTTGGACGCCAGCCGATTGGACGCGTTCCTTTTGGACGCCATGCCGTTTGGATTTGTGACATTTGCACGCCGTGCCGTTTGGATTCGTGACATTTGGGCGCCATCAATGTTATAATCATTGCTTTTCGAATTCTACATATGGTGACATTTTATTGTGAAATATATGGTTAGTTCTGGGTTAGGTCTGGGTTAATTCTGGTTTAGGTCTGGGTTAGGTCTGGGGAGGGCAGAAGAGAGGGAGGAGGAAAGAAGCCGGGGGTGTCGATACACCAATCGACACCCCCGCCTCGGAGGGACTGCACCCTCGGGTGCAAATGTGGGAACCGGTTAGTGGGTGGCACTAGTGCAACCCACCCACCGCGGAGGGAAGGGGGTCGGTCCTTAGGGTTTGAGCCAAAGCTCCCCTAAGCAGGACCGGCCTTATCGGAAGTCGGATGCGTCGTTCCCCGCCGACGAGGTGGGGGGAAAGACGTATCCGGGAGTCGTCGGACAGGAGGGCCTGTTACCCAAATGTCCAACGGGCGGCTTCGGGGAAGGGGGGACACGGTGTCTGTCGTCACCGAGTCCCAAATAGGTTGGCCGGAGGGGAGCTTCTCTCCCCTCCCATGTGTGCATGATAGGGCGGTCCATTCCGGTAGCAATTCAATATGCAGATCCCGGAATGGACCTTAAAAGCCCAGGGCACGGCAGAATGTAAAAAAAAAGGTCTGGGTTAGGTCTGGGTTAGGTCCAATCGGCACGGAGTCCAAACCGCACAGCGTTAAAACGACACGAGTCCAATCGGCACGGAGTCCAAAAGGAACGTCAGGATTTCTGACATTTGGGCGCCGTGCCGTTTGGATTCTTGACATTTGGGTGCCGTAAATTTTATAATCATTGCTTTTCGAATTCTAAATATGGTGATATTTTATTGTGAAATGTACGGTTAGGTCTGGGTTAGTTCCGACACACGACGAACAAAAGAGGATATGAAACAAACAATACGTGACGCTTGCGTTTCAGTGACTGCCGAAATGTTAAAAAATGTTAGAACAACTTTGATGTTTCGAGTAAATAAATGTTTACAAGCCCGTGGTGGACATTTTGAACATTTAATTTAAAGTACATTTTATTTCTTCACGAATAAGCAATGGACTCAAGCGCGTATAATTCCATAACGCTATTCCCGAGAGCTTCAAGTACCTACAACTCGAAACTTCAAACTGTTATATCTCATCATGGAAGTATCTGACAAAAAAATGTTTCAGACAAAATTGACTTGTTTTTTCCTGTAGAATCTAAATATGTAACATTTTATAGGGGGATCCATTTAAAATTACAAAGGTACCTTCCCTCCCCCGTTAAAGGGGAAGGGAGGCCACTTCACGTTTATGCAGTCAGAAATTCCATGCAATTTAAGACTAAGAACATTAAAATCGATGGCATAGTTTTCGAGATATTGAGCTGTTCAGAGTTATGTGGGCCACCCTGTATATACTACATTGCAAATGCAAATTTCTCGTTTATGTAATACGGCTGCAACCGCGACTAACTCGATATTAGTTTGGAGCGGTATTTCTGTGTAACTGATATTTTGTTTTAAATATATTGCAACCTCGCCACTTGCAATCAGAGCGATTCTTCTGTTTTTTAAACTACGTTGAAGTTTTTAATATTTATTGAGTTGTCTTCTTTGAAATTTGTTTCTTACAGACGTAGTTTCAATAGGAATTAAAATCGTGCTTTGAGGCTATTTACGTTTCACTGCAATATTTTGTTTCGCATTGAGAATTTGGGATACTGTTAGACTTATGTGGGAGTTTGTATACTCATCTTCGGAACACTGAGATGTATCAAAACATTCCGAGTGACTTGGAGACCATGTTTGAGATTTATCTTTCTTTTATGGGTTTAAGTAGTTTTTTGGTTATTCTGGTAAATCGGCTTTTGATACTTCGATCCTTAAGATGAGGGTAGATTTCTTTCATTAGGGATTCTATATCGTCTGTGTATTCCGTTGCTGTTTTCTTGGTATTGGTAGAACCCAGTGTCTTTTCGATAAAGCTTTTGAATTGAATAAAGTGTAACATTTTGCTTTTTAGTATTAGCTTTTTTTTGGCTGTTTGTAGTTTGCTTCCTTGTCTAAAATTTGTTGAAGGTTTACTGCTTTTTCTGTGGTATGGTTTCCGTCCAGGAATATTTCTATGGTGTGACTTGAGCTTTCGGATATTTCCGATCTAGTACGTTTTAATGATTTTGCTGCTGTGTCTATATCATCGGTGCTTCCTATTGTGTCATTCCGGTTAGGATTTTGTCTTTTTTAATACATCATTGTTATTGGTGTTGGGTAGGATTGGGGTTATTTCGATTCTTTGGGGTGTTGTAGAGGTGTTTGTTTGTGGAATGTCAAGATACGAGTGTTAGTTTAGGTTTTCGTTAGCTTTGCAATTTTTTGCCAAATGTCCTTCGTGTCTACATATAAAGCATTCTAACGCTTCTATGGAGGGGTAGATCCAGTACATCGTTTGGACGTGTTCGATCTTAATGCTGTCTGGTATCTTGCAAATGTCTTCTTGGTCTTCTCGACTAAACGAATATTTGACGCCGTAAGCTGAGTATGTGTGAGAAGTCTTCTTCTGCCATACCCGCTCGTAAAAAAGAGAGGGTAGATTTTCTTCTAACTCCTATTTTGTCGAAAGTTTCTTCAATTGTTGTATGAGGAATTGTTGGGTAAACATTTGAAAGTATTATACGTTGGGCTTTACTAATTAGCGGTTTCACTACAACGTCGGTCTCGTTTACTCTGATTTGCTTGTATTTCTCGGTGAGGTTATCGGCGTTTTCCTTGCTCACCAAGAAAACGCATATCCTGCCGTTAGATACTCGTGATATAAATCTAATATTGACTGGGTTGATAATTTTACCTATTGTCTGCGCGTAATCCTTTAGCTGGATTCCGTCTTTGGCTTCAATTATAATTGCCTGGATCTTTTTTGGGAAATAGTCGCTTTGTACTACCTTATTGAAACTTCTTCTTTGTTGTGCGTTGGATTCGTTTCTTTCAGTTTGGGATAGCACGGTTTTTCTTGTTTGGAGGCCATTTCGGTGAATAGATTGCACCGAAGTGGCCGTAGATTTGGACTTTAACGGTTTTTCTGCACTGCACCAATATTTACTGTGCCCACTGTATATTCACTTAGGACTCGATGTTCGCATTTATGTATGTAGGATCAAAGACGATAAATATAAAAATATATAATTTAACACAAAAAATCACAACTGATACAATAAATTAAACTTTTTTCACAACTTATCACGTCTCAATCTCCGTCTGAGATTTTACAATTTTCGTCTCGAATCATTCACGTCGTACTTTTTATCTATTCTGAAAACCGCAATCAATAATATTGTTTTTAACAGATCGTCGCGTCGTTGCCGTTACTATCATCGTAGTAATCGGCGGTATTCGGTACGGTAATTTGGTACAGTATCATCCCTACACTCCCTACATGTATGTATTTGTATCGGTGTACGGTACTCGTGATCACTTCACGCACGGTGTTTACAATACGTCCGCTCGCTACCACGGTCTTCGACCGACTCCCCGTAAGCAGATTTGTAACCGTCGAAACGTAACGTTTCGCTTGGCCGTTGGCCCGCGGAGCTCCCGTCGCGATCAGATGCAACTCGACGCCATGTTTACGAAGAAATTGCTCTAACGATTTGTACGTGAAATTCGTACCTCTGTTTGCGTTGATTTTCTTGGCGTTCGCCGCTTCTCGTGGCGCTCGCTGCTTCGCCCAGCAACTTGATTCGTCGTTACCTTGCTTGCGACAATAGCCACAAGTAGGCACAGTCTTCGATGGTCCGCCTCTTCGGGCATTCCGATTGAACATGTTCGTTCGCATCGCAAGTGAAGCATCGTTTTGCCTATGTCCTCCCGTGTCCGTTCCGTTATTTGCAGGTGGTTTCGAGAATTGGGATAGACCTACCACTAGATCGGACGTTGTTTTATAACGCCCGTTGAATAACGATTCGTCACATGTTCGTCAGTCACACTTCCGATCACTAATTCGACCACTTCTTCCGTCGTAAAAGTCAGACGCGTCTGCTCGAGATATAACATTTTCGTACGAGCATACTCGGCATACGTTTGCGCGAAATCACTTGTATAGCTCGCCGCGCGCGATAGGCGTACATGCAAGTTCTTTTTCGGCACAAATATTGCAGATAAATCATAGTGGAATTTTGACCAGGTACAAGGCTGTCCTATCCACTGCTGGTGCCACACCTTCGCGGCCCCTGTTAGAGCATGCGTCGCCATATTCAAGCGTGCTTGGTTCGAACATGTCTTCGTGATCATTTTGACCCTTTCCCACCATGCACTCGCGTCTTTGCGGGTGTCGCTCCCGTGAAATTCTGGCAGAGCTTCTGTCGAAGCCGAGGAGGGTGTACTCGGTGCCGTCAGGGCAGCTGCCGAGTTCGCGGAAAATCTGTCACTAATCTTTTGAAGAACGTGACGCACCAGCTCGTAGAGGGCGGTAGGCGGTGTCGCCGATTCCATCGCACAATTTGAATCACACGCGTGCAGAAAAACGATGGAACATAATCTGTATAACCGTGAACGCGATGTTCCGATTCCACTTCTGATGTTAGAATTTTATGGTGACCCGTTTTCTCCAGCGGTTCTCTCGCGGTCTGCTCGCCAAAAGACACACCGTCTTTCCCACTTCGTGGCCAGATCCGCCAACCAATCATTCTGAATGGTTTGCCCCCTAACTGCATCGCCAATGGCGTTGAGTCAACGGTCATGTCGGCGATCGGCAATAAGGTGCCGGTCTCTTTGCCGCCGACTTCAACGAATCGGCCGACCCTCAGAAGTCGCCGCTTCAGTGGTAAATATTAAGTAGTAAATAGGCGTCTCCCACGAAAACGCGTCCAAGTGAGCTATTCCTGGACATGCCTGCTCTAGATTATGACCATCCCTGTTTGCATCGCAGCAGTTCCATAAGAGGTTCCTCGCATTGTAGTCACCCATGAATATGGTGTCGACATCCCTTCTTCTACTATTAAAAAAATTTATCCAGTTTTGTTTGTTCCATTTTAGTCCCGGTTTTTTATAAGACACAATTATGTCTATTTCTTTCTTTGCATTGTATATTGTAATGGAGATGGATTCCGTTTACTTCATTTCCTGATATCTTGTAACATTTAACTTATGATTAATCTTGTTTTTGATTATTAAACATACTCCTCCACCTTGTAGGTTTTTTCTCTGTCAAGTCGGAAAATATTGTAGTCTTTGATATTAAACGCATTATATTTGTTTGACAGCCAAGTTTCAGTAATGCATAGGATATCAAATTCCTCAGCTAATATTTCTACGTCGTTAAATTTATTTTTTAAACTTCTCGCATTCCAAAGCCCTAATCTAATAGCGTTGTTCATTACATAGTTACAATTTGGTTGATAGGTCTCTCTGTTCCTACTTTTTGTTTAATAGATTGTATATTATGCTTATCACTTTTTTGCTCTATTGTCGTCCTTAAAGGGTGTGGTATTTTCTTTGACCTCCTCCATTATATTGGAATTTTGTGGGGTGTTATAAATTGAAATCTTCTCATCTTCATCCTCTACAGTGAAGTTACTATAGAAGTTCTGTATTGGCGTGGACGTGGAAGGAAGGTTCTCCCTCCCTTCATCACTCATTTCCATTATTACTTCTCCCTTGTAATAATCGTCTCTAACTTTTTTCCTGATCATTTCAATTGCCTTCTCCCTGGTAAATTTTCTCTTTGATTTCTCGGAGGTCGATGCCATGGAGTCTTGATTATGTTTTCCATTCGAATTTGTTTCACTGCTTTCAAGATTCTTAATATAACATCTTTTTTGTTTCATCCCCTCCTCTATTTTGCCTTCGAGGTTTCTTTCTTGGATTAGCTGTATCAGTTGATTTAGTAACTCTTCATCTGTCTTTGTCCTCAATGTCTCTGTTTTTTCTCTTTTCAAACTTTTACCCTTGTATATGCTTTGTGTCGCTTCTGCATAAACCATCGTTTCGTCCTTGTGGTGGTTCTTGTAGTAATTCGATCTCGTGGTATTGGTATTGTAATTCTTTCTTGTGTTTTCCGTTTCCTCATCTCCTTGTGGAACCCTTACGTTCTCGTTCTCATCGTATAATGTTTCAAACCTATTACTCGAACCACTTGACCATCGTCGCTCTTCAGTTTTTCCTTTGTTCATATTGTGGGATTAGGACCCCCCAGACCACAAATACCGTAGGAAATTAGGAAGAAGGCGGGAGGGTTCCGTGGGTGAGCGCGTTAGTCGATCGGCTACCACTGCGAGGGCCCGGGTTCGATTCCCGGTGTGGTGCCTTCCTTTTTCCTAAGATCCTACAATATGTTTTATAAGGTTAATGTTATTGCACCTATTGTTATTATTACTATTATTACCGCTTTGTGTAGGAAATTCTGGGTCTCTTTTAGAGACCATATCGGCCCAACTATCTTTGCTTTGTCCTTGTCCCAAAGTTTGTCTATATTGTTCCGGGTGTCTCGGATTGGATCGTCTGTGGAGAGGATAGCCCTCTTTGGATTTTTTCAGATTGCTGATTTCAATTTCCACTGGACCATTGATTGTTTCCCAGTATCCCACCCTGTTTTGCTTTTTTAGGGGTGGGAAATTTGTGCTGTGACTGTTGCGGTGGTTGTATGGTTGTTGTCTGTAGTCGTAACCATTATCCTCTCTCCCTCCATATTTCTCGTCGCATTGTGAGTGTAAATTATTGTCTCCAGCATGGTAATTTTCATATAGAGTACCAACCTAGGCCCTTTCTCTGGCTGCTTTATAAGAGATATTTTTGTATGCCATTATTTTTTTAATTAATCTTTCCTTCTGATTTATCCTGCAATCCCTGGATATGCTGATATGTTCCTCACCACCGTTATAACACTTCGGTTTTTCCTCGCAGGTTCCGTGGTAATCTTCAGTGCACACGAAGCACCTTTCTTTTTGATTTTTGCATTTTGTCTGAGTGTGTCCAAACCTCAGGCACTTAACATTGCTTAACCGATTCGACAAATGGTTCAACTCTGACCCAAACATGACCGTATCCTATCAATAACTTCGTAGAAAGTGAATCTCCGTGGAATTTTATTAGTATGGTTTTCTCTCCTCCCATATGGGTTTATTATCTTTCATTTTTCTTTTTTTTTGAGCCTTTCCATGGAGAATTGTCCTTGATTGGGGGACAGTTGATCTCTCAGTTCTTCAATTGACCCCTCCCACTCTGTGATGACTCCTTTTCTATATTTTAATCTGTATGGGATTCAGGTATACATACAAGATTCTTCTGGTTTTCCTTTTTTTATTATTTTATTAGCGTCACTTCTATTTCTGGTGATCATTTCAGCTCTGGAAAACCCAGTCATTTTGATTGAATCTGGGTTTATTCTTTCACTGGTGATAAATCTGTATATTTTTATGAGGTTGTATTTTTTGGATTTGGAAATAGCATGGTTTTTTAGTGAGACAGAGACGATGTAGTTGCCACTAACCGTCTCCGTTTCATACGAATCCACCTGCACTTCCTCCTGTGCTTTGATGAGATTATTATTGTTATTTTCAGTTTTTTTATTTGTTGGAATTTTGTCTGCACTTTGGTTATTTTCCTTTCCATTTTCACACGTGTTTTCACTTATTTTGGCTTTAAATACTTCAATTGCTTGACCAATATTTGATTCTTTTTCCACCGTTATCACATTCTGTATTATACATTTCTGATTTATTTTGCTCAATTCTGTATCTTGTTCTGTCTTCATATCCTGGTCTTCTATTGGTTCCATTTGTTCTTTGCTTATTTTGTTGGTCCACTGTCCTAGTGACTCCATCGTTATCACTGATCTTGGCTCTTATCCTCCAATCACAATGGAGTACCCAGAGGGGCATCCTGCTCCCTTATGCCAGATGGCGGGACGGCTTGCCGCCTTTTTTCTGGTGTAGGCCGTGAGGTTATGTTTTTTCTGCGAGATATCAACTTTACCGCTCTTTTTTCTTTACCTCTTGATTAACATATTTGCTTCTCATGAAGCAATTTTCCATTTGGTATGGAACCCTTCCCCCTACTTTCCTTTATCACTTTATCACTTTACAAATACTCTAAGGAAGCTCTCTATCAGCCTCAGTCCACAACCCCCTCCTTAATCTCCCTCTATATGTCCTAGTTTAGTTTAGTTTATTCTTCACTCCATATCAGGTACAGAGATGGCGTTAGAGAGCCGCGGCTCTATTTGCCCAAAGCAAGCTTGTCAATATAATGTATTCGTACAGCAATTTTCCTTATTTACTATGATTTTCATAAGTCTATTGTTTATATTACTACTTTTACATCTAGATAGAATTAAATAACCCTTATATAATGTTGTACTTTTGAGCTTAGTTTTGGTTTTAGTTTGTACTTTGTATTTGGTGCTTAACTATCACTTTTCTTAATACTAAGATATAATTATATTGCTTTGTCTATTTGAATCAGAAAGGCAGCTATTGACCTCAAGATGGAGTCGTTTTTCCTATATAGAATTTTAGAAATTTCCTCTTCCAGGTCGACATCTTTCCTGGCGAAGAGTCTTAATAATTTTTCTCTTTTCTCTTCGTATAATGGGCAGTTCCATATGATGTGGTCGATGTCTTCGTTTTCATATCCACAATCGCATTGTGTGTAATTAAGGTAGTTCTTTCTATAGAGCGAGGCTGCTAGGTTGTAATGGTTGGCTCTAATTCTACTTAGCATGTTGATGGAACGCCTTCCAATATTTTTAATTAATTCAAACCAAGGTCTTCTTTTTCCAATATTATTGTCCGTAGTTTCGAAGTATTTTTTTCCTTTATGTGTGCCTTCCCTTATGTTCTTGTGGCGGCTACTTCCTATGCTCGTCAACAGAGGGACATTACGACAACACCTTTCCCGCTACTACCTGAATCTTCCTCTGTTTGTCTATATACCGTCCTAAACTGCCATTACGAGATCCCGCGTCTAAGGCACGGGTCCGCTAGATAGCCTTACCGATGAGTCCTCTAGCGGTCCTAGGACGAAACGCTTCCTTCTCCTTTTTCCTACTCACACACACTTTTCAGCCGCCATAATTGGTGACCCCGACAAACGAACAACAACGCTACCTTCTGAGCAGAGGAGACGACAACATCAACAAACCACGGACAACATCAGGAGGACTGGAAGGTGACTACTCTGTCACTGCCTTGCCTGAACTACTGCCCGACCAACAGCGAGGACTTCTCCCTACTATGCGCTTGTGACGTCATCTTCGCAGCATTATATGGTTTAACGTTTCCGCACCTAAATTTGTGCGACGTTTTCGTATCTACATTTGTGCGACGTTCATCCATTGTTTGTGCGACTCTTTGAGTACTACAAGCGGCTTAGGGAGCTACTCAACTTCGCCAATTCGGCAGCATCACTGGTGGGCACACTGACAGCACACATTCCAGCGACCTCCTTGGATTCCGGTGGAGATCAGCGTAATTAGAGGGAAATTTGTCCAGATATCGTTGACTACTGGCAAGGGGGTAATGTGGCGGCTACTTCCTATGCTCGTCAACAGAGGGACATTACGACAACACCTTTCCCGCTACTACCTGAATCTTCCTCTGTTTGTATATATACCATCCTAAACTGCCATTACGACATCCCGCGTCTAAGGCACGGGTCCGGTAGATGGCCTTACTGACGAGTCCTCTAGCGGTCCTAGGACGAAACGCCTCCTTCCCCTTTTTCCTCCTCTTACACACTTTTCAGCCGCCATATGCTTCAGATTTAATTGTTGCCATTTCATATCTTTGGAGTAGTTAATTATATCATTAATGGGGATTTTGATATCCTTATCATGCTCGTATTCTGTTCTTACTTTCGCAATCTGGTCTGCTCTCTCATTACCTTCAATTCCCATACGGGCAGGTATCCATGCAAATAAAATTCTTTTGAGTCCGTTCACTTTAAATTTATTGGCTTGTTGATCAATCTTTTTAAGCCACGGGTTGATCGTCTTGTCTGAAGAGAGACCTTGTAGGCCATTTAGAGCACTTTCAGAATCGGTTAGGATAATTATTTTATCATCGTCCCTTAGATATTTTTCTACTGCTATGTCAATTGCTTTCTTAATAGCAATGCATTCGGTGGTATAAATAGTAGCAATTCTGTTTATGCTAAAACCCTCCTCTTCCTATTGATTGTCCTTATTAATAACGATACCTGCTCCGTTCGATATGCTATCTTTTTTTTGAGCCATTTCTGTATATTAAAATCGGATTATAATTGGTGATCCCAAGGCGTTCTTTAATCATATTTATGAGGATAGTATCGCTGAAGTGGTTGTGTTTCCTTACAAAGCCTGATTGTAGGTCAATCAAGTCTTACCAGTCAATTTCTTTTATTTCCTCAAGGTCTTTTTCATCTTCCCATATATCGGTTTTCCACATGGCATCTTGTATCGTTTTTGATTCCAACCATGCTTTATTTAGGAGGGTATTTGCAACGTGAGGTATGTCCATTCCATCACAATTAACTATTTGGCTATTAATCAGGTCCATGACCTTGTTGGTGCGTTTTGCTCTCTGTTTCAAAATATACTTCTCTGCTAATAGGTTGACTCTTTCTTCAAAGTTCATTAGTCCGGACTCAACTGCCATGACGTTGGTTGGAGTTGAGTTTCTGTACCCCATGGCTATTCTGATCCCCTCATTCTGAATTTTCTGGAATCTTTCCTGCATTTTGTTAGCTGGGCTGTAATAGGTTATAATAGCGTATTCCAGAATGGATCTTACTAGGCTCTTATACAATTATATCATGATATTTGGGGCTGCCCCATTTTTAATGTGAGAAATGTACCTTAGCATATTCAGTCTTTTCTTTGCCTTATTCTCTATCTCTTTCATCTGGAGGTTGAATTTCAATTTATTGTCTATAATTATACCTAAGAATCCGGCGTTGTCGGACTCTTCGATCGTGTCTTCTCCCAGTTTCAGTGCGAGTTTCTTCTTTCGGTTAGTATGTTTTCTAAAGTATAAAATTTGTGTTTTATCTCTGGGAATCATTAGTTGGATATCGTTTAGTATTTCAGAAATTGTTCGAGTTGCTTTTAAGATTTTACGCTCGGCTTCGTCTATATTGTTGCATGTGATTATAATAGTGTGGGATCAGGACCCCCCCCCCCCAGACCAAATACTGTACGGAGATTAGGAAAAGTAGGAGGGTTCCGTGGGTATGTGTAAGAGTTGACCGGCTACAACCGCGAGGGTCCCGGGTTCGATTCCCGGCGCGGAATTCCTCATTTTTCCTAAGATCCTACATTTGGGGGCTCGTCCGGGATGGGGGGAACACCGATTCCCGCATGGTGACAGACGACGAACGAGTAAGCAAGCGTTGCGAAGACGGTCGCACGCGAGCGAAAGGACGACGAAGTGAAGTAAGGGACACATCCAGGGAAAACTGCTAGAGAGAGCAGTAGGATGGTGTTCCCGAAAAGTGACGAAGTTGGTGACGAGTTGTGTTGATGGCGCTGAGGCCAAAAAGACGATGGCGCTGCGACGGACATTCGAGGGCGAATGCCGGAGCAGGATGGCCGAGTGTGGGATCAGGACCTCCCAGACCAAGTACTGTATGGAGATTAGGAAAAGTAGGAGGGTTCCGTGGGTATGTGTAAGAGTTGATCGGCTACAACCGCGAGGGTCCCGGGTTTGATTCCCGGCGCGGACTTCCTCATTTTTCCTAAGATCCTACAATAGCAATATCGTCTGCATATTGAAGGATTTCACATTCCTCTTCTTCGATTTTCCAGCCTAATTCTAGTGTATCTATGTTATATAAAATTGGGCTAAGGATAGCCCCCTGTGGAAGGCCAATCAGGCTGTCTTTTGTCACGTCTGGTTCGAATTCCCTGTTGAATATGTTTCTTCTGTTCTTTAGCCATTTCTTTATATAGTTGAATATTTTTTTTGGACAGTGAATCCTCTTTAAAATGTTTAGGAGTGTTTTATGATCGACATTGTCGTATGCTGCTTTTACGTCTATCAGAATTACTGCTGTTTCTTTATTTTCTCTGTTGTTTCGTCTTATAATTGACATCATGGAAGCCAGATTGTCTACAGTAGCTCTGCCCCTTCTATCTATATGTCATATTAAAGAACCGTAGTAGAAATGAAGTATACAGAATACTCGATTCTGACTAACAAACCTAAATTCATTCAACGTCGTATGCCGCGCCGGGGGCTTTGCAACATGGTGGTGTGTGATGGGACTCTAGAGTCCCACGAGCATGTAACAAACAAATATATTGGTTGAATGTGATTGTCCTGCTCTTATACTGATCAAATTTGTTCAAATTTTTCAACATGTGGCTCTTATCATACAGTTGCATTTGTTTCAAACAATTGCAAATAAACGGTGAAAAAAATGGTTTTTTTAAAACTGAAATCATTTTTATTACATATTCTTATGTTTCCATTATAAAACTTCTGCCCAGAACTCAGTTTCATCGGTTCGTTAGTCAAACTGTAAAAATTAAATGGAAAGAAACGTTGACACTTTATTTTAGACCTCCGTAAAACCAACGATTTTTAAGATTTCGCAAAGTCCTCGAGATATGGACCGTTTATTTTGAAAATGATGTGTTCATTTTTTAAAAAAATGAGATATCACGTAATTTGTGTTTAATTTAGTGTAAACTTTTTATTTATAACTAGTTAATATTTAATATCTTAAAAAATGCCAATGCTTTGTTCAATTTAAAATTGACCAATAAAAGAAATTGCGTAGCCATTGATTATGAAAGTGGTGTAAGTCCAATTTCCATAGACAGGTGACGGGATCAGTGGTTACATTTGTTTTATTTCACGTGTCGAAAGTAACCTATTATAGGTTACTTATTTTATTTTCCTCCAAAAATGGGTAATTTCATATTAACATCGGATAGTGATAGAGGTATGAAGAAATAATAAATCAATATTATTTTATTACAATTGAAAACATTTATTTTATTTAATTTTAAATAAATTCACACAAAAATAAAACCCATGAATATAAACAAAAGAATGGTCTTAGAATCGTAGGATGAAGACAATTCCACTAAGAAAAACAAATTAGTGAAACGTAAAAAGAGGAGAAGTAGAATCTTCATCGGATGAGGATATTGTTTATGAAAACTTTGATTCTGCAAAACAAAATAAAGGAAAATATACGCAACGAGTATACAAAATTAAGCGAAATGCCGGATAAGAGTATTATACAAAAAAACCTGTATATCGATGCCAGACCTATTACATACGAATAATATAGGGATATGGAACAGTTATTACCTTATACATATACCTCCTATGCATCATGAATGTTTCAAAACGCTGTCACATAAAGAGCATAAATAAATATAATAATAGCAATATCTTATGTTAAGTTTAACAATATATAAATATAATTAACGTTCAAAATAAAAGGTACTACTTCTATCTTATTTCTTGTTATTATTTATAAACAAAATTGGATTAATATAAAATATATTTCAAGTGATATTTGATTTTTCAAAATTGAAATTAAATGATTTTTACAATTGACTAATTATGAAAGTGGTGTAAGTCCGTTTGTAGACTGTAAATATACATTATTTTAGTTAAATTCGCCTAATAGAAATTTATATAATCAAATTACATATTGATAAATTTGTAGAAACATTACAAACCTTGACGTAATTAACCTATATTTTTTAATTGACAGATATGCTAACCTTTAATTTTCTCGAAACAAAAGAAAATGGACTTGCACCACGTTCAAAATAAACGGTCCATATGTTCATATGTCGCCAAAGACTACAACATATTCGAATTTGAACAAAATCAGAAAACCTACTGCGAAAAGTGTTCGACTTCGCGTGGAATGGTCTTTTTAGGATGTATAAAAACACGCACAGTTGAAAATTAAAAACTTGTTTCTGTATTGTCTGTGCTAAGTTTAACCTAAATATACATACATATATTTATATGTAGAAGCAATTTGGACATGTACGTTTACACGTTAGCATAAATCGAAAGCAACTCGGCTAACTAGATTTATTTAATAACTTAGCTAACTATGTTAACATTCATTCAATTCGACAAATGCAGTTCATGAGAAGAGTTTAATGTAATTCTACTTCTCCTGTCTGTTCTTATCGGTACAACGTAGTATATTTTTTAACGTCTTTCACATGAAATCGATACGATGGTATGTATTTCTTGAGTTTCTCTTAAAATGATAAGATACCGGTGTTCAGTATTTCTTTCGCGTTTTCTTCTAATGTGACTTACTAGACATATCTTTTAATCGTTTATTATATGTTCTATCATGTATTTTTTTCTCCGTCGTGTTATCTGATTAATATCAATATTGAATTCGGATATTATATTTACAATTTAATGCGAACGTGTGCCAATTTATTATCGACTTATCTATGTTACACACGAGATAAACATTTTAAAATGATTTTTATGGCTTTATATACACGAACACAATTACTCTTTATTTAACAAATCTAATTCATTAAAAAATATAAAATTTCAACTGTACAACTTATTGGATGTCGTATTCAATACAGAATTTGAAATGTTCGTAACGCTATTTGCTTAACGATACCTCGAGAATGTCAAATAATCTTTCTATTTCGTAATGTTATCAGTAGGTAAGGCGTTACATGTGACA
The DNA here is from genome assembly GCA_913789915.3 of Sphecodes monilicornis. Classification (NCBI taxonomy): domain Eukaryota; kingdom Metazoa; phylum Arthropoda; class Insecta; order Hymenoptera; family Halictidae; genus Sphecodes; species Sphecodes monilicornis. The sequence goes on along the minus strand of OU565298.1, from coordinate 19,211,589 downwards.
GGTTATTGGCCTACTATACATAGAAAGGAAAGTTAGTCTTCTAGTAAGTTTTTAATGTTATTATACAGTATAATAAATTACACGTAGTCTATAAAATTCACATTATAATACAGACGAAGTAAAATAATACAAAATACATGGTCTAGTACTATTCTTCGTTAGTGTTCGGAATACCATAGAAATTATTTTGTTTTACTCATTGTTTGCTAACTTTCATATAGATACTTATAAATCCATGTTATACATATGTCGTATTAGTATTAAAACTAATACGACTCCAAGTTTTAAACAATATTCGTGTGATTAATAAATAACACGAATGATTGATAATTCTACATTCTGTTAGTTGTATTTGATTAATATATATGACTATATCTTGATATTAATGTGTTGAAACAAGAGTTTTCCACTTTAGAAATGTTGAAATTTTAACGTCAAATATTGCTTATAAAACCTAAAAAATAAGCATCGAGAGTTTTAAATGAAATACTAGAATTGATATAATATCATTTAACCTTAAAGCATAGAATGTGCAAAGCAGGTAGAAACTGAATACATTTTTTGCATTTACTCAAACCGAACTACGAAGCAGGTATTGTTATCGTGAAAATTCAAAGTGTTGGTAGAAAGAAATGCAGTTAAATGTTTTCAGATGTTGAAAATATATAATACATGTATTGTTAAAATTGTGTGGAATTCTTTTAAGATATAAAATGATCTTAATTAAGCTACGTAACGAAGCTGTGTAAGTTGAGTAACACACAAGTACTAGTTCCATTATTTTTCTTCATCTGACATTGTTCAATTATATCTTTAGAAGGTTATACTAATGCGGACTTCGTCGTTGAAAGTAGATACCGTTTTATCTACAATCTTATCTCTTCACTGATTCTGATATTGGTGCTTCCAACGCTCTGTAATGTTCTTTAAAAGTATATAGCATAAAATTCGATTATAATTTTCTACCAATCGACATAACGTGATTCAATCTGCAATATTTTCGTCACACTTTTGCAATATAACGTAGCCACATTGTTTCTTAGATTATAAAAAGTAATCCGTAACTAGGCTACACTACAGAATCCAATATACATGTAATGTTTTAACTAAACTAAAAATATCAAAAAAGAACTTAAACTTCTTTAAAATGTAATTTTGAATTCCGGATGAATTTACGACAATTTTTTTAATCGACATGGTTCTTCTTATTAGATAATTGTTTTGCTACATGATGGTGTTTACCGTAAGCATCAATAATCTTTTGCAAAATTTGATGTTTAGTTTGACTGAAAATGTTCAATACTATTTATTATGTTTCTATAGAATCGAACCAAATTTCAGTTCGATCTATTAGTATATCTCCTAGAAAAATGAAACTATAGTTTAATTTATATTTCATGTATTATTCTATTTTCATTTTACGTATACAATAATCGTAATTACGATAATGTATTGTGTATGCACTTGGCTATTAAGCTATATTAATAAATGGAATAATTAGTTGCAAGAATATGACGAGTCAGGCACCGAAATAAACGTAACATTTGAGGACGATGTGTCACATTTCTTAATTTGATCTGAAAGTTATATACATATATGGTACGGTCTAGTTGCTGCTCATGATTTAAGCTTATCCGTAGAAATAGGAAAAGTAACGTTTTTCTTGTGCTTCGGGAACACACTCGAAGCGAACGATAAACATACTTTCATAAGATAAAAGATATCTAGCATTTTATTACCTGAAAAAATGATTGCTAATCATCAAAGTCCAAACTTCAACATGCAACAACTGATATACTGTTGGAAATACATACATTGTTCGAAAGGGTACTGTTTTGTCGCTGCGCTTCTCTCCTTTCGTTCGTAATTGTATGTATAGCGAAACATTTGCAGATCAATATTTGGGGTATTTTCAATAACAATATATTTGTTTTGTTACAATTGTTTTTATTTGATGCCACTATATCGGATGCAACAGGTGCGGTTGCACAATTTTACATTACAACGTTACGATAATCGTGAAGCATGTCGCGAGAGAAGTAACCAAATCAATGTCTACGCCCTACGTTCATGAAAGTTTTAATAATGTGCAAAAATAAGTGGCATATTGAAGTGTGCAGGTTTGAAGAACTAAAAAATTGAAATACATTTCACAAATATTTTGAGATAAATATTCTACGTACGTATTTTCGGAATGTAAATATTAGAATGGTATTCAAATGAATAATTGTCACATTCTTCGGAATGAGGAACAAAATACATGCGGCACACATTAGTTTGTGTCAATGTACAAGCCATTAAGCACAAATGTTTCCAAGTACTCGACAGAATTTTTGAAATTACGTTTTTCGCGTTAGAATGAATACTTTTTTTTACATACAAGTGTCGAATCGAAAGATCATGCTTTTTAATCTTGTTTCGTTCGTCCGTACAGTAAATTAAACTTTTCAAAATCTGACCTTTTTTTAAGTCATTGAACGAGTGTTAAGGAAATACGTGAATCGACAGTGTTTTTGATAAAAAGGAGGAGAGCATAGACTGTATGTATGTATGTATGTATGTATGTATGTATGTGTAAATATATCTATCACGACGTTTCGTTATCGTGACCGAGGTGGGGCTTCGATATCGATGAAGGCACCGAGAACCAGGATTTTCTATCAGTTGGTTCAGGTATATATAAGGCCAGTGTGCACCTAAATGTTTATTAGTGTTCTCATTACGTTTTATGTTTAACTGATTTCCAATGTCCACGCAGTTTCACAACATCGAACGGTTTAACGAGCTCAAAGTATCAAAGTGATCAAAGTTTTCATAATCTATTTAAAAAGTATTCGTTGACTCGTTTATAATACAATTAAATCTTCAAGTGTCCGTGAACTTACCTAGTGAAATATTAGAATTCAACTGTAGTTGTTACTAGTGAAACAGGTAAACCGAGGGAAATCTTCATTAGAATCTACGTCAATTCACGATCAAGAAGATTTTATAGATTTCATTATTTTTGAAGTTTAGATTTTGAATAGTCCTCTGTTACTAGTTTTTGATGTATATATATATTGAAAAGAAAAAAGCTAACAAACGTGAGAGAACGTGTTTCCTATTGATAAAAAAGTTGGTAAATTTATGCGAGCACATCGTATTTTATAATCGCTATTGGTTACAATGGTACATTGATGGGAAACAAATTAGTGTTACGGTTACTTTATTACACTTGGTGAATTACTTAAATATACCGATTAGGAATTTATGAACCACGTTCGAATATATTTGACATTGCCATATTTGATAGAGTAAATTGTTTCTCGCGGGATGTAACTCGAAACGGTTCGACGCGCTTTTTATATAATTCATTATGAAAATTTCAATTGCAGTGGCGTATTGATCTCGAGATAGTAAGCCGAGATTTATGCCAACTATTTGCACACGATTACGTACCACCGTGGATATCGTGGTGTCAGAAATTCCTTTGCGACCGGCGACAAGAAGTTAATCACCACCTCGGTCAGACTGCATGGGCATTGTGCTACCTACTATCTACTATCTGCATGACTTGCAGTTGGAAGTGAGGATCTAGGCAGTGAGCAAAGCGGCTCTAAACAACTTGCCAGATCTAACTCTTCCAGCTCAAGGTCCTGCTGATTATCATCGGTATCGATCCTTTCCATAAGGGACGGATGTGTCATCTGTTTGAAAAACTAACCAGACTGACAACGAGTGTAACGTTTGCGTGAAGGGGTCACGGTCCAAGTGGAGAAGTGGTCTCTACGCTTTGAATGAAAGTGAGATTCAACTCCTCCAACTTACTCCTGATCTCTGATGTTCTGCGTGCCTTCTTGGATTTAAAACACTGCCTAGCCATATAACAATTTATCTGTACATTCTACATTATATGTATATACAATATACTGCATACCACATACTATACATACTGCATGCGCTTCTTTGTCAATGCAAATCATAATAATGTGTTCAATTGCAAAGAATATGAATCTTTATAAAAACTTCTTAGGTTGTTTCTTTGTATACATTGTATAATATGTTTAAAAATGCTACATTGTTTTTCTTGTTATTACTAAACGTCAGAAATGTAAAATAATATTTCAAAATAGCATTTTTAAAATACTACCAACGCGGCTATATTTCTCCAAAATATTGTAAACAGTGATTTATAATTAATCCGAGTATGTTTTGAAAATAAATCAACGCTATCGTAAAAGGTACTATAATGTTAGGTGTATCCATGTAATTTGTCACTGTAAGCATAGTCAAATTTTACTCACGTATTTGCATATCATTATAATAAACAATTCATTCGAAACTATTTTAGTAACTGTTTCGAAATGCTTGTTATCATCGTTATTTCTTACTTTAAGAAACCACTGTTTGTAAAAGAAACACAAAGGACACAAGTCTAAGCACAGAACTTCTCAATGATTATCTTAATAATATTTAAATGATTTCATCCTATGATCCATCATTCATCCGCGCTTGTACTTTTTCATGCGTAAAAAACACCGACGAACTTTCTCCTTTTTCCTTTTTCCGACACTTCAAATTAGACATTTTGATCTGCCATTTTATCAATTTTTCCATGGCGGAGAACGATAGCGATAGAAGAAATGCAGCATAATTCGTGTTTCCTGCATTTCTTTTATATAGAATAATACCAAAATGAAGAATTTGAGTCTAGAAATGTTCTACATAAAAATCAATGATTAAATATTGTCGTCTTTGGAAAGAACATTTGAACGTACATCGATAAATGTTAAAATGTTAGAACTTTGAGAATATCGTAACTTATCGTAAATTATCATGAATTATCCAATTTTTGTTGTACCAGATTGCCCGAGTTGACGAAGGATGCATCAATGCTTTATTGACTTTGGAGTATTTAAGTTTATTGAGTCAAATAGTATCGAATGACAAAAGCAGTGAAATTATATATGGGCAAGTGCATCAAGATATCAAATTATCAAAGAGAAATGTTCGAAATATCAAAAATAATGAGTGCAGTGCCGAGGAATTGTACCAAGGTCTACCAATTATCGATGAAAAGATACATCCGATGCATTTCTTTTTTGATGCATTAAATATCTTACCGAAATGTCAGCAGGCTGAACTTCTATTCTCTGTGTTTGCTAGCGGTAAGATTATTATGGATACATCATTATGCGATTCTACGAACACACGTACGATCTATTTAATACAAGTAATGTAAGTCAACATTTAGCCTAACTGGTTTCCAAATAGCATCACATCTCGAAAGTTAAAGCTCCATGCTGTTGTATCGATGCCGCAGGAGCGGTACAAGTCTAGCTTCACTATTGTAGTTGGCCGTTAGAAAATATTCTTTGATATAATTGCATTTTATAAAATATTTGGTAATTATATAGAAAAGGTCTGCGTACCCCGATTTTGATGAAATTTTAATATGTTATGGAGCAACACATTTTGAACAACTTTTTCCTTTCCCAATATAGAGGGGTCGCTTTTAGTTTTCGACATATTTGCACAAAACTATTGCTAATACTATATTGAATTTTCTGTATTCTTTATACTCCGATTTTGATGAAATTTAAATATGTTATGTAGCAACACATTTTGAACAACTTTTTCCTTTTCCAATATAGAGGGGTCGCTTTTAGTTCTCGCGATATTTACAAAAAACTATTGCTAATACTATATTGAAATTTCTGTATTCTTTATACTCCGATTTTGATGAAATTTAAATATGTTATGGAGCAACACATTGAGAACAACTTTTTCCTTTTCCAATATAGGGGGGTTGCTTTTAGTTTTCGAGATATTTGCAAAAAACTATTGCTAATGCTATATTGAATTTTCTGTATTCCTTATACTCCGAGTTTGATGAAATTTTAATATGGTATGGAGCAACACATTCCGAACAACTTTTTCCTTTTCCAATATAGGGGGGTCGCTTTTAGTTTTCGAGATATTTGCACAAAACTATTGCTAATACTATATTGAATTTTCTGTATTCTTTATACTCCGATTTTGATAAAATTTAAATATGTTATGCAGCAACACATTCCGAACAACTTTTTCCTTTTCCAATATAGGGGGGTCGCTTTTAGTTTTCGAGATATTTGCGAAAAACTATTGCTAATACTATATTGAATTTTCTTTATTCTTTATACTCCGATTTTGATAAAATTTAAATATGTTATGAAGCAACACATTTTGAACAACTTTTTCCTTTTCCAATATAGGGGAGTCGCTTTTAGTTTTCGAGATATTTGCGAAAAACTATTGCTAATACTATATTGAATTTTCTGTATTCTTTATACTCCGATTTTGATAAAATTTAAATATGTTATGCAGCAACACATTCCGAACAACTTTTTCCTTTTCCAATATAGAGGGGTCGCTTTTAGTTTTCGAGATATTTGCGAAAAACTGTTGCTAATACTGTATTGAATTTCCCGTATTCTCGCACGCTCCGTGGCAATGTAAGGCTGCTTCGGCGCGACGTCTGTTTACTTTTTTTTCTTAACACGCTGTGGAGATGGGAGAGAAAACAGGGTCTCACTCTGGTCATACATACAAAACCTTATTATTTTTTCGACAATACCACACCCACCCACCCACTGCTTAACACGCACTCATGTATTGTCGCTTCTCATCTCGACAACGCGTTTACAAACAAAAAATGAACAGATGCGGCCCCGGAACAGGTTTACGTTGCCGCGGAGAGGTGCAGGAATACGAAAAATTCTATGCAGTATTAGCGATAATTTTTTGCAAATATATCGAAAACTAAAAGCGACCCCTCTATATTGGAAAATGAAAAAGTTGTTCAAAATGTCGAAATCTATACTATATTAAAATTTCATCAAAATCGGAGTACGCAGACCTTTTCTATATAATTACCAAATATTTTATATTATCCTTTGCATCATCACTTTCAACTTCGAATATCAATTTCAATAAATGCGTTCTGCGCATATTTTTCGTTATTGCAATCTTCTTTTACATATTTTTACAATGAATGAAAATTATTATTATTTTTAGATTCAACTGCCAAGCATGAAGGTCAAGGACGCGCAAATAAGATCTTAATGGATAATTTTTTGGAACATATAAAACAATTACACAATAAAGAACTTTTATTAACGTCTGCAGAGTCTCAGAAATTTACCACGATGCTTCTTAATAGACCTCGAAACGGTGGTCCACGTTTACCGTTTTTTTCTTTAAAAGGTATCGATTTATTCTTACAATTAATCACGCGTGTACGTGTCTGTTCACCGTATCGGTAGGTATGCATTACAGGGACCGGTTATTTTTAAAGTGGTGTAAGTCCATTTTCTCTTCTTTCGAGAATTGTTTATAAAATAAAAAGTTCCCTTTAAATCATTTGTTTATTTTGTGAATTCTCAATTTTTTCCAAAAACTGACACACCGTTTTCAAAATAAACGGTCCACATATTTATTAACAATCTACAAACTACTTTCAGAAAGACATTTATATTACAACGATCAGTGCTCTTATCCGCGTTGGAAGTGTTTCATTAAAGGAGTTAGCACAACACACGTTGTTATTACAGTTTTACCTTCGTCGGAGAAGGATGTACGCCTATTCAATTTGTCTTCGTACGCCGAGGATTTCTTCGTCAGCAACAATTCCGAAAAAAATGATAAATCTTCTGGTAAATTTGGTACATTTAAGTTTGGTAAATTTCATGTTTATTATGATAAATGTACTTGTCTATATACTTAGTACTACAAATATTTAGTGCAGCATTTGAATATGTAGTACGTATACTTGTCTTATTACACTGTCAACAGCCAAAAAACGTTTCGATTCTCACTATACGATTCTTGTAGAGTTTTTCGCGCTGAATCCGAATCTGTTTTTAATTTTTCTCCTAGATGCACTGTTTTTGAGAAATTTGAGTCTGAAAAAAGACATATTTTTCAACTTTGAACGAATATTGTGATGTTCTTATAAAATATGTTGAATTGTTATTTACAGCAAAAGATTCTGTAGACTTTCCCGAATACAGTGATATCCAATATTAATACATGATGATTGTTTAAACATGTTTAAACAATAATTAAAGACGGAGAGACACCACTTTTGCACCAATTTTTGACGATAGTTTTTAATTTATCTCAAGAAAGAAGGGCCCAGCGGAAAATCGGAATATACCATGCGATAGAGCAGACTTTTATCTTGAGAAACGCCCCTTTGAATTTTACAACGTCGACGTTTTTACCGAACCAGAATGCAAAATATCTTCGGCCGACATCAGTTGCCGCCAGTGGTGCTCTTCCATTGGCGCGGTCGTTCGTCGGGATACGGCGCGGCGCGACGTAACGGCGATGCAGTAGCTGTAAGCGCGCAATTATGTCAGCTTATTTATAATGAAATATATATAATATATATATAAAATATATATGTATAATATAAATAATGAAATATATATAATATATATAAAATATATATGTATAATATAAATAATGAAATATATATAATATATATAAAATATATATGTATAATATAAATAATGAAATATATATAATATATATAAAATATATATAATATAAATAATGAAATATATATAATATATATAATGAAATATATATATATAATATACAGGGTGGCCCACATAACTCTGAAGAGCACAATATCTCGAAAACTATGCCATCGATTTTAAAGTTCTTAGTCTTAAATTGCATGGAACTGAAGGGCCTTTCTGACTACATAAACGTGAAGTGGCCTCCCTTCCCCTTTAACGGGGAAGGGGAGGTACCTTTGTAATTTTAAATGGACCCCCTATAAAATGTTACATATTTAGATTCTACAGGAAAAAACAAGTCAATTTTGTCTGAAACATTTTTTTGTCAGATACTTCCATTATGAGATATAACAGTTTGAAGTTTCGAGTTGTAGGTACTTGAAGCGCTCGGAAATAGCGTTATGGAATTATACGCGCTTGAGTCCTTTGCTTATTCGTGAAGAAATAAAATGTACTTTAAATTAAATATTCAAAATGTCCACCACGGGATTGTAAACATTTATTTACTCGAAACATCAAAGTTGTTCTAACATTTTTTAATATTTCGGGAGTCACTGAAGCGCAAGCGTCACGTATTTCTTTGTTTCATATCCTCTTTTGTCGTCGGTGGTTCAAACATAACTTTGTCCTTTACATATCCCCATAAGAAAAAATCTAATGGTGTTAGATCGGGGGATCGAGGAGGCCATTGACGAGGTCCCCCACGACTTATCCATTTGTTCCCAAATTTTTCGTTCAAAAATTGCCTGGTGATGATTGCAAAATGTGGAGGAGCGCCGTCTTGTTGGAACCACATTTCTCTTCTAACGTGCAGTGGCGCATCTTCCAAAAGCGCAGGCAAATGATTTTTTAATAAATCACAATAACTTGAAGATGTTACAATTTCTTGAAAAAAATAAGGTCCAATCACAAAATATCCTATTAGGCCACACCAAACATTTAAAGACCATCGATGTTGAAAGGGAACACATCGCATCCAATTTGGGTTTTCCACGGCCCAATAATGCAGATTATGTCTATTTACATGCCCTGAATTCATAAAAGTGGCCTCATCGGAAAAAAGTATTTTGCACAAAAAGTCATTTTCCACAACACCCTGCAGCCACTCACAAAATCTTACGCGGTGATCGTAATCTGCTATCGAAAGCTCTTGTGATAAAACCATGTGATATGGATGATACTTTTGCCGTTTCAAAATTCGTTGAATCGATGAACGACTAATATGTGATGTTTGTGCAAGTGTACGTTGACTAATATGAGGATTTAATATAATTGCAGCAAGAATACTGGCACTATTATTTTCATTAGTGACAGCTTTAGGTTTATTGCGAGTTTTTTTACACAATTCACCGTGCTCGCGAAGCCGCTTTTCTAAATTATGAAATGCTGCATGACATTTTTTGATCCCATAACGTTCAAAAAACATCACTGCTGCAGGCCGATAATTTTTTTGGCATTCACCTAACGTTAATAACATATTCACTTCTGTGTCAAAAGTAGCCATAATCACAATGTTACTGCTTGAATAACAGCTCTAAACTGAAAACGTTTTCATAGATAAGTGAGTCAAACTCAAGAATTGTAAATATTATTGTTTGTTTCTTCATGAATAAGCAATGGACTCAAGCGCGTATAATTCCATAACGCTATTTCCGAGAGCTTCAAGTACCTACAACTCGAAACTTCAAACTGTTATATCTCATCATGGAAGTATCTGACAAAAAATGTTTCAGACAAAATTGACTTGTTTTTTCCGGTAGAATCTAAATATGTAACATTTTATAAGGGGTTCCATTTAAAATTACAAAGGTACCTCTCCCCCGTTAAAGGGGAAGGGAGGCCACTTCACGTTTATGTAGTCAGAAAGGCTCTTCAGTTCCATGCAATTTAAGACTAAGAACTTTAAAATCGATGCATAGTTTTCGAGATATTGAGCTGTTCAGAGTTATGTGGGCCACCCTGTATATAATATAAATAATTAAATATATATACTATATATAAAATATATATAATGTATAATAATGTATATTATAATTATATTTCACATTAGCGATATTATATAGATTTCTGTATTAAACTATTCTTTTGTTACGAAAGATCTTTTTAGTATGAAATATACTATGAACAAGAGACTAACATTAAAAGGATACATAAAATAATTTATACGGAATAAATGTACTAATAAATAATAAACAACAATAGTATAACATTTAATAAAATTTAACATTTAAATAAGCTGACATAATTGCGCCTTTATAGCCACTGCATCGCCGTTACGTCGCGCCGCGCCGTATCCGGACAAACGACCGCGCCAATGGAAGAGCACCACTGACGGCAACTCATGTCGGGCGAAGATATTTTACTTTCTGGTTCGGTTAAAATGTCGATGTTGCAAACTTCAAAGGGAGGTTTCCCAAGATAAAAGTCTGCTCTATCACGTGATATAGTACGATTTTACGCTGGACCCTTATTTTTTTAGATAAATTCAAAAATATCCTCAAAAATTGGTGCAAAAGTGGTGTCTCTCCGTCTTTAATGATTGTTTAAACATGTTTAAACATTCATAATGTATTAATATTGGATATCACTGTATTCGGGAAAGTCTACAGAATCTTTTGCTGCAAAGAACAAATCAATATCTTTTATAGTAACATCACAATACTTGTTTAAAGTTGAAAAATAGGTCTCTTTTCAAACTGAAATTTCTCAAAAACTGTAAGTGTAGGCGAAAAAGTAAGGGCAGATTCGGAATCAGCGCAAAAAACTCTATAAGAATCACCCAACAGTTGTTAGGAAACATAGAAAAAGTTGAAATTTCTTGGACAGTGTTATGGATGAAGTACTGTATTTCTTTCCCCCATTCCCACTGCCCAATGGAGTAGGTAAGAGGTAGCGAATGTGCTGGGGTGATTAGTAGAGGGGAGAGAAATCTCGTGCGACTCGCGAGCCGCAAGTTGCCCAGGCCTGACCAAAGCAGTCTATACATATAAAAATCTGCTTTATCGTATGATAGAGGTTATAAAGTAAAGAAAGATTTACCTATTGCCAATACTAAATATTCGTAATATTAGTTATGTGTAATTAAGAAACTTTCAAATTTTTAAGTGTTCAATTAATTTATGAAGGTATTGGTTGGCATTAACTAGTTTCATTTCGTATACAATGCAATTTAATAAGTACAATACGAAGCTCCTTCCTCGATAATTTTCCGTCCGTACCGATATTTATTCGTATAAAATGTAACACTTATTGTTGTCTACTTGGCAGACGTCGAATTACTGGATAACGTCAATAGAAAAGTGATTACGTTTGACCACTTTGCATGGACTAGATGACATCCCTCTGTATGAATTATACATGCAGTGGTCAAGTAAGAGTTAGTGGTTTAAGTAAGAGCAGTTAAATATCTCGGAAAATATGAAAGATACAAAAAAATAATTTAGATGAAAGTGGAAGCATGTCATGTTGGCATACTTGCACGATCTAGAAATGACCCTGATATGTGCCCTGTGATCATCGGGTTTAAGTTTTTTAGTGGAACTCTATTTTTATATTACATCTTCTCATAACTGGCATCGAAACGTTTTTAAAACTTTACCTAAACGTGTCTTTAGCTTAAACCATCCTCGAGAAATTAAACGACGAAGTTGCAGTGCCACCGAATGTCAGCGTCATACGTGCCCGATAATATGTTACAACTTCTGTCTGTACTATTTTTTGTATCTTTCATATTTTTCGAGATATTTAACTATTCTTACTTGAACTGGACACATTGTATGTGCCTAGCAATGAGTATTGCGAGTGCTACGTACATTTGAAAGTGTAACAATAAGTATTTCCAGTACTATGTAAATATAATATATGGGATTATTTTTACTGAAAATTTCATCATAGTAACATTATATTGAAACAGGTGAGGATGGAAACTTTCAAGATTATGAAGAAAATCTTGTTATTCCTGTTTATATTTATGATTGTTCACTGGCCTTGTTAATTGACACGCTGACCGATAAATTAAAAGTATCGCATAATAAGGATATATATCAAGATCATACATTTCGGCTTGGTCAACCGGACGGCAAAGATTTCGTTGAATTAAAATTTGGTTGTAACTCGAAACCTTCGTCTCCAGAATCAAAAAGTGAAGATTCGGATAATACCGGAAGTGGTAAGTGGAGATCTTTTGTTATACTGTTTTTGTATCATGTATTATCTATTTCACATGTAATATTATGAAGTTTATGGTAAGTCAGGATGAAATTGTAGACATTAGTATGCCCATTACGTTTAATTTTCGAACGTTAGGTGTCTATTTAAATTCTGTCACAGACATTATTACAACTTAACTTACGTTCGTGACATTAATTATATAAAGTGTTCAAAACGAGTAGAGTGAGAGATACTGAAGCTTATAATAGTTTTGCATTTGTTAAAAATGTTTGATACACCTTTCTTCCATTTCAATGTAAAACATCTAAGGAATAACGAACTTCACAAAAATGTTTGTAAAGCTTTTTGAATAATTTAAGTAGAGAAATTCACTATGAATATTGTGGGGATTAGGACCCCCCAGACCACAAATACTGTAGGAAATTAGGAAGAAGGGGGAGGGGGGTTCCGTGGGTGAGCGCGTTAGTCGATCGGCTACCACTGCGAGGGCCCCGGGTTCGATTCCCGGCGCGGTCCCTTCCTTTTTCCTGAGATCCTACACTTGGGTGCTCGTCCGGGATGGGGGGAGCACCCATCACCGCACCATGGCGACGATAACGGACGAAGACGAAACAAAGCACGAAATACGAAATATGAAGTTACGAAACGAGTGCAAGATTGTATTGATGGCGCTGAGGCCAAACATACACAAAAAGACGATCACGCTGTAATGAATATTCGAGGGCGAATGTCATTGCAGGATGGCCGAGTCTGGGGATTAGGACCCCCAGCCTCAGTAAAGTAAAATTCTCGATAAAATGGGGTACCTTGAGCACCCAGCAGAATTTTAAAAAATTGGTACGATTTGATTCTGAAAAATGAATGTATAACATGTGTATTCCTCTATCTTTTGTAACTCGTAGGACACGTCCTGAAGTCTTTTTGTCCGGAACAGATTGTTTCGAGACATTCCCGCCAATATAACTGTATCAGGGCTCCACTACCTCTGTCATCATGATATAGATACATTACTGTTTTGGCCGCGCATGCCCGTGAAATCTTGCACCATATCCCACCACTATCTATAGGCAACTTTAAATACGAGTTGCGCGAATTTGCAATGCAATCATGCGGGAAATAAATACATATAACTTATTTATAAATTGACTCAACCATTGCAATGATCAAAATGCACTTTACGACCATAGGATACACCTTATAAAGTGTACAATTAATAACTATGTTAAGGTTAGATATAATTATACGTGTAAGCAAAAAATAATGTTGCCAGTAGTAAAAGAACCTATTTTAATAAACTAATATTGTTTTCTGATATGTTAGTAGTGATAAGTTAGCAGAGCCCTGAGGCAGTTATATTGGAGCCGAATGTGCAATATTTTGTAAATATATACAAATACACTTGTTATGCATTCATTTTTCAGAATCAAATCATATCAATGTTCCCGCAACGTTATATAGATGACAACACTAATTTTGCCATCCAACATGGCCGCAGTCAACCATCCCTGCCCGCTCGCGGCACGATCCCTCTCACCCATAAACCCACTTTATGCTCGGTACTTTAAGTCCGTGGTAACTACTCGATCCGGCACCACATCCTTATACTGTGTATACGGGTCATTCCATGTGAAGCCGATATATTTTTTGAGACTGTTTCGTATTTTGCTGAAATTGAAATATGTTGTAGTCCAAGTGAAAATAGGGGAGGTTTGAACCAACATTTTGTTATCTTCGAAATTGTTTAAAAGATACAGACCAACAAGGTTTGCCATTTTGGTAGATTTTTACGAAAACCATTTCTATAGAACTATTTATATCACGGTTATTATTAAAAATAGTAACACCTCCTTTTTTTAATCATCGTCGCAGAACACTGTTCCTTTAAACAATTTATCATTTCATACGCAAATGTCAGTTTTTAATACAAAAATATTAAAAATGTTTTTCTTGTAATTCGCGGAGCCTTAAAACTTACCGTCAGAACAGGCCAGCAATCGACGCGGCGCACAGTGGGTTGAAACGCGAAAAACGCGGACAAAAATCATTTTCCTGACTAAACGAAAAATGTAAAATTGTATTATTACCTTGTTGGTAGATAAATGTGACATCATTTTCTGCATTTCGCTTTCCAAAATTCCATATCCCACAATTAAATGCTGAAGTTCAATCAAAATGCATAAGTTTAGCTTCTCTTGAATTTTTTAGAATACCGGTTCATTTAGTACGTTATAACTTAATACACGTATGAGTGAGGATTTTTTGCATGTACTTAACTGAAAGCGTGTTCCAAAACGAAAATAATAAGCATGGATTTTGTTTGTTTTTGTTGTATATAACACCTACAAACATTGATGAAACAAAGAGTAATACTTAAGCTTTTTCCCCACTCAAATAGGTTTATAAATTTATTGCTGTCGATTGCTGCATTAAAATTTGTTACACGTTATTGGTAAATATGTATACGATAAAACTAAAAAGGTTTCAGCTGCCAATAGCTGCCTGCTTGTACACTGTGTCGCAAAAACGATGACGCGAGAGAATGCGCGGTTGCGCCGCGCCGCGCCGTTCAGGTAGTCGCTATGGTGTCTTTTGGCATTCAAAGAGGAAAGCCATTTCCAAAAGAAAACCAGCCAAATTTTGTCATAAATTTAGATTAGGATCGAGGATCAAAAACCTAACCCGAAACAGATTCGATAATACAAAAATGGGGTTTTTCAGTAGTCAAAAACGCTAGATAAAAGGTCGATCTAGGCAGCCTCAAAAGTCCTATTTTATCGTTTACGAGGCTTAATTTGAATTATTCGGAAGCATACAACTGCCCATGTAGCTATTTTCATATAGCTGTGACTGCGAATAATGCAAATTACGTCTCATAAACGTAAAAATAGTACTTTCGAGTGCGATCGCGGCCTAGATTGATCTTTTATCTAGCGCATTTGACTATTGAAAAATCCCCGAGATGAGAACGCGCATCCCGCACCCCTGCAATTCTGTATAGGAGTCTACCGCCTTAATAATTTTATCAGAGGAGAAATCATATATTGACATCTTCAATTTTAAAAATTTTCCAAGAATTTTGAATTTCATATTCACAATTTTGCTATAAATGCATAAAGATCCGCTGTCTAATAAATAATATAATATAAATATAAATAATAAGGCAATAATGGTCAAAGAATGCCTGGTATTGTTGTTAGAGCGCCCATTGGCATTTGTTTAGAGACAGAAGGAAATTAACATCGAGTAAATTATACAGAATTTAGTATATAATAACTTAAAAATATTCCATTATTAATAATAAAATAATTAATAATATGTACGCCCAAATTCGAGAAAAGCTTTTCGAAAAAACCATGTATAACTTTTATGGGTTTGGAATTAAACAAAATCTGATTATTAATTTGAATATAAAACTGTACCATTTTTATTAATTTAATCTTAGAAGTAGCTTCAGAAATTATTTTTGTCCGCGTTTTTCGCGTTTCATCCCACTGTGCCGCGTCTGGCGATTCAGCTAACAATACATAAGTGCACCAGCTAGAGATGTGCGAATACCCGATATTATTGGTTCGGGTCGGGCTATCAAAATTCGGGCGGGCTTGGGCGGGTACTGATGCACTGTTATCAGACCAAAACTTGTATCCCACTCTACCTTACCCCTTCTACGACGCCGTTTCCGCTTCCTCCGTGAACCGGTCACACGACGTGATGCGCACACCCAATTCGCATTACATCTCGATTTGCGCCGTGACTAATCCGTTGGCAGAGAAAAGGTAACTGTATTCCTTCGATTTCTTCTGTCTGGCAACACTGTAACCGTGACATACCGATATTCGGGTAACTCGACTGTTCCGAGTAGCCCGATTATTTCGTGTAGCCCGGCTATTTCGGGTAGCCTGATTGTAGGAAGTTGAATGTAGAGTGTTCTCAAAGTTTGAACCATATCTTAATGAAAACTGCAGACACAGGTACATGTTCAAATGTATAGGTGACGTTCATTGTCAAATTGAAATAATATTTCGACTTTCCAAATATAATACAACAAAAAATTCAAACATTTTCTGAACTCAACAGGAAACGAGCCATAACGAGTGTTCATTCTTCTTGACTAGCCCTTTTTTATTTTATGCACATTATTTGTTTATTTTTTATCTGAATTGTGATAAAAGTATTTGTTGAACTTTGTTATTTAATCAGAGCGCGTAAGTCTCTGATTGTATTCGTGAAGTTATATCGTTTAATTACGCGTACAAAACGCGGTTCGCCACGTGGCTTCTCAACGTGTAAAAATACGTGTTTCTCGCACCGAGTTCACAGCAAGAAGAAGGTTCAAAGAACATTCGCGAACCGAACACTCGAAAAGAAACTCGCCACGAGGCGGCGCTGCGCCCACCAGAAAAGCACGTGCGCAATGATCCAGAGATTACCGCCAAAATTTAACAGTATTTAATTTACCCTTTTTAATTATCAAGATTTTGACTTTGAGCTCAATACTTTTCAAACTAAAAATAAGAAGAAAATGAATATTCGTCCATATAATTGAAATTTTACTGATCCTTTCTCATACAACGCAACGCGTATGTGTCTGAACTTGACAAAAATGGTCGCATTAATGAGGACTAACCATCGTGTTAAGTCAGACAGTTTTTAATATTTAAAAAAATACATGCTCTTTTCAGATTACAATATTTTAATACTTACCATCACAATGTACAACCGTGAAATACATAAAATAGCTACAAAAAATATTCATTACTATTTTGATATACAGGGTGGCCCACATAACTCTGAACAGCTCAATATCTCGAAAACTATGCCATCTATTTTAAAGTTCTTAGTCTTAAATTGCATGAAACTGAAGGGCCTTTCTGACTACATAAACGTGAAGTGGCCTCCCTTCCCCTTTAACGGGGGAGGGGAGGTACCTTTGTAATTTTAAATGGAACCCCCTATAAAATGTTACATATTTAGATTCTACCGGAAAAAACAAGTCAATTTTGTGTGAAACATTTTTTTGTCAGATACTTCCATGATGAGATATAACAGTTTGAAGTTTCGAGTTGTAGGTACTTGAGGCTCTCGGAAATAGCGTTATGGAATTATACGCGCTTGAGTCCATTGCTTATTCATGAAGAAACACAAACAATAATATTTACAATTCTTGAGTTTGACTCACTTATCTATGAAAACGTTTTCAGTTTAGAGCTGTTATTCAAACAGTAACATTGGGATTATGGCTACTTTTGACACAGAAGTGAATATGTTATTAACGTTAGGTGAATGCCAAAAAAATTATCGGCGTGCAGCAGTGATGTTTTTTGAACGTTGTGGGATCAAAAAATGTCATGCAACATTTCATAATTTAGAAAAGCGGCTTCGCGAGCACGGTGAATTGTGTAAAAAAACTCGCAATAAACCTAAAGCTGTCACTAACGAAAATAATAGTGCCAGTATTCTTGCTGCAATTACATTAAATCCTCATATTAGTCAACGTACACTTGCACAAACATCACATATTAGTCGTTCATCGATTCAACGAATTTTGAAACGGCAAAAGTATCATCCATATCACATGGTTTTATCACAAGAGCTTTCGATAGCAGATTACGATCACCGCGTAAGATTTTGCGAGTGGCTGCAGGGTGTTGTGGAAAATGACTTTTTGTGCAAAATACTTTTTTCCGATGAGGCCACTTTTATGAATTCAGGGCATGTAAATAGACATAACCTGCATTATTGGGCCGTGGAAAACCCAAATTGGATGCGATGTGTTCCCTTTCAACATCGATGGTCTTTAAATGTTTGGTGTGACCTAATAGGAGATTTTGTGATTGGATCTTATTTTTTTCAAGAAATTGTAACATCTTCAAGTTATTGTGATTTATTAAAAAATCATTTGCCTGCGCTTTTGGAAGATGTGCCACTGTACGTTAGAAGATAAATGTGGTTCCAACAAGATGGCGCTCCTCCACATTTTGCAATCATCACCAGGCAATTTTTGAACGAAAAATTTGGGAACAAATGGATAGGTCGTGGGGGACCTCGTCAATGGCCTCCTCGATCCCCCGATCTAACACCATTAGATTTTTTCTTATGGGGATATATAAAGGACAAAGTTATGTTTGAACCACCGACGACAAAAGAGGATATGAAACAAAGAATACGTGACGCTTGCGCTTCAGTGACTCCCGAAATGTTAAAAAATGTTAGAACAACTTTGATGTTTTGAGTAAATAAATTTTTACAAGCCCGTGGTGGACATTTTGAACATTCAATTTAAAGTACATTTTATTTCTTCACGAATAAGCATAGGACTCAATCGCGTATAATTCCATAACGCTATTTCCGAGCGCTTCAAGTACCTACAACTCGAAACTTCAAACTGTTATATCTCATCATGGAAGTATCTGACAAAAAAATGTTTCAGACAAAATTGACTTGTTTTTTCCTGTAGAATCTAAATATGTAACATTTTATAGGGGGTTCCATTTAAAATTACAAAGGTACCTTCCCTCCCCCGTTAAAGGGGAATGGAGGCCACTTCACGTTTATGTAGTCAGAAAGACCCTTCAGTTCCATGCAATTTAAGACTAATAACTTTAAAATCGATGGCATAGTTTTCAAGATATTGAGATGCTCAGAGTTATGTGGGCCACCCTGTATATTTAACACGCATATATGTGTCGGTGTTCGACCGCTATTCGCCGGCAGGCTTGGGATAACCAATGTCCTTTGTAATATGGATGTTATTAATTAACAATAACTTGCAAAGTATTGTAGACAGCGAAACAACACTATTGGTTTCCCTAAAGTAAACATTTGCCATTTGCTTGTGTATGTGACATTATGTTTGATGTTGTGGGATCAGAAACCCCCAGACCAAATACGTATGAAGATTAGTAAAATTCGGAGGGTTCCGTGGGTGCGTTCAGGAGCTGATCAGCTACAAGGAGGTCCAAGTTCGAGTCACGGTTGCCGATTGCATCTTTTCCCGAAAATTCTACATGTTACGGTCTGTTGTGGATTTTTCAATCTTGCAGATTTTGGCCGGTTTGCACGTGTTGTGCCGACAAAACTATTCACTCTAACTACTGACAGAACCACCTTCCCTTATGCTGGAGGCACAAACAACTATGACTTATTTTTGTTTGTGTTAATTCAACAAGGACCAACTAGATCTTGCACATGCGTGCCGTAGTTCTTACTAACGAAGAAATAAGTGTCAATAGTTCAAAAATATATGTTCATATACCCTGTAACTCTTTTCTCCTTGTCGGCTACAATGCTGTCTCGAAGGAGAGGGTAATGCTCGATAAGGTGTAAAGTATAGATCCCTATTTCACATGTATGTAATGCGACGTTGCTCTTTTTCGGTGCGATTTCCGCGGACTAAAAATGAAGACAACCCGGGATTTTACAGGCGCGTAGACCGGGCCTCGGCTGGCCGTACGGACGAGATCCTCCCGGCACAAAACGCGATTCGAAAACTCGATAGCGATATTAACGGACGATGTTCGGGCGCCAGGTATCGGAAGGATACCATTCGAAACGAGACGGTTTTCTACACTTAGAGCAGGCATGTCCAGGAATAGCTCACTTGGACGCGTTTTCGAGGGAGACGCCTACTTTTCCCGACCGCGCGTCTCGCTCCCCGTGGCGGCCGTAGTTCTCTGAGCTCCTCTGGCTCGTACCTACCGCTTGCGGAATGTATTGCGTGTGGCGCTTTGGGGCGACTCTCATACCTATAGGTTTCCACTTCACTCATGAGCTACTATGGTCAATGTGTTTTTTTTTGTCAGTGGTATCCCCTATGGGCCTATTCCACTGCGTCGAACGATAATTTCGAAAAAATAAATTTGGAAAATAGTTTTTATTATACTGTCAAAATTTTACTAACAATTAGGAAAGCTTGCAATATCAGGCCTCAAAGACGATAGCAAGGAATCGCTCAGCAGTGTACGTTGCTCTGTTTTAATGCTACGCATTTTTGAAAACGAACATTCGCACAAATAAGTCGATCCAAACATTGAGAAGTATTAAAACTTAGTGAGAAGTATTAGGCGTAGCATTAAAACAGAGCAACGTACACTGCTGAGCGATTCCTCGCTATCGTCTTTGATGAGGATATCTACGTCCAATCTCCCCTTCGACATATTGGATTTGCCAAGCAGTTCTAGTGAAAATGCGTAATAGTCAACCTTTGAATAGCGCAATAAGCATGCTTTCCTAATTGTCAGTCAAATTTTGACAGTATAATAAAAACTATTTTCCAAATTTATTTTTTCGAAATTATCGTGCGACGCAGTGGAATAGGCCTATAGGGGATACCACTGACAAAAAAAAACGCATTGACCATTGTTCAAAATCTTTTCGCTCGTCTCGACACGCGACTGCACGGCTAGGTCTCGTTAAAATTTCTTATAACGTTTCTTGTCCGATACACCTGGGTCTCGGCATAAGAACCAACAGCCACGGTAGTTTTTCTGCCTCGCACCGTGCTCAGCTGCTAGCGTTCGATGCCGAAATCCAGGTGAACGACCACGAATGTAAACTGCTCGGCGGAGCGTGTTTACATGCCGATACGTATCTGTCTCGCGGGCTATCGTTCCTATATTTCATATGACAAATCAACTGTCTATTTTCCATTGTCTCCTTAGACGCACCGGCCGTTAGGGCAATGCCCTAATCATGCTCTAACAAACGGTCGGTGCTGTCGTCCTTGCAATTTCAAACTTCCCACGCCTTATCCTTTCCTAACCGATGGCCCAAAAGCAGTATAAATAGGCCGACGACAAGCGCTCGCCTCCTTGTCTAGTCCAAATCAATCGACTGATCACGCGCTTTATCTACGTTTATCTAAACTTCTGTGGGCTTCACGGAAGTATTCTTTTCGTACATTCTCGGGCTTCGCGACTGTTCATCATCCTTCTCTCACGTCATCTCTTCTCATTTTTGTTCGTTCCTTTCACGTCTATTTACCTATTTATCTGTATATCTCGCTTTCTGTTCTGTATATATTTCTGTTATAATATAGTATTTATTTTCGTATATCTCTCGCTACGCCGTTCTTCGCCCTACCCTTACATGCCTCAAGCTACCTTTCTCTATATACTCAATTCTCTGTCCTTTTCATCCTCATCGTGTCTCTGTTCCCACGACTTGGAAACTTCCTACAACACACAGGGCTAGATTCGTCACAACCATAGTATCTCATGGGTGATGTGGAAACCTATGGGTATGAGAGTCGCCCCAAAGCGCCACACGCAATACATACCGCAAGCGATAGGTACGAGCCTGAGGAGCTCGGAGAACTATGGCCGCCACGGGGAGCGAGACACACGGTCGGGAAAAGTAGGCGTCTCCCTCGAAAACGCGTCCAAGTGAGCTATTCCTGGACATGCCTGACTTAGAGAATCGAATCGAGAATTTCCGTTACCGAGTTTCGAGCTGCGTTATGCGACTCGCGAAGGGTCAGAGTTTCGGACGCAGGAAGGACGGGAACGGCCCTTACGGCAGGACGGATCTCGCAGGTTGAGAAATGACAGCGTGATTAGTCTCGAGATTAGTGTTTTAATCGATGTCAGAGTAATTACAAATTGAGCGGCCACGTGGCCGCGACCCGAGAGCCCGCGCTCTTCGTACAGAGAAACGAACAGGTGTAGGTTGGCAACGCGGGGTAGTCAATTCTTTAATAATCGCAAGCATACGGTACTTCGGTATTAAATTCGACGCAATCGATACAATTTCTCGCGATCGCAGATGTATGGCGCATTTACAATAAGACTGTCGCGAGGATTCCCGGAACGGAACGGTGCGAGCGTGCGACGGCACGCGATCTTTTCTCTCGCTCGCTCGTGCGAGCGCGCTGTACCCGTCGTCGCGATTTTACGCGATCGAGATCTACGGAATGGCGTATTACACGATTCGAAAATTACACACACTCTTTTCGTCGCGGCTCCTCCGAGGAAAACTCCCTTTATTTAACGAACGAGAAATCGGAATCTCTCTCAAAACACCGGTCAACGGCGTGAGGCGTGAACACGAGGCGAGACGCGCCTCGGCACGTGGAAAACCGAGGACGAGACGGGAAGCGTATCGTCCTCGCGCGGAACTCTACCAGCTAATTCTTGACATTTACCGAAAGGATCACTGTGAATCGACTTACCGCTCGCTGGAGATGTAAGATCCTTGCTCCGGCACTCCGGCACGCAACCAAATCTCTGCCCCTTACGCACAATCGCAAAATGTGACCTCCGAATCAAAATATTACGTGAACTAACTCTACGGGAGCCAAGGCGACGGTGATCCTTCGTGATTTCCGTAACGACGATCTACCCGGCGATCCCCACCCCATTTTTCGTCGGTTTCCCTAATTGGGCGGTCTCGCGCGCCAATTTTAATTGTGGGCTCCCACGGAACGTCCCTGGCCCTAGACTTTTCCGAAATTTCGTTAACGATCGCCTTACGGCAAACGGGGTATACTTGACGGTCCCAGGGCGCTCTCACACCACCCACGCGTATGGAACCCCTTCCTACGGGATGAGACGACGGCAGGACCTTATACCTGGAGTTCCTTGTCGGAAAGTCCGGTGTTGTGGGGGTTCTAGGCTTGAGTCGTCTCCGGGTTGTTCGGCCCATGTGTGCGAGCTGCTCCTTTCTTCCACCTGTGCACAGGACCTTTGTTTGGCCAGCAAATCACAAAGATAGAGTCCCACGAAGCGAGCCGTTTAGGTACCGATGAAGGGTTGGAGGTGCACGGTGCACGTCCTGAAACTTGCCGTACTCGGCGCGCGCGTTTCGAATTAGCCGCCGAACCTTTAATTCTACGGAATTTCCTCGGGGAGCGCTCTCGAAATTCGTGACTGTGCTACTGTCACGCGAGAGGGCGGTCCGGTCCATTTGAACTGCGGCTTTTAGCCGCCGAACGTAACGTAAACGTGACGTCACAGAATCTGCAACGTCACAGTAAATATACGTGGACACGTGTAGTAAACGAATCCGGATCACAATCCGCGTATTTCTGTTTCACGGGTGTTTTAGACTTATGGGGCTTCAAAAATGAAACCTTAACGGTCAGTCTAATGTACATGCGATAGCGTTTGAATCGACGTAACTCTTACTGATCAGACGGATAGAAATCAATATCACGTAGGAATTGTCGTTGTGTTGTCAAGAGACGAACTGATCGATCAGCTGTACGCATCGATCCGACGCGTCCGTCACCCCACCCGCATCCGCGGGCCACGAGCTGCTCGATCCACCCGTGGAGCTCACGGGGAACGAAGGCCACGGTGCGGGGAAGACGGTGCGTCGACGCTGATCGATAGATCGTTGTCTGTATTTATTTGTCGATATCGTACATCGTCGTACAAACGTGAATTCGGTAAACTGATATGTGTGAATAATTAGTGTAATATGTACAATGTTGAATAAAACGAAATAAAATGAAATAAATCTCTAACAACGGGTACACGTGACACACGAATACGGATCCCTGAAGGTGGATCCGTGTACAGCAAGAAATTTAGAAATTACGGAATATTAATAGGAAAACATAGAAAGTATAATAAATGTTTTAAAATCATTGTAAATAGTGACCACGCTCTTTTGTGGAGAAAAAGATTCTTCGTTATCAATGCTAAGGTCATTGCTTATGAAAAATTCGAGAAACAGATAATGACGTTATTCGCATATTCAAAGAAAGGGTACTTTCAGAAATAACAAATCGATTTAAGCTTGATTGTAATGAAGATAATAATAGTTCTATATCTTTAGTTGCTTCCTTGACCCCCTTATAAAGATTTAAAACATGAACCTCTTCACGTGAGAAATAAAATTTGTACCATAGTAAAGAACTAACTTTGTAACAGTAACCCAGAAAATTTGTCCAAACAAGCACCTTTACAATTTTTATACAATGATGACATTGATGAAATGTTCGACATGAATTTAGAATTCGAAAAATATGTAGCTGAACCACAATTAAAATTTTATTTATGTCGTTCTGAGTGTTGGAAGTTGCGGATAACCAAATATCCGACAATTGTAGCACTTGCAATAAAATATTTGGCGATGCCGGCAATATCGGATAGTTCTGAACGACGTTTTTCAACTGCAGGAAATATTGTAACGCGAAGAGTAACGCGTTTATCACCGGAAAATGTAAATCGGAAATGTAGTTTTTGTTATATCAAAATAGAAAATTAATCTATTAAATTTCATTACCAGAAATTGTCTTCATTATTTTGTAAGACTCTAATTTCCTCGCAAGACGCGTGCTTAATGCTATTCGATCGCGAATTATAAACAAGGCAATGCTCGGTGGTAAAGTATGAGAGTTCCGACGGGTGCGGGAGTATGCGACAGAACGAATGCCCGGAGCAGTGATAGTATATGGTCTCGGTTTTTTTGCGCATGCGCGACTAAATGCAGGAATGTACCGTACGTCTTATGTTTGTGGGGAAATTAGGGGAGCACTGTTATTGGCGGGAAACCGGACAGACGAGTGCGAGACGACACGACGAGACGACCGTACTTCAAAATTTTGGTAAGTTAATGTTAATATATTCGATTTCATAATGGCAACTAGTATTGGAGAAAGAGCTACTTGCCAATTTATATTTGAAAATCGAAAAAAAAATTTGCGAAACTATGCGGGGTGACTAAGGTACCCTATTTTAGCCCAACTTTGTACTTTACTGACGCTAAAATCGTCGCGCATGCGCGAGAAAACCGAGACCATATACCATCACTGGCCCGGAGTCATCCCTTATTTCTCGGAGTCAAGAGTCCCAGGGTCAGGGGTTGACGAAGGAGGGGGGGGGGGGGTCGACTATGCAAGGTACGTTTTTCCAGAAATTATTCGTTTTAAAATAAAATTGTCGAAATCTATTTCTCTTTATTCATATTATTCACATATTTTAGAATTAGACGAAACAATCAATTTTACATCCGACGATGATGAAGAAAATCAGGAATTTAATGAGAATTCTGTGCTAGAGTCCAATGCGAGTGATTACGATGTAATGGAACCTGGTCCGAGCGAACCTAAGCGAAAACGCGGTTCAAAACAGGTTATTACGCTAAAGCTTGTATTTGGTGACCCGCTCTGTTCTTCCCATCCTAAAAGCGAATAGTCTTACATTAGAATATAAGAAATAGTTCCATATTACTATTCTGTAAAATATGTTCATTCACATATATAGTACAATACAAAATTAAATATCTCTGTTATTTGTGGTTATACGAAAAAATGTCAAAGGAGAAAGTTGTACTGTTCAATATGGTAAATATAATGGCAAAAAAAAATCTTTTTTGAAAATCAAATTTTCGAAATTTCAAGGTCATCGTTATTTTTTTTTAAATTAAGGTCATATAATTTTTCCATATTCTTATTTAGAAAAAAATTACAAATTCAACGATATATAATACTTTACAGTTACGATGAATTTCAAAAATTTTCAATTTAAATTAAGCACGTGATCCTTTCATCCGATCGGTCTCAAATTTTGCACAAATTTTTTTTTCACCAAAAGGGACCATTCTGGGGGGCGTGGTGAAAAAAATTCGTTGGTCAAAAAATAAGGTCCACCCTAATGTATATGTATAATCGAATAAAACTGGGCGCTGAGTCGCAAAGAGACGTAAATAGAAATAATAAATCATGTTGATAAAATTTTCGCACGTTAATGACGCACGTCATTAAAACAAAAATTTATATCTTTTCAGTCAAATATATTGTTTTTCTACATATTATATAATGAAGCAATGTCTCTTTGGACACTTTAGAATTAAACTAATACAACAGAAAAGTTGTATTACTTAATACATATTGATTAAAATTATTATAACGAAAATTTAATTTAATGAATCTATGAAAATTTAATGAATTCTTATTTTTCTACAGATGAAAAGAATGCAAATACTTATTTTAAAAACAAGAAAACACAAGCATAGTTAATATATGTGTAATGTGTACGCACTCATCAACGGCATAGAATTTGTATTGATTTTAAGTGTAAAGAAAGTAAACTATTGGTTTAAAGTGTATAAAACTATTATAATATACATTCGTTAGTGACACGAGCAATAAAAATAATATTACGTATAGAAACCAAATTAATTTGACTACAATTCGTATTTTTGTAATACATTCTTCATAAATATTATTTTCACCGTTCAAATACAAGCGCCGTATGCATTTGTAGCCTCCAAAACACCCGTAGTAAAAATAAAGTATACGGAATATTCAGTTCTTGCTAATACGGCTAAATTCGCGAACTATCGGTAATATTGAGCACGACACCGAAATGGTAAGGGGGCCACTGTGGCCCCCCGAGGCCTAGACAGAAAAGCCCATAAGATGCAATGTCTGTAGTAGTCTTAAGTCTGTGTGCAGTATTTTATAACTGCCCACAACACGGATCCGGTCAAGGACAGTTTTCGGCCAGGTATACTATCCTTTGAGTTTTGTCGAACGTAGAAAAGAACAGCGAAGCTTGAGATGCCTTAATCGCCGAGAAGTGTAACATAATACAGGTCGAGTATGTCGGTGTGAGACCACAATCCAATGACAAAACTTCTTTATTTTTTACTATTTTGTTATGGAACTTTCACCAACATATTCGTGGCATTTTTCTAATCAAAATGATACCAAATAAGACATAATTGCGATGATATTCAATGAACAATGACAGTTTCGGGAGCAAGGAAGGACAGCGCATGGAAATGAAAGAGACGCGGATAGTCGCGGCCGCTGGCTCAGTTCAAAGGCCCGCGACTCTTTGCGTCCGAAACTTTCATCATCCATTACACAAGTAAATATCATCGCAATTATATCTTATTTGATATCATTTTCATTAGAAAAATGCCACGAATATGTTGGTGAAAGTTCCATAACAGAATAATAAAAAATAAAGAAGTTTTGTCATTGGATTAGTAGTGGTCTCACACCGACATACTCGACCCGTATTATGTTACACTTTTCGGCAACGGAGGCCTCTCGAGCTTCATGGCCCCTCACGGTGTATACCTCGCGGAAGTGGGGATAGTTCTGGAACAGTTATCGGCCAGATATTTGGGACAGTTATCGATGAAATACTGTAAATAGTTTTATGAAGATAGTTTTCGTAAAAATCGGCGAAAATGGCAAACTTTGATGGTTTGGCTTAGGTCTGGTTTAGGTACGTTTTAAACAATTTCGAAGATAACAAAATGATGGCGCAAACACTCCCATTTTCCCTTGGACTACAAGATATTATTCATTCCGTATCCTTCTAATACATAAATTATTTAGTAAAAGAAGACTCAATCTAAGGATAAGCTTTCCATTTTTATGTAAGCAATCCTGAATTTACAAAATATTTAACCTGTCGGGGGACAAAAATATGTGGACAATTAGAACATACAGCCAAGAAAAATAAGAAATTTAAGGATTCGAATATTCAATTGCACGCATGACCTCCACAGATTTCTGATTTGAATTCCATTGAAAACGTATGGCGTTTATTGGATACAAGAGAAGCAATAAAACGGAATATTTTCACCATTTGATAATAGCCTTCCTCGACGGTTGAAAGTCGCGATTCGAGCAAAAGGCGGCCACTGAAAATATTATATTTACCATGCACTTTATTTATAATATCATATTATTTTTTTGTGTGTCAACATAATTTTGTCTCTGGACAATTAGCTGATTGTCTATTTATTTTTAGTTAATTTTCTCCACGACTCTATACCACCTTGAACTGTGTTGGAACGTCGTGAACTGTCCTGTACCGCATTTTACTTTCAGTTCTTTTTTATGAACTTTTCGAACTTTTATTCAAATGTTTCGGAATCTTGCTCGCTCAATGTTGGATCCTTTGTTATTATGCCTCTTTTCCTTTCTTTCGTGACTCGTATCTACACCATCCTCCCTATTTAACTTTAGTCCATTGCTTTTTTCGATTTGTCTATCCACATTCTTCTCCCAGCTGATACAATAATGTTTCTCTAGTCGGTTATAGTGATACTCTATAAACGCATAAACCTCGGGAGGATAGCAATGCTTTTATCCGCTACGGGTAGCTATTTTTCGAGCTTCAAAGGCCGAGCCGAACGTAGAGAAGGACAGCGCGTGTAAAGCGAGACCGCGTGGGGGCCTTTAAACTGAGTTGGCGACTGCGACTCTCCGCGCCTCTTTCTTTCCCATACGCTGTCCTTCTTTGCGCCCGAAACGTTCATAGCCATTTAAACCACTAAATACTACAACAGTATTTACACATTTGAAATCATGTCGTGTTTGGTCTTGTTTTAATCAGAAAAATGCCACGAATATATCGATGAAAGATTCATAAAAAAATAAGTAATAATAAAAAAGATTAAATATTGGTTTTATATTGTGATGACGCACGGTCCTTTGAATTGTGCCGACAACTGCGACTCTCCGCGTCGCATTAGTAGTAGCTCACACCGATATACCCGAGCCGAGATCAAATTACTAAGTGGAGGGGATATATTTTATGCGTTTATCCGTTACAGCTTTTATGCGTTTATAGAGGATTTACTGTATGATATTTTAAATGACTTTGTACGAATGTAATTCTACTTACTGTATGCCAATGCTTATAATTCATGATTTCTGTTGTTTTCTACACTTAAAATTGTCATTTATACTAGATCAACGAAGTCTCACGGAACATTGTAAACGAGTGAGTTTGGCGCACTGTCACTGTTACGTTGTTGCTGTGTATAAATCATTGGTATCGCAGCAGCCTCTTAGCTACGAAGATATGGAAGCTGCTGTGGAACAATGCGAGGAAACACTAATTGAAATTGACATAACAAATTATTTACGATGCGTATGCAGACATGTGAATAAATTATCAGAAAAAGATACGCTGGACCAACTGAAACATTCAGCATGCAAAGATGTTGAACCATTACATGATTTAATCCGAGACAAATTTGAAAGAATAATGACAGTTGCGTTTAGGCCCGTTCCTGCGCATCCCGAATTCTATTACTGTTCTCCAACTTGGATGGGAAATAAAATGGTACGTTCTTGATCAAGCATTATAAGGTATATCAAATATTACTTGCAATTCATATAATACACTAATCTGAATGAAACATTGAAATTTACAGGATCTTCTGAAACTCCAAAAATCAGACAGCGACGATGAGATAGAAAGTGTCATTTTTCGTCCCATAAATATTGATTCCTCATCGCATAGTCACCATAAAAAAGGTGCGTGGTATCTAAAATAACATTTCATAAGACTACTGGAATATGAAAAATGGTATTTTTCATTTACAAAACTTCAACTACACTAGAATAAGAACGAGTTACAATAGAGCTTTCCATATTTGACTCGACAACTGTGGAATATAAATATCTTCTTAGATAATTATTAAAATCCGTTTATAGTACGAGTCCCATACATATATTCTTGCGTAAATTCTTCGGATAACGAGCTACCAAGAGCGTTCAAATTGCAGATTTTCAGGAGACTTACAAATGTCGAGTAGATAGTAGACCGAATCGAAAAGAAAAAACATTTTTTAAAATCGAAAACTCTGCACAGGATAAATGTGGTGGTTCGGCGCTCTAATGACAGAATCAAAATTCCAAAGCTGTGCGATGATGCCTTCAAGTTGCGCATTGAGCCTAAAGTTTTAATTTATTTGAAAATTACGTGAAAATTTGCTAAACTTGTGACGGTGACTCGGGAAACGAGTTGCCGGCTCAGTCGATACGTCGGATTCGCTGGTCCGCGAATGCGGTCGATGGCGGTGCAGACGGTAGCGGCGATACAATCGGTGTCGGACGGAATGCTTACAGCAGTGGTGGGCACGGGTGGAGCCTCTCAAACGCCTGCTTCTCCCATCAACCTCCCTTTCATGCAGAGCGCACGTTCGTTGCGTACGCTGTTGTCTCGTGT
Source organism: Sphecodes monilicornis (assembly GCA_913789915.3). Taxonomy (NCBI): domain Eukaryota; kingdom Metazoa; phylum Arthropoda; class Insecta; order Hymenoptera; family Halictidae; genus Sphecodes; species Sphecodes monilicornis. The sequence continues at coordinate 19,180,949 of OU565298.1, read as the reverse complement.
CTTCGTTGCTCCATTGTACCGCGCTTGCTGGAAGGGGACAGAGGGCGCTACGGTGTTGACGGCTTTGCCTCAATAGAGGCAAAATTGCCCATCTCTGGCTTACAGCTATCTTACCTACTAATTACAACGACGTGCTTATCCTATACCTTAAACTACGGTGCTGTCCTGGACGTCTCGGCTAAAGCCTGTTACGGCGTCCAGGTAGCGGAGAGCAGGCGATACCGCGACCGTGGCTTGGTCTTCATCCACCAGGGCGCCGCCGGAAACCCCTTTGTGCTCGGTGCCTTAGCACACGCTCTAGGCGGGCCGAGCGGGGCAATTAGGGTGCCTGTGAACCGATCCGTTGCCGCACGGTTTCACAGGTGAATGCGAGTACACCGGCGAGGGACTATGATGACACCGTCCACTCGCGGCCCGCACAAGGAAGAGTCGGGAGAAGGGAGGCCGACGGTCGGAACTCGACTTCGTCGATGATGCAGTCGTCGTAGCCTTGCGGCGGAGACGGTTTGCGAAACTAAAAAGCGGCTCGGCTGCTTACGGTCAGGTTGATATTAGCGGTAGCTCTAGGCTGATGCGATGTCGGTTAGTCCGGCCGGCCCTGGTACTGGGCCGCGCGGCGGCATATATACGCTCGCCGCGCGGTTTCAGCAGCGAGAGCGGCCTCGCGTCGGCGGCCGCCAAGTGGCGGCCCGCGAACTAGCGGTCGCGAGCGCGTGCTCGCGGTGCTGCGTGGCGCGGCGGGACGGGCGGAAGCGGGAAGGCGCTTGCTGGCGCGCGGACCATGAGGGAGACTCGCGCCACGGAGGGCATGATCGTTACAAACTAGCAAAGAGCTGCATATCATAACCAATGTTATTGGTCCGGAGGACAACAGGGGTATTTCCAATCTACTGCAAAATAATGGTTGTGCCTACAGTAGAACACCCAATTTTATGCAAAAATGTGTAATTTCAGTTTATAACAGGATTTGCATCGGTCTTCGTATTCTCAAAAAGTCTATATTTTTACTATACAATTTCAAACTTTGGGCCCAATGCACAACCTAAAGGCATCATCGCATAGATTTAGGATTTCGATGCTGGCATTAGGGCTCCGAACCACAACCTTTCCCATGTGGGGGTAAAATGTTTTTTCGATTCTCGAGCTATCGCTTCTACAGGTGATTCTACACCTTTGGATCAGTGGAAACTTGTTTAAAAAAAGTGGTCGCAAAATTGACCTGCGCATATGTTTTATGGACACATTTATTTCTATTGCATCGTTTAGTACTTCTCGCGAGGAAAAAAAGTCTCACAGAAACTATAAGTGGCAAATCAACCGGTTTCTTGAAAATCGATTTTAACATGTTGGCTGCCATGTCACCTATATGTACATGGGTGACAGAATTATTTATTCAGATTTCAAAATAAATTTTTACATTAATATATTTATTGTATCATATATTTAACCTTTTCAATTTTTATTTCATTAAATAAATTACTTCGATTTTATGGAATTTTTGAGGATGCTGGATTGGCACTCGACGCGCCCGGTTTGAATTAGCCGCAGATCGTTTAATTCTGCGGAGAGGGCGGTTCGGTCCTGTGACGTTGCTTCTTTTTCGACGCGTTTTCCGTGGACGAAAGAAGGTGCAACTCCGGGATTTTACAGGCACTGAGACCGGGCCTCGGCCGGCCGTACAGACGAGGTCCTCCCGGCACAAAACGCGATTCGAAAACTCGATAGCGATACGAATGACCGATGTTCGGGCGCCAGGTATCGGAAAGATATACCACGTGAAGCGAGACGGTTTTCTACACTTAGAGTAGCGAATCGAGAATTTTCGCTACCGAGTCTCGAGTTACGTTACGCGATTCGCGAAGGGTCAGAGGTTCGGACGCAGGAAGGACGGGGACGGCCCTTACGGCAAAGCGGATCTCGCAGGTCAAGAAATGACAATTCGATTTGTCTCGAGATTAATTTAATCGGACCCGAGAGCCCGCACTCTTCATACAAGTTTAGCGAAAGGGTGGACGTTCGCAGCGCGGGTTTGTCAATTCTTTAAATATCGCGAGAATATGGTAGTTCGGTATTTAACTCGATATAATCGATACAATAACTCGCGAACGCAGGTGAACGGCGCAATTACATTTGACTGTCGTGTCGATTCCCGGAACGGAACGTAGAGAGAGTCTACGTTCTTTGTTCTCGCTCGCTCGCGCGAGCACGCTATACCCGTCGTCGCGGTTTTACGCAACCGGGATCGAGGGACGGTTTATCCTAATGCCACGAAAATTACACTCACTTTTCCGACGCGACTCCACCGAGGAAAACTTCCGTTACGTGACGAAATTTCAGGCTCACAACGCCGGCAAATGGCGTGAGCCGCGAACACGAGGTGAGATGCGCCTCGACCCGCACGAACTCGAGGACGATACGGGAAGCGGATCGTTCTTATGCGAAAATATCAAAAAAACACATTCACGAAATTAAAAAGGGAAGGATCACTGGTCGACTTACCGTTTTCGGGAGCTGGTATATCCTGTCTCGATCTGACGGTGTACGAGATACGGTACACTTTTTTTTGTATGAATTGGTACTTTACGCTAGGCGACACGACAGTAATCCTTCGGGGATGACCCACTTGGACGCCATCCGATTGGACGCGTCCCGATTGGACGCGTTCCTTTTGGACGCCGTGTCGATTGGACTCGTCGTTCGGACGCCATTGCGGTTGGATTTCTGACATTTGGACGCCGTGCCGTTTGGATTCGTGACATTTGGGTGCCGTAAATTTTATAATCATTGCTTTTCGAATTCTAAATATGGTGATATTTTATTGTGAAATGTACGGTTAGGTCTGGGTTAGTTCTGGGTTAGTTCTGGGTTAGGTCTGGGTTAGTTCTGGGTTAGGTCTGGGTTATGTCCAACCGGTACGGAGTCCAATCGGCATGAAGTCCAAACGGAACGGCGTTAAAACGACACGAGTCCAATCGGCACGTAGTCCAAAAGGAACGCGTCCAATCGGGACGCGTCCAATCGGATGGCGTCCAAACGGGGGTGTCCCGATCCTTCGCAAGTTCGGCAACGAGGATCTACCCGGCGATCCCCACCCTACTCATTATTCGGAATGCCTAATTGGTCGGTCTCGCACGCAAAATCATTAGTTTTGTGGGTCTCCGACGGATGGCGCCTGGCCTTAGGCAACATCCGGATTTGCCATAACGATCGCCGTGTGGCAGCCGGGATGTCCAAGACGACCCAGGATGCTTCCACACCACCCACGCGTATGGAACCCCTTCCTGCGGGATGAGACGACTTCAAGGCCTTTTAGGTGGAGTTCCTCAGTAGGAAAGTCCGATGTTGGTGGGGTTCTAGGCTTGAGCCGTCTCCGGGTTGTTCGGCCCGTTTGTGTTGGCGATCCTTTTCTTCACCAGTGCCCTGGACGTTTTCGGTAGTTCACGAGAAGAAATCCCACGAAGGGAGCCGCCTTAGGCTTCCTGAGAGGGCTGGTGGTGCACGGGGCACGTCCTGAAACTTGCCGTACTCGGCGCGCGTGGTTTGAATTAGCTGCCGATCGGTAGTTAACGCGGAATTTCCTCGGGGAGCGCTCTCGAAATTCGCGACTGTCGATTCGGTACGCTAGATGGCGGTCCGGTCCATTCGAAATGCCGTTTCAGCCGCACAAAATAATGGAAAAGTGACGTCGCAAAATCTGCAACGTCACAGTCCATACGAACTGCCGTTTTGGTCGCGAAAAATGACGGCGAAGTTACGTCGCAAAATCTGTCTTTTCATATTTTCGGCCATCTGCTCAGTAATTATGTGTTTTAGAATTTTTATTTCAACAGTCTCAATAGCGTTCGCGGGTGTCATAAACTTTGGGTCTCCGATAGGCCTCGGCACTAGTGTCGCGCGGTCGGTCCGGTCGATGGGCCCGCGAAGCCTCCCTACGCTGGTTCCTGGGAAATCTCGCTACGTTGCAAGTTTTCGCGCCAACATGACGTTTCGCTACATATTATATTCAGGAAAAGCGTTCGCGAAATAGGGGGCGCAGATGTACGTGTTGGCGGCACGTTGTTTCCCCAAGCCACCTATCTGTTTTTCGATTCTAACAGTTAAGGGGTTCCCAGACCTAACCCATGAGATACTATGGTCAATGCGTTTTTTTTTGTCAGTGGTATCCCCTATAGGATTATTCCACTGCGTCGCGCACGATAATTTCGAAAAAATAAATATGGAAAATAGGTTTTATTATACTGTCAAAATTTTACTAACAATTAGGAAAGCTCAGCAGTGTACGTTGCTCTGTTTTAATGCTACGTATTTTTGAAAACGAACATTCGCACAAATAAGTCGATCTGAACATTGAGAAAATTCGGATGGCAAAATTTCTTAAAATGGAATACTTCGATTCACTTAAAGTTTTGAAAAATTCGGCTCCTTTGCCTTCCCTCGTTTTCAATGAAATGTCGTGCTGAAGATCGCACAATTCTGGTTGAAATTCGATGGATTGTTCTTCGATTCTAACAGTTAAGGGGTTCTCAAAAAGAAGTAGATCGTTTCTAATCGAATCGAAATCAGTGAAACGATTTTCGAATTGCTCTATCACCGATTGTAGAATATGTAAATGGTTTTGAAAATCGCATTGAGTGCCGAATTCTTCAAAAATTAAATCGCAAGAGGGGAAAAATGAAAATATTCTATCTTCCGCATTTAAATGATTTTGAAAAAGTATTAATTGCCTACGAAATGAGTCGACATGACTACACAATTCGGAAATGGCTTGATTGGGCGTCTGTAATTTTAAATTTAATAAACTTAAGTGATGTGTCAAATCTACAATATTCGAGAGTTCGCACAGAAGACTTACGTCTCCTATAGTACCTCATCGGTGATGTGGAAACCTATGAGTATGAGAGTCGCCCCAAAGCGCCACACGCAATACATACCGCAAGCGGTAGGTACGAGCCTGAGGAGCTCGGAGAACTATGGCCGCCACGGGGAGCGAGACGCGCGGTCGGGAAGAGTAGGTGTCTCCCTCGAAAACGCGGCGAAGTGAGCTATTCTTGGACATAACTGCTTTACATATACCAATACAGGCGGGACTGTCGAAATGCTGAGACTCATAAATTATTTGAAATTACGTAGAAAGAATTTAAAACACCAATAATTACATGCATATACTTGCTCTAGATTTACACACAAAATTGACCGAAAAGTTTGACTTATCGAATAATTGAGGTAATCGTCAAACATTTTAAATTAGGTAGTCTAAGGTATAATAAACAGTTTTTTTATTTTTGCCACTCATGTTCCGTGTAGTAACATGATGTTATACCTGCCGACTTAGATCGTTATAATTCATCCTGTGCTTATTCAAAATATCGCACTGAAAATTTTAGAAGTATACCAGTGTTGTGTTACATATAATATATACATATTGTACAATAATATAACTTTCAATATTGAATTTTTTGTTAACAGTTAAGTCGGAAAATTTAGTGTGGCCTGCCAGAACTGCACACAGAATCTCAAGTCATGACTCTGGGGAATATTTGTCAAATGATTTGCAAGAAGAAAACATTTGCGACAAAGAACAACCTCTGTTTTTGCAATTAAGCTGTTCCATTCGATTCCAATCGAGATCCGGCCTCAGTACTGTTCCAGTAAAAACTCTACCAACCTGTTTTATGGAAATCTTAGAAAACATGGAAGATTATAAAAATAAGAGTATTACAGGTGTAAATCTATCAGATCTGAAAATCACTTTGGATATCATCTGCTTGAACCTTCCAAGGGAAGTAATAGAAATCAATTTGGAGCGTTACTCTGGTTTACGTACAACGTCATTTTGTAGCGGTTCTCCCATCGGTAGTTTGCGAACAGAAAGTGGAAGTAGTTCCGAAAACAACACTAGAAGTGAATTTTTTCAGGAAAAAATGTCACATCTTCCTTTAAATCAGCATAGTGCAATAAATAATTTAAAAGATGAAATTGAGTGGCTTCTACAAGACGAAACGGCAACTGCTCTCTTGGATCGACCTTCTATCAATGAAGAAATTTTAAAGTTTGTAGCAAATCACGTTTCAGAATCTTCAGACAAATTTAGTTGTAAATTGGAGAAAGTTCCTTTGCATTTTGTTTTTCCCTCCGAGGATAGTAAGCCAAAGTTTCTAAACGAATTAAAAACACTTAAAATTGACAAATATTGTATTCAGCAAGAGGCGAAGTTGTTTTATTTCGTAAAAAGCATAGAATACGTATCAACCATAATAATACAAAAGGATTCAAGCAGCGACAGAGAAGAAACAAATGTTGCGCATGGTACGTTTTACTGTTAAAGTGTTGAGTTTGTTTACAAATTAGATTTGAGCGATTGAATGTTACAGAATTATAATAGAAAATGCATTGTCCAGTTGTAATCATTTCAGTGTTATTTATTTAAGGTAATACCGTAGATAGTGTAGAGAAGAACACGTTACAAATCAGTGATGAAATTGAAAACGCGGCTGAACACAATTCTAGAACAAGTACTAAAGGAGAAAACTATGGCTTTGAAGATTTTAATACGACAGCAAGAAGATCCGAGTTAAGCGGTATACACAAAGAACAATATAATTCAAAACAAGGTTTCCAGTGGCTAAGAGATCTTGATAATCGTGAAAATTTGTTACCAAACTTCTGGTTAATCTTGAAAGTAGAAAGTGACTACGTCAATGTTTATTTTCATTGTAGGTAAGTAATTTTCAAGGTTTGATCGTATAGTTAATGCGCTGCTGTTTAGACATCCACCTATAGACTAGCTCACTTTCAACGTTAATATTCCTTTCTTTCGTTGATAAGAGATCATTTAAAAATACCAATTGCCGATATGGACGTAATTTGATATACAGGATATGGGAACACCTAAATATCTGCCGTATTTACAGTCCTATCAGAAAACTTCAGAGGACAAAGTGACACTATTGCAGGAGGGCAAATATAATGGTAAAGAAAAAAATTTTTTTAGGTCGTTTTTTAATGAAATTTCAAGGTCACCGATGTTTTTTTAAATGGAATAGTATATTTTTTTACGGTAACATGATAAAAACCTGAATAAAAAACTGAATTTAGTGGATACCACCTTTTTGACCTTGAAATGACCTTGAGCAAGAATAATCACGTTGGAGCGGATAAAATGTGGAAGTTTAAAACTTACGTGTTTCAGCAAAGATTACGCGTTGTTTACGGCGGGTTGACCTTTACATGTCATAATAAATGTTCGAAATGTTGACCATCCTCATTTATGCAATATTGCAATCTTGCATTAAATGATCTGTAGGCATTGTCGATTTCCTGAGCCGTAATTAAAGCACATGCTGCAGTAATCCTTTGCCGCATATCCACTGGCGTTGTGGGTTTATCCTTGTACACAATACATTTTATCTTGCCCCATAGATAAAAGCCCAATGGTGTCAGATCCGGAGAACGGGCTGCCCATGGAATTGTTCCTCGTCGCCCAATCCAGCGTCCAGGATATTTCGTATTTAGCACCGTTCTAGCAACTTTAGAATAATGCGCTGAACAACCATCACGTTGAAACCACATGCGCTCCCGATCGCATAACGTAATTTCTTCTAAAAGGCTCGACTAATCCTGGCGTAAAAATGCATCATACTTTATACCAGTAAAAGTTCCTTGTATAAAGTACGGGCCTATTAATTTACTGCATAAAATTCCGCACCATACGTTAACGGTCCACGGTCTTTGCTTTTCTACTTCTCTTAACCATCGTGGATTCTCAGCTGACCAGAAGCGCATATTGTGCAAATTTACTTGCCCATGATTGGTAAAAGATGACTCATCCGTAAAAAGAACTTTGTGAAAGAAAGTATTGTCCACTTCTAATTGAGATTGTGCCCACTGGCAGAACCGGACACGATTAAAATAGTCGGTGGCAGACAATTCCTGATGTAAACTCAAGTGATATGGGTGAACTTTTCTATTTGCAGTATTCGTGAAATACTACTTCTGCTAATACCGGACTCTTGTTCGAGTTGTCGCAAACTTACATGTGGATAATTAGATACTGCAGCTGGGATATTAATTCTATTTTCTTCGTACGTTACAATTCTTTGTTTATTACGATTTTTAGAACTTACACTACCGGTATTTTTAAATTGTTTTACCACAGCGGAAAATGCGCGTAACGGAGGACAAATACGATTCACAAATTTTTCACGATACAAATGTACTGCTTGCCTCAAAGATTGGTGGCTTTCGCCATAAGTGAAAACCATATCGATTCGTTTCTGTACAGTATAACGCATTGTTATCATTTTCACGTTTCGAATTCGAATAATGCAGAAGGAACAACGTACGTATTCTAACCGATTAACCTTCTGTTAACGATCTCAATGATACATACTCTAACATAAACATACGCTGTTTATTATGAAAAATATTTCAAACATTTATTGTGGTTTGTAAAGGTCAACCCGCCGTAAACATCGCGTAATTTTTGCTGAAACACGTAAGTTTTAAACTTCCACATTTTATCCGCTCCAACATGATTATTCTTGCTCAAGGTGATTTCAAGGTCAAAAAGATGGTATCCACTAAATTCAGTTTTTTATTCAGGTTTTTATCATGCTATCGTAAAAAAATACTATTCCATTTAAAAAAACATCGGTGACCTTGAAATTTCATTAAAAAACACGACCTAAAAAATTTTTTTCTTTACCATTATATTTGCCCCCTGCGATAGTGTCACTTAGTCCTCTGAAGTTTTCTGATAGGACTGTAAATACGACAGATATTTAGGTGTTCCCATTTATGTGGGACACCCTGTATATACAAGTAAAATGTCAGTATATGTATATTTTTTTGATCAGGCAATATTTTGATGGTAGTGTGATAACAGTATCTATGGTGCGTTATAATGGTGACAATTTATCTTCTGCAAATCACCAAAAATCATTTTGGGAAACATGTTTTTAATTCAAAATGAGGCTATGTGCAAAATTTCAGGTCAATCCGATTTGTCCGGTTTTCGGAACTTCAGCCGAACTTAACCCTTTGCACTCGGAGCTATTTCAACTAAAAAACCAAACATTTCTTCTAACCTAGAATATTTCCATCGTACATAATTTTTTCATTATATGCGTACGAAACTGATGTAGTACCTCATACAATATTTAAATGTTTAGTAATTTATTACATATAAACAAATTTAATCATGTAAACAATATTCTGAATAATGGTGTAGCAATTTATACTTGCGCCTCAGAGTCTCCATTCGAGTGCTAAGGGTTAATATTTATCTCAAACTGTTTACGTGCCTATTTATGAGACATAATGAAACGAAGCTTCATCTGTAGGTCATAATTTAGTTTTGTCAACTACCATTGAAATTCGTATGGTGCGCCGTGCACCGTATCGTAAAGCCATTGTAGAAACAATTATAGAAATAAACGTATCGTTTCTTGACTAAATATAAAATTATACATTACTTCATAATATTGAAGGATCATTATATTATGACGGAAAATTTGTCGATCTTTTAACTCCTGCTCATTTTAAAGGGCGTAATCTACATTTTCAAATTCTCGAATTCATTTTCTTCAAAGACTCGTTCTTTATTATAAAACGAAATGAGAAACTGAAGCTGCCTTTCATGATTTAATATTTTACAGACTCAAACTACGAAGTTTACACATTTTGTATGACCTTTCAATAGTAGAACTTCAATTTTTTGTCATGGTCTTATTATTTGGTTATACATTTCTTATACATATATTATTGTGCACCTTCACTTTAGACACAGCTATTTACATTAGAGACACACTTTTCTTCAGGCAAAATTGTACAATTTTGAAATCATACATGCAACGGTAAAGTTATTTTTGTTTCCAAAGTCAGTTTTTCAGACATTTCAAGCTCCTTGATACTTTTTTAGATTAATAGAATGATATATTTTTTGCATATTCTTCTAAAATATAAACAATACAAAATAGTTGAATCTTCAAAGTGATTATAATGAGATGCAACGTAAGTACAGGAGAAAATTAACATAGCTTTCGTTTACGGCGGAAATTGACAATATTTGAGAAAAGCTGTCATCGTCGTGTATGCAGAGATTTTCCCCACTCATTACAATAACAAACAAAGGCGTTGATTCAAAATCAGCCAAAATTACCCAAGACCAATTTTTGCTGAATCTTTGCATATTGGTAGCCCTTTGGGTCTAACATTGATTCCGTGCAAAAACTTTTTCCCAAGACTTCACGGTTACGGGGGGGGGGGGGGTCAAAGTACGTATTTTGCGAAATCTATTATGTGCTGTAACTTTTAATAAAAATACGATATCGACCCGGCACTGATACCAAAAGATCATAAAAAATTCAAGCTGTCCAACGGTGTATAAGTTTCTGTAATTTATTTATTGCTAACATAATTTTTTCACGTTTTTCGTGTTTTTCAAGGTGTAAAAAATTCAGAAAAATTGCAATTCCCAAAAAACGTATCGCCTGATTTTAACCAAAAACACTGCATGAATAGTACATTTCATGCCCTTTCGAATGGTGTTTTTCATACCTTGGGGAAATTATTCGTTTTTGAGTTATAAAGTAAAATGTGAGTAGAAGTTGAGGCGCGCGGTAAACTACTCGACCCATATATTCATTTCATACGTGGAAAAAACGCTTCCTGTGATTATATATATACTGTACATAACACAGCTATGATATTGTTATCATTCTACTGTTTTGAAACAGTGAAACACACTGGTTATATTTTACAATAATTATACCAGAATGCAGATATGGCTTATTTTATTTTATATCTTATTATACAATTATCAGGTGGCGTATACAATGTTTTAAGATTTTCCGAAACGGATCTATTGCACTCTTTCATCGATACCCAGAATCAAAGGACTAAAAGAAACAATCATATTCTTCGGACGCAACCATTTAGAATTTCGAGAGAGAAATCAAGTATTGACGAGATGTGTTCATTTCTACACGTTTCCCGCTTTGAGATTACTGCTGTCGTGGTAGACATGCATGCAGTTCTTTTAACTAGACCAAAGACAAATCATCAGTTTCATTTTCTTTGTCGTGTCGTGAAGGTCCATCGTCTGTAAAAGAATTTTGTATGTGCGCAACATTTCTTTAGAATATTGGATTATTTTAATTTTCTTATATTAATAGCGGTGCAGTGTATAATGGTAGTGTAAATTGGAGATTCTAAAAAACATTTTTTACAAAACACTTGATTTGATTTAATTTTCTTCTCCTTCTTCGGTTTCTTTAAAAGAAAAATGCCACATTTTTCGCATTTGTTAGAACTCACATTTATTTATTTCAGTTATTGCACTAATCACATTTACTATTAGTCACATGTACTGTCAGAAATACTGTTATTTAGAATATGCACTACACTATGTAACTTATACACTACACCGCTATTAATAAAAGAAAGTTAAAATAATCCAATAGTCTAACGAAATGTTGCGCACATACAAAATTCTTTTACAGACGATGGACCTTTACGACACGACAAAGAAAATGAAACTGATGATTTGACTTTGGTCTAGTTAAAAGAAAATAGATGTCTACCACGACAGCAGTCGTATAAATTAAAATAAGCAATATCTGCATTCTGGTATAATTGTTGTAAAATATAACCAATGTGTTTCACTGTTTCAAAACAGTAGAATGATAACAATAACATAGCTGTGTTATGTACAGTATATATATAATCACAGGAAGCGTTTTTTCCACGTATGAAATGAATATATGGGTCGAGTAGTTTACCGCGCGCCTCAACTTCTACTTACATTTTACGTTATAACTCAAAAACGAATAATTTCCCCAAGGTATGACAAACACCATTCGAAAGGGCATGAAATGTACTATTAATGCAGCGTTTTTTGTTAATATCAGGCGATACGTTTTTTGGGAATTGTAATTTTTCTGAATTTTTTACTCCTTGAAAAACACGAAAAAGGTGAAAAAATTATGTTAGGAATAAATAAATTACAGAAACTTATACACCGTTGGACAGGTAGAATTTTTTATGATTTTTTGGTATCAGTGCTGGTTCGATATCGTATTTTTATTAAAAGTTACAGCACATAATAGATTTCGAAAAATACGTACTATGACCCCCCCCCCCCCCCTGAACCGTGAAGTCTTGGGAAAAAGTTTTTACACGGAATCAATGTTAGACCCAAAGGGCTACCAATATGCAAAGTTTCAGCAAAAATTGGTCTTGGGTAATTTTGGCCGGTTTTGAATCAACGCCTTTAAGCGTATCGGTGATTTCGGCCACAATGAGAGTACAGTAAGATACAAAAATATAGGACACCCTATTAAGTTGTTAATTTTTATTTAGTAGATAACACAAATGAAATTTCTTGTACATACGTCGTTTTACACTGTTTTTGTTGCTTTGGATCAGTTGGTAAAACTAAAATCTTGTTGCAGAGCATGAATTTATCTAGAATAATGTAAATTTCCACGAAAAATTAATCGGACAAAATAATGGGACATGTATTTTAAAAATATCAATCAGTACCATTGACCGAACCTCGTTACATGAGGTCCTATTTTGCTTTGTAGCTCGAAAACGAAAAATATTTTTCAAACTCGAAAGGCCGATTCTGAAAGGTGGAAGTCCGAACAATCGCGTGATTTGATTCGATTCCAAGTGAGACCCTTACTTTTTATGCGACATCGACAAATATCTCCAAAAATTCGTGCGAAAAGGATGATATTTGGGAGAGTCTACAGAATTTTGCACGTAAGAATCCCTCGTACAGCTTTCTCGGTTGAAACAAAACAATTCTAATTGAATTTGTGACTTCTCAAAATAAAATTTTTCAAAAAGTAGGCTAATGGCGAAAAACGACTTTCGGATTCATGTTCTGCGCACGAAAGTCTATAAGGACGTATACTAAAGTTTCATTTTGTTGACCAGTGTTATTTGTGGACTTTGAGCATAGTACAAAACCGCTGTCGCAAGGTTTCCCCAGATATTTTCAATACTGTTAAGATCCAGCGATCTCGCTGGCCAATCCAGAATTTTAATTTCTTCAATTGCAGAAAATGTTTTAACTGTTTTGGCTGCGTGAACGGAGCAGCATGAATTATCATGTTGAAATATAAGATTAGTGCCAGCAATACTTGTAGCATGTTTATCTATATTAATTGCTTCTTAATAATGTCTAAATATTTCTGACTATTCATTTTACCACTAATAAACTTAATATCCGTCTTTCTATGGTAGCCTATACCCTAGTAGCATTTATGGTTGGCCAACGGTGGCCAACGGTTGTGAGTTGGGATATGGTCAGTGATTTTGCCTACAGATCCCCAACGCAGGGCCTACGATGAAAAGATATGTCAATTTGCCAACGAATATCCAACGTTGGGCCTACAGTTGTTAAGGTCGGTTAACACTTTGACGCCGGCATGACCCACCGGTGGCCCATACTTGTCTGTTCCCTGCGGCGGCGTGACCCACCGGTGGCCCATGCTAGATTGTTCCGTCGGGCGGCATGCATCACCGATGGGCTACGTTTGTATATCAAAAAATACGTAGTACAAAATGTTATTTTATTGATTTAACATTATACATTAACATTTCTACCTTATAATCAAACATTTAACACAAAATACATAACTTATAATTTAATCAATACATTAAATATAACAAAATATAACTACTTATGTTACCGATGCAATTTTTTAAAACATTTTAAACAAAATGCCGGCTTATCCGGACAACTGCTACAAAAGGTCATTACTTTTTTTGTTTTGTTTGTGGCGTACTGTGTACCTTTTAAGCTTGTTAAGCGTTTGTAACATTCTTTACATCTTTTTCTCATCATCCTCGCGGATCCTTGGTATGAACTTAAAAAATGTCGCCCCATGGAGTGGACCGCTAGTTGGAGCGCCGCCGCTCGGAACGGACCGCGAATATCCGCGCCGGCGTCAACGTGTTAAATAACGTGAAATTTACGACGATAATACTACATTGGCTCAACGAAAATCTGCCAACATTTAAATACATCGCCTAACAGACACCAGAAATGATGCTGCAACCAAAAACATGTTATCCGAATTTGATTTTTCTTTCATATTTCTAAATATACTAACAATTTGCTATTTTTACGCGATAGTTGATGCACCAAAGTTCTATTGTGTGCAGTCTTGGAATTTATTTATTTCTTTAAGTTTCTCCATTTGACAAGGGGAAGGTACGGGTGCATTCGCTTTTAGAACGACAGTATGCGGAGGTCTTAGTGCTCGTATAGCGTAACGAAACTTTTTATGTATTATGATTTACATTTCTCGACTATCTAGTAACTCAGATCATAGCATGTGCAACCACGGAATGTCTGTAGGTACGGCGGTAGCGTATCAATTTACTACGCAGAGGATCCAGGTTCAATTCCGACGGGGGTACGAAATTTTTTATTGTTCCAATTTTTACCGTGGAGATGAATTGTTTAAATATTATCTATGATATTCTGTGAAAACAACCGTAAAAGAGAAGATCAGAACAAACGTATTATAGCGACGCGATGTAAGCTCCACGTTGGTTATAACCGTTGCAAAGAATGGTATTTGGGCTGAAAACCTGGCCAAAAATTAAAATTGTAAATATTTTCATACAGGGTTGTGTTTGCGTCCCAGATTAGATACATAAACATGCAATCACGTGGTGCACCCCTTATCATTGATTACCCATACAGTTATCCGTGCCTGCGCTTAGAACATAGCATTTGTTCGATAGGCATCTGTTTATTCGCAGCATTCCGTTCGTACGCATCTGTTTCTCGTGATAATATTTATTTTGTAAGTGATCTTTGTGGCGAAATTTGTGATGGATATTGTTACGCAAGGCATGTACATTATATTAATCATATTTTTGTCAATATTAAAATTTTTTTGTACGTGTTTTTACCGATCTGCAAGCTTGACTAAAAGTTCTTGGATTTTCATGACTTTAAACATACACTACTCATCGCCACAGCATAAAAGTTACGTGTTGTTAAACTTCAGGATATCTAGAATTAGTATACCACAAAAAAGTTTTCACAAGTCTTCACATTACAAAAAAATAATGCTCCAAATATAACCCCTTTTGGCTGAACTGGACTTAAGAGGACTAAAAATTGTCAAGTTTTCCGTATGCGATGCTATACGAATCAGGTTTTGGTTACCGGAGTTCACTGGTTGAAAAGTTATACACGCGGTGTTCTAACTTCTTCTAAATTCTTGCCAGGTTAGAACACCGCGCCGCCTATTGGATGTTTGTTTAGCATATGCGCTGTACACCCACCATCTATCTTGCGCATGCGCTCAACAGTAGACCCTACAAATATCCAATTTGGCAACGCTCTAACCTGTAAAAAACGCTTAAAATTGCTCATGTTTACACGTGTATAACTTTTCAACCAGTGAACTCCGGTAACCAAAACCTGATTCGTATAGCATCGCATACGGAAAACTTGAAAATTTTTAGTCCTCTTAAGTCCAGTTCAGCCAAAAGGGGTTATATTCTCTCGTCAGTAAGGCTATCTAGCGGACCCGTGCCTTAGACGCGGGATGTCGTAAGGACAGTTTAGGACGGTATATATACAAACAGAGGAAGATTCAGGTAGTAGGCGGGAAAGGTGTTGTCGTAATGTCCCTCTGTTGACGAGCATAGGAAGTAGCCGCCACATTACCCCCTTGCCAGTGGTCAACGATATCTGGACAAATTTTCCCTCTAATTACGCTGATCTCCGCCGGAATCCAAGGAGGTCGCTGGAATGTGTGCTGTCAGTGTGCCTGTCAGTGTGCCTGCCAGTGATCCTGCCGAATCGACGAAGTTGAGTAGCTACCTAAGCCGCTTGTAGGACTCATATAGTCGCACAAACAATGGATGAACGTCGCACAAATATAGATACGAAAACGTCGCACAAATTTAGGTGCGGAAACGTTAAACCATATAATGCTGCGAAGATGACGTCAGAAGCGCATAGTAGGGAGAAGTCCTCGATGTTGGTCGGGCAGTAGTTCAGGCAAAGCAGTGACAGAGTACCTTCCAGTCCTTCTGATGTTGTCCGTGGTTTGTTGATGTTGTCGTCTCCTCTGCTCAGAAGGTAGCGTTGTTATTCGTTTGTCGGGGTCACCAATTATGGCGGCTGAAAAGTGTGTGAGAGGAGGAAAAAGGAGAAGGAAGCGTTTCGTCCTAGGCCCGCTAGAGGACGCGGGATGTCGTAAGGGCAGTTTAGGACGGTATATATACAAACAGAGGAAGATTCAGGTAGTAGCGGGAAAGGTGTTGTCGTAATGTCCCTCTGTTGACGAGCATAGGAAGTAGCCGCCACAGAGCATTATTTTTTTGTAATGTGAAGACTTGTGAAAACTTTTTTGCGGTATACTAATTCTAGATATCCTGAAGTTTAACAACACGTAACATTTATGCTGTGGCGATGAGTGGTGTATGTTTAAAAACACTAATATATGCAAGAAAAGTCATGAAAATCCAAGAACTTTTAGTCAAGCTTGCAGATCGGTAAAAACACGTACCAAAAAATGTTAATATTGACAAAAATATGTTTAATATAATGCACGTACCTTGCGTAACAATATCCATCACAAATTTCGCCACAAAGATTACTTACAAAATAAATATTATCACGAGAAACAGATGCGTACGAACGGAATGCTGCGAATAAACAGATGCCTATCGAACAAATGCTATGTTCTAAGCACAGACACGGATGACTGTATGGGTAATCAATGATAAGGGGCGCACCACGTGATTGCATGTTTATGTATCTAATCTGGGACGCAAACACAACCCTGTATGTAAATATTTACAATTTTGATTTTTGGCCAGGTTTTCAGCCCAAATACCATTCTGTGCGCTGGCCCTATGTTGGCCAACCAATACTGCAACGTAGGCCCAACGAAATGCCAACCATAAATGCTACTAGGGTACCGTCACAAATCATAACTTCGCTAACACCCGTTTGACGACGGCTTAATAAATGAGTTTCTTTCCTTTCATGGTAATAGTAGTTAAATCCGTCTCATCCGTCTACATTAGAATTTGTTGCATCGGTAAATATTATTTTTTGCCATTTTTGCTCGGTCTAATGACTACTTTTTTGACCTTGACTGTGTTGATCGACGCGATGTAACAAAGAAGTGGCCACTAGAGGAAGCTTAATTTAGTACAATTTCTGGCAAATAGGCGGTTTTGGTGTATCTTCTACTTTAGGCCATGCCGCAAACTTTTGTTTTGTTTTATCAGTAAGAACGGAAATATGAAATGCCAACTGGTAAAGATAAGAAAATTCGGTAGTAGAGGAAAACAGAGAGAGAAGCTCAGTAACTGAACATGGTTGTCACATTTTATTTTTCGCTCCACTATTGCCGTATTTTGAAAGACCTTTAGAAACTGAGTTTCGCGAAACCGAGTCCTGCCTGATGAGGCTGATTCAATCAGCCGCCAGCTCCGTAAATTATCCCTTTGGGAGTTTAATCCACATATATCGTATAAGCAAAAAATAGAAAATTTCATTTACATTAATATTACAATCATATAAAAAGAAGAAATATAGATATCTTTCTATCTCAGTGGAGACTCAAACTGTTAGTTTGTGTAACTTACAAAAATACGGGCATAGACGATCCTACACGCATTCCTTTTATTTTTATGATTTGAAAATATAGATAATAAAGGATTTCAATAACGCAACGATAGCACAAAATTGTAGTATAAAAATCAATTTATAAGTTCAATAGTTGTAACGGCAGTGGTGGATTGAAAGAATTTTTGAAAAGCTAAAACCTTGAAAAAGGAAACATAAGTCCTTCGAAAACATTTCGTCTGAAATTTTGCAGTGCTGGTTTATTCCACATTATTATTCGATTTGTACCGTGTTTATATTTGTTTTAATCATGAAATTATTTTCAATTGATTAAACATGTACATTTTCTTCCGATATCATATGGAGACATCACAAAGCGTAGAGTGTCCTATCTTTTTGTCTCTGACTGTACGATAATTATTGTTTTGGATTCTTCAATCATAAATTAATACCACGCGTGCAACGAACTTTCACACATGACGACCACGCGTCTGCTGCAGGCGACGCTAATCGGAAACCGTGCTGAAACACAAAAAGAAATGGCCGTGGAGCGTCTTGTGATATTCTAATACCGGCGACGTAGTTTCATTTAAAGCACTATCCTTTTAATTTATAAACAGTGGGGTCACTCACTTAATTAAAATGCAAGTCCAAAATCGTAGAAATAGAGACTATGTCGTTTAAAATCGCACAAGTTGAACATTATGTGTTTAAATTGTTTTACAGGAATTTATAAAAGCTTCCTCGGTAAGAATAACATACATGTACCATATAATTGGGTGATTCTTCAATATTGTCGAGTGTACCGAGGTATACAGGTTGCTTCGTAAATGGTGGGCTAAACTTTAGAAATAGATTCCTAATGCTTAGTGAAGAAAAAAAAGTTGTATCAACATAAGTCCGGAAAAGATTAGTTTCTGAGTTATTAAAGTTTTTGTGCCACAATTTTCGTCACATCCTCTTAAAGGCCCGTTTAAAGGCATCAACAATGTTTTTAAAGTAATCGCCGGGCTATGTTTACGTTATTTAGCTGTAGTATTATTATATACAATTTATACTATACACAGTGTCCCAAAAATGTCTCGCTTCCTTCAAAGGGGAGGTTCCTGAGACCATTTGAAGCGACATTTTCCTTTGCAAAGATGGCCGTTTCGGCTTTGTTAAGGAGTTATTAACGAAAAACACGGACCAATCAGAGCTCGACTTAGAGGCGTATTGGCTGAGACGGCCGCGCGCGACAGAAGTCGCGCGATGGTGATACACCCCGGTCGAAAGCAAGGAACAAACAAGAGAAGAAAATTTTTCGAGTCATATGTCGGATAGTTCAAATTTGAATATGTTGTATTTTTTAGTAACCTATGAACGAATCTCGAAGGATTTTCGAAATCTTAAAAAATGTTGGTTTTACAGACGTGCAAAGAACCTTTTTTCATTAAATTATAACACTAGAACTAACATACCGAGGAAAATGAGTTTTTAGGAGCTTGTAGTGAACACATAAGAGCATCCATTGAAAATATTTCGATTTGGAAGAAATGGGTTTTTCACCATTTATTTTGAAAATGTTTTAAACAAATGCAATTTTCCTATAGCCGGGACTTTTTAAAAATTCGAAAAAACGAGGTAACAGCTCCAAGTCTCCTCTTTACGGACCTATTTTTGAAAAGGCAGGCGCTTTAAAATTGACGGAATTAAAATTATTTAAAGCGAACGCCGCGAAGGCGCGCGGCACAAACAGCACCGCACACTCTAACACCGTCAATACTGAAAAAGCCTTGCTTACCTTGGTTCTCATGTAGAGCCCCAGCGAGGTGAAAATGATTCCTGTATTCACAACATACATATCCTGTGTGCAACATTGAACCTGCCTACTCGTAAAATTCACAAGAGCATTTTAATTATTCGCTCTATGAAATTATCGAGCAGAAGGGGTCAATGTCCATTCACTGTACAATCCGGCTCACATTCTTAATTTATTCACGATCACAGTAAAACTATTCACATATATGCATTGGGTCCACAAACGTTGAATGAAACCCACACAAATGATTCACAGAGGTCCACATATCACGCACAACTAGTTCACATTTGATGCACGTAAATCGACTGTTTCGACTGCCCGTGCACGGGAAACCGTCCATCCATGCTCGCGATCGTAGGAAGACTAGTTCAGAACAGCTGACGAGGTTGACGGCCTTTTAACAGCACACTGCCGATTTTCATTTCAGCAACTGTTCGATGGAACCTTGTTTACAAATGGAATGGGATGAGTAAATGACCGCCCCCAAATCGGGAGTCATTCAGGTAAGCTTCTACCCCCGAGCGTGGCCATAAACCAGCGCCTTGTGTCCACGCTCGACCTTGACAATGGCTCGACTTCTGGTTACCAAATGTGTACAATAGGTCAATAAAATGCTAAAAGTTTTAACGAAGAGTAACGGCTTTTTAGGAATATTGCTACTACGGGTAAGTCGGTGTTATTAGTTTCTGTTGTTTTGGAAAACGTGCAGGGCAGATGGGGCATCGAAGGAGCCCGCAGTTGAAAATGCTCTTTCCGCATCCACGCTGGTTAGTGGTACTGTTAATAATGAACGATATACTTTCTCAGAATATTTACTTCATCTTCTAACAACTCGGTCTCTCGTTTGACGGTTTTGGATATATCTATTTTTTGTATTATTGTTCGTGGAAAATTTTTTTATTTATAGCTAATTGTAATTTCTTCTCGACAGACAATTCTTTTTCGATATTAACATCATCATCATCTTCAACGAATTCTTCTGGATAGGTTTGTGTTTGCTTTGTATAAATGTTTTTGTGGAAATTGACGACGAACTTAATTAAATTTGACCTTGTTAGCTTTTTTCTTCCTTTTCGTTTTCTTTATTAAAGTCTTTATAATTATATAAATACCTTAAAATATTTTCTAGTTTACTATGCCTTTCCTGTATACGATTTTTCAATGCACTGTTATAATTTCTCAGACAGTGGCGTGTCCTGATCTTTAAGTGACTGCGACATAAAATTTATTGTTGCATTCGCTGTTAATAAGTTGGGATCCTTCCGACATAATGCTTCCACAGCCAGCTTTATTGGAAGCAGAGCTGATACAGTTTTTGATATTAAATCGAATTCGTTATCAGAAAAATTAATTTGTAAATTTCAAATAAGGGTAGATGTCCTAAAAAATATTTAATATTTGTAGTTAATACCGGAAATACCAGTATTTTACCTTAGCACATACCGGTTCCACGAAATCGCAAATTAGCACGAAATACCGGTATTCCGTATACCGGTGTAAGAAAGGGTAGTAGCAATATTCCCAAAAAGCCGTTACTCTTCGTTAAAACTTTTAGCATTTTATTGACCTATTGTACACATTTGGTAACCAGAAGTCGAGCCATCGTCAAGGTCGAGCTTCGACACAAGGCGCTGGTTTATGGCCACGATCGGGGGTAGAAGCTTACCTGAATGACCCCCGATTTGGGGGCGGTCATTTACTCTTCCCATTCCATTTGAAAACACGGTTCCATCGAACAGTTGCAGAAATGAAAATCGGCAGTGTGCTGTTGAAAGGCCGTCAACCTCGTCAGCTGTTCTAAACTAGTCTTCCTACGATCGCGAGCATGGACGGACGGTTTCCCGTGCACGGGCAGTCGAAACAGTCTATTTACGTGCATCAAATGTGAACTAGTTGTGCGTGGTATGTGGACTTCTGTGAATCATTTGTGTGGATTTCATTCAACGTTTGTGGACCCAATGCATATATGTGAATAGTTTTACTGTGATCGTGAATAAATTAACAATGTGGGCCGGATTGTACAGTGAATGGACATTGACCCCTTCTGCTCGATAATTTCATAGAGCGAATAATTAAAATGCTCTTGTGAATTTTACGAGTAGGCAGGTTCAATGTTGCACACCGAATAATTTGTGAATACAGGAATCATTTTCACCTCGCTGGGGCTCTACATGAGAACCAAGGTAAGCAAGGCTTTTTCAGTATTGACGGTGTTAGAGTGTGCGGTGCTGTTGTGACACCCTATATTTCATTATACACGAACACGTTACCGTAGACGACGAGCCGAGGCTTGTATTGAGACAGGAGGTGGACATATTTAACAAATACTTTAATAACTCAGAAACTAATCATTTCCGGACCTATGTCAATATAACTTTTTTGTCTTCTGTATGCACTAGTTATCTATTTCTAAAGTTTTGCCCACCATTTACGAAACACTCTGTATAAATGATAACATATTTGTACCAATTAACAGGTTCTTAGAAATTGCATCAGCCGAAGTAAGCAGTTACTGGCATACTCAGAAGACTTTAATCAATCAAATAAAAAGTACTTGTCGTCAAGTAAATCAATACTTACTTTTACAAAATCTTCACAAGACGAGTAAATGTTCGGAGCTACTAGAAACTGAAACAAGCGACGATTTCAACTGGAAATCAGAAGCAGCAAACGAATTCAGCAATACTACACAAAGTAGAGATTCGGTGCAAAGTTTTACACCTGGCATGTTCCGATGTCGGGCAGTCTGGGAGTTTACTTTTCGACTACATCCCCGATTGAAAACCGGCCCTGGAAGGTCCGTACTTTCACGGGGTATAAAAGCATTACACGGAGTATTGAACAGATTCGCTGTAACTAACCGTAGTAATATGTTCGTTTATCAAGAAAATAATAAAAACGTATTTTATCTAAGACTCCACGAACAAATGAGCGACGGAAAAATTTTACAAAATAAGCTATCAGAAAGTGATGAAAAACTTGTTGTTTCACGAAGTAATAGCGTAATTTCATTGTCGCAGGCAAAACTAAATGATAATGCCGTGACAAATGATACACGGCCCAGAGTTCGATCTTTTAGCGAAAAAGAATCCAACATCTTAAACAAAACTGAAGATTCGATTGTTTTAATGGTACACGGAATATCGGACGCAGGGCCAGAAGTTAAACGCGATTTGGTACAAGTTTTGCAAAATCGTTTGGATGATGCGGTATTAGAAGTTTTATCCGTTATGTTAGCGAGAAATCCAATGTGTAAACTAACACCCGACGATGTTCATTTCATTCAACCGTCAAAGCCACCAGAATGCATAATAAAGTTGTGCATAGAAAAGCATTGTATACCATATATTGGCGCTTTAGAATTTTATTTACGACAAAATATTCTTCAATTTCTGTATATACCAAAGTATACCGATAACAGAGCAGATTGCCATTTTCAAGATTACTCACAGATCGAAGGATCCACAAAACGGGTTGCCGAATCCGATATTTTCTTATACAACCAAAGTCACTCCAGCGGTAGCAAAGGAATCGCTTGCATAGCTCTAGCAATTGCCGAGGATGCTGGAGGATCAATCGAGTCGATTGATGGTAAATTACCAGAAAATGGTTTCCCAGAAAACATCAAGGAAGACGACTTTGAAAATATTGTCGCAACATCAGTTTTTGATAAAAAATCACCTATTTCGTCACCTCTGATCGAATTCAAAATTTGGAAACAAGGCAGAGTTAATATCGAAGCTTTGCTGCAAAAATTGTGTTGCACGGTGAAACATGCTATTTGGGATTTAGTGACGGAATATAAATTTTTACCGACACCTTTGACAGAGCCGATATCAACTAATACGTCGGAAATTGTACATATGGAAAACGCAAACACTCATTGTCGGGCGACAACAAAAATAGACGTATCGCAGAAGATAAGTCCAGACTTATCGATTAATCGATTCGAAACTGGCGAAGATGGAAAATTACATTTTATTTATTGTGTGACATTATCTCAGTGGTTTCGTTTTGCTTTAGAAATTGGAGTTCCGTCGGTAAAGAAGCATGAAGTGAATATTTACCACAGACATTCTATAGCTACTATTGTTACAGAATTAGAAATTGTTATCCAAGGTCAAGCGCCGGATACGTCAAGCAGAGCTTTTGTTTTGAAAGATAAACAACCTTTTACTGAGAAATTCGTTTCACATGACGAAACGATAAACAAGGAGTGCAACCGTGATTCTTTGAAACATGAAGATAATTCGAACCTACCTCTTTACGTACCCTGTGATTTTAACAAAGACGAACAAGGAACTTATACAAAATGTATTTTGATAGCAAGAAACTTTTGTCAGTGGAAAGCTTCCTTTGACGAAAATGTTCAGTCACAAGTTTTTGTCCCGAAAGGTAAATTGCAATCTATAATTTATACATTATTGAATCTTTCCAAACGCAACTTTAAAGGAAATAAACACGCGATGTTTTCACAACTCATAGTAGAGGTATATCTTTGCAGAACATTGATTTTTCACGAAACAAAATTTCTTCCACTTGCGACGCAACTGCCAAGAATACAGCTACGACAATTTCGTTCAACTTGCATACGTAACATCGTGACGGCATATGTATAAATATGCCGTAATTTTATTTCACTTTTATGAATAGACATTTCAATATTATTTTTCTGCGATGTTGCTCATTTCGAAGGCATTTTGTTGGCTTTATATACAGGGTGGAAATTATAAAGCGTTGCAGACGAATATCTCCAAAAATATTGATTATACGCAAAAATGTTTCAGATGATAGTTGTTCAGTACCAAGGGGGGCATCATGTGGTGGGACTTTTATTTTTCCCGGTGGACACTCCAAGGTAAGGTGAGGGTCAACTTTCTTTCTTTAAATGGAATGATATGTTTTTTATCCTCCATCAAATAGTGGGTTTTAAGATGGCTTCAATTACCTATGACTCAAGGTCATTCAAGGTCAAACATTTTTCTGTGTAATCAATATTTTTGGAGATATTCGTCTGTGACGCTTTACAATTTCCACCCTTTATATACGACAATATACGTATTGTCACGCTGGGGTTCTATAGGCGCCGAGAGCAGGCTACGCACGGCCGCGCGTGCGAAGTCCACCGGGGACAAAGAACGAATTCCCATGAACTATTAAACACAACACAAAACTGTTCGGGCGCCAGACATCGAAAGGGTATCGATTATAATTTATTCAGAAGCTCGAGATTGTCTAAATTTTGGTATACTAAGGAATTTACAAAATGAGCCTTCTACGGAAACGCGAAATGGTACGACAGCCACTAGCCGAGGCCAAGTTCGTACGCGGGAAGGGACGGAGAACGTCTCCGCGGCGGTACTAGTATAACGGGAATAAAGAACGCACTACAAATACTCGCTGAATAAGATGTTTAATGGACGGTAAGGTAAGGAATCTTTACCGTCATGGGAAAACGATGTACAATTTTCCAGATACCGATGAGGTGGAAGGGTGGGTATACTGTACAAAGAGATTTAGAAATGGACCACGCGGTCCTTCTCCGCGAACGAGATGCTTCAAGATGCTTTAAGGGCCGTCCCCAATGAATTCACGCAATATTGGCTGGCGGCACTTGCCAAGACGGCCAACGTAACAGTGATACTTCCGAATTACGGGCTCGGGGGCTTAGAGTCGGGCATTCCCTTCTCTCGTCCCATTTTCTTCCAATATCACGGCTGCACTGCCTAGTTTGCACTCGTAAAGGTGACCCTTACACCCCCCCCCCCTCAAGACTGGCGCCGTTGCTGCAATCTTCGGTCTGTGTTGATCTGTATCGACTGGCAACCCGGTCCCTTTCCAACCGGCGCACAGTGGGGTATTCGCACCCGAAAGCCGAATATTAGTGAATTTCAAAAATGTTGAGTACGCTGTAAAACTTTTAGTGTTAAAGGTAGATGAATGTCCGAGGAACAATACATCAGTATTCTTTTTTAAATTTGTGCACTCATACGGCAGTATAGTTAATCGAAAATTCAGAGATTTCATAGCACGCTTTACAATCTTAACCACTCTCTGAAACAGCATTCGCTTATTCTTGATTTTCAAGTGTTTTACTGAAACTTTGTTATTATAGAAGCTTTTCAGGTGGGTGTAAACAGCAGTTTCGAACAGATTTCATGCTGCTAACATCTATACTAGTATATAAATTAATATCTGAAAATAATTAATAATTTACTAACTTTTTTGACGATTATAAAACTTTATTAACGGTTTTGTTATACTTCCGGGCACGTCCCGATACTTTTGCAGGTGTCATTAAATTTGGCAAATATTTGTGATCCCGGTGCAACAAAAATTGGTTCCACATACGTCCCAGTTCAATTTTTATAGTTGATTTCGTTAAGTAGATATGGTACTCGCAGTATTTCACGAAGGCCTGCACGTTTGGTTTTGCTGCGCCTCCGCGAGACGCTGCGCTATGAAACTTGTCGAAGGATTTGTTTACAAACAGAGACAGGCAGCCATGGGATTAGTCAATACTTACTTAATTAGTTATTATTATGCATTAGTTCCTTCAAACTCCCGTATCTTTGATAAAAAAACATCTTTTTACAATTAAGTTTGACTTATATTAAAGGCAACGATCACATTCTTCATCAGTACAGATACAAATTGCAAAAACTATTGTGTGCAGCCCGTACACTTAGCAGATATCGAGAAATTTTGACCATGTCATACACTCCACTTTATGGCCATTTTCACCTTTTAGATACCCATACTATGAAAATACTTAAAAGAATCGAAAAGTAGAATGTGCAAACTTTAAATGGTTTTTGTTTGATTCATTTTGGATGAAGTTATGGGCATTTAAAGATTGAGCAAATTTTAAACTTGTCATGTCCAGCTTTCGGCTGCGAATAGCCCACTGTGCGGCGGCGGAGAGGGCGACCGGATTTTGCGATGTTCGATTGTTGACTAGGTCCACGAGTTGGAGGGAAATTTATCAGCATCTGTGTCGCTCCTTAAGGGTGCGGACTCCTGCGCGCAGCGCTCCAAGCGGCCGCTAGGGGAAGCTCGAATGAAAATGTGTGGCACACACACGCTCCGATAGATTAGCCTATACGTATACGAGCAGAGAGGAAACTCGTACGAGATTTCAAGCTATTTCAAGGTTCCGCGGGGCCGAGACAGCCTACTTTTCCGATATTGAGGCGTACTTTGGGATATTCGGCAGCATGTTGCTCATCAGAAATCGTTGTAGGCCGCGTAACGTCACGACATGTTAAATCTTTAAGTATCTGGAGACTTAGAGTTCTTATAGAGACACCTAGATGCACGCCCGCTCGCGAGGGCACATACAATGTTGATGAAACGTCTATTATGTTATTTATTTACGTGTTTTAGGCATAAAAAGTAGACTTCTAATACAGATATCAGCGCTCGTAGCGACAAATGCCAGGACTATGTCTTTCTCGAAGTCTACTTTTTACGCCTAAAATACGTAAATAAATAACATAATAGACGTTTCATCAACATTGTATGTGCCCTCGCTAGCGGGCGTGCATCCAGGTGTGGCGGATGACAAGGCTCGGGTTCAATCAATAATAACGCCTATTATCTTCGAGTCCCTTTATTGCTTTTTATATTTTTCCTTTTGGCTATTACAGCTCGCACGCTCAGTCTACAGTTTTTCGAATCGTTCTCTCTGCGCGCACTTCACGCACACAGTCATCCCAACTTTCACTCATTGTCAGCCGTGGCACACGCCTATAACCAAACACTCTTCGTCAGTCGTGCCACACAGGTGTCTCTATAAGAACCCTAAATCTCCAGATACTTAAAGATTCAACATGTCGTGACGTTACGCGGCCTACAACGATTTCTGATGAGCAACATGCTGCCGAATATCCCAAAGTATGCCTCAATATCGCAAAAGTAGGCTGTCTCTATAGTTAAGCGCACTAGATTTATCTTTCATTTAGTGGACGTGTTTACTCAAAACTCCTACTTTTACGTTTTTTCGCCGTGAAAACGGGCCCCGCGGGGCCTTGAAATAGCTTGAAATCTCGTACGAGTTCCCTCTCTGCTCGTATACGTATACGCTAATCTAGCGGTGTGTGTGTGTGTGTGCCACACATTCTCATTCGAGCTTCCCCTAGCGGCCGCTTGGAGCGCTGCGCGCAGGAGTCCGCACCCTTAAAACGGTAACCTTTAAGAAGATCGCTCGCAGGGTGGCTCGTGTGGTTCGATCCTCGGGTATCTCGTTCGCGCAGAAGGCGCGAGCAACGTTGATGCGTACTTTGCATCGTCACAGTATACAGTGAATGCTCGACAATTGTTCACAACACGGATCCGGCTAGGGACAATTATCGTGAAGAAGATATTATTTTTCGGCCGAATTGGATTCGGTTCTTAATAACCCGCTGTAACCCGCGAAGCTTCGAGAACCGGTTACTAGATGGCCAACTATAACCCGGTTAACCCGGTAAGAGCGGGCTATGGTCGGAAAGCTTCAAAACAGGGATCGTAATGGTAACCCGAATCGGTTTCGGTTCTTTGTAACCAATGAAACACTGTATCCGACACGAAGAGAGGGTTTTGAGTACGAAGTTTGAACTTCTTTTCTTATTTATAATATAATTATGCTTTGGTGCCAATCAGTTGAATTTATCTAATTATTATTAAAGAAACTAAAATATCAATTGCTTTATTCTTAACTTTATAAATGAATAAAAATAATAATAATCTTTTGAGAGCATATACTATATCAATAATCGACACTGAACACAATGTGAGCCACTAATGATCTCTTCAACACAACGTGTGAAATAAGAATGGGAATGGGTGGGTAGCCCATAACATTAGAAAATCGAAAAACAATTCATCATTCTCTTTTCCTTTCCGGTCTTTGCCTCTCGCGACACGCGCGAGAAGATGTCCACGTTCCGCGTTAAACAATGGCGAATCGACGCTCCAACAACTGTACCACAATACCAGGCATTTTTTGCCCATTATTGCCATTATTCTTTCAGACACACACTTCATAATTACCAAAATACAAATTTCTTTACATCAATAATAAGTTGTCCTGATATTATGAAAAATTTATTCGTAGATAAATTCAACTGATTGGCACCAAAGCATAATTATATTATAAATAAGAAAAGAAGTTCAAACTTCGTACTCAAAACCATCTCTTAGTGTGGGGTAGAGTGTTTCATTGGTTACAAAGAACCGAAACCGATTCGGGTTACGATTACGATCCCTGTTTTAAAGCTTTTCGACCATAACCCGCTCTTACCGGGTTAACCAGGTTACAGTTACACAAACTTGTAGCTGAATTGACCGACGGTCACGTATTCCGTTAGCGAAGGAATAGGCGGGAAACGCACAGCGCTGTGCGCGAAGGTGAAAAAACTGTAGCGACATAACAAACACTGCTTCTTACGAGAACAAAGTGGACTGTATTTGTTTTGAGGTTGAAAATGTAGAACAAGAATAAAATATATGAACAATAACTGAATGCGGTGAGACTAGATCGATTTGAATATGAAGAGCGACGTCGCGTACGAGAGAGAGAGAGAAATCAGCGCGTAGTTGAGAAAGGACAACGAGAGAGACGACAACTGATTTCTGCGAATAATGAGCGCGAAGTGACGAAATTTCGGGGAATCGAGAGATTCCGCACAATAGATTTATGGGGATTGGTTCACGAGGATTACCCGATGATGGGGTGCCCGCTGATTGGGTCACCGTCATCGCGTGATCCTGTCGAGGAACGACGCGGTAACGCGAGTCGCGTAACGGCTTCGCAGGAGATCGCGATCGGGGGTTGACGTCACGACGGGGCGAGGAGGGCGCGTCGCGTCAACAGCCCGTTTGAATTCGCGCGATCGCGAACAGCCATCTAGTAACCGGTTCTCGAAGTACGCGGGTTACAGCGGGTTATTGAGAACCGAATCCGATTCGGGTTAAGTTTTTAATCCCTGTGTGTGAGTATCCGACAAATGCGAGCCGAACTAAGCTCGTCCCGATTGACCAAGCCGGGTCGGATACTCGCACAAAGCGAGCTATCCGCACCGATGCGAGCTACCCGAACCAATGCAAGCTATCCGCAACGGGGCGAACTACCCGCACCAATGCGAACTACCCGCACCAATGCGAGCTATCCGCAACGCTGCGAGCTATCCGCAACGCTGCGAGCTATCCGCAACGCTGCGAGCTATCCGCACCGCTGCGAGCTATCCGCACCTATGCGAGCTATCTGCACCAATGCGAGCGACTCGCAACGAACGAAGCGAACTGTTCGCACCGAAGCGATCGGCTCGCACCGAAGCGAACGCTCGCATGAAGAGATAGACTCGAAATAAATTCGGACGTCATGTGACATGGTGCGAGGTATAGCAGGAAGACCGGCACACCGATATTATCAAGCAATTTAATATATCTTGACAATGCTAAATGTCTGGGATGCTTTATTATATATTTTGACAGTAAAATGGATATAATGTTGAGTAACGTAAATTCAGAATTCGTATAACTCATATTGAAAATAGTTGTGCAATAACAACTACTTCTTAGATTTATGTAAATAACTAGATATGAACTGCAAAGAACATAATTACATTAATTTTTGTATGTATGTATGTATAAACATGTAGGAGTGAATCTACATTCTTGTTTAGTGTACAGTCGTAAAAAGGTGTCGCGAAATTGTATATAATGTTGAAATTTAACACATCGTTAATTGGTTTTTGAAAAAAATGTGTATATAAATGTCGCATAATATTGGTGATATGATTTGTAACAGAGTTCGGCAAAAGTTGTTCGTATACGAGATTATTCGTTCTGCGGGATTAACGAACTTTAGATGCCTGCGTCGCGGATATCGAGTTCGTTGCTCAGCAAACACCAGTAATGCCGACATACAATGTAATATGTATTATACGAAATGCAAGGGATGTCTCTAATTCACTCATACCAACACTCAATGTATCTCACTCTACCTTACTACCGTGACTTTCTCTTTCGATGAAAATAATATTAATAAAATTCGCGGTTCCGTTGTTAAAAAAAATAAAAACCGATTTCTTCGGCGTTTTTTCCGTAAAAAACGAAGCTACTGTTACAAAAATAACGAACACCTCCAAATGACGGCGACGAGAGTAAACACCAGCAACGACGAGCCCCAACAGCGTGGCGCCGCAACGGTCGTAAATTGTCTCGGACCCTAGAAGACGTCACTGAGGAAAGAGACTTTTCCGGGCGGGACGACGCATTCGAGCTGCGTTTGTCGAAAAGTACACTTTTGTCAGCGGGACACCCCCGTCTGGACGCCGTCCGATTGGACGCGTCCCGATTGGACGCGTTCCTTTTGGACTCCGTGCCGATTGGACTCGTGTCGTTTGAACGACGTGCCGTTTGGATTCGTGACATTTGGGCGCCGTAAATTTTATAATCATTGCTTTTCGAATTCTACCTATAGTGATATTTTATTGTGAAATATATGGTTACGTCTGTGTTAGGTCAGGGTTAAGTCTGGGTTAGGTCCAACCGGCACCCCGTTGCGACCTCCCTAACGCGGGCTAGGACGTCCTCGATGACCTCGGTCATCAACGACGTCCCTGAAGGTCGTCGGATGTACTAAGCGGGTGGCTTGGGCATCTATCGGTCGGCCTGAAACGGGGGGGAGGCACCATATCTCCGTCATATGGTGAATCTAATTAGAGTAGGTAGGAAGAGGCTGCGTCCTCTTCCTGGGAGGTTTGTTAAAGCGGGGAATGACCGGATAGACATACGCGCGCGGATCACGGTCATTCTCCAGGAGCTTTAGGGACGGGCGTAGTGGAGTTAGTTGGTATACTGGTCTTGCACACCCCGATCGGGAGCCCAACATAACCCATTCTTTCTCCCCTCGAGAAGGAATGGGTATCCGTAAGAGAGATTACCACTACGAAACAAAAAAAAAAGGTCCAACCGGCACGGAGTCCAAACGACATATCATTCAAACAACACGAGTCCAATCGGCACGGAGTCCAAAAGGAATGCGTCCAATCGGACGGCGTCCAAACGGGGGTGTCCCGCTGGCAAGAGTGTACCCTTCGACAAACGCAGCTCGAATGCGTCATCCCGCCCGGAAAAGTCCCTTTCCTCAATGACGTTGCGGCGCCACGCTGTCGGGGCTCGTCGTTGCCGGTGTTTACTCTCGTCGCCGTCATTTGGAGGTGTTCGTTATTTTTGTAACATTAGCTTAGTTTTTTAAGGAAAAAAAGCCGAAAAAATCGGTTTTTACTTTTTTTAACAACAGAACCGCGAATTTTATTAATATTATTTTCATCGAAAGAGTAAGTTGTAACGATTCCGGTTTTCCGCGGAGTGCTCGGTAACTCGCGGCGGTGCTCCTCGTGCTGAAAACGCTCGTCGAACCAGGATTCGTTCGGCGAGGAGGGCGGTCGGAAAGCGGAGAGGTTAGGTTCCGGAAATAAACTACACGCGGTTTTTACATTTTGCCGGGATAACTGCCGCTCGCGTTTCGCGTCTTTTACCGAGGCTGGAGCGCGGCGCGGATGCTGTTACGGACCTGGTGCACGGCGGTTACGGGACATGCGGTTGTCGGGTCGGGTCTTTCGGTCCCCGGGGTCGGCGAAGGTGCCAGTTACGGGGCCTCCCGCGGCTGTTGACGGTAGTCCTGGTGGTTTCGGCTACAGGTTTCGACCTGTCTTCTTACCGGTTTCGGCCGGCAGGGCTACAGCTTTCGGCCTGTCTTAGTACCGGTTTCGGCCGGTAGGGCTATAGGTTTCGGCCTGTCTTCCTACCGGTTTCGGCCGGCAAGGCTACAGGTTTCGGCCTGTCTTCTACTGGTTTC
This sequence comes from Sphecodes monilicornis, assembly GCA_913789915.3. Lineage (NCBI taxonomy): Eukaryota > Metazoa > Arthropoda > Insecta > Hymenoptera > Halictidae > Sphecodes > Sphecodes monilicornis. The sequence continues at coordinate 19,148,681 of OU565298.1, read as the reverse complement.
TGTCAGCAGGACGAGGTCGGAGGCGGTGGGTTTCGGCCCACCGTCGGGATCGGGAGCGGGCTAGGGCGTAAAATGCTCGGGGTGATACTCACGGTACGCTACTACTTCGGCTCGGTAATTCCCTGGTCGCGCCTACAGGACTAGCTAGTTTGACTCTATATTCAAAGTAAATGCTCGGTGTCTTCCTGGATACTGACCCTTCGCTCGCGTTTGCATCGGCTTATATAGCCGATGCTTGGCGATACGGGGCATGGTGCTGCGCGGTGTGCTGCCGATTACCATGGCAACGTACGGTGTGCGGTCGGAGAGTTTCGGCGCGGCGAGCCGATACCCCGGCTCGGTGCGTTTTGGCGGTATTCGGCGGAGTTCGGCGTCTTAGTAACAGACCGTAAAACAGGTCTGTTACAAAGTCACGGTAGTAAGGTACAGTGAGATACATTCAGTGTGAGTATGAGTGAATTAGAGATATCCCTTGCATTTCGTATAATACATATTACATTGTACGTCGGAATTACTGGTGTTTGCTGAGCAACGCACTCGATGTCCGCGACGCAGGCATCTAAATTCGTTAATCCCGCAGAACGAATAATCTCGTATACGAACAGCTTTTACCGAACTCTGTTACAAATCATATCACCAATATTATACGACATTTATATACACGTTTTTTTCAAAAACTATTTAACGATGTGTTAAATTTCAACATTATATACAATTTTGCGACACCTTTTTACGACTGTACACTAAACCAGAATGTAGATTCACTCCTACATGTTTATACATACATACAAAAATTAATGTAATAATTTTCTTTGCAGTTCATATCTAGTTATTTACATAAATCTAAGAAATAGTTGTTATTGCACAACTATTTTCAATATGAGTTATACAAATTCTGAATTTACGTTACTCAACATTATATCCATTTTACTATCAAAATATGTAATATAACATCCCAGACATTTAGTATTCTCAATATATTAAAATGCTTGATAATATCGGCGTGCCGATCTTCCTGCTATGTATATCTCGCATCATGTCACATTACGACCGAATTTATTTCGAGTCCATCTCTTCATGCGAGCGTTCGCTTCGTTGCGAGCCGCTCGCGTCGATGTGGATAGCTCGCATTGGTGCAGGTAGTTCGCATCGGTACGGATAGCTCGCACCGGTGCGGATAGCTCGCTTCGTGCGAGTATGCCCGGCCCGAATATGCGGGCCCGGGTCGACTCGACCCGAGCTCGGCTCGTATAGTCGAACTTGCCTGCAGGCCTACTCTTGGCCCCCTCGCAGGTTATACCCCGCGGTAGTAGCGATAGCTCAGGGAAAATTATAGGCAAGATATTTGGGACAATTATCAAACATTCACTGTATGTGTATATATTTAATGTATTTACATCAGCTAATTGATATCTTATTTGCCGTAGATCAAAAGGTTCTGCAAAAGTTTAATCCGTTGGTACTGGAATCAAGTTTTGTGTCAAGACAACGAATATTACTTGCCGAAATTCGAAATGATAACGTAAGTAACTACATATTATGGTTAAACCATTTATTCGAGTATTGGTAATATAATACTTGTAGATTTATGGAATTTAATAACATTGGTGTAGAGTAGGAAGACGGGCATAATAAAATAGAAGAAGGGTAGGGGGTAAGGGGAAAGGATGAGTAGAATTTTAACAGCATTGTTATTTACGTTATTATACAAGCAGTAGCACGTGTAGCTGATGATAGGTTTATGGTTTAAAGAGGAATATGGTTTTAAATTCTTAGTAATGTACTCTAGGATATTTGAGGGACTTCGTGGACAGGCAAAAGATTAATTCTGATCGCAATACAAACAGAGGGAGTTCTCTGTATGTAACACCATATTAAAACTGACGTTCCAAAATAAGTAATCGTGCTTATCTATAAAGAGGCACACCTTAAGTATTTCAATGACCTTTTAACATGTTATAAGAGATTCAACGTCCTGAGTAATTTTGATCATATACAGAGTGTTCAGCTCTATGTACCATATATTTTAAAGGGCCATACAAGCCAATCTAATTCTAATTGAAGTCCATAACTGAATACCGCAAGGGTCTGCTATAGGTAGTAGGTACATATTGTTGCGACGCCTCGTTCAATATAAAATCGCCGTACTACAAAACTGCCTTGCAATGAACAACCCCTAAAGAAATAGTATTGTAGAAGAGAGGGGTTGTCAAGAAACTATTGTACCAATCGACACTTCGAGAGTCGATGAGTGATCGCGAATCGAGTCGAACAAATTATACTCGCTATATTGAATAATTGTGTGTTTATGCAAATAAAGTATTCCAATTAAAAAATGCTACGACTCGAGACGCAAAAAATGACGTAAAACTACGTTACCTGTCTCGAATGTGTTCGTTAAGTTATTAACGATTAAAGTCAACCGATAGCAGTGAATAAGGCACCTCTTTTTTTTTACTGTCTTTTGCATAGTACGTCACTGTTAGATTTCCCCCTCACCCAACTTACGTGTGCTATTATTAACTTGAAAACAAAGTCGTTACAGAAAAATGATCGCTCTTAATTTTCACATCACAATAATAATTACTATTCTTAGATTAATTTATTGAACTTGCCCTTAAAACATTTACTACATGCACTCGAATATCTTGTATAAAACATGCATGTTATAAAATTTTTAAGAACAATTTCATGTACTAACTATTATTATCGATATTGCAAAACTCTATAATCGACCTGAGTAGCGTAGGGGCCCCTCGAACGCCTTCTTCCCCCCACCAACCTGTCTTTCATGCACCGTGCACACTCGTCGTGTTTGCCGGTGTCTCTTGTCTTTGTTGGCCCACCGTTCCGTACGTATGGTGGTGTGATGAGAGGAAGATCTACGAATGCGGCCTATTGGCCACTGTTTCGATTCAAGCCGAACTATTGGCCAAAGCGGTCAGATATACTATGTAGCGTGTGACACAAATTGGCTACGCGCGAGGACCCCCTTCTTTTCTTCTCATCATAGCACCGTACCCGCGACAGACGTCCTTTGTCCATGGCAACGGCGCGTGTCAGTTGGGGATAGTTTTGTCTTAATTGAGACAAACCTACCTAGGACGGCTCAATGCCGTTACTTTGAAAGTACGGATAATAATTTTTTACAAAAACAATGTCATCTGAAGCACAAATCTCTTGTCAGTTACATTTAAATTACTTATTCGTGCAAAGAATGAATCAACATGTGTTACGAAGAGTAGAACATCTCAATTTGATGTGAGAAGTAGCACGTTTCAAATAGGTGTGCGACTATACTCTGCACTGCTGCCAAGAGTAGTACATTTATAGTAATATATATGTATATGTATTTTATTGTCTCCCCTCGGGGTTGCAATGCACATCCACTTCTCCTCCCTTACCTCTACATCTTCTTCCTTACCCTATCCTTAATTTCTAATTTAAACTAACTTACTCTACCTTATCTAATTGCTTACAACTAACTATATCTAAAACTTAAACACTACTGTTAAAGCGAGAGAGAGAGAGAGAGAGAGAGAGAGAGTCTGCATTTTCTCTCGCCTTCATCCAACCAATATATCCCCCCTTTCATCTCATTCCCCAGCCTAAACCTCGCCACCCTCTGCCACCTGCTCTCCCTCCATCCTACCCCCAGATATCCCGACAACCCCTCTCCCTTCACCATCCCGTACCATTTATTGTATCCCGAACTACCTATCCTCTACCACCTCTCCTCCCTCTGCCTTTTCTTCTCTCTTTTCCATACCCCTTCACTAACTGACTCCCACCTTTCATCCAGCATTTTTTCCACTTCTTCCCCTGTCCACCCCCTCTCCTCAAAAAAGTTAATTCTCTCCTTTTCCCATCCATCTATTACTCCCCCACCTTTTAGCCCTCACCCTAACCTCTCAACACCTTCTCGCCAATCCCCCCCTTTACCCTCTCCCCACTTCTTCTGAAAACACCACGCTCTTAAACCCGCTCTCCCCCTCATTAACTCCCTCTGCATCTCTTCCCTGACCATGTACCCCGGTGTACATTTTTCTACCCCTAATAGCCATTTAAGAAACCTCTCATACATCCTTTCCAACGCCTCCCTTTCCTTCCACCCGCATATTTCAACCCCATAACTCACCACCGGCCAAACTCCCCCATACCTGTCCCATTACCGCCGCCCCCTTCCGTACCCTTTCCTCCACCTGTACATCCTGCCTCTCATCTCTCGTAATAGTGTAGCCCAGATACGTATATTTTCCCATTTCCTCTAACTTCTTCCCCTTCTACCACCATGTCGCTTTCTTCCATCTCCTCCCCTCTCCTACACCTCATCACCTTTGTTTTCCCCACGTTAAGGTATAATTTTTTCCCCTCCAGGTACCTCTCCAACACCCCAATCATACCTTTCATCCCCTCTTCCTCTTCCGCCAACATCGCGATATCATCCGCGTATGCGAGGGTGAATACTTCCCCCCCCCCCACTGTCACACCACCCCACTCTCACTTCTCCAATACCTCGTCTATATCCGCCAACAGTAGCGTGAACAGTAGTGGACTCAACGGACACCCTTGCCTCACTCCTCTGGCCATCCAAAACTTTTCCCCTTCCTCCTCCCCCACCCTTACCTTATATCTTGTTTCCCTGAATATCTCCTCGCACCTACCCACCAGCCCTTCTCTCGTTTGCGAGCCAATTACCGCGCTCTCTAATTGCCGGTGATTAGTCGCTTGATCTTTGGGAGAGATGGCAGGTGCGTCTCAATGCGCGGATCGAGGGGGGTCCCATAGGAGCGGAGAAAGTACTCTAAATACCCTGTCATCTTTACTAATTTGACGCTGATTTCTGAACTAGATATTTATAACAGTAACTATATATACCCAGGTCTGGGTAAGATAACGTGGAACATATTTTAACAATTCTAGTTTTTAAGGAGTATTATGAAATCCATGAAACAGATAGATCGTCATAGTTATTTAAATAAATGACATTGTAATCGAATCTAATCATCTATAAAAATGTTTTACTAATTGCTTGGTGACAATGTTACAAAATGGTAATGAAACTGTAGAAATGTTTACGCATGTTCGATACAAATTCCAAATCTCTACAGTATATTCACTAGGTCATATATAGTACGTATTGTGTTCATATTGTAAGCTTGATAAATAAAATTGTTGTTGCAGATAACGCTTTACATGTACAACTGGTCGAAAGAAAAATCTGAAAAGCTAATGAAACAGATTAACAGTTTGGGAACATGGCTTTCTTCAAGATCGAATTTTTATAGGAACATATTAATGCAGAAATTAGGAATATTTCATCATCGACCAAACTTAGCAGGGGAAATAAACTCGCAGTATTTCCAGATTATGGACATGGAAAGTTTAACAAAGTTTTCTTCTACGACACACAACGATGACAAAGAATGGACAAGGTCAAATAGCAGAGTACAAAACATAAAACACGGTCAGTTTTCGTGGAACGAAGTACTTGGCCAAACAATGCGCGACGTGAAATCAAATACTTGTTTACATAATAATATTGATCCAGTTGCGAAAGCAGTTTACGATCTGCAGGAATTACGAACTCGAGAGAAAAAGGTGAAAGGTAAATAATAAAGAAACAAAATACTTCTGTTTATATGTTATTTTAAATAACGATAGAATTGTCATGTGTCAGGGGATATTGTTATAACCTTTTACAAGCCAATAATCGTAGTCTATTGCTTATTGCTAAAGAATTGCGTTTTCGACGCAATACTGTTCTCGATATTCCTTCAAATTTTTTTATTATGAATTGTTTCTCTTCGTTTTTGGATAACATTTCATTATCAATCTTTCATAAGTTTAACCCACCATTCAGCGGTATCATTGGCAACCTTAAATCCTTGAACTGTATTCAGTCCAATTTTTAAATCAGTGTCATCATTCCATGTACACAAGTGTCTTTCTCCAAAAATGTCGTTGGTATTCAAAATCTCTGAATCGCTTGGAATCTGGAGAAATAAAATGTCCCGTTTTTTTGTCCATATAATGTTGCACATCCTTTGAAAGGATTTTATATTTCTTAATGCATTCTTTATCATCCTTGTCTGCACTGGCATTTATTGCTTCCACCATTTGCACTTCCGTTTCATATGGTACGGCGCTATCGAAAAATGACAATGTAGCCGTTTCTGGTGCCAAATGCCATAAATAGTTAATTATTTTTTGTAAGAACTCCAAATCCCAGATAGCACTCGAACGTCCAATGTACGTCCGTACCGGACATATGTACGACCCAGGTCTGTCCGACAGAGGTCCCAGTTACATCCCAGTACGTACGTAGGACGTCCCGCGCGGACGTTAATTGGACGTTTGTCGGACATATAAAAGCGTGTTTACACCTTAAAAAATTTTCTAAATATGTAAATATTGGTTTAAAAGAATTCTACAAAACTATCATTGATTATCACATAGCTAGGAAAAGAGGAATTGATCAAATAAAAAAGAGTGGACTTATGCCGGGCGCGAATCTAGTATAAGCATATTAACAGTCGAGCGTCTAACGCGCTGACCTAACCGAGTTCTTGGTAACACGATTAATATTTACAGATACTATGCGCGCTGATGTACGAGGTAATCCTAATACTAATCAAGTTAATTTCATTTGTCAACTATTCCTGTGAAATGTTCAAATTTATCAGTGTCCAATAGACTTACAGAATAAATAAAATCTAACAATTTGAAGATTAGCTCATTTTTTCACGGAAGAAACGTCGAAAAATTAGTTTTTTTCAAACAACGTCGCCGGGAAATTAAAAATCTGAAAAAATAAACTATATTTTGAGTATAATAATAGAAACACAATATAGCATCCGAAAACGTACGAAATAATCTAAGTCCCACGTCCCTGGCAAGTACGAAATAATCTAAGTCCCACGTCCGTGGTATGTCCGAAATTTATGTCCGAGGGATGTCCCACGGACGTAAAAACGGATGTCCATGGGACGTCCAAAATTTATGTCCGAGGGATGTCCCACGGACGTAAAAACGGATGTCCATGGGACGTCCAAAATTTATGTCCGAGGGATGTCCGACGGACGTAAAAACGGATGTCCATGGGACGTCCGAAATTTATGTCCGAGGGATGTCCCACGGACGTAAAAAACGGATGTCGATGGGACGTCCGAAATTCATGTCCGAGGGATGTCCCACGGACGTAAAAACGGATGTCCATGGGACGTCCGAAATTTATGTCCGAGGGTTGTCCCACGGACGTACACGACGGACATTGGACGTATCGGACGTAAAACGGACGTCCTATGGACGTACGGTGCTATCTGGTATCTTGCTACGGAGCCTCTACTGCGAGTGGAGCTTGTATTCACGCTTTTAAGTATAATACAAACTGACAAGGAAGATACAAGTGTCGCGAATTCCAGTGGCCTCTTCGCTGGTCAAGGTAAATTCTTTTCGGAATTAATATATTTTTAAACAATATATTGCTTTGGCCATCCATCGAGCGTGACGAAAAAGAAAATAATTGTGAGTTCTAAAAATTTTCAATGATCTTCCCGTGGTTGCTGTTTGTTTTACAAAGTTTATATTGCAAACTCTAGCACTTCTGCAGCATTAATAATATATTGATGAACGTACTCGTCCTTACTTGCTGCTATACAATATGTTTTGTTGATTTGCGGTCAAACGACCTGAAAATTTTAAAAAATACGTATATTTGAACCCGTTGATTTTTCTAATTTCTCATTATGCATACTTTGTAATTATTTCACTTTCGTCATGGTTGAGTAAAAATAATTTTTTCCTCGTTTCTGCCATTTCAACTTCACTTTCACCACGATTTCAATGTTACCCTTTATAACAATGAAACCTATTACAAACGGTTTTCGAGGGGTACGAACTCGTACACAATGGTCCTTCAGGGACTGAACGTCCGGTAAATTATTCAGAATAGACTGATTATATTACCTGACGCGCGTACATCTGCGTTTCGAAGGTATTCAAAACTAATATTTCAAAAAATTTGCGAATTAACTATTTAAGAAACTGTAGTATTATCAGAAATACAACTATTACATATTTCAGATAAAGTTCAAAATGTACCTTAAATACCTAGGTACTTTTCTTTATCTTTCTTCTACAATACTAGGTAATTGATATAAACAAATACTTAAGAATTACCATTGATTGAAATGGTGAAGAAGAAAGTACTGGTCATGATTTTTAACTTGATTTTCTGCTCTTACAACGAAAATTTAAAATGTGCATTTTCTAGATCTAAGTAAATTGTGTAAATACATGCACAAAATTTCATCGAAATCGGTGGATGAATAAAAACGCTATAGGCATTGAAAACCGTAAGAATTTTTGAATTTTGTAACCGTTTTTTATAAAACTTTGTGGATACAGTTAACGTTTGCATCTCAAATATCTTTGTTGTTTCTAAAGATACGTAAAATGTGGTAAGATATTTAGAGATATCAAGGTCACCTTGACTTTTTTAAATGGAACCCCCCTTTTTTAAACATTGACAATGATAGTCCCTTTCATTACGAATTCAGTGACTATAATTACTTAAGGTCATTCAAGGTCACGGAATATATGACGGCATATACCATTGCCAAACATTCCTTTTCCGTGGCTGAGTAGTTCCTTTCTGCTTTATTGAGGCTGCGCGATGCGTAAGCAATTGGCAGATCGTTTCCTATTTCGCCCTAACTAAGCACGGCTCCGATATCATATTGGGAGGCGTCTGTTGTAATGACGAATGGTTTGCTGAAATTTGGATATTGTAAAATAGGTTCTCGACTGAGTTCTTCACGTAACTGCTTAAAACTGTTATCTTGTTCTTCAGCCCATTTAAATGTTTTACCTTTTCCTAAAAGATCAATTAAGGATTTTGCTTTTGTAGTGAAATCCATTATGAACCTTCTGCAATAACCTACTAGACCCAGAAATTGTTGAATATTTTTCCGTGAGGTAGGCGTTGGGAAATCCTTGACAGCTTTTAATTTTCGGGGATCAGGTTTTACTCCTTGTCTTGAAATAATATGTCCGAGGTATGCGACTTCTTTCCGTAAGAATTCGCATTTATTGGTTTGAAGAGTTAAGCCATGTTCTCGTAAACGATTTAATAATTTCCTGACTTTAACGTTGTGTTCGTGTAATGACGAAGCGTAAACCACGATATCATCCAGGTAAACGAAAACGTCCGTTTCCTGAAGTCCACTTAGTACCTGATCCATGAGTCGTTGAAAGGTAGGGGGTGCATTTTTTAAACCGAACGGCATTCGTGAAAACTCATAATGTCCGTTAGTAGTGGTAAAGGCTGTTTTCTGTCTGTCTTTCGGATCCATTTCTATTTGGTGAAATCCACTGGCGAGATCGAAAACGGAGAAGTATTTGGCTCCACCGAGACGATCCAATATTTCCGTGATTTGAGGCAGTGGATGTTTATCAGAAATGGTTTTGTCGTTAAGCGCGCGAAAATCTATTACCATACGCCAACGTTTATTACCCAGTGCATCGCCTCCTAGAAGTTAGCACCCCACTTGTTGAAATAAATAATTTCAACAGTTGTGCTGAGTTGTGCTAAGTTTGTGCTACATTCTTCTCGAGTATTATAACAATAAGACCAAAAATTGAGAAAAACGATTTTTTAGTAGCCCCCCACTTTTCGTTTTTTTCAATTTTCTCAATTGTGCTAAGTTGTGCTAGGTTGTACTAAGATTGTGCTAAAGTATTACTGTATAAAAATAATAAATAAAGAAGTTATGGTAAATAATCGTTTCGGACATGCAATTAACGTTTAAGATAGTAACAGTTATCCAAACAGCATATCATCATATATCTGAATTGTGCTAACCTAGCACAAATCCGCACAACTTTCGTTTTCGCCAGCACAACGATATAAAGGGCACTTTACTCTTGCTCGCGGCCCTTCGCGGTGGACACTATATTATTAATTTGACTTTCTGGTCATCCGACAAACATAATATTGCATATCTGAGTTGTGCTAGCCTAGAAAGTCAAATTAATGATATAGTGTCCACCGCGAAGGACCGCGAGCAAGAGTAAAGTGCCCTTTATATCGTTGTGCTGGCGAAAACGAAAGTTGTGCTGACTTGTGCTAGGTTAGCACAATTCAGATATATGTGGGATCAGGACCCCCCAGACCAAATAACTGTATGGAGATTAGGACAAGTAGGAGGGTTCCGTGGGTATGTGTAAGAGTTGATCAGCTACATCCGCGAGGGTCCCGGGTTCGATTCCCGGCGCGGAATTCCTCATTTTTCCTAAGATCCTACATTTGATGGCTTATCCGGGATGGGGGGAACACCGATGGCCGCATGGTGACAGACGACGAACGCAGTAAGCAAGCGTTGCGAAGATGGTCGCACGTGAGCGAACGGACGACGAAGTGAAGTAAGGGACACATCCAGGAAAACTGCTAGAGAGGGCATTAGGATGGTGCTCCCGAAAAGTGACGAAGTTGATGACGAGTTGTGTTGATGGCGCTGAGGCCAAAAAGACGATGACGCTGCGACGGACATTCGAGGGCGAAAGCCGGAGCAGGATGGCCGAGTGTGGGATCAGGACCCCCCAGACCAAATAACTGTATGGAGATTAGGAAAAGTAGGAGGGTTCCGTGGGTATGTGTAAGAGTTGATCAGCTACATCCGCGAGGGTCCCGGGTTCGATATCCGGCGCGGAATTCCTCATTTTTCCTAAGATCCTACATATATGATTACATGCTGTTTGGATAACTGTTACTATCTTAAACGTTAATTGCATGTCCAAAACGATTATTTACCATAACTTCTTTATTTATTATTTTTATACAGTAATACTTTAGCACAATCTTAGTACAACCTAGCTCAACTTAGCACAATTGAGAAAATTGAAAAAACGAAAAGTGGGGGGCTACTAAAAAATCGTTTTTCTCAATTTTTGGTCTTAGTTTTTATATTATTGTTATAATATTCGATTTTTCGTATCTTTTAAGACAGCCGACACCTACAGGGCAATACGATCGGCTAGACCATCGATGAAGTTTTCAATGACATCCTTCTCCATCAGTTTGATAAATGCTTCAGCATGGGCCTCGTATTTTTCCTTCATGGCTCCGCGCGTACAGTAAACCAAGTGGCTTGTCCTATCGATGTATTGTCGTAGGCCTTCTCCTTCTACTTGATAATATGAGAGGCTCTTCCCGGGAGCGAACCGTTTCTTTAAATGTCGAACTAATGCTTTTATGGTAGTAAACTCGTGTCCTAGTGTGCATCTACGTCAGGCATGTCCAGGAATAGCTCAACTTGGACGCGTTTTCGAGGGAGACGCCTACTTTTCCCGACCGCGCGTCTCGCTCCGCGTGGCTGCCGTAGTTCTCCGAGCTCCTCAGGCTCGTACCTACCGCTTGCGGTATGTATTGCGTGTGACGCTTTGGGGCGACTCTTATACCCATAGGTTTCCACATCACCCATGAGATACTATGGTCAATGCGTTTGTTTTGTCACTGGTATCCCCTATAAGCCTATTCCACTGCGTCGCACGATAATTTCGAAAAAATAAATTTGGAAAATAGTTTTTATTATACTTTCAAAATTTTACTAACAATTAGTAAAGCTTGCTCATTGCGCTATTCAAAGGTTGACTATTACGCATTTTCACTAGAACTGCTTGGCAAATCCGAAATGTCGAAGGGGAGATTGGACGTAGATAGCCTCATCAAAGACGATAGCGAGGAATCGCTCAGCAGTGTACGTTGCTCTGTTTTAATGCTACGCATTTTTGAAAACGAAACGCAAAATTTCTTGAAATGGGAAGGCAAAGGAGCCGAATTTTTCAAAACTTTTATTGAATCGAAGTATTCCATTTTAAGAAATTTTGCCATCCGAATTTTCTCAATGTTCGGATCGACTTATTTGTGCGAATGTTCCTTTTCAAAAATACGTAGCATTAAAACAGAGCAACGTACACTGCTGAGCGATTCCTCGCTATCGTCTTTGATGCGGATATTGCAAGCTTTCCTAATTGTTAGTAAAATTTTGACAGTATAATTAAAAACTATTTTCCAAATCTATTTTTTCGAAATTATCGTGCGACGCAGTGGAATAGGCCTATAGGGGATACCACTGACAAAAAAAACGCATTGACCATAGTACCTCATGGATGACGTACAAACCAATGGGTATGAGAGTCGCTCCAAAGCGCCACACGCAATACATACCGCAAGCGGTAGGTACGAGCGTGAGGAGCTCGGAGAACTACGGCCGCCACGGGGACCGAGACGCGCGGTCGGGAAAAGTAGGCGTCTCCCTCGAAAACGCGTCCAAGTGAGCTATTCCTGGACATGCCTGATCTACGTGCTGGCCCGACGAGCTTAGTAAGAACAATTGCCAGATACTCGGTTTCCGTACCCTCCGGAATCAAAGTTAACCCGTCTTCTATAGTTTGCGCGGAACGAATCAAAGATGGGTCTTCCGCGTCAAAGGTCGGAATTGTCGAAGTAATATTCTGTAAGCATGTCCATTGCGTCAACAGCGACATAGATTTGCAAGTGAAACCGTCAAGTTCATTATGTCATCAGGCATTTTTTAAAAGATTTAACTAGAGAAAACTAGTATATTATTAATATAAAGATTTAACTAGAGAAAACTAGTATATTATCGATACTCAGCTACGAGTAATTTAACGTAGAAAACCCAAAATGAAAGTAATCCTAAAATAATAATTTAACTAATCCCACCGCTGTCACCAGTTCTGTTACGAGCCAGGGCCGCGAGCAGCACGAATGGCCGGCGAAGGATTGTTATCCTGGGGATATGGTCTCAGTTTGTTAGTTAAGGTACCCGGTACGAACCTAATGCTAAATTGGGGAGCCGCTAGGATGGTGAGACTTCGTGAACGAACCCAATGCGAAATTGGGGAGTTACTAGGAGCGCCGCGCAGACGAACCCGATGCGTAATCGGGGAGCTGCCGGAAGGTTGGATGAGAACACATACGAACCTGATTCATAATCAGGGAGCTGTTAGGAAGCAGACGAACCCAATGCGAAATCGGGGAGCTGCTAGCGTGGTGCAGTGAGCCTCGTAACTAGTATAATTTAATTGATACAATCCGAGCGGTTAGATCGTATCGTGTGGGGACGTTCGATTATTTGGTTAAGGATTTTAGGATAATTATGGGTTTAGTGATTTGCACGAATTTACCAATTAACACAAATATATTCTAATATTTAGAGTGTGTAATACAATTGGAATTGTCGCGAATAAATGACGGAATTGAAAGAAGATTATATTACCTATGGATGCACAATGTTGACGCACAGGCAGTGCGGGCTCTTGGAGTAACTTTCAACAATGCCAGATAGATAGATACCGAACAACGCGGAATTCTATGAGGTTTTTACTTTGATCCGAAGGGGAACTTTAGCCCGATCTCACTAAGAAAGTCGACTCTACGAGATGCAGCACGACGTTATACAATTCGTAACTGCGTTAGTACTAGCCCGCGAGAGTAAAAATGTAAGAGTTTATATACCCCATAATGAGTGGGGTGGCCAGTTTGTTACGTGGAAATGCGTTAGCCAGAATCTTATTTTTGGTCACTTTCCATTAAAATCGGGTCAGAGTTCATTCATCGTTAAAACGGTCAATTATGATATGAAAGGTTATCTAGGACGCTTCCTGCCAGTGACGATATTGAAAGGATTCTTGTGAGAAAGTTGAACGGGAATTCGTTCTCTAACCGTAACAACGTTATCTCTGTCCGCGACCTTGAATGACCTTGAGTATTTATAGTCACGGAATTCGTAATGAAAGGGACTATCATTGTAAGTGTTTAAAAATGGGTGGTTCCATTTAAAAAAGTCTATTGTACCATTCAACATTGTCCTTACCATATTTTACGTATCTTTAGAAACAACAAAGATACTTGAGGTGCAAACGTTAGGTGACTCATCCTGTACACTTACAATACATAACTTGCTTGGATCTACAAAAGGTATATGTTAAATTTTCATTATAGGCGCATTTTGAAAAGTCAAAAATCATGACCATTACTTTTTTCTTGGCAAATTGTCTAGTAAATTAATCCTCCTGACATCTCAAAAAAAACTCAATCCGTTTGGTCCAATTTTAGAAGTTATTCGTTTTTTAAGTATGTGCCAATACTTCTTTTATCTGCTGTATATAGAGTGAAAACAAGAACAAAAGCAAACAAGAAAGTTTCCTCTCGTAGATAGAATTATTTTTATGCGTACGTTTTGAAGATCCGTCATATCATAACCTTAGTTTAGTGCAACCCAAAATACGGATCATTTTCAGTAAGAAAGCAAATTATGCAGAACAGAATTGATATCTATCCAAATCCCTTGTTTATTTCTCCCCGTTTATAGTTGTCCTATCAGATTAAAAATGGACGGATAAACATTGAAAAATGAAAAACGACAATTCAATATTAAACGAATGATATCGTATGAAAGATCTGTCGACAAAACGTTAATATTTATATAAACTTTTCTTGACTTTTTCAGAGGATTTAAATAAATTATACGTAATGTGGCAGAATCGTAGCACTGCACCAAATATTCCAATTTCAACCAGTGCTTTGAATACGTCCAAACAGCATTCTCGTTTAATACATTATTGCCACACGCCATTGTTGTTTTTACCTTCATGGCGTTTGCAATCTGCAGCGACAAGAGATCATTCGTTAGCAACACAGTCACCGTTGAATGCAAACGCCAGTGTTCACCAACACCTCCAACAACAAGTGCAAACAAATCACAGTAGACAAACAGATATGGTAAAGTGGCATCAAGAATTGTGTAGTTTGATGTTGTCAGAATACAAACAGTATCTTCAAATAATGGGATTTAATCCGGTTCAAATAGAATCACTCAATAAAAGGTAAGTTCATATATTTATAGTATCAATAAACAAATACAACTAAGTTGAAAACTGATTGAGCGACGGTCATATCATAAAAATATATGAATTAGTCGTACGTAGTATTAAAACAAGTGTCCAGTACAAGAATTTACAATTGAAACATGCATATCTGAAATAGCAGTGGTAGGTATAACGTATTTGAAAAAGGATTTTAATGATTTAATAAATACTTTACGGGGACTTGGTTAGAGGGAGTGCATGTGTGTGTGGCGCGAGTGCCAGACAGCGTGTGAGTTTTTACATGTAATACGGCGAGAACCTCCCGAAATAGGTATACAATAAGTTAGATAGAAAAATATACTATTGCATTTAAAAAAAACATCGGTGACCTTGAAATTTCATTAAAAAACGACAAAAAATTTTTTTCTTTACCATTATATTTGCCCTCCTGCAATAGTGTCACTTTGTCCTCAGAAGTTTTCTGATAGGAGTAAAAATATATATATATATATATATATATATATATATATATATATATGCGTATGAAAGAGAGGTTGGTGGGAGAAGCAAGAGTTTAAGGGGCTCCACCCGTGCCCACCACTGCTCTACATTGTTTACATTTGACGATCACAACATTGAGATGAAGGAGGTGAAACATATACCTGTCTTACTTTGAAATATCAAACAGAATAGAAAGACAGTACTTGTATATTACGCGTATAATCGAAATTACAAATCATCGTCTTAAAGGATCTAGCAGTATAAGAATGGTCTAGCGGCCCCAGGCCACCATTTTTTGTGTATTAATATATTGTAATTGGTATTGTGGAAAAACAATGGTTTTAGGTTGAAAGATAATCCCCCAAAATTTTAAGTCGCTAACTCTTCATATAAGGATAATATGAGGGTAAATTAATGAAGATATTCAGATGGAATAAAAACAAAAATACTCGATCTTACCTCCTTCATATCATATATTTTTTTCACAATTGTGTTCAAATTATTAAGGGTAGAAAAAATCATTTAGTTTTTTAGTGGTGGGGGTGCAAGCAACCCTTGGAGTGACAACTTCCAAAAAATTCAAAAACAATGTTATATTACCTTATTAATATATAGTTTAATATAATATATACAAAAGTTTCAAGATGATCAGATTTGAGGAACATAGTTAAATACTGAAAAACAAATGAAATATAGATTTGTTTACTTTTATAAATATTTAGATATATATGTTTAACGCTTGATAATTTTCAGTACTGAAGGCCCAACACAGCAACAATCGTATTATCTCAAAAAATCTATGTTGGGAGGAGTACTGCTGTTTGAAATATATTTGTCGCAGCCATTCTTTATAGTCAAGTTACATATTATTGAGTGCAACCGACTTCAAACAAAAACAACTAGCGCATTAGTTAATCAGGTACGTTCGACTTAAATTGATAAAATTAATAAAATTGTCGCCTTCATTGTTCAGCATAATATTTTGATTTGTAAATTTGAGCCAATCCTTCTAATTTTTAATTCTCACATGTAGCTTTCGAAAAAATCTATTTTTAAGAAAAAAATTTGTCAATTTCTTTCAAGAAGTAAAAAATCAGTGTTGACTATGGTTAATTCGACTTGTTTCGAATTTCGACTTTAGTTCGTGACTAGCCTTGCAACGAAGGCATATGAATAAGGAAACCTCTTAGGGGTGACAATTCTCGCCACCAAATACAGCATAGTGGGGCCTCAGTCAATAATTTCTTTTTTTTGACGATTTCAAAATTAACTCTAAATAAGGGCTGTCCAATTTTTATATGAAACAAATAAATCCAGGCTTCTTGGTTTACTATATAATAACTTTAACCTTTTAACGTTACTGGACCTTGCACGTAGTTCACACCTTACATAGCCGTACTTACACTCTACTACCAAAGAGTAGGGATACAATAAGAGACGACACTCCGGAGCGGTACCTTTGATGTCGGCCGTTTGACTGTCTCTTAGGGGTGCGGACTCCTGCGCGCAGCGCTCCAAGCGGCCGCTAGGGGAAGCTCGAATGAGAATGTGTGGCACACACACACTCCACTAGATTAGCCTATACGTATACGAGCAGAGAGGAAACTCGTACGAGATTTCAAGCTATTTCAAGGTTCCGCGGGGCCCGTTTTCACGGCGAAAAAACGCAAAAATAGGAGTTTTGAGTATACACGTCCACTAAATGAAAGATACATCTAGTGCGCTTGACTATAGAGACAGCCTACTTTTGCGATATTGAGGCGTACTTTGGGATATTCGGCAGCATGTTGCCCATCAGAAATCGTTGTAGGCCGCGTGACGTCACGACATGTTGAATCTTTAAGTATCTGGAGATTTAGGGTTCTTATAGAGACACCTGGATGCACGCCCGCTAGCGAGTGCACATACAATGTTGATGAAACGTCTCATATGTTATTTATTTACGTATTTTAGGCGTAAAAAGTAGACTTCTAATACAGATATCAGCGCTCGTAGTGACAAATGCCGGGACTATGTCTTTCTCGAAGTCTACTTTTCGCCGTGAAAACGCGCCCCGCGGACCCTTGAAATAGCTTGAAATCTCGAACGAGTTTCCTCTCTGCTCGTATACGTATAGGCTAATCTAGTGGAGTGTGTGTATGCCACACATTCTCATTCGAGCTTCTCCTAGCGGCCGCTGCGCGCAGGAGTCCGCGCCCTTAAGTTGGTAGTACAGACAAGCGGGAAGTTTAAATCACCTGGATTTAATGGTCTTATTTCGTGTCTGTTCGCAACGCCTTCGATCTCATCGGAACACTCCAATTATTTGTTTGTCAGTTCACGTGGGCAAGGCAGAACACCGTTTTCCGTATCGGAAAACGGAAGGACATTGTGTTAAAAGAACACCCAACTAGTCTTAGCGAGTTTATTACGAAAACGGAAGCGCGGGCTCCTCCGCAGTCTCTTAGAGTTCGGCAACGTCTAGTTGTCTCGGCGCGACGCATTATGTTTACGGAACGCGAAATTACTCTATGTTCGTGACAATGGCCTAAGCATCATGTGTAAACTAGTTTTAAGTTTGTTGTGGTTTGGACGTAGCAGGAACCGACTGCCCAGTGGTCGCGCGTGCGTTTACATTGTTATGTGCCAGAGCGCGAGTGGGGCGAGTGGCCGGCGAAGGGTTATTTCTTCAGGTATACAGATGGTTTTGGTTTGTTAGTAGATATGCGTAACCGCGTGGAATATAGTCTCAGTGTGTTATATTGGGGTGCGCGGACGAACCCAATGCGAGATTGGGGAGCCGCTAGGATTATAGACGTCGAGGACGAACCTGATGCGTTAATCAAGGACCCTCTAGGATCGGAATCAAGCGCAGACGAACCCGATGCGTTAATCAAGGAGCTGCTAGGATTGTAGATGTCGAGGACGAACCCAATGCGGAATCGGGGAGCCTCTAGGAAGTCGGTTATGCGCAGACGAACCTGATGCGTAATCAGGGAGCTGCTGGGAGGTTGGTTATGCGCAGACGAACCTAATGCGTAATCAGGGAGCTGCTAGGATGATAGTGGCCCTCGTAACTAGAATAATTTAATTGATACAATCCGAGCGGTTAGATTGTATCGTGTGGGGCGTTCAATTACTAGATTAAGAATTTTGGTCAGTAACCCTGGGTTTAGTGATTGACACGAATTTACTAAATAACACAGATATATTCTGTTATAGAAGAGTGTATTACAGTTGTAAATTTCGCGGATTAAATAATAGAGAATAGAAAGGAAATTAATATTACCTAAAAGATGCACGGTGTTAACGCACTGGCAATGCGGGGTCCCGGAGTAACTTTAGAAATACATAATAGATTGTATACCGGACTCGCGGAATCTATATGGTTAACGTTGATACGAAGAGGAACTTGAGCCCGATCTCACTGGAAGTTGAACTCGACGAGAAAGCAGCACGACGTTATACGCACGTAACTACGCTAATACTAGCCCCCGAGATTTAAAATGTTAGGGTTTATATACCCGAAAATTAGGTGGGGGTGATCTCTAATAATGTGGGAAAGCGTAGGCTAGCGTCTCGTTTTTTGTCACTTTCCATTAGATGAGGACAAAGTTCAGAGTTCGTTAAAAAGGTCGGCTGTGATATGGAAGGTTATCTAGGACGTTTCCTGCCAGAGACGATCTTGAAGAAATTCCCGTGAGAAAGTTTAACGGAATTTATTCTCTATCCGTAACATTGTAGCAGTAGTGATAATGCGTGCACGTGGAAAGAATGTTTTCGCCGAGACGCAACCGCACCGGGGTGGTAGAAGTGCAAGACGATGTATAAGAGGGCTGGCAGAATACTTCGACGTTTGAGAAAGAATGATCGGTGTCTCGGTGGAATTGGTCGGAACACTCTGCAGTTCGATAACCCGAAATGAAACGAGGAGCCACCGAAGCGTACGGGCTTCGTGCAAATGCTCGCGCATCAACATATCAATAAATATACGGCAATTGACAAAAATCGTTATAATACGGATGCGTACTAATCGTAATCATGAGCATTAAATAAGCAAAGAAAAATAGATTGAAACAAGCACCATAAAAGTATTTTTCATAAAACATGCAATAATTAATGACTTGATTAATAATAATTGAAAGCGAATAGAAAATGTTTTCATTGATTTGTAACGGTTCCGGTTTTTCGGTGTTCTATCGACGGTTCGCGGCGGTGCTCCTCGATGCTGAACAAGCTCGCCGAACCAGGGTTCGTTCGGCGAGGAGGACGGTCGGGAAGCGGAGAGGTTAGGTTCGCGAAATGAAATGCACGTGGTAATTATATTTTGCCGAGATAACTGCCGCTCGCGGTTTCTCGTGTTTACCGCTGCTGGTGCGCGATGCGGTCGGTTTTACGGACCTGGTGCTCGGCGTCTTTCGGTCCCCGAGGTCGGCGAAGATGTCAGTTACGGGGCCTCCCACGGCAGTTGACGGTAGCCGGGGTGGCTCGGCCACCAGGAATCCGAGTACAGGTTCGGCCGGCAGGGCAACAGACTCGGTCTGTCTTCTACTAACTCGGTTAGCAGGGCAGTGTACAAACTCGGTCTGTCTTCTACTAACTCGATTAGCAGGGCGGTTATCGGATGCGGTGGGGCTCGGCTCCCTGCCGGGATCGGGAGCGGACTAGGGTGTATAATGCTGGAAGTGATACTCACGGTGCTCATCTGCTTCGGTTCGGTACTATTCTCTGTTCGCGCCTACGGGACTAGCTATTCGGTCGGGATTCTATACTTTACGGAAACGGCTTGGTGTCTTGTTGCGAACTGACCCTCCGCTCGCGTTTGCATCGGCTTTTATAGGCGGATTCCGCGCGGCGAGCCGGTACCGCGGCTCGGTAGATTTCGGCGGTATTCGGCGGAGTTCGGCGGCTTCGTAACAGACCGTAAAACAGGTCTGTTACAGATTGCTTCCAATTAATTCAAGAACATCAAGACTCAATCCAATCGTAGCAACGCGTAACGCGCTTTTTAAGAAAACATCGCTTAATGAACTACAAATATTCGATTTTGAACTATCACTTCTAAAAAGTACTTTATAAATAAATAATCTATCAAAAATAAATAGATAGGTCGCAAGTAGCATCTGAGATTTCTTGATTTCAGAGTGCCTAACGGACACGGCTGAATAACTACCTAACAAATATACATAACTATATTATATAAATATTGCTGAACACATTTTGGCTGAACTTCGGAAAAGTCCCCCCCCCCCCCCCGTTTCGGCACGAGACTTACGTCATTCTGTTCGTTTTGACATGCTGATCACAAAATGTACTTGTCATTTTTGGCGAAAATGGGTAGTTTTCGAGATATTCACGAAAAACTACTCCATGAATCGTGCGTATACCTACGCGCCGGTGGCGGCCCGCCGCTGCGTGTATGCAGCATGGACCCCCCCCCCCCCCAACCTATATAACGGGTGCACTTGTTAAAAAGATATTTTCAGTATAGAATATAGGAACATTGGAATTTCCGAGATTTTCAAACCCGGGTAATGTAAGGCCCAAGATGACTTCAGATGTTGATCAGGGTTAGATGGGTGGTGGGGGTGCAAAGGGTGACGTGAGCTACCCCGTTCTCGAACCCTGACCTGACTTTGAAAACCATTCATTTCAGCACTTGAAACATTAAGCAATTAGTAGGTTTAAGTTTAGTCTGGGTTTTTTTAGCGTCTCACATTCGTCATTATAAAAAATCTCGGAAATCTCAATATTTCTATATTCTATACCGAAAATATCTTTTGAACAAGTTCACCCGTTATATAGGTTGCTTTTCAGCCAATGCGCTGAGGAGCAGAAAAGAGGGGTGTCTATGCTGTATACAGGCAGCGGCAGGTCGTCTCGGGCGCGTAGGTATACGCATGATTGATGTAGTAGTAGCAATAGTTTTTCGCGAATATCTCGAAAACTACTCATTTCTGCCAAAAATGACAAGTACATTTCGTGATCAGCATGTCAAGAGGAAGAGAATGATGTAAGTCTCGTGCCGAAACGATGAGAGGAGGGGGGGGGGGGACTTTTCCGAAGTCTTACCCACATTTTTATTAATAAATGTAAAATACTAAATAACTATCAGTATTTGATTGTACGTAGATCTACGCAAGCTACGCGTTCATGTTTATGACGCGCGCTCCGTGGACAGGCAGCCTAAGCCGCTCGTGGGCGGCTACCTACGAAGAAGGCCTGCAGGCAAGCTCGTCTATGTGAGCCGAGTTCGGGTCGAGTCAAGCCGGGAGCCGCTTTTCGAGCCGAGTCGAGTACTCGCACGAAGCGAACTGTTCGCACCGAAACGGACGGATTACATGAAGCGAAGCATCGGTGCGAGCAGCTCGCTTCGTGTGAGTACTCGACTCGGCTTGGTCAATGGATCCGTGCTAAACACGGCTCGCATTAGTCGAGTACTCGCACAGCCTTACTACGGAGGCACGTGACAAAAGCGAACGCGAGAAAGATGCGCGCTGCATGAAAGAAAGATTGGTGGTGGAAGCAAGCGATTGAGGGTCCCCAACACTGATATATATATATATATATATATATATATATATATATGCAGCTTTTTGTCCCGAATTGATCGTAGAATCCAATGCCAGCGCCGCTATCGTTCGACCGGTGTATTAGGGAAGTAGCGCGAGTTTCAAAAATAAAGTTATAAGATTGAAGGAACAGCACAGACGAGATATAGGATCCTATACCTCATCTGTAAAAATAGTATGTTATAACAGGTCCGTAGTTATAACATCATAAGTTATAACAAAATAACCAGAAGTGAAATTTGTGAAATAAATGTATAAATGTAATTAAAAGAAACCAAGAATGATTAATGAGGTGACGAGAAAGTGCAAATTTGAATTAAAAATATTTGTAAACATTTTTGTTGTTTGCTTTATTGTTATAGATAGGGGAAAAGTAAATAGGTGTGTATTTCTTATGTTTTAAGAGAATCATTAAATGAAATCAAACTCATAATAATATTGAAATACATATATTACTGATAAAACACATTCATATAAAATGAAATGTTATATTAATGTAATTAATTCTTACATATAATTATACAAAATTAATACAATGTTATTGTTTAAATATCGCGTTAGTTTGAAACGTGCTTGAATTTCGCGATCATCGCTATCTATATTCGTTGGTGACCTCCTCGATGTTATTCTTCCGAGGAGCCAAATAACCAACAATATTTCAAGTAAAAACGGCGTGACTTTCTGGCAACCAGCTAATGTCAGCCGATAAACACGGCGATCGGTAGATCAACGTGCAAAACGTTCAAATCAAACTCGTGTCGCGAAGGTATAGAGAGACAAAGAGAACAACAAACAGACGTACGTTGAACAGAGACAGGCGAGTAAGAGACAGACAGCGCCGCGTAGCGGGTCAGCTGACACTCTCGCGACGCTTCGTTGCCGCTCGCAGTTCGCGTCGTCACTTGCTCACGAGACGTGCGAGGAGTAACTCGCTCACGAATCGTGCTGGCGAGCACTTGCTATTGAGGCGCGCTAGCGAACACTCGGTTACGAGTTTTCACAGCTATCATAGTTCTCCAGTCGAGCTGTTGGATACTTGTATCAAGTATTTGACGGCGAGATTTAGCACGACTGTGCGACCAGAACTGAGTTTGTTACGAGACCGTTCTTCTCGCTAGCAGAGAATCAAGCCCTCCCAAGAGTTTGTAAACTCTGGATTAACTGAGTTTTTGCAACAATTAATTCGTAATCCACTCTCCAGTCGAGCTGTCGGATACTTGTTACAAGTCTTTGACGGCGACGCTATTGGCAACGACTGTACGAACGGAACTGGTCTCATGCTCGAGATCGTTCCACCCGTTATAAGAGAATTGACAAACACGAACGAGATATCGAACTCCGGATTTTCCGAGTTCTCGATAATCGAACGTTATATATTCACTGCCGTACGAGGATCGGTTGATCACCGTGCAAAACGTTCAAATCAAACTCGTGTCGCGAAAGTATAGAGAGACAAAGAGAACAACATACAAACATACGTTGAACAGAGACAGGCGGATAAAAGAGAGACAGCGCCGCATAGCGGATCAGCTGACACTCTCTCGCGACGTTCGCCGACGCCTGCCAGTTCGCGTAGACACTTGCTCACGAGACGTGCGAGGAGTAACTCGCTTACGAATTGTGCTAGCAAGCACTTGCTATCGAGGCGTGCTAGCGAACACTCGCTTACGAGTCTTCGCAGCTGTCATATACTCTCCAGTCGAGCTGTCGGATACTTGTATCAAGTATTTGACGGCGAGCTTTGGCACGACTGTACGAACGGAACTGTTCTCGTATACGAGATCGTTCCACACGCTGTAAGACAATTGACAAACACGAACGAGATATCGAACTCCGGATTTTCCGAGTTCTCGATAATCGAACGTGATACATTCACTACCGTACGATCTTTCGGACCGAGCGACGCTTCCTTTACGAGCTCGCGACAGGATATTCGACTAGCCACGTACAGGCAATAGTGACAACGATCGAGCACCGGTATTGACCGTGCTTCGATCAATTAAAAAGTGCATGGTTGAACTTTCACCACGCACAAGTGTATTTCGGTGTGATTGACGCGAGTTTCGTGTTCGTTCCCCGAATTCACTGCCCGCCGTTCAAGAGAAACTCTTTATTAACACACTTACGTTATACGCCGCTTCTATTGTGCGCAGATAGTCGATCTTGTGCGTGTAAGTGTTCAAGAGAAACTCTTGGAAGGATCACGAACGGATACGTATCGTGTTTCCGATTCCGTACGGCCACCCGTGTAACACGGAGGACACTCTTTCCGAGCTCCGTTCTTGCAATACGCCCTGGCATACGCTTTGACGTCCCAGCGCAGCAGATACCGAGACTCGGATTGTGAAGGTCAATTTCCCTTACGCCATTGCCTTTTCTACGGAATTCGCATATTATTCGGTGTCGGAACTGACTGGTCCAGCCACAGGTCTCGCAGGTAAGGCCTAGTCTGTCCCCCCCTCCTCTGAGTGAGCGAGCGCGGCTCAGCTAGGCAGGCTTGACCCGGTTCAACCAATATAGTCGCACCTGCCATATACGCCATCGTCAATACGACGGAGATAGTATTCCGAGTGGGGATAGTGACTGGTTGAACACGCTTACAATACGCCCCCTCTATATATCTCTATATATAGTCGCTTTTGTGCAAGTAAGTGGTGAGTTGGACCACGTCTTCCACCGAGATTTCTATAGCCGCGTGACGTATTGAGTCACCCGCGAGCTTTGAATCAAGGTTGTTGAAGCACGGGTTAATTCGGCTGGATTATCGAACTTGGAGCCTTACAACCTCCCTGTAAGATTAACCGCCACCTTTACGCTGACGCCTACGCAGTAGAATCGGTTTAACCGTGACTACGCCAGTGCGAGCGAACGGATCCTCGATTATCGAGGTACGTCAAAAATATACAGTCCACTAACTCTGCGTTCTGAGCAGTTTGGCTGTACTCCCCTTCTTCGATAGCGATTATCGCAGTCAGGAGCGTACGGGAAACAGCGTCACGAACGGATACGTATCGTATCGAATAGGTGGTTTCACACCTTCGTTCGTTATTATTAATTTTCAGACGCCAACGTCGCGAGGACTACCGGAGGAGACGGAGGAGTCGCGAACCGCCATCTTCCACGGGGATTATTTTGATTCAATAAACTGGAACGTTAAATGCAGACAAATACATTGCACTTTTACGAGAATCGTTACCAATTCTCCTGGGAAATACACCCTTGGACATTCGTGAAGATGTCCAGCCCATTCTTCCCGTGTCGTAACACAATTCTTGAACAACAAGTTTCCAAATCGTTGGATTGGACGTAACGGACCCGTATTATGGCCAGCTCGCTCAACAGATCTTACACCCCTTGATTGCTATCTATGGGGAAAACTGAAAGACGATATTTATCATGAACCACCAACCACTGTAGACGACATGAAAGAAAGAATCGTCAGGGCTTGTGCGTCGATTCTCTCAGAAATGAATTACACAGCAGTACGTTCTGTAACTTCACGGCTAAATGAATGTATAGCAGCTCAAGGGAATATTTTTGAACATTTTGTGTAACAGAAATAAAGCAAATGAATCTTACACGTTGAATTTTATTTATTCCATTTTTCTGTGTTGAAGGTCATTTGTAGGTTATATTGTGTTACATGGATGAATTCGTTATTTTATCAGCTACAACAATTCGTTAACGAAGATATATCATTCCATCTTAAAAAACATCGATGACCTTGAAATCTCATAAAAAAATGACCTTAACAATTTTTTCCCTTACATCGTTACATGTGGCCCATCAAACAGTGTAACTTTGTCCTAAGAAGTTTTTGTGTACAACGAAAAGTAACGAAGATATTTAGGTGTTCTGTTTCTTCGGACTCACCCTGTATATATCTGGGCCCCATGCGTGCCCAGACCTTATACAGGGTGTCCCAAAAATGTCTGAGTTCCTCTAAAGGGGAGGTTCCTGAGGCCATTTGAAGCGACATTTTCCTTTGCAAAAATGGCCGTTTCGGCTTTGTTAAGGAGTTATTAACGAAAAACACGGACCAATCAGAGCGCGACCTAGAGGCGTGTTGGCAGACGCGGCCGCGCGCGACAGAAGTCGAGCGATGGTGATACACCGCGGTCGAAAGCAAGGAACAAACAAGAGAAGAAAATTTTTCGAGTCCTATGTCGGATAGTTCAAATTTGAATATGTTGTAGTCTTTAGTAGCCTATGAAGGAATCTCAAAGGATTTTCCGAAATCTTAAAAAATGTTGGTTTTACAGACGTGTAAAGAATTTTTTTTCATTAAATTATAACACTAGAACTAACGTACCGAGGAAAATAAGTTTCGAGGAGCTTGTAGTGAACACGTAAGAGTATCTATTGAAAATATTTCGATTTGGAATAAATGGTTTTTTCACCATTTATTTTGCAAATGTTTTAAACAAATCCAATTTTCCTATAGCCGGGACTGTTTTAAAAATTCGAAAGAAAGCGAGGTAACAGCTCCAAGTCTCCCCTTTACGGACCTATTTTTTAAAAGGCAGTCGCTTTAAAATTGACGGAATTAGAATTATTTTAAAACCTTGCTTACCTTGGTTCTCCTGTAGACCCCCAGCGAGGTGAAAATGATTCCTGTATTCACAAATTATTCTGCGTGAAACACTGAACCTGCCTACTCGTTAAATTCACAAGAGCATTTTAATTATTCGCTCTATGAAATTATCGAGCAGAAGGGGTCAATGTCCTTTCACTGCACGACCCGGCCCACATTGTTAATTTATTCACGATCACAATAAAACTATTCACATATATCCATTGGGTCCACAAACGTTGAAAGAAATCCACACAAATGATTCACAGAAATCCACATATCACGCACAACTAGTTCACATTTGATGCACGTAAATCGATCGTCTCGACTGGCCGGTCCGCGAATAACTGTCCATGAAAATCCGTCCGTCTATGTTGGCGATCGTAGGAGGACTAGTTCAGAACAGCTGACGAGGTTAACGGCCTTCCAACAGCACACTGCCGATTTTCATTTCAGCAACTGTTCGATGGAACCGTGTTTTCAAATGGAATGGCAAGAGTAAATGACCGCCCTTCTTCAAATCGGGGGTCATTCAGGTACGCTTCTACCCCCGAGCGTGGTCATAAACCAGCGCCTTGTGTCGAAGCTCAACCTTGACGATGGCTCGACTTCTGGTTACCAAATGTGTACAATAGGTCAATAAAATGCTGAAAGTTTTAACGAAGAGTAACGGCTTTTTGGGAATATTGCTACTAGCCTTTCTTACACCGGTATACGGAATACCGGTATTTTGTGCTAATTTGCAATTTCGTGAAACCGGTATTTGCTAAGGTAAAATACTGGTATTTTCGGTATTAGCTATAAATAATAAATATTTTTTAGGGCATCTACTATTATTTGAAATTTTCAAATTAATTTTTCTGATAACGAATTCGATTTAATATCAAAAACTGTATCAGCTCTGCTTCCAATAAAGCTGTCTGTGGAAGCATTATGTCGGAAGGATTCCAACTTATTAACAGCGAATGCCATAAACGATGGCATATTTTGGAAAACATGCAGAGCACGTGGGGCATCGAATGAGCCCAATCACCTTGCTTACGGTTCACAAATACTGTCTAACCGCCCGGAAATTTTTTTATATGCAGCTAATTGTAATTTCTTCTCGAGAGACAATTCTTTTTCGATATTAACATCAACATCATCTTCAACGAATTCTTCTGGATAGGTTTGTGTTTGCTTTTTATAAATGTTTTTGCGGAAATTGACGACGAACTTAATTAAATTTGACCTTGTTATTTTCTTTTCTTCCTTCTCGTTTTCTTTATTGAAGTCGTTATAATTGTATAAATACCTTAAAATATTTTCTAGTTCGCTATGCCTTTCCTGTATATGAATTTTAAATGCACTGTTAGAATTCCACAGACAGTAGCGTGTCCTGATCTTTAAGTGATTGCAACATAAAATTTATTGTTGCATTCGGTGTTAATAAGTTGGAATCCTTCCGACATAATGCTTCCACAGACAGCTTTATTGGAAGCAGAGCTGATACAGTTTTTGATATTAAATCGAATTCGTTATCAGAAAAATTAATTTGAAAATTTCAAATAATAGTAGATGCCCTAAAAAATATTTATTATTTATAGCTAATACCGAAAATACCAGTATTTTACCTTAGCAAATACCGGTTTCACGAAATTGCAAATTAGCACAAAATACCGGTATTCCGTATACCGGTGTAAGAAAGGCTAGTAGCAATATTCCCAAAAAGCCGTTACTCTTCGTTAAAACTTTTATTGACCTATTGTACACATTTGGTAACCAGAAGTCGAGCCATCGTCAAGGTTGAGCTTCGACACAAGGCGCTGGTTTATGGCCACGCTCGGGGGTAGAAGCGTACCTGAATCACCCCCGATTTGAAGAGGGCGCGGTCATTTACTCTTCCCATTCCATTTGAAAACACGGTTCCATCGAACAGAAAATCGGCAGTGTGCTGTTGAAAGGCCGTTAACCTCGTCAGCTGTTCTGAACTAGTCTTCCTACGATCGCCAGCATAGACAGACGGATTTTCACGGACAGTTTTTCGCGGACCGGCCAGTCGAAACGATCGATTTACGTGCATCAAATGTGAACTAGTTGTGCGTGATATGTGGATTTCTGTGAATCATTTGTGTGGATTTCTTTCAACGTTTGTGGACCCAATGGATATATGTGAATAGTTTTATTGTGATCGTGAATAAATTAACAATGTGGGCCGGATCGAGCTGTGAAAGGACATTGACCCCTTCTGCTCGATAATTTCATAGAGTTAATAATTAAAATGCTCTTGTGAATTTAACGAGTGGGCAGGTTCAGTGTTTCACGCAAAATAATTTGTGAATACAGGAATCATTTTCACCTCGCTGGGGCTCTACAGGAGTACCAAGGTAAGCAAGGTTTTAAAATAATTCTAATTCCGTCAATTTTAAAGCGACTGCCTTTTAAAAAATAGGTCCGTAAAGAGGAGACTTGGAGCTGTTACCTCGTTTTCTTTCGAATTTTTAAAACAGTCCCGGCTATAGGAAAATTGCATTTGTTTAAAACTTTTTAAAAGTAAATGGTGAAAAAATCATTTTTTCCAAATCGAAATATTTTCAATAGATATTCTTCTGTGTCCACTATAAGCTCCTAAAATCTCATTTTCCTCGGTACGTTAGTTCTAGTGTTCTAATTTATTGAAGAAAAGTTGGCACTTTTCTTTACACGTCTGCAAATCCAACATTTTTCAAGATTTCTAAAAATCCTTCGAGATTCGTTCATAGGCTACTAAAGACTACAACATATTCAAATTTGGACTATCCGACATAGGACTCGAAAAATTTTCTTCTCTTGCTTGTCGCGTATCTAACAGCTGTTCGTGCCGCGCGCCTCCGTAATATCGCGGTGCAGCGTTCGCTTTAAATAATTCTAATTCAGTCAATTTTAAAGCGCCTGCCTTTTAAAAAATAGGTCCGTAAAGAGAAGACTTGATGCTGTCATCACGTTTTTTTTCGAATGTTTAAAGCAGTCCCGGCTATAGGAAAATTGGATTTGTTTAAAACATTTGCAAAATAAATGGTGAAAAACCCATTTATTCCAAATCGAAATATTTTCAATAGATACTCTTACGTGTTCACTACAAGCTCCTCGAAACTCATTTTCCTCGGTACGTTAGTTCTAGTGTTATAATTTAATGAAAAAAAATTCTTTACACGTCTGTAAAACCAACATTTTTTAAGATTTCGGAAAATCCTTTGAGATTCCTTCATAGGCTACTAAAGACTACAACATATTCAAATTTGAACTATCCGACATAGGACTCGAAAAATTTTCTTCTCTTGTTTGTTCCTTGCTTTCGACCGCGGTGTATCACCATCGCTCGACTTCTGTCGCGCGCGGCCGCGTCTGTCAACACGCCTCTAGGTCGCGCTCTGATTGGTCCGTGTTTTTCGTTAATAACTCCTTAACAAAGCCGAAACGGCCATTTTTGCAAAGGAAAATGTCGCTTCAAATGGCCTCAGGAACCTCCCCTTTAAAGGAACTCAGACATTTTTGGGACACCCTGTATAGAGATGGCATTTCGAAGGCCCCATGCACTGTGCACGTGACCCGTCAGTTATCCAGGCCTCGCCGTTAGTCAGCCCACAATATTTTTTATATGTATAGCGTATATTATATGTATTATAACGATTGTTATTTATGCTATACCATTCAAGCGACACGTTTTGCGTTTCAACGCACTGTACTTGAACGGTTAAGAACTATTCAAAATTCAACATCTTTTTTTTTGAGAGAACGGTTGAATATCGACTCACTGTTCCTTGCACAAATTTGGTCCTCAAGATGAGTATAATACGATGAAGCAAACAAAATTTCGATCTTTTTGACCTTAAACTTCAAGTTTAAGCACAATTTTTTTACAGACTTCCACTGATCTTGAGGTCTAGATTCACGCTATGGTTGTCGCGAAATATAGTTTTCTCTCACCCTGCATGTATAATTTCGATCATTTTCGTACCACTCTTCGAGTATTATCTTTTGCCTCAATTTTTGGAATTTCATTAAACGCTTTTAAGAGGATATTTTCATAAAGTTGTACTATCGATTTATGCAAAGGAAATATATTTTTTCGACCCTCTACGATAGGCTAAAGATTACTTGTGGTGCAAATAACAGTTTATGATATTGAGTTAATTCATTCGCAGGAATTACAAAAATTCCAAAATTTGTATTATATTACATTGCAGTTTCTATTAAGCTTCGTGGATGCTTGTGACAACATCAAGATCAATATGCATCTACATTCGTTTACGTACGATTTCCACTTACGTTGCATCCATTCGTACATTGCTGGAAACGGATCTTGGTCATTGCAACAAGGCTACCATCTTATTCATTTTCTCGATGATTTTAATAAATATTACAGCAAAGCGCCAAATTATGCAAGAAATCTTACATACAGTGGTAAGTTCTATATCTATTCGATATCTTTAAAAAATGTTACGTGCGAAAATAATTTGTAATGTGTATATATACTAATTCGTTCGTCATGAAAGTTGTATATAGAAATTCAGCGTTCCGATGTCATTTTCCAATATTTATGTAACAATGACATGTCACTCTTATTCAGGGTGAGTTTCGCAACATCCCTAGTATTATTTATGGTTGGCATTTTGTTGGGCCTTTGTTGCAATATTGGTTGAATTGTTAGAATTTTCATCAAATTAACATAAATTTTTCGTCGGAGGCCCTACAATGGGAATTTGTAGGCAAGAACACTACTATATCCCAAGTAACTCTCAACCGTTGGTCACCGTTGGCCAACCATAAATGCTACTAGGGATGCTCACTTCGTATAACTTGTAAGTTATTTGCTATATGAAAACATGTTTCAAACAAAAGTTGCATGGTTTCCTCGGGGACATACAGTATTATAATCGATTTTTTTATTACTTTGTTTTTTTATCTACATACGAAGGTCACCTTCAGTGTTTTACATAGAATGTTTAAAGTTTCTTCTTTTTCGTGGCGACTTGGTCGCCGCGCGGATTCAATCCTCGTTGCGCCAACTAACCGCTCGTGGACAGCTGAATCTATCTTGTAGGAGGCTACGGAGTGAGGAGTGCAGGACAAACTCGTTACCGATGAGTTATTGCACAACTGTGGGGTGTTTGTTCGCACAGAATACAGTCGGTTTTAAATAGGATCGACGTGTTAAAGTATGCATTTAGAATTGAAGTAAGTGCGAAAGAAAAGTCTCCTCTGCCGCCTGTCCCTTATACCTGCGTTCTCCCACGTGTTCACGACCATCGGCAAAGAGGGTTTTCGTTATTTTCCGAGGGCAGACTTTGAACCCAATTAGTTGAACTGAAGCGCTTGAGCGAGAAGCTCCTCTTGTATTCACACTTGAATAAACTCAATATTCTGTTTCTTTTATTTCACATACTACGGACTTTTGGCATTAGCTTATGGTAATTATATAGAAAAGGTCTGCGTACTCCGATTTTGATGAAATTTTAATATATCATAGATTTCGACATTTTGAACAACTTTTTCCTTTTTCAATATAGGGGGGTCGCTTTTAGTTTTCGACATATTTGCAAAAAATTATCGCTAATACTGTATTGAATTTTTCGTATTCCTGCACACTCCGCGGCAACGTAAACCTGTTCCAGGGCCGCATCTGTTTATTTTTTGTTTGTAAACACGTTGTGGATATGAGAAGCGACAATACCACACACACACACACACACACACACCCACCCAGTGCTTAACACGCACCCAGTTTTTCTAAAAAGAAGGTTCTCACATTATACAATATAAAATCAACTGAGACCAATACAGCATACATGTATTATCCAACACACGATACCACACACACCCACCCAGTGTTTCTGAGACGAAGGTTCTCACATTAAACAATATAAAATCATCTGTAAGATATTGTGTGTACGTCTACACACTGTATAAGCGAATTCAAATGTACCGCGTGATAGGTAGTTCGGGGATAGCTGCGTGCGCAGGTAGACGTGCTGAGACGCGTGTGGGCCCTGCTCTGGCTTCACTCTCTCTCGACCAAGCGACTAAGTTAACAAAGCGACGCCGTGTAATTCTCCAGTATTGTACACCTTTATCATTATTACCAAGTTTATCACATATCTTATATATATATATATATATATATATATATATATTCGTGTACATTTAAATATATCCATACTCTAACATCAACTAAAACCAATACCAATTTGTTTTACAATCAAATGCGATAATATAATAGATGTATGCTGTATTGGTCTCAGTTGATTTTATATTGTATAATGTGAGAACCTTTGTTTTAGAAACACTGAGTGCGTGTTAAGCAGTGGGTGGGTGTGTGAGGTATTGTTGAAAAAATAAGAAGGCTTTGTATGTATGACCAGAGTGAGACCCTGTTTTCTCTCTCATCTCCACAGCGTGTTAAGAAAAAAAAAGTAAACAGGCGTCGCGCCGGAGCAGCCTTACGCTGCCATGGAGTGTGCAAGAATACGGGAAATTCAATACAGTATTAGCAATAGTTTCTCGCAAATATCTCGAAAACTAAAAGCGAGACCCCTCTATATTGGAAAAGGAAAAAGTTGTTCAAAATGTGTTGCTGCATAACATATTTAAATTTCATAAAAATCGGAGTATAAAGAATACAGAAAATTCAATATACAGTATTTCATCGATAATTGTCCACAACACGGGTCTGCGGAGGGACAATTATGCCGGAAGGATATCATTGTTTGAGGTTTGCCGAACGTAGAGAAGGACAGCCGCGCTCGAGAGGCCTCGGTCACCGAGAAATGTAAACATACCTAATCTGAATTTCCAACATTTTTTTTATTACTTATTTTTTTATGAGGCTTTTTCTAATAGATTTGTGACATTGTTCTGATTAAAATGATACCAAACACGATATAATTCGGATCATATACAGGTGTATGGTCATTATGTATGTGTCAGGTATATAACATCGGTGAGGCAACAGTAATGCAATGACGACACTTTTTCATTTTTAAGTAATCTTTTAGGAGACTTTTACCATCATATTTGTAATACTTCTCTGATCAAAATTTTTCTGATTATACATACATATCTATTTTTTTAATTGACGATGGAGTAAGTTTTGGTGAAAGACAAAGAAATTAAATGATAAATACATTAAAGACACACTCTCCTGACTGGGACATTTCGCGACTTTGAAAACGGGTAGAACCTCAGCTACATCTACATTAACCGTCTCGTCTTCTGTGAATTGGTCGATCATACATAGTAAGAATGCAGAGAAGAGAAAACCTAACAAAATCCGGAAAAACCAATGTCGAGGTTTTACGGTCACGGATTTACATTTTGGATTTAGGCATGTAGATGCAATTTGCAACGGAGGGCCGACAACTGTTGTACGGTGAATTTATGGTACCGTACATATTATGCAATTGTTCGTATTATCCAATATATTTTCAACGAGACGATGCGACTTGCAGTGTCCCATTTTTTACTATTTACTCTCTTTGTCTGTCACTGTTCGAGATTCGAACGGTAACGACCTGATCTAAATTTCTGTTTGAAACCAAGCTATAAATAGATCGTTCATTGTTCTTGTCTCCAGCATGTTGTCTTCAGCGACGCAATCGCTTCTGCTCCGTCCTTCCTTCGTCTCTCTCCTGCTGTTTCCCCAAAATTCAAACAATCCGTTCGTTCTAGATCCTTCGATCGCTTCGACGGAGACAACGGTTTCTCGTCTGGTCGTCAGTCGTCCATACGCACTCTGCTGACACGCGTCTCGTTCACGCGCTCTGTACTCGCTGATTTAATTACGTTTTCGCGACAGCCTCGCACGGGTTAAATCACGAGTTCGTTCTCTTACTAAAATTCTATATTCTACTTTACGACTTGCGTTTACAGTTCTTGTATTTATACATTTCACTCAATACCCTTCGTCCGCGTCGCGGTTCGTATCGTCTCGCGTGCAAGATATCCGCTCTTCCGCGGTCAAGATCGACCGACGCGCCGCATGCAAGATTTCCGCTCTTCCGCGATCAAGATCGTCCGACGCGCCGCGTGCAAGATTTCCGTGATCGTCGTTGTCCTCCGTGTTTGTCCGAGCGTCCGTGTACTTTTGAGTGGTTTTAAATAAATAACCGTTTGTACCGTTCATTTTTCTTTTCTTGCAAATTCCGTTCTTGCCCCTCCGGAGCATCCTCCTTCTCTCCGGGTTCTCATTCCGCGTCCACCGCTGGACGGTTCCGGCAATCGGCAAATCGCCGAACAGTCACCGAAACTTACTCCATCGTCAATTAAAAAAATAGATATGTATGTATAATCAGAAAAATTTTGATCAGAGAAATATTACAAATATGATGGTAAAAGTCTCCTAAAAGATTAATTAAAAATGAAAAAGTGTCGTCATTGCATTACTGTTGCCTCACCGATGTTATATACCTGACCTATACATAATGACCATACACCTGTATATGATCCGAATTATATCGTGTTTGGTATCATTTTAATCAGAATGTGGCGGCTACTTCCTATGCTCGTCAACAGAGGGACATTACGACAACATCTTTCCCGCTACTACCTGAATCTTCCTCTGTTTGTATATATACTGTCCTAAACTGCCCTTACGACATCCCACGTCTAAGGCACGGGTCCTCTAGCGGGCCTAGGACGAAACGCTTCCTTCTCCTTTTTTCTCCTCTCACACACTTTTCAGCCGCAATAATTGGTGACCCCGACAAACGAACAACAACGCTACCTTCTGAGCAGAGGAGACGACAACATCAACAAACCACGGACAAAATCAGGAAGACTGGAAGGTGACTACTCTGTCACTGCCTTGCCTGAACTACTGCCCGACCAACAGCGAGGACTTCTCCCTACTATGCGCTTCTGACGTCATCTTCGCAGCATTATATGGTTTAACGTTTCCGCACCTAAATTTGTGCGACGTTTTCGTATCTACATTTGTGCGACGTTTATCCATTGTTTGTGCGACTATATGAGTCCTACAAGCGGCTTAGGGAGCTACTCAACTTCGTCAATTCGGCAGCACCACTGGTGGGCACACTGACAGCACACATTCCAGCGACCTCCTTGGATTCCGGCGGAGATCAGTGTAATTAAAGGGAAATTTGTCCAGATATCGTTGACCACTGGCAAGGGGGTAATGTGGCGGCTACTTCCTATACTCGTCAACAGAGGGACATTACGACAACACCTTTCCCGCTACTACCTGAATCTTCCTCTGTTTGTATATATACCGTCCTAAACTGTCCTTACGACATCCTGCATCGAAGGCACGGGTCCGCTAGATAGCCTTACTGACGAGTCCTCTAGCGGGCCTAGGACGAAACGCTTCCTTCTCCTTTTTCCTCCTCTCACACACTTTTCAGCCGCCATAAGAACAATGTCACAAATCTATTAGAAAAAGCCTCATAAAAAATAAGTAATAATAAAAAAGTTATTCCTTGGTAATACATTGTGAGGACGCGCTAGCCTTTGAACTGTGCCGCCGACTGTGACTCTCCGCGTCTCTTTCTTTCCCATACGTTATCCTTCCTCGCGTCCGAAACTTTAATCGTCGATTACACAAGTAAATATCATCGGAATTATATCATATTTGATATCATTTTTATTAGAAAAATGCCACAAATATGGTCATCGAAGTCCCATAAAAAAATAATGAATAATAAAGAAGTTGGAAATTCGGATTAGCGTGATCTCACCGATATACCAGAGCCGCATGGTGTCATATTTCTCGACGACCGAGGCCTCTCGAGCTTCACGGCCCCTCAAGGAAGTACACCCCGCACTAGTGGGGACATCTCAGGGACAATTCTGTCGGAGACATTTGGGACAATTACCGGTGAAATACTGTAGTATTAGCAATAGTTTTTTGCAAATATCTCGAAAACTAAAAGCAACCCCCCTATATTGGAAAAGGAAAAAGTTGTTCGGAATGTGTTGCTCCATAACATATTAAAATTTCATCAAAATCGGAGTACGCAGATCTTTTCTATATAATTACCTTAGCTTATTTCATAACCTACCTGATTTCAACACGACGATTTATGGATCTCCGTCTTTCCCGAGGTTTCGATCGTTGATCCGCAACCGCTAAGGTAGGGGGCGGGTGGGGGGTCGGTCTACGTGCGCGGGCCGCTAATCATATCAAGAGCACCGGTAACGCTTGTTCGGTTTCGGTTTGAATTCGGAACACTTCTCAAATTCGAATAAGCCACTAAATTCTGAGCAAAAAGATATTATAACAAATACAGCTTAAAATTCAATTACAAACATGATTTGCCGTCGGAAATGAAATTATGTTAATAATCACTTTGAGAATACCTCGGTAAAAACTAATTTTAAGCCTCATTTGGTACAATACTTTTTGACGCAGAATTTAACGGCTTATCCGAATTCGAGAAGAAATATTAAACATTCCATTTAAAAAACTGAAGAAAACTTTCATCTCTCGATAAAAAAGCAAAGTAATAAAATATGTATTACTGTACTGCATGTCCTCATAGATAACCATGCAATTTTTGTACGATAAATTTTTTCATATAGGCAAATAACTTACAGGTTCTTTAAAGTAACCATGTTGTGAGTCTCACCCTGTATGTACTTGATAAACTGCATTTTTGATAAAACGTGTTACGATAAAGTGCATGCAAATTGTCATACATGTAACGTGTAAGCTATAATGAGTTAATTTAAACGTTAAACGAATGCATTAGTAATAATACTTTATTCAATTACAATATATTCATACTAAATATTTACTTGTTTTCCTAATAATATAACGCACGTGTTCCAGATGTAATCGCAATTCGTAAATTGACAATACCTGGCCGCACATTGTATTCTTATTTACTATCCCATGAGAAAAATTACAATATGCGCGTATTCGAGATGAAATGCGATCACCAAGATTCTCAAGAAAGCGAATATGTTTTAGTAAACTTGAAAAATACACCTTCCATCAGCTACTGTGATGCGCAAGACACAAAGTATACCGATGACTTCGATGTTGCATTAATCGTATCGTATTTAGAACAACCTGTACAAGTCGAGAAAACAGGTATTACATTGAAATATTATTTAATGTTAACGAGCAAGAGGGAATTATATCCAAAGAGAGAAGTGGAAAACAATAAACTCGGAAAATTTCGAACTGTGTACAATATTGAGAAACCTGTAACAAGTACTTCCGCGGAATCAAAGTCTGATGCAAACACTTTCAAAAAAGAGATTTTAAAAGAATTCTCGTCGGACTGTGTCGAACGTGACCAAGATGTAAACCAAAGTGTAAATGATAAAAAAGGTGATGCTAGAATATCGAATATTAATACCAGTGCTATTAATAATAGTACAAGCGCACCAACGCCACCACCGGTGCCGAATTCTCCGTTAACGCAAAACACAAATCCCCCAAATGTTTCGATAAACTCATCGTCGCCACATTTAATCCAAATACGACAAGAATCTATTAATTACTTGGGTTATTACTCCTCGCACGAGCAGCTGATGCAACAGACAATAATGTTACAAGCGGATGAAGCTCGCATTCATATATCAAGTATGATC
The DNA here is from genome assembly GCA_913789915.3 of Sphecodes monilicornis. Lineage (NCBI taxonomy): Eukaryota > Metazoa > Arthropoda > Insecta > Hymenoptera > Halictidae > Sphecodes > Sphecodes monilicornis. The sequence continues at coordinate 19,110,587 of OU565298.1, read as the reverse complement.
GATCGAGGAGCGTTGGAATGCACGACACATTTACTTTGGAATAAACTGTTAGAAAGTAAATCCACGATGAATTATATGGAATTTGCGGAACTCTGCTCTTTGGCCCATGTGGAACCGTTATCAGATTTAGATCTACGACTCAGGCCACTTATCAATCAACCAGTGTCCTGGTATCAAACGTTGTCGAAAGTTTTGCAAAACAAGTACCAAGATCATCATAAGCAGTTCAATACGCCCGATGGAAATATTACACATCTTCTCATATTACATCCAAGCTTCTTTCAAGTTTTCATGATGTTAACTATAGATCTACATGCTTCAAAAGGGGTTCGTATATTATTCGAATAATAAATTCATTATTATACTTGTATAAAAATGTCTATGTACGTGAATGCACCGAATATGTGCTTATCATTAAACAAATGCTTAACGCTTTGTCTACGATAAACTAGATGTATAAATAGCAAACGTAGTATATGATAATACAAGGTGTATAAAAATTATATATCACGACTACCATAGCGGGATTTTATGTCTCTGGATCGGCGGAGATCTATTAAAAAAATGGGCCACAAAATTGTCCTTGACACTTTTTTCAATGTCAACATTTTTTTGTATTTCATCGTATAGTAAGGTAAAGGCACCGGTAGTTGACCAGTTAAGAGAAGTTTTCCACGCGAACAATAGTGTGGGATTAGGACCCCCCAGACCGCAAATACCGTAGGAAATTAGGAAGAAGGGGGGAAGGTTCCGTGGGTGAGCGCGTTAGTCGATCGGCTACCAACATGAGGGCCCGGGTTCGATTCCCGGCGCGGTGCCTTCCTTTTTCCTGAGATCCTACATTTGGGGGCTCGTCCGGGATGGGGGGAGCACCGATCACCGCACAACGGCGACGATAACGGACGAAGACGAAAACAAAGCGAGCGTAGCGAAGAGGTCGCACGTAAGCGAAGCGAGAAAAAGTGCGAATTGCGAAAATATGAGTTACGTGACGAGTACGGGAAGCTGTGTTGATGGCGCTGAGGCCCAAACATACGCAAAAAAGACGAGATGACGCTGTAATGAACATTCGTGGGCGAATGTCTTTGCAGGACGGCCGAGTGTGGGATTAGGACCCCCCAGACCACAAATACCGTAGGAAATTAGAAAGAAGGGGGAGGGTTCCGTGGGTGAGCGCGTTAGTCGATCGGCTACCAACACGAGGGCCCGGGTTCGATTCCCGGCGCGGTGCCTTCCTTTTTCCTGAGATCCTACAATAGCAACCACTTGCTCTGTCATCAAATAGCGAGAGTCGATACCTGAAGACACTTTTTAAGTCTTCTAAATTATGTAACAAGACCGCTTTTTAAAAAAAGTTTAATTACACAAATTTCAAAAAACATATTTATAAATTCAGTAATTTCTTCAGAAGTTGACCACTCTTAAAAATGAAAAACCTAGTAATTGACCTTCTGTTCGTTAGTAGTTGACCACTTATACTAGAAAGAAGGTTAAAGCAATAATGTTAGAAATCATTTTAGTATCATTTAGTTTCAACAATTACCAGCACAAATTACAATTAAAGGATAAAATAAGAAATAAAACAAATCAATTCTATAACGAATTCATTGCCGGAACAGAGTAGACGTTGCGAGTCAATATTTGACCGTGGAAGCAATCAATAGTTGACCATGTGGTCATCCTCTAAAACACAGTATGCTACAAAATTTAGAATTATGTTTTGTACTCCTAACAATCTTAGATGTAAAATGGATACATTATAAATCGTAAACAAATTTAAATGAGTCACGTTAGTAATTGACGTTGATTTATCGGGGGGTCAACTTCTGAAAATTGTTCAAATAACAGTATTCAGAATTTGACCACTCAATAAACTATTATTTTGAGGTTAGAATAACAGAAACGATGCATTTATCACTTATAAAACGCTGTGAGGATTTAAAAAGTAAATAATTCAGTCGCAAAAAGTTCACAACGTATGGATTGTTTACCTGAACCGTACAGCTGTCCTTAACAGAAACGTTAAGGAAGTAGAAATATATCGGTATATTACTTAACTTACTGAATTTAGACGTCCGTTGTTACTATGCATACTTCACTTCGCAAGTAATTGTTTTAAAATTGAACCAACAGATATTGTGTCATCCGAGGTTCGCTTTCATCAAAAGTGCAGAACTTATAATAACCTTATTTTTTACGTTTTTCTAAAAACTGGTCAAGTACTGGTGCCTTTACCTTACTCGTCGCGAGGAACTGCAGTCTCAGAGAAACCATGGGTCTCAAGCCAACCATTCTCATAAAAAACGACTTTAAAGTTTCGTAAATTATTTTATTTCACATGTCTACTGGCTGTCCCAAGATAGTATAAACGTAGAGCGGGGTGATTCTACGTGAGAAAAGGAGTCTAACATATAGAATTTTGTTTTCATTTGACGTCACGTTATCGAGAAATTAGAGTGTGAAAACCCGCCAAGCTCTCGTTCCTAGCGTTTGTAACAAGTAGATCCGGTAGATCATGAGCAGACGCGTCAGACGATTCATATTTAATATCAAGCGTACTCGCCGAATTTTCAAACTCTAATATCTCGAAAGCAAGGTATCAAATGAAAAAAAATTATTCTATACTTTAGACTTGTTTTCTCATGTAGAAGTACCCCCTCCACATTTATACCATCTTGGGACACCCAGTAGACACGGGAAATAATACAAAAAAATGTTGACCTTGAAAAAGGGGTCAAGGACAATTTTGCGGCCTATTTTTTTAATAGATCTCCATCGATCGAGAGACAGAATTCAGCTATGGTAGTCGTGACATATAATTTTTATACACCCTGTACTTCAAATTTTTATGAAAGTGGGACAGTATATTCAACCACGCCCTTCTGTCGTTAACGTAAAGATAGAGATAGAATACTAACGACTAACTCGAAAGATAAATGGACCGTTTATTTTAAATTTCCTTTGTTTTGAGATAATGAAGTGTTAGTTGACTGTTTTAAAAATTCGAAAAAACGAGGTAACAGCTCCAAGTCTCCTCTTTACGGACCTATTTTTGAAAAGGCAGGTGCTTTAAAATTGACGGAATTAAAATTATTTAAAGCGAACGCCGCGAAGGCGCGCGGCACGAACAGCACCGCACGCTCTAACACCGTCAATACTGAGAAAACCTTGCTTACCTTGGTTCTCATGTAGAACCCCAGCGAGGTGCAAATGATTCCTGTATTCACAAATTATTTGGTGTGCAACATTGAACCTGCCTACTCGTAAAATTCACAAGAGCATTTTAATTATTTGCTCTATGAAATTATCGAGCAGAAGGGGTCAATGTCCATTCACTGTACAATCCGGCCCACATTGTTAATTTATTCACGATCACAGTAAAACTATTCACATATATCCATTAGGTCCACAAACGTGGAATGAGATTCACACAAATGATTCACAGAAGTCCACATATCACAAACAACTAGTTCACATTTGATGCACGTAAATCGACTGTTTCTCGCTGATGCTCGCGATCGTAGGAAGACTAGTTCAGAACAGCTGATGAGGTTAACGGCCTTTCAACAGCACACTGCCGATTTTCATTTCAGCAACTGTTCGATGGAACCATGTTTTCAAGTGGAATGGAAAGAGTGAATGACCGCCCCCAAACCGGGAGTCACTTGCAGGTACGCTTGTACCCCCGAGCGTGGAGTTCGCATGTCCCAAGGGGGTACCGTAGCAGGCAATAAGCGTACCTGCGAGTGACTCCCGGTTTGGGGGCGGGCATTCACTCTTTCCATTCCATTTGAAAACACGGTTCCATCGAACAGTTGCTGAAATGAAAATCGGCAGTGTGCTGTAGAGAGGCCGTTAACCTCGTCAGCTGTTCTGGACTAGTCTTCCTACGATCGCGAGCATGGACGGACGATTTTTCGTGCACGAGCAGTCGATTTACGTGCATCAAATGTGAACTAGTTATGTGTGATATATGGATTTCTATGAATCACTTGTGTGGATTTCATTCAACGTTTGTGGACCCAATGGATATGTGTGAATAATTTTACTGTGATCGTGAATAAATTAATAATGTGGTCCGGATTGTGCAATGAATGGACATTGACCCCTTCTGCTCCATAATTTCATAGAGCGAATAATTGAAATGCTCTTGTGAATTTTACGAATCGGCAGGTTCAATATTGTACACCGAATAATTTGTGAATACAGGAATCATTTTCACCTCGCCGGGGCTCTACATGAGAACCAAGGTAAGCAAGGGTCTCTCACTATTGACGGTGTTAGAGTGTGCGGTGGTCGCGTATCTAACAGCTGTTCGTGCCGCGTTGTTGTTCACGCGCACCTACATTCGTTATTAGCACTGCCTCCAATGTTGAGAGAATCGGTCATCGAACTCGCGCGACTCCGTGATCGAACCAATAAGGCGTTGCCACTCCTCGCGAATTTGGGCCTCCCCACCACCCAGTGGGACGCGATCGTCGTGCATCTACTCGTGTAACGTGCTATGGCTTCCGGTGTGGAAAAGCCTGTACGAGAGGTTGAGAACAGTCGAGCGGCAATCTGTTCTCAATGGGCGAGTATCGGTTATCGTAAGCGGAGAGGTACGTTGAACGAAAGGATTGGAGGCTATGTTCGAGACATAATTGTTTATTATAATTAATGGTTGTGAATATGCTACAAATGGTAGAGGCAATGACTGCTAGTGCAGAGAGCGATGACGGAGGAAGTATTAAGAAATATAAAATCCTTCATAATGATGTACAATATTATATGGACAAAAAAATAGAGCATTTTATTTCTCCGAATTCCAAACGATCCTTTGCCAAATTTTTAATACCAACAACATTTTTGGAAAAAGATCCTTGTACATGGAATAATGACCCTGAATTCAAAATTGGGATGAACATAGTTCAAGGACTGCAGGTGGTCAATGATACCGCTGAACGGGGTGTTAAACTAATGTAGGATTATAATAAAATTTTATCAAGAAACGAAGGGAGAAACAATACATACTACAAACTGTGATGGAATATCGAAAGCAGTATCCTAGCACCACAAAACAGAATTTGTCAATGGATTTTTAAAGATTTTTTAATCTAGAGAGAAATACCTGATCAATCCCTCTCACTTCTGTTTTTAGACTATTGTTGATGTATGCAGTAGAGATTTTTTGGATTACTTCATAATTGTTAACACAGTCGCGTCTAGGACAGGATCTGCTTAGTCTTACCGAATGTTCACAAGCAGATCTGAGACGAAACGCTAACGAAATTTGTATAAATAATTTAAAAACTTACATGATTGCATCAAGAATTGAGACAGGGTTTGCTCGGTCCTACTAACGAGTCCGCAAGCAAAGCCGGGACGAAATAATATTGTTACGCGAGCGACCGCGTAATTTAGGCATACTTAATAAAAGACCGTTATAAAAAGGTAATTAATCTCTTTATTAAAAGAGGAAGGGAATTGCACGTCCGACCGGTACGACGTTCGTGAAGCGACTCTGTTCTTTGTCCTTGTTATATCGTCGTTTAGGCAACGACGATATAACGGGAGTACCTATTTTGCCACATTCGTAACACTTCCCCCCTCCCTTCAAAAAAAACAAGAACTCACAACATCAAAACACTCAATAATAAAAATTTCCTGAGGAAATTGGCGGCTAACATAACAACATTTAACATTAATAACATTTAACATTTATCATCTTTTTTTTTAACACAACATTTTGTTCTTGAACTTCATCTTCACGCACACGAACCTACTCCCCCCTCCGGTGTTACGCGAGCGACCGCGTAATTTAGGCATACTTAATAAAAGACCGTTATAAAAAGGTAATTAATCTCTTTATTAAAAGAGGAAGGAAATTGCACGTCCGACCGGTACGACGTTCGTGAAGCGACTCTGTTCTTTGTCCTTGTTATATCGTCGTTTAGGCAACGACGATATAACGGGAGTACCTATTTTGCCACATTCGTAACAATATTACATCACCTCTTGTTTAGGATTGGACAAGAGGTCCTGTGCGACACCAGCGTCGTAGTAATTAAAAACAGTTTTGCGATCACAGCGGATCGGCGGACTCGCGACCGCGAGACACATGACGAGTCATCTCCACGACAAAGTGAGAATGTGACGTGATGCGTCATCGAGTTTGGCGGTAACGAGCCCGTCGACCGTTAGATTCCAAAAATCGAGACCAGAATTCGCCGAACGCTCGTTCCGATCGGCACGAATATCTCGCTTCAAGTCGCGATCCGCGCAACCTCACGATCTCTGCATAGATCTATAATATCACTCTAAGTTCATTTCATTTAAGTACAATTCATTTCAACTGCATTATTTTTTGTATCATTCATTTATTTCATAATTCATTACATTTAATACATTGTTTTGATTTCCGTGACATTTTCGTTATCGTTTCTTTGTGTTATCACGTGTACATTTGACTATCGAGCGATCTCGTTCGAATAAAGAACAATTTCAAAGAGTGGGTGTTATTTCCTACCGCGCTCTTTAACGCCTCTTTTCGTAATTTACATAATATTCATAATAACTTCTTTTTCCGATCTTAGAACTGTTTTTCTTTTGAAGATTGGAGCGTATTAATGAACTTGTTTAATATCTCTGTCAGTTATTTATATATGAATAAAACTCTTCAAACAAAAATTGTAGTATGTGAGAAGGTGAATATAGTATCAGGAGAAAAAAAAATTTTCAAGCTCATTTTTTCAAGTTTTCAAGGTCACGGATGTTTTTTCTATTAACAACTGTTTATGCTATATATGGATTTTTAAAGAGAAAAAAGACAAATTCAACGATATATCATAATCAAAATTTTCAAATTCGTTGCGCGCCCTTTTGCCATGTTCCAATCGACCCCAAACTTTTTCCAGGTCATTTCCTCAACATTTGTCACAATTCTGGGGGGGGGGGGGGGTTGTGAGACCAACTAAGGGACGCCTTGTCCCTAGACTAGCTCTATTAGACAGAACTAATTTTTTAAACCAATATTTCTCTGCCCATAATTTCACCTAAACTTAACCTTCTCATTGTTTTATTATTTAGTGTTTTTAAAAAGTAAAATAAGTTATTATTATTGGTTTTTTCAATTATTTTATTTATATAAAAAGTCCTCTCTGCTTTTAAAATAATCAAAACAATATAAAAATTAATAATAGTGTAACAAATCCATTTTAATTCAAATTAAATAACTTGCTGTGTTCGTTTACTACTACAAATTACTGTGTTGCAAAACTACGAAAAATGAAAATATCGCATTTTGCCATCAGATCATAAAAACATGCATCTCATTAGTTACACAATTCAATAATTTTCTTTTCGTTTGCAGGCTCTGTATGCAGTTTACTGCAAATCGAAAGAAGCAATTAATACTCCATGCTGCATAGAAGACATTTATAGTTTAATCGAAGGTTTCGTAAATGCGTGTTGTTTTCATTTGTGGATGAGCCTATACAATTAGTAATAATGCAGATGAACAAGAATAAAATTAAATGCATATACAATATACAGGGTTGGGCAATAACTTTGTCTACCTTAAATATTTCCGTTACTTGTAATGATATGAGTAAATGATATATACTAAAGTTGCACGGTATGGAGGGGGAAATATTGTGATGTAAACGTTCTTTATGTGCGTGAAGACATTTCGGAGATTTCGAGGTCCCCTTGATTTCTTTAAATGGAATGACCTACTTTTTGTATCATCAATCGATGGAGTATCAAATTCTGCGTAAAAATGTATTTGACCTCTATATGTCCTAATGTAATGGTTAACGAGATATTATCGAAAGAATTTTAAATACGTACCCACTATGTGCTTGGAAGCTTATCGAACTGATGTCCCTCATCTTGATTATGGTGAGAACATACGGAAAATTATGTCAATAATATGTCTTCAACCATTAAGGTAAAGGCACCAGTAGTTGACCAGTTAAAAGAAGTTTTCCACGCGAACAATAGTAACCACTTGCTCTGTCATCAAATAGCGAGAGTCGATACCTGAGGACACTCTTTAAGTCTTCTAAATTATGTAACAAGACCGCTTTTTAAAAAAAGTTTAGTTACACAAATTTAAAAAAACATATTTAAAAATTCAGTAATTTCTTCAGAAGTTGACCACTCTTAAAAATGAAAAACCTAGTAATTGACCTTCTGTTCGTTAGTAGTTGACCACTTATACTAGAAAGAAGGTTAAAGCAATAATGTTAGAAATCATTTTAGTATCATTTGGTTTCAACAATTACCAACACAAATTACAATTAAAGGATAAAATAAGAAATAAAACAAATCAATTCTATAACAAATTCAATGCCGGAACAGAGTAGACGTTGCGAGTCAATATTTGACCGTGGAAGCAATCAATAGTTGACCATGTAGTCATCCTCTAAAACACAGTATGCTACAAAATTTAGAATTATGTTTTGTACTCCTAACAATCTTAGATGTAAAATGGATACATTATAAATCGTAAACAAATTTAAATGAGTCACGTTAGTAATTGACGTTGATTTATCGGGGGGTCAACTTCTGAAAATTGTTCAAATAACAGTATTCAGAATTTGACCCCTCACTAAACTATTATTTTGAGGTTAGAATAACAGAAATGATGCATTTATCACTTATAAAACGCTGTGAGAATTTAAAAAGTAAATAATTCAGTCGCGAAAAGTTCACAACGTATGGATTGTTTACCTGAATCGTACAGCTGTTCTTAACAGAAACGTTAAGGAAATAGAAATATATCGGTATATTACTTAACTTAATGAATTTAGACGTCCGTTGTTACTATGCATACTTCACTTCGCAAGTAATTGTTTTAAAATTTAACCAACTGATATCATCCGAGGTTCACTTTCATCAAAAGTGCAGAACTTATAATAACCTTATTTTTTATGTTTTTTCTAAAAACTGCTCAACTACTGGTGCATGGTCAACTACTGGTGCTTTTACCTTACATTAGGACATATAGAGGTCAAATACATTTTTACGCAGAATTTCATACTCTATCGATTCATGATACAAAAAGTAGGTCTTTTCATCTAAAGAAATCAAGGGGACCTCGAAATCTCCGAAATTCCTTCACGCACATAAAAAATGTTTACATCACAATACTTCCCCCTCTACATCGTGCAACTTTTGTTATTTTTTCATACTATATACAAGTAACGGAAATATTCAAGGTGGAGAAAGTTATTGCCCCACCCTGTATATTCATCTAAAACAGAAACATTAAAACGTTTGTTATTCAATTACTAAAGTTTACTTTGAGATGTTAGAATTATCAATATCATTACTGAGAATTTATAATTCTGTATTTTACTTAGATGTAATTTGTATGAAAGAATATATTTTCTTGTTAGAAATACGTGGTTGTCAACTTATTTTCCCATCTCTCTTCTCCCCAGATAGCACAAAGACGTCTTTAAGACGCCTGCCGCAAGACATTCAGACGTCTTAAAGACGTTCCGAAAGTCGCTCGACGGTCGCTGAAACGTCGCTGAAACGTCGCTGGAACGTCGCTGGAACGTCACTGGAACGTCGCTGGAAGGTTGTTTGCTACAAAACGGTACGTCTTAAAGACATCTCTAAGACAAACTTTTGACGTCTCTATGACGTCTGAAAAAGACGTCTTTAAGGCGTCTTAAGACGTACGGTGAAACAATTTGCCAAACAACTCAAGTAAACACGCGGATATTCTGAACGTTCCGGTTTTTGCCGACCTGAGAAACGTTGATGGTGGATGCACAGAAAAATATCGTTCCAAATAATTTTCCTTGGAACGGCGAAAAACTAACCGATATTTTTGCTGCAAAGCGCATGGCCGTTCTTCGCAGGCAAAACCGCAAATCTGGCGGTCAAATGTTTTATTGCCCTCTGCATGCCGGCAATGCCGACAGTAACCTACAGTCAGCTAGAAAAGTCTCCGTACAGCCTCTAAAATAAAAGTTTTAAAAGTGTACCAAACGACTTGAGTTTCCTCAACAACTTAGAAGGATTAGTTTACTAAATGGAGTATAATCAATTTTTTTTCAAAATTTGTAATTGTCTAGAATTGTAGTGACAAATGTGGACTTTGCTTTTTACAAATTCTTTATGTGAATCTGCAACGAGAATTTAAAATGTACGTGTAGGAAAATTAGCCAGCTATAGTTTATCTCAGTAATATCTGGACATTTTTAAAAGACGATGGCTTATTCAGTATTGGACCCTACGACTCGGTTGTTGTTGAGAAGTTAGAACAATTAGTTTACTACATGACGTGAAAAAAAACAGTTTGTGACGGTTGCTCGGGCTGGGCGAAGGATTGCCGCGCCAGTCGGCTGTCCAAGGTTCGGAGCCTCGAATGGTGGACCGGTGAGTCACCCGGCGGTCGGTCGGTTTCTCGGCGGTTCGGCGTAGGCCTTAGTCGCGCGGAGTCGCGGCGTTGCCGGTTTGGAGGTGGAGTCCCGCTCTGCTTTTGCCACAGAGGTGGAGGGACTTCCGTTGGTATTTCACCACTTGGACCGGGTTGAATCCTGCTTGGCGTTTCGTCGCTGAGGTGGAGGGCCTCCCGTTCGTATTTCACCACTCGAGCCGGGTTGAATCTTGCTCGGTATTTCGCCACTGAGGTGGACGGATTCCTGTCGGTATTTCATCACTTGGGCCAGGAATTACGGTACGAGAACGGTCGTACGGACGGTCGGTAGGTACGTAGTGGGGATATCACACTCTCGCGCGCTCTCTCTCTCTAGCTCTCACGCTCGCTTCAAAAGGTCGGCACTCGTGTCTCGGTATTGGTTTGTCTCGGAGGACGGCTCGGTACTTTGACGGCGGTGCAGTGCCTTATCAATCGGCGTTCGCTCGCGGTCCTTTTACCCATGCGCGCTGTTTGGTGGAAACGGTTTCGCGCCAGGGCGGATGTAACTGTCACAAATTTACGTAAAATGATAAATAAATGACATCTCGCGTCCTCTTCCCCGTGTTCTTTCTCTTACTACGTGAAAGTTGTAATTTTAGGACTACACTATCGACCCTTATTTCATAATGTCTAAAAAATATTCAGCAATTTTATGGACCTAAAATAATAAATAGTTCAAACCTTACAGCCGTTTGTAGTTATTTGGGTCACTTCCCCTTTGTACAGTACAATATTTTTGTACAGTGTGCGCAGTAAAGATTAATTAAGATGCAATGTATTGTAGTCGGCGAAATGACAATATTGGCTTTCCTAAAATTAACATTTTATTATTTTCCTGTATATCTGAAATAATTTTTGATATAATTTATATTTTGTGACGTTGCCCCTTTTCTACGCGTTTTCCGCGGACAAAAAGGTGATGCAACTCCGGGATTTTACAGGCGCTGAGACCGGGCCTCGGCCGGCCGTACGGACGAGGTCCTCCCGGCACAAAACGCGATTCGAAAACTCGATAGCGATACTAACGAACGATGTTCGGGCGCCAGGTATCGGAAGGATACCACGCGAAACGAGACGGTTTCTCGTACGCGGAGGATCGACACAGAAATTAAGACTATCGAGTTCGTTAGACGTTACGCGATTCGCGAAGGGACAGAGATTCGGACGCAGGAAGAACGGGGACGGCCCTTACGGCAGGGCGGATCTCGCGGTCGAGAAATGACCACTTTGTCTCGAGTTTAATTTTTAATAGGTGTCATGATTTTACAAATTGGGCGGCCACGTGGCCGCGACCCGAGAGTCCGCGCTTTTCATACACTTTGGCGAATATATGGACGTTCGCAGCGCATGTTGTCAATTTCTTAAAGCGAGCGAGGATACGGGAGTTCGGTATTGAATTCGACGTAGTCGATATAATTGCTCGCGAACGCAGATGAACGGCGCAATTATAATGTGACTGTCGCGACGATTCCCGGAACGGAACGGAGCGAGCATGCGACGGCACGCGATCTTTTCTCTCGCTCGCTCGCGCAAGCGCGTTATACCCGCCGTCGCGATTTTACGCAATCGAGATTTACGAACGATTTATTCTAACGTCACGAAAGGAAAAGTTCCTTTAAGTAGCGGAATATAATGTACTCTCACAACGGCGGCAAGTGGCGTGAGATTCGAACAAGAAGCGAGACGCGCCTCGGCACGTGCGAACTCGAGGACAAGACGAGAAGCGCCTCGTCCTTACGCGAAATAATCTAAACCACCTCGCGAAATACTAAGGGAAGGATCACTGGTCGACTTACCGTTTTTCGGACCTGGTATATTCCTCCCTCGGTACTAAAATCGCACGTGACGATACTGAACACACTTGGCAAAGCTACGCCCGGTACGGTATGCGGCACGACAGTGATTCTTCGCGATTTCGGCAACGACGATCTACCCGGCAATCCCCACCCTACTTATTATTGGGTTTCCCTAATTGGCGGATCTCGCACGCGAAATATTTAATTGGTGGGTTCCCACGGATGTTCCCTGGCTCTGGACTCCATCCGATTTTCCGTTAACGATTGCTTCGCGGAAAACGGGGCGTCCAAGACGATCCCAGGGCGCGTCCACACCACCCTCGCATTTGGAACTTCTTCCCGCGGCGTGAGACGGCAGCAGGGCCTACATGGTGGAGTTTTTCTAAGAAGAAAGTCCAGTGTTGTGGGGGTTCGAGGCCTGTGTCGTCTCCGGGTCTTTCAACCCGTGTGCGTCGGCAGCCCTTTCGTTAACCCGTCGACGGGACGTTTTGGTGAGCCAGTAGGTAGCGACGATAGAATCCCACGGAGCGAGCCGCCGTTGGAACCTCTAAACGGGCTGGTGGTGCACGGGGCACGTCCTGAAACTTGGCCGTACTCGACACGCGCAATTCATATTACCCGCTGCTCTTTCGTTTTACGCGGAATTTCCTCGGGGAACGCTCTCGAGATTCGTGAGTGTTGGTTCGGTACGCTAGGTGGCGGTCCGGTCCATAGGGAAACCCTTCCCCGACAGGTGCCGGACGAGGCGGACAGCAATCACCCTCTCAAAGAGCTTACCCGCCTCGTCGAGCAGACAAATGAGCCGGTACCCTGAGGGCGATTCCTCTCTCTCCTTCATATCCCATTTCCATTCAATCATCCTTATCCTCTCCTCCATATCCCTCTCCCCCACCTTCCCCTCCAATCCTAATCCCCCTTCTGCTATTTTCTTCACTTTCTCTTCCAGCTCTCTGTATTTTCTTTCGTCCTCTTCCTCCCCCTCCTTTCTCTTTATAATACTTAATCTTTTCTCTAGCTCTTCCAATCTCTTCATCATTACCTCTTTTTCCCTCTCCCATGTCTCCTCTGTTTTCCTTAGTTCATCCACTACCCTCTCCATCTCCCCTCTTATTTCCTCCGTCTGGCTTTTTACTTCCCCTTCCCTTCCCTTATTTCTCCCCTTTCTTGCCAGTATCCTCTCCATTTCCCCTTCACTCCCCTTTAATACATTCTTCCCCTGCTCTTTTCTGTCTTTTTTCTCAGGTGATCTTTTCGTTATTTTACTTTCCCTAAACCCATCTTCTTTTCCTTCCCCCTCTTCTCCGCCTTCTGCGTCATTCCCTTCCCTCCACATGTCGGCTATATTGCCATCACTTCCCATGCTTCTAGCCCTTTCTCTACCTATATTTTCCTTCTTTGCCACCTTTTTCACTGCTTCTAGCTATTTCTTCTCGCCTTTGTTCATTCTTCCCTCCCTATCACTCATACCGCTAATGTCACTGTTCTACTTTATCATGCAATATCCTTTTCCACTCTGTTTCCCCCTTAAGCCGCCTGATGTCTCTACGTTCTCCCAGTTCTCCTGCCGCGAATTCTTCAGCCTACTCTCACTACCTAACCTCACTTTTCTTTTCTCTTTTCCTCTATCTCTCTCTCACTCCCAGCAGCCACTCACTTCCACCGTTTCCCACCCACTCCTCTCCTCTTTACCACCTTCCTTTCTCCGTTTTCTACCACAGCACCCTTTCACACTTCTCGATTTCTCTCTCTCACTTATTCTCCTCTCTCACACCAATTGCACGGGAAACAGAAGCCCCGTTTGTTTTATTATACAAGAGCATAATACAGCACTTAATCGTAGGTGTTATTGTCTCGCCGTCTTACATGCAATCTAACAGTTGTCTTCTCCACGAAAATCAATCAGACGATTGTTTTGATTCACCAGACGTATTTCTAAATCATCTATTCTTCGCACGACGATGGGAAGATAAATGACTCGCGGCGGAGTTTTCGAGATCTTATATCCAGGAGGAACCCGAGGTGAAAATTTATGAATAATATGTACAGTTCTGTCATTACTGTATGATCCAGCTGTTATGTTGCATTCCACTCTGATCACGTTGATGCTTATGATATTCACAGGAGCATCAGATTCATACCAAGCTTTAGGTGAGAGTATACGGTTTGCCGAAAATCCAAGCAGCGATCCTATGTTATTAGGTTTCTCAAAATTAATCTTATAGGACCAGTATATTTCACTCTTCATCGTATTATTATTAGCACGTATGATGAGGGGGTGTTCGTCGTTATCCTTCGAATTATGTCTGTCGGAATATCTCCTCAGGATTTCTCGTTTCAAGTACTTATCGATTGCGTCCAGTTCATATGATCCTTCAGGAATTACAATTTCTTCATCATTTTCACCAAAATAAAATTTATTGTTTCGAGCATCGACGTTGGGTACTGTGTGAAACGTTTCAAAATCCACGAGACCCAATTCGTAGTTACGATTACTCAAATCTATCGAGGGAAAGTACTGGTCTGAGAGCATGCTGCTCTTACCCGATAACGTTAGCGTCAACGATGAATGTGCCATTTTTATACAAAAAAGGTTAAAGTAAGTAATGAAATGGTATGTATCGATAGTGTACTTTTATAACGAGTTTTCCTCAAGAAATTTTACACACAGTTGTACGCATATGGTTTGATTGAAATTTTGAAAACGTATGATTGTAAATAATTTTTGAGGAGGATCCAAAGTATGCAATAAGTTCTGCAGGAGGTCGTAGATTACCAAAGCTGTCAAAGTATTTTACGGTACGATTGCGTTTCACGTACCCGACCCAATGTGTACCTGGACCGGTACATTCTTCCAAGTTTACTATACCACACTCATTTACATTTACTCTCCTTGGAAGACTATCACGCATGTAAACTCCGCGGAAATGAGGTATATTCTTTCTTCCTATATTCTCAAGCTGAACATTTGTCATTGGTTGTATCCCTAGTTTTTCGTGGATCCAACTCTTTTTTTTTAAATCGTTACCCTTCTTATAAGGTGCGAGATAATGTCCGCGACCTTCCATAGCGCGATTATGACGTTGCATTTCCTCCAGCTGTTTTCGCGCAGCCTTTGCATCGTTCACAGCCTTCGCTACGCCAGCAGCACCACCGGTCAGCGCCCCAATAGCTGACAACGCAGGTAAGAGGAACGGGACGAAACCGCCTCGCTTTGCTATCGGTAGAGCTCGCTTCCTCTTCTTCTTACCACTATTGTCATTGTTCTTTTTTTTCTTGAGCCCCATTCCGAGCTTCGTCTTAGTTTTCATCGCAACCCAAACAGCTGCCGCAGTTGCCTTCTCGCCAAATGTAGCGTCCTTTGCAGTTATGCGCTGACGTGCCCAATCAGCTAATACACGATCTGCCGCATGACGACTTGTCAAATCTTTGTTTTGAGAGTATGCAATGTCGTGTTCTCTACAGGCTGAGTCTAATGGATTCACCTCGGTCGCCACGAGGCAAACGCTTATGCAAACGTGTTATGCACCATGTTCTGAGACATGGACCATTATTGCCTGACACTGTACGCAGTATAGTTTGCGGCCCTTCCAATTGCGAGAAAACTAATGTTGTAATTAGCTTACTGGAAAGTCCCAATGGTGTGCGATTCGAGAATGTGTACGTATATTCAAAGTCGTTGCAGCAACCAAAATATCAATATTTTGAAAGGCTGCTCTCATCTGTGGAGAATGTTGGCTACTTTCCTTTTTCAAATAAGAGCGACGTTGTTCCACCAAACGAAGCTCTACCGAATTCTATATTTCTTTTTGATGACGTGGCATGTGACAAGCAGGGTGTGATTAGAGAGTACTTTTCCATGAGAAGACATTCAAAAGTGGACAGTCTGCATCTTTGTCAATCGTATGCAACAATTCCAAAGCACCTGATTCGCAATAATGCCAATCTCTCTCCCTCTCTCTCGCTCCCTCTCTCTCTCTCTCTCCCTCTCTCTCTCTCTCCCTCTCCCCCCTCTCTCTCTCTCACACACATAATTCGTATCACGAGTGGCATACGTTATTATAGAACAAAGGGTTAACTATCACTTTTCTAGTTTCAACTTGTCAAATATATGTAAGCAATCTGTAAACATTTTTCATACTTGGCGGTACAGAGTATGCGCAGGAATGCCACCAATCAAATTTAGGCGTAAATGTGCCCCTGCCTCCTCCGCAATCCTGAACACCCCACTTGCCTATAATGCTAGCTCATGCTCCATCCCTGTATTCCTATATCTATGTCGCCACTCGAGCTGCAGTATGAAGCGCCGTGGCGACTGAGAGCGCAAAGAGTTAAATTATTCCAATGAAAATCCTAGAATTACTAAGTAAAAATATATTTGTTCCACAAAGAAAAACACTTAAGGACCTAAATGGTCTCAAACCACATAAAAAAGCAACAACTGCACCTAGTGGCACTCTTGTAATTACGGTCGCAAGATTTGAATATAACACGTATGTGGATCCTCCTTTATTGCATTATAGTAACTTTTAAAGTCTGCAAAATGTTTTTCCGAACATTCAAACAGGAGTAACTTCGATTAAACGTCGAAAAGGTGGTTTTTATTATTTTTAACTATGACCATATTTGACTACATTTTGGCAACCAGAGCTTGCATCTAAAATATCGAAGAAATTCTCAAATATGTGGTACAATATGCTACATGTGTCAGATTTTCCTGAGAATTGTTCGATGCGACTAAATGGGTGAAATGGGGAAAAAACTCTGTTTTATTTTACCCCCTGTAGCTACCCTTACAGACAAGCTGCCGGGATAAAACTTGATACAGAGGGGTTTTTATTGATAAGCTATCGAATGAGCCCTCTCCGATCATGATCCGCTCAAGGACACTTTTAACCATCTTATCGGGCTAATCCTTTCGCGAATAAGTAATCATTTGCCTAATGCGGAAACGCCCACTTGTTCATTGAACGACGTATCGATACTAATTAGACCGATTCGTGTCAAGACCCACAAACTCACAAACGGCATACAATGTAAGCAGATGGAGAATATAAAGCATTATTGACAAATTAAACTTTTATATTGTTAATAGCAACCATATTTTTAATACGGTTAACTTGTAGAGATTATCCAGATGAAAATGGGTCCAAACAAGACAACATTCGGTCGATTTTCAATAATATTATAATTTTTATCATATTCGATTCAATATTCGATTACACTCGAGTTTGGACTATACAGGGTGTTCGACAACAGCAATTTCGGCTTCGTTATTTAATTATTAACAATTAAAAATACGCCTAATATGCGGCCACACTTCCAACAGGATGTAACGTTGCGTACGCCACACAGGTGCGCGACAGTCACGTATCAAATGACAGATGCATGTATACCTTGGTTCTCATTTGGGGTCCCAGCGAGGTGAAAATATTTATTAAATCGTTGAACGACATTGAACCTACCTACTCGTTAAAATCCACAAGGGCATTTCTAATATCCGCTCTATGGAATTATCGAGTAGAAGGGGACAACTTTTAAATTGTTCTCACAAAAATCCACAAATCCTTAATCTGCACTATAATTGTTCATAACACCGTACATAATACACTGGAACAAACCCATAAAATGGTATCCATTGGGACCATAAATGTTGAATAATATCCTCACAAAGTCAAGTATCCACAAAAATGCACATGCGTACCGGAATCGTTCACAGCTAATTCACGTTTGATGCACGTCAATTTGACTTTCGTACACAAAAAATAAAATATCAGCGAAGTCAATAGGCGAAGTCTTTTGCAAAAGTTTACTCGTACGTTTAAACCCTTTCTAATTTTTTTTAACGAACATGAGATATTTAGCGGTTACAGCCACAATGAGAAAGAATCGCGAAGTCCGTGGAAACGGAACACACAATGTATTGGCATAGCAATGCGTGATGTTTAGGCGTGCGTTTGCTGTCGATAGGCGGGAGTTTGCTGTAGATCGGCATTTGTTTTATCGATTGGGCTCAGGCATTGACCTCATCAGCTGTCATTTGAATCAGTATGCATACGGATGCTCGCTTGTACGGACAAGCATTGCACAAACACATTTTCTTAAAACGTTGAATTAGGGAGTTAATTAAGTGAGTGTACTTCATATTAACTTCACTAATATTTTATTTTTCTTGTACGAAAGTCAAATTGACGTACATCAAACGTGAATTGAAACAAATCTTACAACCGCGACCTCTCTTCTATATTGGTTGTACTTGAAGATGCACCTTAACGGCGGCTTTCTTCTTTCTCGTTTTGACGTTACCATGCAATGATATTCTTTTTTATAATAATTTTGATATTCTGTTTTTCTGTTACTCCGTTCTTTTATGGTTCTCGTTACAATAACGTTTACTTAATTTCGCTTTTGAATTTTAATAAAGTTAGAAAATAATTGATTTATAGAATTCTCTTTATTATGACTAACTTAAAATCTAGTTCCCTTGTATTCCTAAATAATTTCTGAACACGTTGAAATCCAAATATATATAGAGGCAAGCGCACTTTTGCTTTTCTGAGGCGTAGGAAGGTGCCTCGCTGACCCTTGCAATCGCCGTAGATACACGTACACGCCGACTGAGCGGTGTGTGAGTATACCGCGACACGGTAGCTCAAGACAAGCTACGCCAGCGCCGCGCCTGCTTGCATAGTCTTTCTGCCGGGCAACATGCTGCCGAATGTCCGAAACTAGTGATGGGATACTTGGTGATTTCGCGCGTATGCGCGTCGATTTTGGCGCCAGTAAAATACAAAGTTGTGCTGAAATGGGGTACCTTGGTCACCCCATAATTTCGCAAAATTTGTTATGATTTTATTTGGTAAAATGAATGTATATAACTCGCGCATGCGCGCAAAAAGCGCCAAGTATCCCATCACTGTCCGAAACTGCGGCTAAAGAACGCAAAAGTATGATTTCTCTATAGGCAAGCGGGATAGATTTATCTTTCATCTAGCGCGCTTGCCTATAGAGACATTCTAATTTTGTGTTTTTTCGGCGTGATTTATGGCCCCGCGGAAGCCTTCAAATTCGTATCAGATTCCTCTCTGCTCGTATACATATATGCTCATTCGAGCTTCTCCTAGCGGCCGCTTGTAGCGCTGCGATCCCACGAGTCTGCGTCCTGTACATACACGAAAATTGTGTCCGTACCTGTTTCACGGCCTGTTACGAATCCGCCGAACAACGCCGAATACCGCCGAAATCTACCGAGTCGCGGTACCGGCTCGCCGCGTCGGAATCCGCCGATCACCCACCGCACCGTACCGCGATCGCCACGAAACCGCGACGGTGCGTTGCCATGGTTATCAGCATCACACCGCGCCGCACCGATCCCCGTACCACCAAGCATCGGCTATATAAGCCGATGCAAACGCGAGCGGAAAACAGTCAGTACGAAAGACCAGGCCGTTTCCAACCTGAACATAGAGTCACTTAACTAGTACCATTAGTCGCGAGCATTCCGGAATACCGTTCCCAGAAGAAGACGATTGTAAGTATCATCTCCAGAGCTCTACACCCTAGTCCGCTCCCGCTCCCGGCGGTGCGGCAGCGCGTCACCGCATCCAAGTCGGCAGCGCCCGCTCTCTCCGAACCGAACCGTGTTCGGACCATAAGCCGTGCTTATGGGAAACAGGCAGTGCCTAATAACCGAACCGTGTTCGAAGATAAGCCGTGCTTATGAGCGATAGACAGCGCCTGTCGTAATCGGACAGCGTTCGGCCCGCTAGACGTGCTAGTGGAAGACAGACCGTGTCTGTTCTCGGAGTCCTGGTGGCCGTGTCATCCACGACTACCGTCAACTGCCATGGGAGGCCCCGTAACTGGCATCTTCGCCGACCTCGGGGACCGAAAGACCCGACCCGCGGCAGGGGATCGTGGCTTCGGCCACGTTCAACCGCACGTTCTGACACCGCCGAGCACCAGGTCCGCGAAACCGACCACGTCGAGCACCAGCTTCGGTAAACGCGAAAAACCCCGAGCGGAAGTTATCCCGGCGGAAATGTAAATTACCACGTGTGTTTTATTTCGCGAACCTAACCTCTCCGCTCCCCGACCGTCCTCTTCGCCGGCCGAACCCTGGCTCGACGAGCAATTCAGCACGAGGAGCACAGCCGCGAACCGTTGACCGCACCGCGAAAAACCGGAACCGTTACATCTCTAACACATATACAGTAGCGTGCAAAAGTATCCGGACACCCTTTAAAAACGAATAACTTTTTCAAAATTAGTTCAAACGGCTTGAGTTTTTTGAGATTTTAGAAGGATTAGTTTACTCGGTACCGTGTAAATAATTATTTATACAAATTGCTAATGGTCGAAATTATGAAGAAAAAAGTAAATCATGATTTTTAACTTTTTTATCAGTACTTGTAATGAAAATTTAAAATATACCTTTTGTAGATCTCCATAGGTTATATATATGCGCAAAGTTTCATCGAAGTCGGTTAATGTTGTTATAAGCTACGAACATTGCAAGATGGGAGCTTAAGGGTGAAAGTCGCAGATTTTCGGTCTTTCCAGGGAATTTTGACCTTATGTAATCGCCTTTAAATGTTAGTATAACTTACTTAGGCCTATAAAACGCGTCTTTTAAATGTTTGTTACACGAACAGATTAAAAAGTTAAAAATCGTGACCTTTGCTATTTTCGTCGCAATTCCGACCAATAGCAATTTTTAGAAAAAATTATTTACACGCTACCTAGTAAACTAATGCGTCTAACATCTCAAAAAAACTCAAGCCGTTTGAACTAATTTTGAAAAAGTTATTCGTTTTTAAAGTGTCCGAATACTTTTGCACGCCACTGTATAAATTCACGTTTCTACATAAATATTGCAAATACAACATAGGCATAGAAAACTTTTTATTCCCTCTTTATATACAAATAACATTTATTAAAATAGTATTGTATAAGTTATCAGTTCGAATCGGTTTATAAAATTAAAT
This sequence comes from Sphecodes monilicornis, assembly GCA_913789915.3. Classification (NCBI taxonomy): domain Eukaryota; kingdom Metazoa; phylum Arthropoda; class Insecta; order Hymenoptera; family Halictidae; genus Sphecodes; species Sphecodes monilicornis. The sequence continues at coordinate 19,089,387 of OU565298.1, read as the reverse complement.
TAAAGTATCTAAGAGTATACACATATTCAATAGAACACAAATCATATAGATAACACTTAAAATCTAGACGTTCAGTAATCACAAAAGTATGTTCAACACGTTCTGGACGGCTCAGACAGCTTGAACTAAACCTCGAGATGAGGTAGGTCTTAAACAAACTTTTCGTAATTGATATCGATTACTGTTGGGGCACTTGTTTTCATGTCCCCAGTTCTTGAGCTCGGCTTTTACGTGCGGTGCCTTTATAAGTGTGGCTAGATAGCAACGGCCGTCTCGAAGGTGTTAATTAATTCGTTTACATGTATATTACAAAATATTATAAAATGTTGCAATCTCTTTATTTTGATTGTATGTTACCGTAGTTAGTATATGTAAAATATACTATGTATACAAAAGTATTGTAATTAATACATTTAAATTTAATTGAGACGCCAATATATTGTTGCGTGGCCTACCGCGTAACGGTGGCATGACTAAATGGATAAGGCTGTGGGTAAACTTGTCAAAGTGTTACCTTCTCGCCGATTTCAATGAGCTTTACATATGTTGTCACCGCTACCATTCTGAACAACTTTTTCCGTCGGAAGTATATGGCGGTCGGCTTTAGTTTACGAAATATTCGCAAGAATAGCTTCTTAAAGTTGCTCTATGCAACATGAGCATCCCGCGAGAGCATGACGAAAGCAAAACACAAACAACTGTCGTACGCTGTCGCATAATGCTTGTAGCTACAGTTTTATCAGTAGTTTCATGGAGAAAAAATTTCAAAATATGAACAATAAAGAGGAGAATCTGCCATCATATCTTGGCAAATATTTATTTAAGAGATGATACAGTCTTCTTGAAAGAATCGATGCCTTTTCGATAAAGTTGCCAATTTTTACTACCCATTAGATGACAATGTCGATGAGGCCGTCGCTAGCACGTCATTTGAGTGAAGTATACAAATATATCTGTTTAAAATATGCAATATAATGATAATCCATAGTGACTTTTTTGACGATTTTTCCTACTGCAAATTCAGCATATTTTCAATGGCCAAATTTGTTCTTTAGAGTGGAGGACGGGCTCTGCCGGGAAATCTAACACGAACTCACTCCGAATTCACTTAGTCGAAAAATAGTCAACTATCAATTTAACCATCCGCGATGCCTAAAACCTCGAGTTACTTTCTTGTTCTTTGTTGTCATTAATCTTAATTTCAAAGTGAGTTCGTGTTAGGCTTTTTCGGAGAGGGGCTGCAAGGGCAGGGTGTAAGAGCCCCTCTTCGAAAACCGAGTTTTTTTTCAAATATCTTGGTAACTAAAAGAGACCGTCATATACTTCCAAAGGAAAAAGTTGTTTAGAATCATGAGTTTGACAACATATTTCAATTTCATCAAAATCCGAGAGTAGATAACATTTCGACAAGTTTATCAGGAGCGAAAGAAGGAAAACTTATATGCCAAATCCTCTCCTAACAAGGTACGTCTACCACGCAAATAAGAGTGAGAACGTGGCATCGACCGAGCAGTTTGATAAATCCGAAAAAATGAAACAAGCAAAAATTGAGAAAGCGATGGATCTAAAGTCCGAAGAGTCCAAAGAACCCAAGAGATGATGGCCAGCAGATTAGAATTCGATCATTTGATGAGCGGATTCCCTTGACTGAATTACTAGAGTGAAGTGAAGTCGTTCTAACCAATCAATCTAAGGTGGAAAACGATGCTAATATATGGACTGACGTGCCCAACAATCAGAGATTGCGATATTTAGATGTCCGTCGGTTCTCAGCTTCAATATAGTGGATGGCTACATCGAAGCATTAGTGTATAATTGTGAAAAAAAGATTGCACAGAGTTGTGCAACAGAGACTTTCCTAAAGAATGGCGACGCGACATATTGATATTTGCCGTACATTATGCTATGAGCATAAGAGCGTTGGCATTCCATACAAGTCCACTGTTAGAAGTGAGTTTGTGACAACCAAGCCTTCCAAAAGGACGAGTTTGGATACTCCGGTGATGGCCAGCGATATTGATCTATCGGATTTGCACAACCATCAATTTTTTAATTTGAAAACACGTATTGAGAAACGATTTGCTGGTTTAGAGTCGGTTGGCAGACCTCATCGGGAGTGAATATGGCAGATAAGTGTGTCTCCTCTCTAAATAAACAATATACACGTTTTATAACAAAGCCTTATCTATTTAGCAATGCCGCAATTAAACGATCGCCACGCAACAATATGTATATGTAGATTTACTAAACGCAACTGGTAATAAAACATGAAACCTTTCATGACAGAAAACGGAAGTGCTGCTGGTTATGTAATGCTTTGGCAGTCGAACGATTAAATTTCGACTATTTTATGATCGTCATGTCTTATATCGTATACGAAACCTTATATAAATAGAAATCGACACGAATTCAGTTTCTGTGCAACGAGTATCAATACTTTCAAATAGGCCAATTTTTGGTCTGATCATGTGGACTAGCTCTATCACCTAAGCTTGGAAGGAAAAATACGATTGCAGATCGACGACAATATTATAAAGTATTTATCCACTGAAATCGTAAACAAAGAAAAACTATATAAAGTAATAAATCTGGAAGAATAAAATTACATTTGAAAAAGAATAAAAAAATTTAATATCATCAATATACTTAAAAACTTTATAACTTCTCTTTACTTGTAGTTTTTTTTCATTACACTTGTATATCCCCAGTCTTAGCAACAGAAAAGTAATATTAAAAACAAAGGTTATGAAATTTAAAGTTTTACAGAATTAACTGCTTTTTTTGCTGCTTCATCCAAGTCATTTGCTGTAATTATTGGTAAACCACTTTCTGCAAGAAGTTTCTTTGCCTCATTTACATTTGTACCTAATTTAAGAAGAATCAGTTTTTAAAAACCATGTAAAAGTAAATAAAAATATTGTAATGAAAAAAGTTAGTACAATAGAAATAAACAATATTTACCTTCTAAGCGGACAACAAGGGGAATTTTAAGTTCAAAATTACGAAATGCTGAAATAATTCCTTTGGCTATTGTAGCGCAATTTACAATACCACCAAATACATTTACAAGGATTGCTTCTACTTTTGGATCTAAACATATATCAGAAAAGACAATTAAAATTATATTCAGCAATTGTTGTATTGAGGTAGAAAATGCATTTTTATTAAAGCACTAAATATAAATTCTACTGACACGCAATTCTAGTTAAAGATATTAAAATAATTTGTATGATGTCCTCCTCTAAATTAGTTACCTAAACTTATTATTATATTACCAAGCAATAAAAAGGTTTTCCATATCTCTTTTAGAATAAGAGATATCATCATAAAAAGTAAAATATAATCACAGTAACAGACAGTAAGAAGGCAGTAAAAACTATAATTCTGATATTTTCGTCAAACTTCTTTTATACACAAAGGGAGGCATTTCAACTAACTCAAAATATTTTAAAACATTCTTCCTCATTTTCAGGAACCAATAACTGTTATAATTATGAATATTATGGTCGTTGAATGCTAATCATTAGAACTAAATTATTGTTATATGAAACCAAATTGTCAAGTGTGTATTTCAAAACCTTTTATACTTTCAATTAAATTTGAGCCTGTACTCGAATTTGCACTATTGTTGTTTTGCTTTTCGAATTATGCCTTTCCCGCGTAATTTTATTACAAAACAATTCCTTGCACTACATTTAACTTATTAAATATTACACGATATTAAACTTTCTGATTACAGAAAACTAGAAGATGAAGAGAATTGATTGCCAAACAACTAAAAATATCAGATGCATAAGTGTATACTAAATTTTAATTTTTTATGTTTCATTGTGTGGGGATTATCTTAATAATAATACATGGAAAAAAATATGAACAAAAATAAAAAATATTTAGTAGATTGGAGTTCAAAATACGACTAAAGACATAAAAATAATTTAGAAGACTACGTGGCAATGATCTAATTTTCAAAATTGAGTAACTTATGTTATGGAAACAAAACATTATTCAAATTTCTATATCTTTTCATACACCTAAAAATGTTCAATTCAAATATCAAGATTACAGTTTTACTGTACCTTTATGAACAGGTAGCCCTTATTACCTTGTTGGTGCTTGGTTGGATAATAACTAGACTGCGAATATTATGCATTTATGGAAAAAATTAGTAGGTGAAACACAAAATAGAAGAAACATTAGATGAATTTAGTGTTACTGGTACATTACTTAGAACCTGTTAAAATTATTAAAAGAAGGATTCAATTTTTATGTACATCGCCTTTCTCGTAATTGACGCAAACAATTTTTATTATGCATAAAGATCCGTTGTCTAACAATAGTAATTAGATTCTTTGATAATTATCATTATGCATACCTTCACTGAGTATTCTGAATGCTTGATACACCTGATTTTCTCTAACACTTCCACCAACATCCAAAAAATTTGCTGGAGATCCACCATTTAGTTTAATTATGTCCATAGTTGCCATTGCCAATCCAGCACCATTAACTAAACATAATAAACAATGTTATATTTTACATATGTTAAAACAAGAAATAATTTTATTTGTTGCCATTTGCAAATTTCAAAAATATTATCTAAATCTTTATGAGATATAAACAATGTAATGCGTTTTATGAGGTAAAAATAATGTTATAATGTTATAATGTAGTTTCTTTCTTTAACAGAAAAATACTATATAATTCTATATTGTACCTAAACATCCTATATTGCCATCCATACTAATGTAATTCAGATTAAACCTTGACGCTTCTACTTCTCGTGGATCTCTTTCATCATTATCTTCCAGAGCAAACAATTCTTGTTGTCGAAATTGAGCATTATCATCAAATGCAATTTTTGCATCAACAGCTACAACTTGTTTGTCAGTAGTTTCAACCAATGGATTAATTTCAACTTGCAAAGCGTCAATATCGACAAATAGCTTCCATAAATTTTTTAATTCATATATGGTCTTTCTTTGAATATCTGGATCTACAAAGCCCAGGAAGGTGCTAACATCTTTAGCAATATCATCATCAATCCCATAATATATGTCAAGTGCTACTGTTTTTATTAATTCTGGATTCTTTTTAGCGACGGTTTCAATATCCATGCCACCTGCTGGTGAAGCAATTAACACAGGACCATTGTGCTGTCTGTCCATAAGAATGCAAACATATGTTTCTCGAGCAATATTTACAGATTCAGCAATCATTATTTTCTGTACCAATATGCCATCTTTTGAAGTCTGTTTTGTAATCAAACGATGACCTAACATATTTCTCACAACATCTACAACTGCTTTACGGCTATTAACAGAATACAATAAATGAGACATCTATTTTCTCACGTTTCACGTTTGGTATTATTTCACTTACTCCTTTATAAGGTGCACACCCCCTTTGAAACCATTGTCGAACCATCCTTTCCCTCGACCTCCAGCTAATACTTGAGCTTTTATAACAAGTTCATCAGCATCTAATAAATAAAATGATATAGATATATTTATACAAGCAGACATAAATCATTACCATACGCGTTCATAAATAGTTTTTCTTCAAATCTATTAGAAATAAGAATTCCTATGTACATGACAAGTGACATCAATTAAAAATATATATCATTTTTAAAGTACAGCAAGTAATTCATTAACATCTTTCATCCACTTTACATGAAACGTAATACGTGCATTGAAATAACAAACAATCAACGTTACATATAAAAAGATAAAAATTAATAACATGGACCATTACAAGCAAAAAATAATAATTAAGAATAAATACTAACGCAATGATTCCAATACAGAATTCGCATTTTTTAAGTCATCGACCAGAGCAAAGTTTTGTACAGAAACTCCACAATCTCTGAGAAGTTCTTTACTTTGATATTCAAGTAAATTCAAATATCTCATTTGTTCAGTATACTTTATTAGACCCTTTTTTAAAATTTCAGTTGAATTTAAAGATTTTCGGCAAGCAATACGGAACATGTTTAACCCTACTTTTAACGCTTCACAAAATACCGATAAAAATTGCTTTTCTAATAAATACTTGAAATTATTTATGAATTTAAATCACTAGCATCGAAACATTAATTTATCGTCAGAACATGTAATTACGACGATTTTACATGTAACATATTCTCATTTACATATATTTTTAAAGTAATCACCCGTTCAATAACTTTACAAGGCGGCGATATCTCAAATATAAATAGGTTGTATGTATTACTTATGTATACAGTGGTAGGTATCTTTTTTAACATCTCAACCGAATCAAATTAATATGTATTAAGATATGTACATATATTTAAAATGTTTAAATAATTGATAAAAATACATATTAAATATATGTATGTTTTAAACGTATGACTGCTCCGCTAAATCCGCAGTTTATTAAATATATTATTATTATTACTTTGTACTCATATATGTATATAAGTACATACAATCTTTATTCTTTTCAAGATCTTTACATATCACATAAAAAGAGTAAAATATACAGGGTGTCCCAAAAATGTCACGGTTCCTTCAAAAGGGATGTTCCTGAGGCCATTTGAAGCGACATTTTCCTTTGCAAAAATGGCCGTTTCGCGGACTCCTGCGCGCAGCGTTCCAAGCGACCGCTAGGGGAAGCTCGAATGAGAATGTGTAGCACACACACTCCGCTAGATTAGCCTATACGTATACCAGCAGAGAGGAAACTCGTACGAGATTTCAAGCTATTTCAAGGTTCCGCGGGGCCCGTTTTCACGGCGAAAAAACGCAAAAGTAGGACTTTTGAGTATACACGTCCACTAAATGAAAGATAAATCTAGTGCGCTTGACTATAGAGACAGCCTACTTTTGCGATAATGAGGCGTACTTTGGGATATTCGGCAGCATGTTGCCCATCAGAAATCGTTGTAGGCCGCGTGACGTCACGACATGTTGAATCTTTAAGTATCTGGAGATTTAGGGTTCTTATAGAGACACCTGGATGCACGCCCGGTAGCGAGGGCACATATAATGTTGATGAAACGTCTATTATGTTATTTATTTACGTATTTTAGGCGTAAAAAGTAGACTTTGAGAAAGACATAGTTCCGGCATTTGTCGCTACGAGCGCTGATATCTGTATTCGATGAGTGCTGCCACCGACCAGTGATACTCTTGTCGATGCTGCTGCCGTTGTCGACACAACGCCGGGACAGATCATCATAGCGACGCAGTCGATAACGCAGGTAACATACGTGTACCTACAAGGATCGCAAGGGTCTCGGAAATTAGAAACCACACATCGAGAACGCAAAGATGTGAATCTTTAGAAAATACACGTGATGGATAAAACATCAATCTAGCGGACAGGATTCCTAAAACATCCTACTTTCCGTTTTCAAGAAACAGTTAGCAATATTCGCCAGCATGTTGCCCGTCGAGAAGCTATGCATGAAAGCGAGGCGCTGGCGTAACTTCTCTCGGCCAGCCCTACCGTGCCGTGGTACACTCACACCACTCGGTCGGCGCGTACGTGTGCCAACGGCGATTGCAAGGGTCCGCGAGGATCCTAACTTCGCCTAAAAAAAGCAAACGAATGATCTGTTTGCAGTCAAGCGCGCTGGATAAAGGGTAAATCTAGTGCGCTTGACTAGAGAGAAATCATACTTTTGCGTTCTTTAGCCGCAGTTTCGGATATTCGGCATCATATTGCTCGCACTCACACACCGCTCGGTCGGCGCGTTCGTGTGTCTACGGCGGTTGCAAGGGTCCGCGGGACATGTTCCTACGCCTCAGAAAAGCAAATGTATGATCTCTTTATAACCATTCGCGCTAGCTAAAGGACACATCAAGCGCGCTTGACTATGGAAAAATCATATTTTTTCGTTCTTCAGCCGCAGTTTCGTATATTCGGCAACATGTTACCCGTGCGACGAAGTATCACTTCGCGCAAGCGAGCCGGGCGTTCCGCGCCCCGGCCGCGAGGTGGCCACCGCGACGCGCCCGCTCTCGCGAGTAAAGATAAGCGACGGCCGGTATTAAGCGCTCCCCACCACTCGACCGCGGAGCCACGCGCCACGGCCGCGAGATGTCCACCACGACGTGGCGGATTCTCGCGGCTGAAAGTAACACGAAACGAGGATATAAGGCGGCCAGTACCGGCCAAGCATCGGAGTCGAGAGCAGCTCTTTTCAGAGCTACGAGGCCGTAACGCAGCCACACGCTCTACCGAAGACTCCCCAGCGAAGGACCTCGAGTCCCACTGTCGCCGCCGCCGCCTTCGTCGCAGCCGTTCCTCCAACGTCTCCCCCCCCCCCCCCCCGAAGGCTCCAGGTCCTTCTGGCAGCCTAGAGGATGAGTCGAGCGAGGGACGACGACCACCGTCGCCGCCGCCGTCTTCGTCGCAGCCGCACCTCCAGCGTCTCCCACCCTCCCCCCTCCTCGAAGGCCCCAGGACCTTCTGGCCGCCTAGAGGAGGAGTCAGGCGAGGAACGACTTCCGCCATATCACGTCCTGTGTAGCCTCCGTATCGCGTCCGTAGGATTAAGTCGCGGAGAAAGGCTTGCCACCGGAGTCAGGGGAGTCCTCATCGTCAGATTTGATTGTTTTAGACTCCGAGGAACCCAACACGGGAGGAGTACCCGGCGACTCCGGACCCCGACACCTTTAATACAGACCCTGACTGCTAAAACCGTCTCGTTTATTGTCGATGCTGATAAATTACAACATTGGAAAGTAATGTGCGAAATAAACATAAGTTCACTCAATGTGTTTCGATCTTCGTTGGTTTCCGTTGCGCGGAAACCTGAACTTACGATCGCGAAATAGCAAAAAATAAATGTGGTATTAATCGGATATGTGAGAGAGCGTTTCTGTTCGATTTATCCCGGGATCTCCCCTGCGATTGGAGGAAAAGAGCCACCAGTAGCGATGGCGATGGCCCAGGAAAGGAGGACCAATCAAACGAGTAATAGAAAAATTGAACCAATGGAAGACCAAGACATGGAAATACTACAAGAAGCAGAGGTGCCTACAAACAATAACCTCAAATTCAATTCAGAAGATAAGACTTCTACACAAGAAAAACTTGACACAAACCAAAACAGTCACAGAAAAGTGGACAGTAAAGACAACCACAGCTCAACCAAAAATGAAAAGCACAACATATCCAAGACAGGAGACCAGAACGATTTATACGAAACAGAGACAGTCAGCGGTAACTATATTGTCTCGGTATCATTAAAAAATGACATAATATCCAAATCCAAAAAGTACAATCTCATCAAGATATATAGATTCATCACCAGTGAAGGAATTAACCCGGTTTCAATTAAAATGACTGGGTTTTCCAGAGCTGAAATGATCACTAGAAGTAGGAATGATGCCAACAAGCTACTAAAAAAAGGATCCTCAGAAGGAAGCTGTATGTACACCTCCATACCATACAGAACAAAATATAGAAAAGGAGTAATCACTGAATGAGAAGGCTCAATAGAAGAATTGAGAGAGCAACTATCTCCCAACCAAGGCCTATTTTCACTGGAGAGACTAAAAAAAGGAAGAAGGAGGATAATGAAACAATATGGGAAGAAAGCAAGGCCATATTGATAAAACTTCAAGGGGACTCATTACCTACTAAGTTACTAATAGGATATGAACATGTGTGGATCAAAATAGAACGCTTCATCGAATCGGTTGAGCAGTGCTATAAATGCCTGCGTTTTGGCCACACACAAACAAAATGCAGAAACCAAAAGAAAAGGTGCTTCGTGTGCTCAGAAGGGTACCATGGAACCTGCAATGAAAGACCAAAATGTCTTAACTGTGGAGAGGAACATACAAACATAGCGAGAGAGTGCAGGATAAACCAAAGAGAGAGATTCATAAAAAAGGTTATGGCTTACAAAAACGTGCCGTATAAGGTGGCCAAAGAAAGGGCCTCTCTGGGCACTCCATATGAGACAATACAGATGGGAGAAAAATACCCATAATTTCAATACGACGTTACTCATGGAAGGAGAGAGGAAAATGAATACAAATCATTACAATGAACACAATCACTGCAACATAAAATTCCCAGCTCTCAATAACAAAAACAGGGTGGAGTACTGGGAATCAATTACTGGTCCGATAGAAACTGACATCAGCAACTTCAAAAAATCCAGAGTGGATTTCCCAAGCCACAGAACACCCAACACAAGACAACCCGAGCACTATAAACAAACTTTAGGTCCAAGAACTACCAAAGACAGTTGGGCTGACGTAGTTTCCAAACAGTCCGTGGAAAAACCATCACATTCAGGTACTAATAGAGGAAACACTAACGATAGCTCTAGAAAATACTTCACCAAAGGAAGAACAGACGAGAGAAGATGGTTGAGTGGAACAAACAATAGGTTCGAGATACTATACAGTGAAAACGAGGAAACAAGAGACAACCAAGGAGATAGTGATTTGGAACACAATAGAAAGAAGCACAATATCAGCAACATGGAGACGAATTAGGAGACTCAAGGATCCACCACAAAGCTAAAACAAACCTTTACGAGAACCTGAATCAAGACAAATATAGGCACAATCGTCTGGGTAAAGATTTATCGGAATCAATGAATACGAAGACAGATGAGGACTTACTTGACCAGTTGATTCTCCTCATCCAGGAACGACACCTCGAAGATAAAATTGAAGAAAGGATAAAACAGAAAAACAGCATCCTAAGTACAACAAAAACTATGAAATGAACTCGAACGAAAGCTATACTCAAGAACCAATGACAACATCTCTGGAGAAAACAAAAAGAAAATTTTCCAGGGAGAAAGAAATAGAAATAATCAGGAAAAAAGACAAGTTCAGAGTAGAGACAAGTATCATGTAGGAGACACACAAATGGAACTACAGGAAGAAGAGAGGGAAATCCAACCCTCCACATCCACGGATATTCAAAATTCTACAGCAACTTCACTGTGGAAGAGGAAGAAGAGGTGACAGCAAGCCAATACACCTCACTAAGTGATAACACAACAAAGAAAGACAAAGAAAATAACACTCCCTCCGTGAAGGGTAATAGGGGGATAAGTGTAGTGGTAGCAAACTACCAAGCCATAAAAGGAAAAGTGGACATGATCGGGTCCTCCAGCCAGGACTCAATGGTCTTCCAATAATACAGTGGTGCTTTACATCCCTTAAATATCACAATACATAGGCGATACAAAGAATGACCAGTCATATCAGATTAGGCCTCTGGAACGCAAGAAGCTTAAAAAACAAGCTTAATGATGTCAAAATCTTAGCAAACGAATTTGACATACTATGCATTACAGAAACCTGGCTAAACAACAAGTATAGATCATTTAATGTCAATGGATTCAACACATACAGAAACGACAGAGAAAATAACTTCCGGGGTGAAGGTGTATGTGTTATAATCAATAACAAGATTTTACATAAGCTAAACGTCATAAGTTGCCAAGAAATAAAAGAAACAGAATCCATCTCCATCACAATATTCAACGCAGAGATGGAAATAGACATAATTGTAGCGTACAAAAAACCGGATTTATAACCGGATAAAATGGAACAAACAAAACTGGAACAACTTGTTCAACTGCAGGAGAAGAGATGTTGACACCATTTTCATGGGCGATTTTAACGCGATGAGCCCACTATGGAACTGCTGCAGCGCAAACGGAGAAGGACGGATTCTAGAAGAAGTTCTAATGGAATCTGACTTGTTTATTGGTAATACTGACACCACATCAAGATTAGGTTAGTCACGAAAGATCAAGTTCATCGAATATTGACCTATTCATAACCTCAATGATCGTAATAGGAAAGAGCCAGTACAGAAACACTGGAGGACAATGGGGATCAGACCACTTCATTCTTGAAATGAAATTATATGACAGTATCAGATTATGCAACAGAAAGAAGTCAATCAGAAAACTATACAACGACATTACGATGGACTGGCGCAAATTTAGACAAATAATAGAAACAAAATTAAGAAGTATTCCAGATAAAGAAACAAAGAACATTGAAATAAAGGACCAACAAACAACGCAAGAAAGATACAACACGTTCGAAACAGTAGTAAATGAGGCCATCACAGAATCCCAAGACAAAGTCAGTAAAAAAAAGACCAATCCTAACGAAGAAAACGCTAAACAAGGTCCAAAGAAGGAATCCCATAAAAATCTAACCACAGACAAAAGAAGCCCCCCATGGTGGAACAAGGATTGCTGGGATAAAAGGAAAAATCTGAAAAAAAGAGCAAATAGATTCTGCAAAAAACCAACCCAGGACAACTGGAAGGAACTAAAACGAGAAGAAAATGAACTAAAAAAATTAATCAAGACTAGGAAAAACGAAACCTGGACAGAATTTGCAGAATCAATAAACGATAGAACCCCTACAGGAGAAATATGGAACAAAATTAAAAGACTGCAATATGGCTATTTAAAACAAAGAAGCAACAAACAACCCCCAGAAATCAGAAGCCAACTGGAGGAAAAGGCTATAACGAATCTCACCAAAAAACCAAGAACGGAAGAGACTCAGTCCTATACCAGGAACGAAGATTCGACTCCTAGAATAAACAGAGGCGTGACTTTCTGGTTACCAGCTAATGTCAGCTGATAAACACGGCGGTCGGCTGAACAGAGACAGGCGAATAAAAGAGAGACAGCGCCGCGTAGCGGGTCAGCTGACACTCTCGCGACGCTTCGTTGCCGCCGGCTGTTCGCGCTCACTTGCAAATGAGGCGTGCTCGCGAACACTCGATTACGAGTCTTCGCAACTGTCATTGTTCCCCAGTCGCGCTGTTGGACACTTGTAACAAGTTTTTGACGGCGACGCTATTGGCAACGACTGTGCGAAAGGAACTGGTCTCGTGCTCAAGAGCGTTTCACTCGCTAGAAGAACCGACAAGCCCTAGCAAGATTTATTAAACTTTGGAAATTCCAAGTATTAATAGGTAATCGGTCACGCGCTCTTCAGTCGCGCTGTTGGAGGCTTGTAACGAGTCTTTGACGGCGACGCTATTGGCAACGACTGTACGAACGGAACTGGTCTCGTGCTCGAGATCGTTCCGACCGTGGTAAGAGAGTTTACAGTAAATAGCGACATACGTCAATCGAGCTCTGGATTTTCCGAGCTTCGAACATATAAAAGTGCACGGTTGCGTTAGCCGCTTAGACCCATCTAACGTGGCTATTGTTTCACTGCACGACAAGTGTATTTCGGTGTGGTTGACGCGAAATTCGTGTTCGTTCCCCGAAGTCACTGTTCGCCGGGAATCGTGTTTCCGATTCCGTACGGCCACCCGTGTAACACGGAGGACACTCTTTTCGAGTCCTGTACCTGCGATAAGCCCTGGCATACGTTTTGATGTCCCAGCGCAGCAGATACCGGAGACTCGAATTGTGAAGGTCAATTTCCCTTACGCCCTTGCCTTTTCTACGGAAATCGCATATTATACGGTGTCGGAATTGACTGGTCCAGCCACAGGTCTCGACTTGTAAGTCCTGGCTACGTCCCCCTCCTCTGCGTGAGAGAGCGCGACAAAGATCTCGGCAGGCTTGACCCGTTCAACCAATATAGTCGCTCCTTCCGTATATGCCGTCGTTATTACGTCTGAGCTAAGATTACGAGTAGGAATAGTGACTGGTTGAACACGCTTACAATATACGCCGTTTCTATTGTGCGCAGATAGTCGATCTTGTGCGTGTAAGTGTTGAGTTGGACCACGTCTTCCACCGAGATTCCTATAGCCGCGTGACGTATTGAGTCACGCACGAGCTTTGAATCAAGGTTGTTGAAGCACGGGTTAATTCGGCTGGATTATCGAACTTGGAGCTTTACAACCTCCCTGTAAGATTAACCGCCACCTTTACGCTGACGCCCACGCAATAGAATCGGTTTAACCGTGACTACGCCAGTGCGAGCGGACGGATTCTCGATTATCGAGATACGTCAAAATATACAGTCCACTAACTCTGCGTTTTGAGCAGATTAGCTGTATTCCTCCTCCTTCGATAGCGATTATCGCAGTCGAGAGCGTACGGGAAACAGCGTCTCGAACGGATACGTATCGTATCGAATAGGTGTTTTCACATCTTCGTTCGATTATTTCTTTTTCAGACGCCAACGTCGCTAGACGTCCAAGGGACCACCCACCGGAGGAGACGGACTGGCTCGCGGATCGCCTGCTCCCCCGGGAATTGATTTTTTGATACAAATAAACGGCCCACCATTAGGTGGGTCACTATCAATATAACCTCGCTGTACAACAATTTACTTTCCCTCACACTCCTATCTCCTCATATTCGAACCACCGTTGAAAAGTCGTTAGATTGTATTATACAGTCCACCTTTTTAACAATGGTCAATGCGTTTTTTTTATCAGTGGTATCCCCTATAGAACTATTACACTGCGTCGCGCATGATAATTTCGAAAAAATAAATTTGGAAAATAGGTGTTAGAGATTTTTATTCATTTCATTTCCATTGTACATACTTCCTCATCTCATCTCACATATCACAATTCAGCGATTGCACAATTTTATAACAATGTACGATGTACGCGAAATATGGAAAGTAAATACAGACATCGATCTATCGATCGGCCTCGGCGCGCTGCTGTCCCGGCACCGCGCCTCTCGCTCCCCGTGAACGCCTCGGGTGGATCGAGCAGCTCGAGCCTCGTGGGTGCGGCGGGGGGACGGACGCGCCGGATCGACGCGCCCTGCTGATCGATCAGTTCGTCTATTGACACTACACACGACAATTCTTACGTGATTTTGAACCCGTTCCGTCTGATCCGCAAGAGTTTCGTCGATCCTTTAGCTATCGTAGTTATCTTAGATTGACTGGTAAGATTTCAATTCTGAAATCCCCAAAAGTCTAAAACAATAGGTTTTATTATACTGTCAAAATTTTAGTAACAATTAGGAAAGCTCAGCAGTGTACGTTGCTCTGTTTTAATACTACGCATTTTTGAAAACGAACATTCGCACAAATAAGTCGATCTGAACATTGAGAAAATTCGGATGGCAAAATTTCTTAAACTGGAATACTTCGATTCACTTAAAGTTTTGAAAAATTCGGCTCCTTTGCCTTCCCTCGTTTTCAAAGAAATGTCGTGCTAAAGATCGCACAATTCTGGTTGAAATTCGATGGATTGTTCTTCGATTGTAACAATTAAATGGTACTCAAAAAGAAGTAGATCGTTTCTAATCAAATCGAAATCAGTGAAACGATTTTCGAACTGCTCTATCACCGATTGTAGGATACGTAAATGGTTTTGAAAATCGCATTGAGTGCCAAATTCTTTAAAAATTAAATCGCAAGAGGGGAAAAATGAAAATATTCTATCTTCCGCATTTAAAGGATTTTGAAAAAGTACTAATTGCCTACGAAATGAGTCGACATGTCTACACAATTCGGAAATGGCTTGATTGGGCGTCTGTAATTTTAAATTTAATAAACTTAAGTGATGTGTCAAATCTACAATAAGCGAGAGTTCGCACAGAAAACTTACGTCTCTTATAGTACCTCATGGGTGATGTGGAAACCTATGGGTATGAGAGCCGCCCCAAAGCGCCACACGCAATACATACTGCAAGCGGTACGTACGAGCCTGAGGAGCTCGGAGAACTACGGCCTCCACGGGGAGCGAGACGCGCGGTCGGAAAAAGTAGGCGTCTAGCTCGAAAACGTGGCGAAGTGAGCTATTCTTGGACATGCCTGATCTAGCAGCATCACTTCACAGAAAAAACTACATTAACTACACACAATGCGATTGTGGGCACGAAACGGAGGACATAGACCATGTCATATGGAGCTGTCCAATCTATGATAGTAAAAGAGGAAAACTGCTAAGACTTTTTGCTAAGAAAGACATAGAACTAGAAGAAGAAGTCAGCAAACTATTGAATAAAAAAGACAGTACCGTCCTGAGGTCAATAGCGGCCTGTTTGTTACAAATTGAGAAACCAAATTAAACAGACCTTAAAATAGGTAGGGAGGGTGCTCCAAGAAGGTGCTTTGCAAAACACAGAGTACAAACTAAAGCTAAGACTACAGTTAATATTTTTTAGAGACTGTTTATAGAATATTTTATATATGCGTATATATTTTTATACAAGTATACATATATAGATATATATATATATATATATATATATATATATTCAAATTATTAAATTTTTAAATTCTAACTATATCCTTATATACATATGTAAGACTGATCTAGGGAAAAAAGAGAAAAAAGAGAAATGCATAAAGGACGAAATCCAAAAGTATTTGTGATATATCAGTTAACAATGTGCAATGTAGAAATAATCTCCAACTGACAAAAAGGAACTACAGGAAGTAGAGTAAAAGACACACGTCAGTAGTACAAAATAGAAGCTATATACCAAAGACTAAAAGGGAAACTTAGTTGTAACATATGTTAAATATTCACTACATGTAAGAATAATAAGTTTTAGTATAACGTATAAGACAGGTTTGCTTTAGGCAAATAGAGCTACGGCTATCACCAACGCCATCTCTAGGTACATGACAGTACTTGTAGAGAAAAGAAAAAACCAACCAACCAACTTAAAGATTCAACATGTCGTGACGTCACGCGGCCTACAACGATTTCTGATGGGCAACATGCTGCAGAATATCACAAAGTACGCCTCAATATCGCAAAAGTAGGCTGTCTCTATAGTCAAGCGCACTAGATTTATCTTTCATGTAGTGGACGTGTATACTCAAAACTCCTACTTTTGCGTTTTTTCGCCGTGAAAACGGGCCCCGCGGAACCTTGAAATAGCTTGAAATCTCGTACGAGTTTCCTCTCTGCTCGTATACGTATGGGCTAATCTAGCGGAGGTGTGTGTGCCACACATTCTCATTCGAGCTTCCCCTAGCGGCCGCTTGGAGCGCTGCGCGCAAGAGTTCGCGCTAGATCTGATCCAAGCCACAGATGTAATAACAGTAAAGTAGGTTTTGTTTCCTGCTAAAAATGAAGTAGGTTCTGTTACGTGCTGAAAATGAAGTAGGAGCTGTTCCAGGCTAAAATGATGCGGGAACAAATTCGGCACGGCCAGACCAGAGCGTGAGCACTCTCATATCCTCTCCGTCTCGAACCATGTCAAAAAAGTTTTCATTGGTTCCGTAGTCAGGAACGCTACACTCGAACCCATCGGCGATGTTGGAAGTAGATTCGTAACATTTGGTTGTAATAGGTGTACCGATGTTCATCGGAAAAATTAGATTTTATCTTTCATTAATAGTAACAGAGATATCCATTTTGTTAATAGTTACCATAGCTAAAAATGTGAAAAATTGGAGATATTGTCACCGACGAGATACTGTTAAAGACATCCAGCCCCCGTGTATTCGGTTGCGCCGAAAAGTGGGCTCTGATGGGCTCTCAAACCGGTCGGTAACGGGTCCGATGGCATCGCCGGTGGTTTCGTGGAATGGATAAAGTAGACTTATGAAGTTCCACGGTGCTAAAAGTTCCGCGCTCTCTACCTACATAGACCATTTGCTCGTCAACTGCGCACGACTGCATGAGTGGCGTAGAAGTAAATGGTTGTAATACCTTAGGTAATAAATAAATGAAGAATGTCATTATCTATTCTGTGATTTCTTGGAAAATAATTACATATTATTGTATAATTTCATTAAATTCTTATCGCCTACTTATTTTCCTTATTGTTCAGCATTGGAATCACTGTTTTATAATCGATAGCCTGTAGATGTAGGAATTTATAAAATATCAGAATTTACACTTAATTTAATTAATGGGATATTTATAAAATAATTTTTCTTAAAGACAAAAAAAATTTTCTATAATAATTGTAGAATAAAAAGGTAGAATAAAAAGGTAGAATAAATACAATCTACAAGAAACGATCAAATTCAATCGTTCTTATCGAGATCCTTAGTAGAAAGCAGAAACGTAATTTTTATTACTTATTTTTCCGATAATACCACTTCTAATGCTCAACAGCACTGTCTGCAATTATTAAATGCAATTATTTTGATCAGAGAAATATTACATATATGATGATAAAAGTCTCCTAAAAGATTAACTAAAAATGAAAAAGTGTCATCATTGAATTACTGTTGCCTCACCGATGTTATGTACCTGACCTGTACATAATGTCCATTCACCTGTATATGATCCGAATTACATCGTGTTTGGTATCATTTTAATCAGAATAATGCCACAAATCGCAAAAGTCTCATAAAAAAGTAAGTAATAATAAAAAAGCTATTCCTTGGTAATACATTGTGAGGACGTGCGAGCCTTTGAACTGTGCCGCCGACTGCGACTCTCCGCGTCTCTTTCTTTTTCATACGCTATCCTTCGTCGCGCCCGAAACTTTAATTGTCTATTACACAAGTAAATATCATCGGAATTATATCACATTTGGTATGATTTTTATTAGAAAAATGCAACAAATATGGTCATCGAAGTCCCATAAAAAAATAATGAAAAATAAAGAAGTTGGAAATTCGAATTAGGTATGTTTACATTTCTCGGTGACCGAGGCCTCTCGAGCTCGGCTATCCTTCTCTACGTTCGGCAAACCTCAGACAATGATATTCCTCGCGTATAAACTAGGACTGTTACTTTTCCGAAGCTTCGACTCTTCGAAGCTTCGAAGGATTCGAAGGAACGAAGGGAACTTTGAAGGTGATGAAAATCGAAGTTTCGGACCTTCGAACCTTCGAACCTTTGATTCGTTTCCAGTTAACGGATAAAAGAAATAAATTTTCATAATTTGATTCTATATTCGCCATCTGAATTATTTCAATAATTTATTGTTTAGATAATATATTTATAATTTGAATTATCTTTTCGATAGCACATTGTTAAAATAATTGTTTAAATAAATAAATTTTATAATTTGTTTCTATATTCATTATTTGAATTGTTATTTCAATTATTTATTGTTAAAATAAATAAATTTTTACAATTTGTTTCTATGTTCATTATTTCAATTATTTCAATTATTTATTGTTAAAATAATGGTTTAAATGAATATCTTTTCATATTTTGTTTCTATATACATTATGTGAATTATTTCAATAATTCATTGTTAAAATAATTATTTAAAGAATGTACAAGTATTTACATAATGAATATAGAAACACATTTCTATAGATTATAAAAACTGTAGATTATAAATTTTTATACTCTATAGAAACGTGTTCCTATATGAAATATGTAAATACGTGTAAATTGTCTAAACAATTATTTGAACAATAAATTATCGAAATAATTCAAATAATGAACATAGAAACAAATTGTAAAAATTTATTTATTTAATCAATTATTTTAACAATAAATAATTGAAATAACAATACAAATAATGAATATAGAAACAAATTATAAAATTTATTTATTTAAACAATTATTTTAACAATGTGCTATCGAAAGAAAAATTCAAATTATTATACTACAAACGTCCCTGCGCAGATCCGTGTTGTGGACCATTATCGATGAAATACTGTACATGGTAAAGTTGTGTGGCTTCGTGTAAGAATTACAGATGTGAAGACAGATTTCAAATATCACCTGTTGTTGCAAGAATACATTAAATATCATTCATTATTCACACGTTATTGTAATTTTTCAAGCATTTCCAGTGCTCTGACAAAAAATGTTTCTGATAAAAATTACTCGGTAGTCACTCTTCTATAAATTTCAATATAAAAAATTAAATGTAAAACGCCCCGCCCCAGAATTACGACCAGCCTAGGCGTCACGTTGACGCACCAGACCCCGGAAGGCGAAGCTCGAAACAAGGTGGAAGCCGAAGGACTCGGGAGGGCAGAATACTTTGACATTGCTTGCGAAAGCATCGACGAACTCCGAGCGAAATTATTTGTATTGATACGCACTTTTACGGTAGTTTTGGACACGTACGATCTGAGTTCTAAGCATCTGCACGCCATACATAAAACAATTTTTTTTATTCGATAAAATTGTAAGGTCTCCTTGATTTTCTAATCGTCACTATATATTTTTTGCTTAATAATGTTATTGCTGACGCCGGGCTGAATTCAACGACTACAATAGTTGTGAACAGCTAATTCTTCGATTGGGACCATTGTGCGACGCGCGACGCGGCGAAAATCGAGCAGTCGAACGCGAAGGCTTAAAAGTAGGACTCTCCGCGTCTCTTTCTTTCCTATACGCTGTCCTTCCTTGCACCCGAACCTTTCGCCGTTCATTACACGAGTAAATATCATCGGAATTACATCATATTTCGTATCATTTTCATCAGAAAAATGTTACAAGTATGTTTGTGAAAATCCGATAAAAAAATAATGAAAAATAAAGAAGTTTTGTTGTTGGATTAGTAGTGGTCTCACACCGATATACCCGACCCGTATTGTGTTACACTCCTCGGCGACCGAGGCCTTCGAGCTTTACTCCGTCCTTTTCTCCGTTCGGCATGGGATCGCGGAACAGTCTCTCTTGAACGCTGAATGTCTTATTTTATATCTAATCTAATCTTATTTTATTTGTCAAAATTTAACTTCCTATTTAAAATATTTTTTTATAATTAAATTTGGAATATTTTCTCTTTAAAGGACGTACCTAGAGCAGTCTCGTGTTAATGGTTTTCGGTCAATCACCCGTATTTAATTGCATGCAGAAATATTGAAAAAATCTGACGAATTGCGATTATTGATATTGATATTGATATATATTTACGAATTTTTGCCGATTTTTCGGTTGAAAATCTTATTTACAAAAAAGGAAAACATAAGAATTCGAAAATCTCAGGTTTCTTTGGAAATTGAAAAAGGACATCGAACAAATTTTTACGGTAGCAACATATCCAGAAAGAACTTCGATTTATGAGAGTTCACAGTTTATTCGATCCCTGCTCTGGTTATTGGGCGATACATTGTAACGCGTGTGCCAATCTTTGACTGCTCGGTCTTCGCTATAGTATTCGAATGCGGCTCAGAAAATTATTCGAAGTCGAATAAAACGTCGAATAAAGGTACAGATGAAAATGATAACTTTATTCACCGCTAACGATGAATAAAAAAATTATCTTTATTCGCCGAATCAATTTTCATCGAATAAAACTTTATTCTACGCGTGTCGAATACAGATAACCATAATCATTTCTTTTGTCGCGTGACAAATAATGTTTTTATTTTTTAATCGCTGTTTGCATCGATGCTCCTACAATTATATTATATGTATTATATTAATTTATCCTCGCGAGTCTCTTTCGAACTCTATATTATTCGATATAGTATGTCAAATAAACGTTAATCTGTTTTTCAACATATGTATGTTTCCAGAGATCGATTCTTAGAACAATTATTATTAAAAAGTGTAAGGAAATAATGTTTGTTTATGAAATATTTTTAAATTACAAAATGAGGTATTTCGTATGAATTCAGAGGTAGGAATTATTGAATATTGATTTTCCTAAATATGCTTTCATACTTTCTTACGTACAAAATTTCTAGGATTTTTTGTCTTTGATATTAATTTTACTTTTAGTATTTTAAGCCTTAAAAACCAACACCAAAATGTTTGTTCGAGAATGTAACATCTGATCTCATTGCTGTCTGCCGTCTCACCGTCTCAAGAATCTCCTCAGAGGCCTTCTGCACCGACGAAATATCGTCGGTGGCCTTCTGTTTCTTACTCCAGCCAAAATATATCCTAGAGGGCGTAAGAGAACGCTTGAATTATTCGGGCACACGAACTCCCGTAAGGCTGGCTGTCTTTAACAGTATCTCGTCGGTGCTAGGGGGCACCAATATACCGGGCACGGGCAAAACCCGGGCGTGAGCACTCTCAGTACTCTCTGTGTAAATTTTCGTTTCCAGAATTTGTGTTTCATGATTAATCTTATTTGAATTCTGAAAAAAGCTTACATTTGTTCTTGTAAAGATATGAATTCGTGTGATTCATACATATGTCACATCTATTCTTAATCTTTACCCTATATAGATATATGTCACTTCTACATGACTAGAATTTGTTCGTTCATTTCGAAAGCCTTTCTAAATATGTAGATGCGTGAATGTATTTGTGACAGCTAAAGGACGCCAAATTTTACATTCATCAAATACTGATTTTTTGCACATACATTTGAGTGAAAATTAATTAAAGGTAATACGATATTCATTCTTTATAGTTTTATAGTTACAGAAAGATTTAGAATGGTGTTTGTCTTTTCCCATGTATATTTACTATTTACGTACTATGATACTGCCACTCCCTAACTCCTAATTTACAAGTATGGTTTAAACATTTAATCGTTGGTTCTGCAAAATTTACTTATTCAAATTGTTTCATAATAAAGTATACACTGTATTTTCTAAGATATTGCAAAGTACAATTATTATACATAATACATTTTGACATTAAGTGAACCAATGTCTAGGAAAGTTGGAATAAGAAAATTAAGATTAAATATTTAGATCAATTAAATTTTTAACAAACTTGTGCAATGTTTACTTTAAATAACAAAATTGTTAAAATATTATGTGGTTACATATATAATTATATACATAGTATTTTGTAGGGAATATGAAATTTGGAAGTACCTGAATCAATTTGTTGGCATCTTAAAAGATTTCTGTACGTTAATAGCAAACTTAAAATGTGATATTTTAGCTTTTTTTTTTAACGAAACTGAAAATTTTCTCAGCCAAAGCAATGATTTACAAGAAAATACGTACATGTATAATAGAATAAGTATAATAGAATCAGTTGCGGTGCTTACTTGGTACAAAAATACTACATAGATTGTGTATTCATATCAGTATATTTATTTGAATTAGAAATTGAAATATATAAGATCTAACAGGAAATAGATATTATTATATAATTGCACCATTTTAAACGTATGATTTCAGTTTTTTAATCATGAAATTCATGAGCTTTCAATTATCAAACGGAGAAGTACTGTATGTATTATTCAATAAAAACTGGAGAAGTACTGTATATATTATTCAATAAAAACTAACTTCGGTTTCTTATAATTTATTACCAAAATATTTCTGAACATTGCTTACTTTATATTCTTCTGCAACCTTCTATTATACATCTTCAAATTTGCTTCTTTTATTGTATTTTCTGAAAGTTTCAGTTATTTGAAGTATAGTCAGCTGCACAAGTATTGGTCTACCTAACATATTCACCATAGAGGGAATTGAAAGAATATACAAATATAATTATTCAATAAAAAATACAGACATAAATCTTTATTAATATGAAATAATGTAACAATGAAACAGTGTGTCTAAGTAGATGTGCTTCCAAGACTTCTAGGTGATCCTTAATTTAGGTAGACATGTAGCACATAATACGTGAATTCATGAACACATCTAAGGTTCAAATTAGTTCTACAGTTTTCACGAAGATTCGATAACAATTCAGAGATAGAATAAATCGCTGTATTGAATACCAAAACTGTCCATATAAAACAGGAGATAAGGAGGAATTTCTAAATGTTTGATAGATATAAATTTTGTGATCTATCTATCTACACCTGTATGGAAGTGGAAAAATTGAAAATGGCTGTTATAAAAGAAAAATAAGCATAATAATTTAGGAAAAGGACACATAATTCATGAAAAAGTTATAATATGTGTACCTATTATTTATTTTTTTATGTGAGATGTTTGTAGTTTCTGAAACACTTTCTAAGCAACCTAGATAATTTTCGAAGTTTTTCAAAAATTTGGATTTTATTACATATTTCGTTTCTGCAATTAGCAATTTTTAATTAAATGAACTCGATAGAAATATTATAATTACAAATTTTTATTTAAAAAACTAAGTAAAATATATTTCGTCGGAACATTTAAGATAAAGGTTCTTTAACCCTTAAGTGGTACAGTGTTTACTCAGATTAGGAAGTATCATACTAAATAGTACCTTTCCAAAATTCTGTATATTTTTTCAGATACCTTCAGGTACATAATTTAAGACTAAATAACCCAAATGGTTTAAAGAAGTTAAAGAAACTTGATATTTGCAAATATCGTAAAATACAGCAGCGAAAATTACTGTGCAGAAATTTTGTTGGGGTCATGAGAGACCCCAGTATATCAGTTGAAAGTTAAAATTGATTCTTTCACATTTGTATTCTACCATTGACTAATGTGCCAATTTTTAAACAATTTAACATATATTTAGAATGAGGGGACATACATTCATTTTATTTTGGGATTGTACTAAAAATTAAAATAATGAATAAATGAAAAACATAAATAATAAAAAATTAATCATTGCTGTCTCAACTATAATTAATATATATCATTTGGTATTAGATTTAGTGAATAATGTAAAAAACTAAAATATTGTTATTTATTTACAGGGAATGTAATAATATATTACCTAGGTTGAAATACATAATATAATGTGTCGTATACCAATAATTGCGACACTCATTCTGGTTGTTTTGAGTAGAGTATGTTCTCAGAACATATTAGATGGAGAAATATCATATCAGTGTCCACAGCATTGGATAAAATTCCACGAATCTTGTTATCGTTTCATAAAAAGTCCCATCAGAGAAAGAGAGGAAGCTAAAAGAAATTGTCAAGCTTATCAGAGTGAACTTATTACAATTAATTCTTTGGATGAACATGGATTTGTTTTATATCAATTGTTGTGGCAAGATCCCCAACATCGAAAATGGTATACTGGTATTAAATATCAAAATGGAAATTGGATAAATGAGGGTGATAATACTCAGTTACTAAACCTGGATAATGCATTCCTTCCTGAGCCAATTGATAATGTGATTAATAAAGATTATTTGGTATATTCTTATCACAATAATTTGCAACGTTGGGGACTAGAGAAAGTAACAGGCAGAGAGAAATTACTATATATCTGTGAAGCTCCAATTTCTACTTTGCATAATTTAGTAGAAGATGATCGTACTTATCAATATGGTGTTGCAATCGATAATCCTAATCAAATACCTCGAGGACCATACTTTATAAAACAGCCTGTAGATAAAGTATTCGATGTGTCAACGAGGAAAATAAGTAATGACGTTTCATTAAGCTGTCTTGCAGGTGGTTATCCTGCTCCAACATATGAGTGGTTTAAGGAAGATTATGAAAATGACAGATTAATTGCAACAAAAATAGATCCATTAACAAATGTTAGGTATACTGTGAGTGGTGGAACTTTAATTATTTATGAACCTGATCAGGTAATTATATTTTATATATTATGAAATTTATACATACATTGAAAATAAATAGTACTAAGAATAATAATTAACTGTTTTTAGACAGCAGACAGAGGTTCATACCATTGCAAAGCTACAAATAAGTTTGGCACAATTATATCTGAAAGTGTTGAATTGTCATTTGGTTATATATTGGAATTTAATTTAAAACGTTCTGAAGAGCGTGGGGATCAAAACTGGGGTAAAGCTGTATACTGTGATCCACCACAACATTTTCCTGGTGTAAAATACTATTGGGCACGTGATTATTTTCCTAATTTTGTGGAAGAAGATAAACGTGTTTTTGTTTCCCATGACGGGGCACTTTATTTTTCTGCATTGGAAATGATTGATCGTGGAAATTATTCTTGTAATGTTCAAAGTGTTGCATCAGATACTGGGCGCAACGGACCATTCTTCCCATTGAGAGTTGATGCACATTGTAATTATTATTTTTCTTATAATTATTGGATAACCATAACATATTAAACAACCATTTGACATATTCATTGATTCTTCTTTTTTTCAGCTTCTTTTCAGCAGTTGAAATTTCCCAATAACTTCCCAAAAGCATTTCCAGAAGCACCAGTTGCTGGAGAAGAAGTCAGACTCGAATGTATTGCATTTGGATAGTAAGTGTTTCAATATTTTCTTATGCATGTAGGATTACTAAGATTATATAATATAAGGTTTATGTAGTTAACACTAAACCTACCACGGTCAAATGACCGATTTTTTATTCCACGTTTATTGAAATTATAGAAACACTTTCATAGGACACGACTAGATTGACTTCTTTATTTAAGCACATATTGTGATGGAAGCGGTACAAAGTTTAAATAAATTAAATCTTCTAACTTCTGTAAAGCGTTTTACTTTTGTATGTTTTGTTCTTGGTAGGTTTAGTGTTAATAGCTAATACTAGAACATGTTTTCATTCTTACTATAATTTAATTTTGAAGCATTTAAGCCAAGTGGCATTCATTTGAAATATATAATATATATGTATATATATATATATATATATATATATATATATATATAATTCATTAATACAACAATTTATTTGTTTGTAGTTATTAGAGTGTATTTCCCCTGCTATAATTGCATTCCTTTGGCCTTTATTTATACGATGACATCATTATACTTACTGTATGTCATCATAAAATTTCTGTATCTATTCCATTTCTCCAATTTCCTTTTCCAAAATGCAGTAGTACAAGCATGTGTGAGAAATACTAAAAATTTTGAAAAGTGATTAAAACATAAAAATTCTTTAATTTTATTTAGCCCTGTTCCATCTTACAACTGGACACGAAGAGGTGCGCCATTACCACGTGGAGCCCACACAACTAGTTACAATCGTGTATTAATAATTCCAAAAGTACATGTTGACGATCAAGGAGAATATATTTGCAGAGTTCACAATGACAGATTTTCAATTGATAATTCTGTTAGATTGACTATACAAGCAGCTCCTAATTTCACTATTCCATTAGTTGATAAGCACATGGATAATAGAGGAGAATTAACTTGGACGTGCGAAGCATTTGGAATACCAGATGTAACTTATAGTTGGTTTAAAAATGGTGAAGTATTGGATATGGAAACATTGCACCCTGAAGATAGAGGCCGTTATTCTATACAAGATAACGTTCTAAATATAAAACTTTTGGATCCAGAAAGAGATCCGGCTATGTATCAGTGTCGTGCGAAAAATCAATTGAAAACAAAATATTCGTCTGCACAACTTCGAGTTTTATGTAAGTTCTTTTTAAAATATTCCGTTTAAGTTTAATTAAAGCTAAATATAAATACAATTTTGACGTTGTAGCGTTGAAACCATCATTTAAAAAACAACCTATGGAACCTGAGACATATGCGGCTGAAAAAGGCAATGTTACAATTGTTTGTAATCCTGAAGCTGCACCTAAACCAAAATTTGTGTGGAAAAAAGATGGTAATGTAATTGGTTCAGGTGGTAGACGCAGAATTTTAGAAACGGGTAGCCTTATAATTAGCCCAGTTTCTAGAGATGATGAAGGTACTTACGTTTGTACTGCGGCAAATCAATATGGAACTGATGAAACTCGTGGGCGACTAATAGTTTTACGTAAGTTAATATTAACTATATTAAAAAATTTATACGTTCAGGCGTTTTAATAATTAAAAAAATATCCAATAAAACCAAATTTACTTACGTTACAACCCGATAGTACGCGGCACTAAATGCAGCACCTTTTGAAGTTTTATTTACGATATTGCTTATTTTGTGGGTGTCTTTAAGCTGTCAGTTCAGGTCTGAACATATTAATAACATTTAAATAAGAGTATTGTATCAAATATTCTAATTTTATGTGAAGATGGTCCACAATTTTTGGAAAGATTGCCACAACGCATAACTATAGCAGTCATGCAAAATCAAACATTACGATGTATGGGAGATATAGATGAAATGTTAGATGTTGCTTATATTTGGAAGCACAATGGATTACGTATCAGAGATGAAGATTTAATGAATAATCCAAGACTGCATATAGACGGCGAAGAGCTGAATATAATCAATTCCACGTTTGCTGAAGCTGGAGAGTATGAATGTATAATTAAAAGTGCTGTAGGTGAAATTTCTAGCAAGACAGTAGTAACAATAGAAGGCCCACCAGGACCTCCTGGAGGTGTACAAGTTGTAAATATTGTGAAAACTTCCACAACTTTACGTTGGACAGATGGTGCTCTTAATGGTAGACCAATTACAATGTATACAGTAAGCGCAAGAACCAACTGGAATCATACATGGTTCAATGTTATAGAAAGTATGTAAAGATTTATAATTTGTTACAAATTCTATAATATATATATATATATATATTACATATATTACATATATATAATACATATATATATATATATATATATATATATATATATATATATATATATGTGATACACACACGCATTCATTAATGTATATATTCTTTCAGATATCACTGCCATTGAAGTAGATAGGTACAACGGTAGAAAAGAGGCATATTTAGAAAATATTTTAAAACCTTACACTACTTATTCATTTGCTGTATCTGCATATAATGAATTAGGATATAGTTTACCGTCATCGCCTTCTCCGCAGTATAGCACTCCATCGGATAAACCAAGTAAAGTCTTATCAAATATAGGTGGAGGAGGTGGGAAAATTGGAGATCTTACCATTAGATGGGATCCTTTACCACCATCTGATCAAAATGGTCCTGGAATTTACTACAAAATCTTTTGGCGTCGAAAATATCATGAAACGGAGTTTCAGTCATTGTCTTTAAAAGAATATGGCAATGTTGGCAGAAGCGTTGTACAAATACCACAACAATATTATTATACAGAATACGAAGTTAAAGTACAAGCAGCTAATGCATTAGGGTTTGGACCAATTTCTGATGCAGTTACAATATTCAGTGCAGAAGATATGCCACAAGTAGCTCCGCAACAAGTGGTTGCGCATAGTTACAATAGTACTAGTTTGAACGTAAGTTGGTCACCAATTGAGCAAACTCGGGAAAAAGTGCGGGGCAAGTTAATAGGTCACAGAATAAAGTACTGGAAAGAAAGCAATCGAGAAGAAGATGCAGTGTACTATTTGTCTCGAAGTACAAGACCTTGGGCTCTTGTAGTTGGTCTACAGCCTGATACCTACTACTATGTTAAAGTAATGGCATACAATTCTGCTGGAGAAGGTCCTGAGAGTGAACGATATTTAGAAAGAACATATCGTAAAGCACCACAAAAACCACCATCTTCGGTTAATGTATATGGAGTAAATCCTTCGACAGTTCGGGTTGTGTGGCGTTATGTACAACCAAGTTTAGAAGAGGAACCATTAATAGGATACAAGATACGTGTTTGGGAATTAGATCAAGATATGAGTACAGCAAATGATACTATTATAAGAGGCGGTTCAAAATTAGAAGCCGATATTATTAATCTCAGTCCTGGTAAAGCATACCATTTACGTGTACTTGCATACAGTAATGGAGGAGATGGACGTATGTCAAGCCCAACTTACACATTCCAAATGGGAGATGCAACAGCATTTAGAAGTACTGCCAGTAATAAAATCTTGGATGCCGCTCTTGGCGTATCTTTATTAGTACTCCTACGCGTTTATGAATACCTATAACAAATGAATACACATGCATACAACGGACGTAATTTAACAACACGCGTTTAAAAAAGTCTAGTGTAGTAAGATTTTTATAAGCCGACAATAATTGTATTATCATATAGTTCTGTTATTTCTTGTATGTATAATCGTTCGTATTTCGCATACGTAATAACAATTTTGTTGCTATAGCTGCAAATCGAAAGAATACATGACATTTTCATAATTAGAAAAGATCATATTATAACTACAATTAAGAAAATGTAAAAAAATTTATAATCCATTCATTTTATTAGAGGTCAGAATAGATTTATTTTATACAATGCGATTATCGAATGTAAAATATAGGCTTATGAAACAAAAAATATAGTTTCAGTATAGTTCGCACAAAAGCAGCGAAATTTATACTTACTACAAATCAATTTAAAATGACGTTTATCTTGTTCTTTAACACTTCAAGATCGCAATCAGGTACTTTGTCCTATCTTAAACATTTTATTTATGTTCTTGTTAATACACGATTATTTCGTATATTGTTATAGCCATCTACGTTGTATGAGACATTAATATATCTTAATATTTATTTCATACAAAAAGATTGGAAGCAGAAAGGAAAATGAAAATATTTTGTAGTACTTGAGGGGTTAAAAAGGAACACTGCAAGAAAGCGTATCTATCCGTCCATAATTATCCAGATAACAGAATGTAAATATTTACCATATTTTATAAATAGGAATTTTTATGCTATTGTATTGTTAGGGACAATAACAAAATAGTTTATTAGAGCAATCTCATAAAAAAGCTACTAAAACTGCAAACATTTTATCCATAATTAACTGTTATTGTATCTTTAACAAATTTTATTACTGGAATGATTATCATTACCTCTGTGACGATATGCATATTATATAA
The DNA here is from genome assembly GCA_913789915.3 of Sphecodes monilicornis. Classification (NCBI taxonomy): domain Eukaryota; kingdom Metazoa; phylum Arthropoda; class Insecta; order Hymenoptera; family Halictidae; genus Sphecodes; species Sphecodes monilicornis. The sequence goes on along the minus strand of OU565298.1, from coordinate 19,059,109 downwards.
TGTAATACTTTTCTACAGCTATGTAACTCTATCACCGTAATTTTAATTTATAAATGGAACAAAGACCTTTTTCAATTAATGTATTGTTAGGTAAGAATTTCATATAATATATGTTTTTTACAAATTGTATTAATGTATTATTTATTCCTGTCGTTAAAAATTAGTATATGTGGCTGTTAATATATTTTTTAAAGTAAAATAACGTAAATGTACAATTACCAAATATAATTACATATATACAAGTGTGCTCTCTTTTGATTTGGATCATAAAATATAAGATCAAGTGGACTGTATTGAGGTTTTGACCAAGAGGAGCCGGTATTGTCCTGCCCAGGACACTGGAGGAAAGCGTGCAGGTAATGAATCGTCATGCGTTGAATTTGAGCAAAAACGAACAGTTTATTTAAAAAGACAAGATCACACTGATCGAGGAAATTCGACGTAACGCCCGAGAATAAATTACAATGAATAGCGCAAGCGACTTTCGCAACGAACTGTTGGAAGTTGGAACCGATAAAAAGTGCGGAACGATATTCGCGTGCGTATTTATACGGTGGTGGGCCACCGTTTGATGAAGGAGTATGGAGTGGGAATTTAAAAATTACAAGGCCGTTCATCACCGAAGGCACAAGCAAGAAATGTCGCGTGGGGACTAGGGACACAAACGAGATATAAGAATAGACTGGACATGCAATGTATTCCGGTGGCCGTCGGTTTTGGGGTCCTAGGACCCCAAAGTGTCTCCATTACCATTCAGCGTCAACACCCAACGTTACCAATAAAACACACTTTCTGAGCATTATTAACACGAAGAAAAAATTTGACACTGCATTCGCATTGCGTGTACTTACTATGATTCGGCGGGAGCAAACATACGTGATGCTTCGGTTTAAATGTTGAATATGACATTTATAAAGCCTTCTTTTAATTATCGAAAAATTGCTTATTCTATATGCATCGTTAACCGTTTCCGTCGTCGAGAAATCGAAAGGGTGCGCTCGAGGGGTACCTGCTAGGGGTTGCGCGAGGCTACCTTAGCATGGTGGCGCATAGGGATTTCCTAATTACAGGTAAATTCGCTACTATTCTATTGAAATTGTATTTTCTAAAGACAATGGTACCATTGAACTACATCTGGCGGCGATCGGTGTAAAAATTTTACATTTTTATAATTTTTTCCTTTCTACGGCACAGTTGTGGCTTAAGACTCAACGGTGATTATCCTGTCGTGCCGATTGTAGCGTTGGATTTTTTTATTGTTAGAAGTGCGAGGCTTTTAATTTTTCATAAGCATCTTTTTGTTTTTAATATAGAGTGTGAGTGTCGTGTGCTGAATGGTGAACACAGGTAACCAAAGTAATACATTTTTTGTGTAAAAAATAGTAGTTAGAATACCGCTTTAAAAAGTTCGCTATAAAAAGTGTTCCCACAGTAACTGTTGTATTAACAGCAGACAACGTCCTCATGGTAGCACTTTTCATTCTTTTCCAGTTGGTAATACCGAGAAATGTTTTATGTGGTTAATGAATTGTGGATTAGATCATTGGATGGAAATGCCCAACAATGAGTTGAAGAAGAAATATAGATGCAGTCAACATTTTTCAAGAAATAGCTTTTACGCGTCGGGGAGGTTACGGAAAGATGCAGTACCTAGTTTATATTCCGCGGGTGATGTTAATAAAAATTTCCATTCCAATTCCCATTTCTCGAATAAAAGAACAATCAGAACGGCAGAAACTTAAAGAGAAATTACAGCAAGTGAAGGATACGTCAAATATTCTTCGCGTGCAGTTAGCAGCGAAGTGTAAAGTATTAAAAAGAATAAATGAAAAACTTTCTTTGGGTGATATTAGTGACTCGTGTCTGAAGAAAGCAATTGCGCGTAGAGTCCACGGTTTTATATTAACTTTCATTTTAATGTTAATGTTTCCGCAAAATAAGCTTGCGTACAGTAAAAAACAGCGAAAGCTATGTTTGACAATGCATTATACTTCGCTCTCCTTATACAATAAAATGCGCGACGTCTTCAAGTTTCGCCTTCCAAATCCGCGCACAATTATTCGATGGTTTAGCAAACTTGACATTTGGCCAGGTATTTGTGAAAATTTGTTTAAAGCTTTACGGATGAAAGCAGCGCATATGACTGATTATGAACGGAATTGTGTTCTTTCGGTCGATGAAATGGCAATTAAAAAATGTTTTAATTTGCATTCAACTAAGTAGATTATTGAAGGTTTCGAAGACCTAGGATTTTTGGACGATGATGTGGAAAATGAAAACGTTCAAGTCGAAATTGACTATGCACTAAATGCCTAGAGAAGCCTGTGCAATAGAGTATTTTGCCGGATACGTTATTAAAAGAAACACGGAAAAATCGCGTTGTGATAAATGTTTTAAACAATTTATTGATACAAGTATGTAGACAATTTCAGCGTGATGAGCAAACGTTGATAGCCTTCTGCGCATATATTGTTACAGAAAACCTCGATTTTGGTAATCTATTTGTTCCTTCCATCGAATTTTCCAATGTTTTTAAAATTATTAATGTTGTATTTGATCTTTCTTATCCAACAATGCGTAGCGAGACACTCATATTAGATAAACTATTTCAGATTATATTTGGAGCTGTACATAAAAGACATCCGAATTGGTTTATTGACAACGAATGTGCTGCACACCGTAAAGATTTAGTGTATATAATTATGACCGTCAAAATTCACAAGGATACATTCTGGTTGCATAACGAACTGAAATTTTCTAATCATACACGTTACAATATTTCTAGATTACGTAATTTGCAGAACATATAAACGTGCTCCCTTTATAGATGCATATTTGTATATACATATGTATATACAGTATTTCATCGATAATTGTCCATAACACGGGTCTGCGAAGGGACAATTATGCCGGAGGGATATCATTGTTTGAGGTTTGCCGAACGTAGAGAAGGACAGCCGCGCTCGAGAGGCCTCGGTCACCGAGAAATGTAAACATACCTAATCCGAATTTCCAACTTCTTTATTAATCACTATTTCTTTTATGGGACTTCGATGATCATGTTTGTGGTATTTTTCTAATAAAAATGGTACCAAATATGATATAATTCCGATGATATTTACTTGTGTAATCGACGATTAATGTTTCGGGCGCGAGGAAGGATAGCGTATGGGAAAGAAAGAGACGCGGAGAGTTGCAGTCGGCGGCACAGTTCAAAGGCTCGCGCGTCCTCACAATGTATTACCAAGGAATAACTTTTTTATTATTACTTATTTTTTTATGAGACTTTTTCTAATAGATTTGTGACATTGTTCTGATTAAAGTGATACCAAACACGATATAATTCGGATCATATACAGGTGTATGGTCATTATGTATAGGTCAGGTACATAACATCGGTGAGGCAACAGTAATGCAATGACGACACTTTTTCATTTTTAATTAATCTTTTAGGAGACTTTTACCATCATATTTGTAATATTTCTCTGATCAAAATTTTTCTGATTATACATACATATTTATTTTTTTAATTGTTTATTTATAATGTTTATTATAATGTTTATTATAATTATTTATAATGTTTATTATGTAAGTATTTGTTATGTTTATACGTTTCTGTTGGAGAGGGGGGGGGGGGGGGGGAGTGTTACGATTGTGGATCGATTGCATCGATGTCGAGAGACAAAGGACAGTCGGTTGACAAACGCCGAGCTTGACGGACAGAGAGGTAAGTACTCCTCCTCTCCCAATAAAGAGAATATAGTTTAGTTATAGTATAGTATAGTTCTTTATTGAGAGAGGAGGAGTACTTATCTCTCTGTCCGTCAAGCTCGGCGTTTGTCAACCGACTGTCCTTTGTCTCTCGATATATATATTCATCCGCGCCAAGATGGACTTGAACGATTTGACCTGAACGCTATTACGTGGGGGGAGCGTTTTCGTCGCGGATGAGAAGGAGATCGTTTTAGCTGCAAGTTCGTGGACATGTCCGTCCGCTTACGCCACTGCTACAATGAGTGCAAATACTCGTTCTTCCATCGCCGCCAGAAGTGGTCTCACATCCGTTCCACGAGCTGCCAGCGAGACAACACGGACTCACGAGTGTCGAGAGGGACTCAGGACGGCAGGTTTAGTGGAGGGCCACCCGCGACAAAGTGACCTGGAGTGATCGCGGCCAGGTCATTTGCGTCAGTCCACACGAGGCACAGGGGCCGCATTTTTAACGATTTCCAGTGAGCTGCGGCAAGTATTCGAGAAAACGCCAGGACGCCTAAAAGAAAAACAAATTGAGGGGGAAGGGCACTTGGAGCGGCGGCAGTTGGCATTAAGACATGTAAAAAACATCAGAGCGTTATTCGAGAGGCAACGTCAATAAAGAGCGGTCCAACGAATATACGGTTGTTGAATTTTCTTGTATTTCTATCACACGTGAGTTCGCGGGCTGCCCCCCGAAACGTCGTTCCGTTGTCACTCGGATGGCCGAATGCGACGCGACACAAATAGGCGGAGTGCCGCGAGAAATCTTTCCGACTGAAGATCGGATACGAGCTCTATATGGATCGCCCTTGTCGCGAAGCACACGAACAGCACGATGTATGCTTTCGTGGCTTTGTGTCCCCGTCCTTTTCCCTACCGGACGAAGATCGGGCCTGCGTAATCCACCCCCGAATGGCTGAATGGGCGCGACGGATTCACTCGTGCGGCCGGCAGACTTGCCATAATTTGTTTGCCGACAACGCCGCGGTATTTTATGCACGTGGTGCACTGATGCTCGACGTCTTGTACAATGTCGCTACCCAAAGCACCCAGTACGATTGCCGAAGCACCCTCAACGTGACCTGTGTTCCTCTGTGCATGGCTCGGAGGTGAGTTTGTCGCACCAGCAGGACAGTGAGGGCGTGCTTCGGCATAATCACGGTGTGTCGCGCGTCGGCGGGCAGAGCCGCGGTGGCCACGCGAACGAGTCCGTCGGCGTCGAGGAATTGATTCAACAATTTTAACGTGCTCAATAGTGGAACTGGTCGCCCTTCCTTAGTCCTTCAAGCTTCCGTGGGAAGAAGGTTCCCGTCTGGAGCCATCGGATCCAGAGAACGCGGCTTGCACGCGCCCTTTCCGCTCCGACGAGGTCACGCTGGAGCCCGATTGCTCTTCGCGGCTGTTTTAATCGTTCGACGAAAGTCATTACGAGCGTAGTGATACGCAATAATCTCGCCCAGCATGACGTGTACGCGGGAAGTGGGGGAGGCGACTTTCCGTTGAGATGCCGGTCACCGTGTGTTCAGCCACAATGATTGACCCCTCGGCTCGCATGGTTCGCGGATTCTCTGGATGCGCAGTCTGCGGGGTTGCCCGTGGTAGGGACGTGTCGTCATGTAATGTCCGCTGCGGTGGTCAGAATTTCGGACACGTGATTCGCCACAAAGACTGGCCACGTGGAAGGGTGACATTGTAACCACGCTAACACGACGCGAGAATCCGTGACGGGTGCTACCAATCTTGGACGCAAGTAGAGCAATGCGTGCACCGGTCGGGTTGTCTAAGCAGCAGTATACGACCGCAGCGTAGACGCCTGATGACGCATCCCCGAATCGGTGTTTAGGATTGGACAAGGGGTCCTGTGCGACGCCTGCGCCGTACTAGTTACAACCAGTTTTGCGATCACAGCGGATCGGCGGACTCGCGGCCGCGAGACACTTAGCGAGCCATCTCCCTGGCAATTTGGGAATTAGACGTCTTCACGTCTCACTCTCGCGTGAATTTGACGTCACGCGATGAGTCATCGTGTTTCGCGGTAGCGAGCCCGTCGACCGTTGGATTCCAAAAATCGACAACAGAATTCTCCGAACGCTTGTTCCGATCGGCACGAATCATCTCACACTCAAGTCGCGATCCGCGCAATCCTTTAAACCTTAAATCGATAAACTCATCTCATTTAAGTAATTCGTCTCATCTAAAGCATAATTCATTTTATTCAAGTTGTTTCCTTGTATCATTTCATTTAATATATAAGTTTTCGGTACATTGTATACAGTGCGCTGCCGTGACATTCTGTGTTTTTTTGTGAACGCGTGTACATACTTTGACTATTGAACTATCTCGTTTTGAATTACACGTTATAGTTTTATAAAGGGTGCTTGCTTATTATTTCCTATCGCGCTCCTAAACAATCGGTGAAGCTAATATCGCGGGGTGGCTGCTCGTAATCCACACAATCGGGGAATACATACGTCTCGGATTCACACGGAACACCGACAGGTGTTCCTATAGAGTCGAGCCGTTCGACGTGGGTCAAGATGCGTTGAAAGCCACTCGCAGTTTTCGATTTCCGATCTCGTCCACGCGTAGTACCGGATAGTGGGGAAGAAGAACCGGGAACAGCGGGGGTAGGAGCTTCATATCGGCGGGTTTCAGTTCGCTCATATGCTCATGTGGAACTCCCGATAATATTTCGCCAGAGCGGCGTCTCGGGCTAGGCGGCGGTCCAGAGCGTTAAACAACGCCACGGCTCTGGGTCGCGACTCGCCCATCTTGAGGGGTTGCGATTTCCAGGGAAGTCGAACAACGTACCGCCCGTCGGTCTGTCGGCGGTGAGTGGCTTTAAAATGTGTTTCACACCTTTCCTTTTCCGACGTGAGAGGAAAGGGTGGGGGGCGTGACCCCATCGATTTCCCCGAAAACGGAGAAGCTGCTCGTGTAACTTCGCGTCATTTGCGGTTAAATCCGCAGCGATGTGGAGTGCCGTTATCTCCACAGACCGTCGGGCGGTCGAACCAGAAACAACACATCCGAAGATCGTTTGTTGCACGACAGGGTATTTCTTCCATAAATCTGGCTGGAGTACGGCTCCTACATAATTTGCCCCGATTGAAACTCGGGTGTCGGGTGTCGATTGATCGGTTGTCCTCGACAAGGGTCTGAGTCCGCGGAGGTTACTCAAATGCTCCCACTGCTGAACGTCCTGAGTAGCGGAGCCCAAATATGTCGATAGTTTCGGCCATACAAGGGCTTTTATCACGAGCAAGGACGATCTCGACCTCCGCCCTTGCTGTGCCTACGTGGACATCTCCTGCCTCTCTTATCGTTCTGGAGACTCGCTTCTTCGGTAATCGGAGTGCCAGAACCACGGGTTCCGTAACGAAAGACGCCTGAGACCTCTGATCGAGAAGAACGCGAACATCTGTCGATGTACCGGCGGCCGAATGCGCGTACACCAACACAATCGCGAGCAACACCAGTTTTTGCGGTATCGCAGCCGATTTAACGTTGCAGGCGAGCGCCGCGGACTGCGAGTGCGTCGTGGTGCTCTCGTCGCAGGACTCACGGTGTCGGACGCGAGATGCACCATCCAATGATGCTTTCGTCCGCAGTGCGTACACGTTCCCGACGAAGGGCATGCCGTCGCTGTATGACCCGGTTTCATGCAGTTACAGCAGCACGCGTGCGTTTGTATGATGTCGCGACGTTGTGCAACGTTTAACGCAGGAAATGACGAGCACCGATAAATTGTAGGTTGTCGCTTGGACGGCTTCTAATGCTCGAGTACACGTTGCCAGGACTCCGACCAACTCCTCATAGGAGGGGGATCAGTGAGCACGCCTAACTCGAACTCCCACTCCCGGATGGTTCGCGCGTCAAGTTTCTGAACGATCAATTGGACGACGATCGCGTTCCACTCGAGGGTGGGGAGGCCCAAATTCGCGAGGAGTGCCAGCAGCTCCTTATTGGTTCAATCACGGAGTCGCGTGAGTTCGATGACCGATTCTCTCAATATTGGAGGCAATGCCAAGAATGATTGTACGTGCGCGTGCACAACAACACGCTTGTTGTCGAATTTCTTCGAAAGGACGTCCCAAGGCGTTGCGAAATTCAAACCGGTGACAGGTATATGGGCGATCGCGTTCAAAGCACTCCCGTTGACCGCACTTTTTAAATAATGCATGTGTTGCACATCGACTAACGCGGGATTATCGACAATAATGGCCTTGAACAATTCCGCGAAAGGATGCTAATCGACGTAGGACCCGTCGAACGACGGTAATGCAATTCGCGGTAATTGTACTAGCTTTTCGTGATTCACAACGCTACCCTGACCTGGCATCCCTGCGATGACCCCGGCGAAGAGGTCGTTTGCATCCCCGCCGTAACGGCTGAGAATTTCTCCTTGCCCACCTTGCGATAGTTTGTAGTTCTGCGCGGTTAATCCTGTTCGAAGGACCAATGTTTCTTTAGCTCTTGAGGGAGAGTGGGATGGTAACTCAAATGATTATGGAACTCTGCACAACTTTATTCGACGCGAAAATGTCTCATTACACAACTAGCTTCTTTCACGAACAGTAACACATGGGTATTACAGGTTGTACTTTGTCTTTTGTAACGCGAGGTACAAACGTTCGATGTATGAGATAGGATCGACGGTTGACAATGTTCTGTCGTCACGATCACCGTAGTTTTCCTGGGTGCGTCGAACCACCGGAGGCGCTGGGATTCCAATTTGAATTTTTGAACGCGACGGTTAGGCGTGTGTCGAGCGCGGCTCTACATTCGCGTGAACAGAATGTTTACCTTGACAACATATGTCAAGGTCAAGGTCATTGGACCTGGGCCCCCTTTTGTCAATATTTGCCATGGGTTTTTATGCTTGAGTAAAACAGATGGGGGAGTCGTCGGCGTCTTATAACTTGTTCAGATGGAAAACAGTGTGAGTCGAAAATTGCGGAGTCGTACGTCAACTGACATGACCCGCTGGTGATTGTTTCGATGTTACGCAATTTACAAAGGCTACTATTAATTTTCAGTGTAGATTAGTACAGATGAGCCGCGCTTCCAGACGGTAACAAATGAAATAGATTCATGAAAGTTCCACAATATAATCCTGTACGACTGGTTAGTAATTATTTATTTGTAATTATACAATTTGGATTGTCCCTGGCCGCATCCAGCTTGTTGCATAAGTCAATAACATATGACTGTAAAATCGATATTGTAAATCCATGTCACGCTCTTCTCTTTTTCTTGCATACGTTTCACAACCAATTCACACATACGCACACATTCACATTCATATTCACATGTATGCACATACTATTTATTACAATACATTATGTATAAATTGTATAGGTGGTTATCGGGAAACAATTTTTTACTTTTATAAATTTATTTTCTTTTTTTTCCAAATATTTCGTTTCCATGTAGTTTAACAACCTTTTAGTGGCGTAATAAAGTACAATTTTGGTATATAAACTAGTTACGAGCTATTCATTACAAAAATCTTAGTATGAGTCATACATAATCAAGTCTCCCAAGTCTGTACTACACAGTCGGTTAACTGAAAGTTAGGTTAGTATTGAAAGAAATTGACTCTTCGATTGACGAGTCCTCGAGTGCTAGTTTAGTATTACAATAGATAACGAAACGGCGGATAGTATTTATACAAGTTGAATTAATTTTAACTGCAGAAACTGTGACAATTGTTTTACATACGCAAATAGACAAGATGATTGTGACAAATTGAATGTTTACTAATATACAAAGGAGTGGTATTTATATATTGTTGTTGCAACACGTCATATTGTCAGCTTTCAGTAGCATGTAGTCAACATACTATTAAATGTTTCCATTTAAATATATCTTTAGGTTAAATACAGTAGGCGACTGATAAATGTCCACAATTTTGGTGACCATTGACACATGCCGACGACCAGTGACACATGCACTCTCCTTGCAGTTTGTCTGTGAGCGAATCGCTACAATCGTACCTAACTGTGTATGCCTTTTGCTGGACGGTAGAGTAGGATTGCGCGCGTGTGTATCTAATGTACATTACCAATAAACGTCCGCGTATGAGGAATATCACTGAAAAGTTACGTGATGATATTTGCCGAACTACTACTGTATATACATATTAGGATTTCAGTGGAGAACACTTGCAGTTGTTACATTAAACCTATATTATTCCAATTCTTAACATATTGTGTGTGCGATATATCAGCAAGTTTTGCTTGTTAGTATTACTTCATAAGAGTAAATATTTTTTGAAGCATTCCATTTTAAAAAGAAACATTAATTAATAGCACTATCTTCATATGGATTCATCAACATTTTTAATGTTGCACTTACAAAGACATATACCGAAGTGTAAATCACTGATTTTGATAAAACTAGTTCTTAGATAAATATTTTTTGTATTGGCAATAGTCTACATTGAAGGGGTGAAAACATTTCTCAAAGTTGGGGTCGGAACCACTACTTAGTCGAATATTTCGGAAACTATTACAGCTAGAGGTATGGTTTAAATGGCAAAATTCTATACTTTTTTAATAAATAATAGATTTACGGACACAGATTTCCAATATCACTACTTGTTTAAACAATATCTTGAAAAATAGCACTTTTTTCATTTTTCCAATTAAATGTTAATCTTTTATTATTCCTGAATATTTGTATGTGAGAAGTATATACCCTAACACAGCGCTCGGATTTACTTACTCGCGGCGGCCAATTTTCGAACACTACACCTCCTCGACCCGGCCGCCCGTCTCGCTCCCCGTGGCGGCCGTAGTGCCAGGCATGTACAGAAGTAGCTCACCTGGACGCAAATTCGAGGGAGACGCCTACTTCTCCCGCTCGGATTTACTTACTCGCGGCGGCCAATTTTCGAACGCTACGCCACCTCGACCCGCTCGCGCGTCTCGCTCCCCGTGACTGCCGTAGTCCTTCGAGCTCTTCAGACCCGTGCCTTCCTGTGGGTCCAAGAGTCGCCCCAACGCGCCACACGCGGTACATATTGCAAGCTGTAGGCACGGGTCTGAGGAGCTTGGGGGACTACGGCCGCCACGGAGAAGTAGGCGTCTCCCTCGAATTTGCGTCCAAGTGAGCTACTTCTGGACATGCCTGCCATAGGCGCTATTCGTGGCGCATCAGGGCGGCACTCGTGTCAATAGGTTTCCAAATAACCATCGAGGTACTATTACCAATGCGTTTTTTTAGTGGTATCCTCTGCAGACCTATTCTACTACGTCGCACGGTAATTCCGAATAGTTGTAGAAAATTAATTAGAAAAATAAATTCGTAAGATAAGTTTTAAAAATAGTTTTTAATTCTATTGTTCCAATTTTAATTACCTCCGGGAAATTGGGAAGATCTACGGGAAGTTTGGACGTAGCTGTACGCATCGCCAACGCTTACATTGTAACACATTTTAGAAAATCAGTGTGATCCGTTTCTCAGAAAAGGATATCTTTTTACGAAGATATATCACTTTATTTCATTACGACTACCCGCATTTGCGAAACGTAAGTAAGGCGATTGGGCTCCTTCGATGCCCCATCTGGCCTGCACGTTTCCCAAAGAACAGATACTAATAGCACCGAATTACCCGTAGCAGCAATATTCCCGCAGTAACAGAAAAAAACGCATTGGCAATAGTACCTCGATGGTAATTTGGAAACCTATTGACACGAGTGTCGCCCTGATGCGCCACGAATAGCACCTATGCTATGGTACGCGCCTGAGTAGCTCCGAGCACTAGGGTCGCCACAGGGAGCGAGGCGCGAGTAAGTAAATCCGAACGGTGCCCTAACTCAAAATACAGACAAAACAGAGTTTTGAATTTTGAGTTTTAGAAAAAGTTATCTGTGAAGTGTCAATCGCCGATTTGATAAAATTTCTGTGAGAGCTAGTTTTCGAAACAAATATTTAACACGTATTTTTCTTTATCGGCAACCGTCCACGTTAAAGGAGTGTAAACTACCCTCATAGTTTGGTGTGAATAATCTATTTTATGGTATATCTTGGAAATTATTATACATGCAGTTATTGTATAAATTGAAGAAATCAGTATTTTTGAATGACAAATAAAACGATGAATACCAAAAAGTTAGTGTGAAATATTTTTGCAAGAATTACCTTTTCCCAAAGTATCATAAAAATCAGTGATTTACACTTCGGTATGTTCCGTCAATTAGTTTGTTAGTAAATTCTTAACATTTTTTAATATATGATAGAACGAAAACCACGAACAGTGATTCATCGACGGTCAATCACAACGAGCAGTGTATTGTACACATATACAAATGTGCGCGCGCGCGAATGTTCCTGATCGCAAAGTGACGAGCGCTAAAAATCGGTCATCGCGCGGAATTCGCGGTCAAAACGGTATGCGGCTGTTCAAAGCAAGTCGACGAATGTGGGTGTTGCATACTTTTCTCATACACTCATACTTCATTTATTAAGTATTGCTTAATCAACGTATTCAGAATCATTTTCGTATTCTCCTGATAAACCCATCCTACAAATATTTATTATATAACTTTGCTTAGTATGCGGGTAACAAGATTATATACTTGTGACAAGTTACTTCCACAATATGCTAAAAATCGCAAAATATCCCTAACCCCTTAAGTAACTATCCTGGTATAGTCGCTGGTCTGCGTAACGTATCCAGGAAAATTTTGAATACCTAAAAATGCTATAAAAAATGTAATAAATGACATTCATATGTTTTGTACGCCATTTCTTATTTATTTTTCTTTACTATTTCAAAATAAAGAACTATTATTTACTAATAATATCTACTTCTTTTACCTAAGTGCAATATACCCAACCATTAATCAAAAGAAAAAAGGTCGACAATTTTTGGACAACTTTCTTGATTTTCGCAGATCACTTCAGGGGTTAATAATCGGAACCATCAAAGTACAATCAATAAAATGCAATACGCTTATTTACAAAAAGAACCTCACGAAAGGTGACATAGAACTAACAAAGATCATTATTGTAGTTAGAGTTAGCGAACATTCTTTTTCCAGCAGTCGTCGAGTCAATTGCGTAGTTGTATGACAACCCGAGTATGAAAGTGTAACTAAAGTGGTAAGTATAAAAGAACATAAGATAAGTTCCCGGATAAACAATTCTTACAAAGATACAAATTTAAAATTCAGTATTTTGATAAGATTTGAACTTATAGAGCAGCAGAACAAGATTAAGTTTTGAAATAAGTTAAGTCAATACCTAAAACAGTTGAGACAAATTTAATATTAAAATAATATCTTGTAATGTATTCATTAAGGCCTTTAATTTATCTTTTATGACAAAATCAACTTAAATTACGTTTCCATTAACGAATTTTTGATTCTTTATCTTTTCTTATTCATTTTTCAAATTGTATGGCTAACTTTTTCTTGGTATATTTTATAAGTAAAGTACATGTAATCTAACATCCTTTAAAAATATATACGAACTTATCTTTTGGAACAGGGCTCGGAATTACTCGCGACTGCCGATTTTCGAAAGCTACGCCCCGCCCCCCCCCCCCGATCCGGCCGCGCGTCTCGCTCCCCCGTGGCGGCCTTAGATCGGAGCTCCTCGGACGCGTTCCATAGTCGCTATTCGTGGCATCTAGGAGAACTAGGATCGCCGCGGGAAGCGAGACGCGTGGTCAGGTCGAGGTGGTGTAACATTCGAAAATCGGCCGTTGCGAGTAAGTAATTCCGGGCTCTGTTTTGGAACATGGTAAATAAGCTGAAATTTTATGAATCATTATTTCATAAGTCAGCATAAAGATGCTCCGTTTACTCAAGCTACTTACATGACCAACTTAATAAGCCATAGTGTAAACAGGATGCGGATTATCAAATGTGCGTTACAGTTTTATAAATGTTTAAGTTACTCGAGGTAGTATTTTTTAAATGCTAAAGATATACAATGCAATATGTGACGTTTAACTTAACTAATAATGCAATTTAAAACCATTTTCTTTTATTGTGCCGTTTGTGGTTTATCTCCGCCTCGTCTATGTCTTTATCGATATCTTTTTTGGACATTTTCTTCGATTTCTTTTCCTTTGACTTCTTCTTTGGTTTGTCTTTCTTCGTTTTTGAACAACAAGGAAGGTTCGTGTCTCTATCCGGAACTTCACTTTTGGTTTTAGCTATTAAAGAATTGCTAATGTAATTATAATGTATATGAGTAGGTTTACTAATAACAAGCTTACTTACCAGCAAAAAGTCCCATATGTTTATGTATACTTTTATCCTCTTCTATTTCTCTGCGGCGGTCCATTTCCAAACATTCGATTATTTCGTTTCGTTTTTCAACAATTTGCACAAGCCTGTTAATGAATAAATATAAAATGGTCAGGACATGTTATATCGAACGAACAAATTTAGAACAAAAGATACATTTCAATCTTTGCGTCATATAATCATTGTTTGCAACTTTTTTATAATGATATAGTACAGTCGAACCTCGACAATTCGAACCTCTTTAATTCGAAAACCTCTATAAGACGAAAATTTTGTTCATTCCCTACCGAAATCGAAATAAAACTTCCTTTAACTCGAATTATTTTTCACAAGTTCAAATGCATTCTTCTACCTCTGACATTCGAATTTAGAATAGCCAGACCCGCTACAAGTCGAAGTTTACCTCTATAAGTGAAACTTTTATCATCGCTGACTCTATAACTCGAAGTTATAGCTACGTGTCGCGTGTCAGCAATCAATCGATCGATAAGGCGTCCTTTTTTTTCAACTGTTAGAATTCTCTCGAATGCTGAAAAACAAAAAATAACGCTAGCAATATCCCTTTTACCCACGGGCACGTCTGCGGAAATGACATACTCGTTATTTGTCAGTCGAACGCATAATACGCATCATCTCCGTGTGTAAATAAAGGAAAATGAGTTCTAAAGGAAAACTGTATACACTAACACTTGCTAAGAAAGTGAAAGTAATCGAAGCAGTGAGAAGTGGGTTAAAAAAGAAGAAGGATATCGCTAGTGAATTTGGAATTCCTACAAGCACTCGTTCCACTATTTCAAAAAATGCAGTCGAAATTATGCAAACAAATACTTCTTATGGTAATTTGAACATCAATAGAAGACTGTTTAATAAAGTGATTCAAGTAGTGTAGAGATGTAAATCTTGGCATTAGAGGAACCATTATTTAGCCTTGGCTAAATAATTAGGTCACAATAATTTCAGAGCCACTAATGGGTGGCTAGAAAAATTTCAGAAGAGGCATAACATTGTATTTCGGAAGTTGTGTTGTAAAAGTGCCAGCGTCAGAGAAGAAGGGGCCTAGCCGAATAAGATGGTCAAAAGTTTTTCTATGACCATTGGACCATTCGAAAGCTGACCAAGAAAAACCCCTCCGAGTAAAATTTCAGCCCTCTAGCTTGCCCGTGAGGGTAGTTACAGGGTAAATTAGATTTCGCGCTTTTCCACGCATTTTCCGATTTTTGATGCTTTCTAAAATTCTGAAAAAAATGTGGCATGTTTTGGGTCTTCAGGCGCATTTTTGAGAATTTTTTTCAGATTTTTTGGTTTTAAACTGTGCCCGTAAAAAATGAAAAACGCTCAAAACGTCGGAAAAATGCAGATTTCTCGAAAATATGAAAACATGCTATTTTGCTGTTTAGTTCCTCGACATAGTACCATAACCGCCAGTGTCGTCAATTTTTTTTAGATTTTTTCTTGTGGGAGATCATTGTTAAAAACAATGAAAACCAAATTGCTACGACGTTCTTGCTGTGAGGAGGAAAGTTACACTTGTTGGAGATAGGGGATTCCTGCTTCAGCCAAAACTACGTTAGTAGGGGTGGATGTTCTGAGACTGAAAGCCAGTTTAAAGGCACGCACTTGAATGGACTCGAGTTTAGTTATAAGAGACTTGTAACCGTGTGGCTTACACACGGTCACCACACGGTTCCATATACCTATATATATATATGTATTGATCGATATATGTAAGTAGCGTGGAACGACTCGTCACCGATATTCTCCCTCTCTACGAGGTTCGCGAAGAGATTCGCGATCCTTCTCTTAATGAAGGATCGCAGAACTCCCCACTAATTGGTTTGCGTGCGCATCGATCCCCACTAGATCTGGATCGAAGGAGCTCGATGCACGTCGAAAGCAGATCACTCTACGTCTGGGCGCGGTTCAGTTAGGACGGAATTTAGAAGATTCACGGCGAAAACCGGTACGCGAACAAAGAGTCAAACCGACTCAGTAAATTTAGCAAACCGTCTAATTTACTCTTGACGCGTACGCGCCTCAAACCGAGGAATCGCATATGCAAACCGCATTGTGGCACGGCCAACAACCATCGAGGTTTCAAAAGCCGAACTTACCTGCGTAGAGTCATTTAAATCGACATAATTTCTATCATTAAATTTATAATAAATACACTGGAAATTTCATGTCTCTTCGGGATATCGGGAAGTCCGGTGTATCCGTCGGATAAATTAGAATCTCGCATCGCGGTCTGGTCGTAACGTAAACGGTAACTTGAATCTTATCATGATTCGTATTTCTGGGACTCATCTTGCAGGCTCATTCAGGCAACCGAAGTGACGCTCAGCTCTCGTACCTGCCGGATCTTGCGGTTTTTTCCCGTTTGCCCTTGTAAGAGGTGGATTCAGGGACGATATTGTGATATAGATTCTGCTTTCCAGTACAGTACCGCCAGATCAGGGGAAGGTGCCTCTGAAAAGTTACCCTCTCTCCGATTACCGGGTTAAGCACGCATGCGCGACAGGAACGCAACAGGAATTGAGTGGGGAGTGAATGATGACACGTTGCGCGTGCGCAATGGGGACACAAGACGCAACACGGGTGAGTGGACAAATGACAGGACATATCGCAGATTATAGGTTATTGCCGCGTATCGTATCTATTACCTACTAAATGAAGTCTGAAATGGCTTCACTGATGCCACCGCTACCGTTATGTGTCGCCTCAGTCGCACGCGGCACGTCACGTGACCAGTCTACGGTCTTAGTGGGGGTCGTTGGAGTGTGCTCATGGTGGTGGAATGGGATGGTGGAAGGAGCGTCGTAGAGGCGGAAACGACATCCAAATGGATTACGTCTGGCGGCACTGTTCCAGTATCTAGACATTCCTCGTAGATTCATTCAGGCAACCGAAGTGACGCTCAGCTCTCGTACCTGCCGGATCTTGTGGTTGTTTGCTGTTTGCCCTTGTAGGGAGTGGATTCAGGCGTGTATTCGCGAGATAATTTCTGCTTCCAAGTATTGAGGCACTCTTCGTAGATTCATTCAGGCAACCGAGGTGACGCCCAGCTCTCGTACCTGCCGGATCTTGCGGTTGTTTCCTGCTTGTCTTTGCGAAAGAACTGACGACATACTTGTGGCATCTCCGCCGATCGGTGCATAAAATCCATAATTCCGGTATTGGAATCTCACGTGGCGAGTTTACGTTCTCGTGCGTCGGTGACTGAGATTTGATCGCGGTTCGCGTTCCTGGGACTCATCTTGCAGGCTCAGTCAGGCAACCGAAGTGACGCTCACCTCTCGTACCTGCCGGATCTTGCGGTTGTTTCCTGTTTATCTTTGCGAAAGAACTGACGAGCTACTTGTGGCATCTCCGCCACGTGATACAGACAGCGAATCATAAGACAACCGTTTTGTGATTAACCGATAGGCAGGCTTAAGCGAAAGCGATAGCGTAAACGTCGCAAAAGTAATAGGTAGAACAAGGGAAAGAGTAAGCTGAAGTGAGTCAGTTAAGAATTGGTTACAGACTGCTGGTTGGGAAAGTATATATGAGAGGCATAATCTAGTCTGGATCTAATTAGGGCCATGTATAATAGAATTAATGTGTCTGGGTTGGCTCCCCACCAGACACCTGTAAGGAATTTAATTATGTTCATGATACGTGAACAACGGTTGTCAAGAGAATGGATGTGGGCTTTGAAGTTTAGTATGTTGTCAACAAGAATTCCCAGAAATTTTGCCGAGTCTACATCAGTTAGGCCTAATTGAAATCGAGTGCATCCGGCTGTTAGTCTATGGTTGTTGAAAACTACTACATTGGTATTTTCTGAGGAAAGATCGAGACCTATTGCAAAAAGGTTGGATCTTAACCTTGTAAAAGACTTTTCTATGGTGATTTTGGCTTCTTCCAGAAGAGAACTTTTTGTGTATATAGCGATGTCAGCTGCATACTGAGAGATGTGCACATTCTTAGGTATATCATGAAGGATGTTGGCGACATATAGGTTGTAGAGGAGAGGGCTGAGGACTCTTCCTTGCCGTAGGCCCATGTATATTACCCTTAAACCATAGAAGCTGGGCGAGCAGGCAAAGCGGCAGTATGACCAGGTGGCAATAAACTGTAGAATGTTGTGCGAGATTCCCATCTTGGCTAAAATTTTTAGGAGGATGTGACATTGGACGTTGTCGAAAGCACCACTGACGTCAAGAAATGCTACAATTGTGTATTGATTATGAGCAAAGCCTGAACGTATATACGTTGCAAGGTTGAGGATATTGTGGGTAGAGGAACGGCCCTTTCTGAGTATTGCCTGGGATGGGGGTATCAGATCTCCGGTCTCACGCCACCAGAGAAGTCTGTTATTTATAAGTCTTTCCATAATTTTACTCATGCAAGACGTGAGTGAGATAGGTCTAAAGTTTTGGTTATGAGACTTTTTGATGAAAAGGGCCTGGGTTTTGATCCAGTCTTCTGGTATGCGATAATTTGTAAATAATTCGTTATAAATGTCAAGAAGATGGAGTCTGGACTTGGTTGATAAGTTTTTTATCATCTTGTAATCTATTCCATCGAGTTCAGGGGAAGGGTTGGGATTGGACCCGTCAATGGCATAGTTGAATTCGATGAGGTCAAATGGGGAGTCTAGGAATGAGTTTGGGGTAACTCTTACATTCATGATAGGGTTTGTCGGAACCCACGGAGGGGAGAGTTTGTCTGAAGCTATTCGAAGATTTTGCTTGAGTATATTAGAGTTTGTGTTTTCTTTTTCCTCCGAAGATGTCCACTTGTTTTTATGTATCCTAATGTGGTTCCAGAGGTAAGAGAGTGAAGTTTTGTGGGAGAGGTTGGCTGTGAAGTTAGGAAAGCTTTCCGTTCTTTTCTTTTTTAAAAGTTTTTTGGTCAGATCTACTTGTCTTTTGTAAAGAAACCAGTTGCTGGTGGTTGACTGATGTTGCCATATCTTAAAATACGCCTTCCTAATTCTAACAGCTCTGTCATATCCCTGATCCCACCACGGAACTGGATTTTTATGTACGTGGTTATGTACCGACTTTTTCTTCGGTGTACTCTTAAGGACTGCTATTGTCGTCCCCTGAACAAAGTAGTTATACTTTTCTGTAGTGTGAGTATCCAGAGCCAGAGTGGTAGTGTCTAAGTGATGATCCATTTTGTTTGTGTATTCCACCCAATCTGTTTGCTGTGAAGATAGTCAGTTGTTCTTTGGTCTGTAGATATTTTTTATTACGTTGATTGATATATTTAGTGGGAAGTGGGCTGGACGGAATAGATCCTCTTCCTGGGATACTTTGGTTTCTTCTTCTATGTTTCCGTGCGTTAAGACGAGATCGAGGTTGTTGAACGAGTCATTCCTGGCTTGAAAGTGGGATGAAGAGTTGTGGTTAATTATGTCTATTCCGTTCTTATCAATAGTATGTAATAAAATTCTTCCCGGGACGTATATTTTGGGGCAGTTCCATTCTGTGTGGTCGGCTTTGAAAGATTGGAGAAAAGCATCCCAGTGTGATTCTGTAATTCTGTTAATTGGAGGTCTGTAACACACTGCTTGTGAGAGATCTAGCCATGAGTTTGGGAAGAGTTTCCACGTCGTGGAAACAGAGAGAAATTAGGAAGAAAAGGACAGAGGATTAGGTATATAGAAATAGGTAGCTTGAGGTAGGTAAGTGTAAGGTGAAGAAAGTTGTAGCGAGAGATAAATGAAAATAAATACTATATTCAACCACAGAAATATATACAGAACAGAAAGTGCGAAATATAAAGGTAATATTGAAGACGGAGATGATATGGAAATGAAAAGAAATGAAATGAGCGAGGAAAGACGGACAATCGCGAAGCCCGCGAATGCACGACAAAAATTAGAAATTACTGAGAAGCCCACAGCAATTTAGACGAACGTGAAACAGTGGGATCAGTCGATCAAGAGTTACGTGTCGCGTACAAGACAAGAAGAGCGCGAGCCCTTGTCGTCGGCCTATTTATACTGCTTTTGGGCCATCGGTTAGGAAAGGATAAGGAGTGGGAAGTTTGAAATTGCAAGGACGAAAGCACCGGCCGTTTGTTAAAGCATGAGGGCAATGCCCTAACGGCCTGTGCGTCTAAGGAGACAATGGAAAATAGGCAGTTAATTTGACATATGAAGTATAGGAACGATGGCCCGTGAGACAGATACGATTTTACATGTAAATACGCTCCGCCGAGAGGTTTACATTCGCGGTCGTTCACCTGGATTTCGGCATCGAACGCTAGCAGCTGAGCACGGTGCGAGTCAGAAAAACTACCGTGGCTGGTGGTTCTTATGCCGAGACCCAGGTGTATCGGGCAAGAAGCGTTATAAGAAATTTTACCTACAATTGCCGTGCAATCGCTTGCCGAGGCGAACAAAAAGTTTTTGAACACTGCTATTGGGGTTTTTCCGACAAGTTTGTTACTTGAATGGAACACGTTTCTGTATGGCAGTCTGCTATTTCAAGATTATTGAGAGAAATGTGTTTTAAATATTTGACAATGAAAATTGCTATCCCACCATCATGTCGTTGTTGACGATCTTTCCTAAGTGAGTGGAAACCTGATATTTGGTATTCTATTCCTGGTCTCAGCCAGGTTTCAACACAGACTACTATGTCAACACCTTTTGCCAGATGGATTATTTCCATTTTTTTAGTTTGTATGCTCCTGCAGTTCCAGAACAGAATGCGCAGAGAGCTGTTCATTTTATGATGTCCTGGTATTATAGCCTCTTCTTATTAATTTAGGGTTTTGAGGTTGCGGAAGAGGCTGGTTTGTATTGTTTGATTGAGGGAGATGGCTTTATGTCAGGGGAGGACTGGATGAGGATTACCATATTAAGTTGAAGGATGCTCTGTTGACTTTGTGGACGGAGAGGGGGAAAGTTCTCCTTGGTGTATTGCATTATTTTAGATTTGTTATCTAAACTATGTCTCAAAACAATTTCCTTCGCTTCGTAAAAATTTACATTAAGAAGAGACATCTGTCTATTTATTTCTTTGTTTGTTTGAAGTGAGGAGCAACTAGGGGTCAGAGTTTGATATGAATCATTGCAATGAGCACATGTTGGTGTGTCTATTGTAGGGCAATCAGTGATACTGTGTCCTGGTTGTCCACAATTTTTACATATTTTTTCGCTGTGGCAAAATTTCTCTGTGTGTCCCGTTTTGAAAAAATTGTAACACATTTTTAAGTGTTCTATATATAGCTCTACTGGTGTGTGCATCAATTTGTACAGCTTTATGTAGTCTGGAAGACTTGTGCCCTCAAAAGTCATAACTATAGATTCGCTAGGAATCCACTCCCATAAGCCTGTTTGCGGGTTTCTTATTTTTCTATTAAGTCTCCTGGCGTCAAGAATAGGAACTGGGGAGTCTGTGAATTTCTTTATGTCTTCCAAATCACAGTCAGTGGAGAAGCCCTTGATCAGGCCTTTTCTTGAGACACGGTATTTGGGAATAAATACATTAATTCCCTGTAGTTCCTCATTTTCGGATTTTACAAAGTTGTTGGCATGGATACCTGTTCTGAACTTTATGCTGAATTTCCCAAATCCTTCATTTTTTATTTTATCGACGCCTTCGTGGTTTTTGCTCAAAGCTTTCGCTAATATAAGAGCGTTTTGGGAGTTTCTGAGTTTTGCACGAGTCTTACTGAATATGGCCGTGACATATGCAGGGCCTTTGTGGGAGGCTGGGTATTGATTTATACTGAATTCAAGTCTTATTTTGGAGGAGTTATTGTTGTTTTCTTTGTTTTTGACATCTGTTACCTTTGTCCTCATCGGTGTTGAGTTGGATTGTTCATCTGTTTCCCCTCTTTTTGTTGGTTGTCAATGTCTGCGTTTGATTCTTGGATGCCATGGAGGCTTCACGTTTGCCAGAAGCCTCGGGAGCCCAGGCTTCGAGTTTTTCTAAACCCTGGAACACTGTGAATAAACGACGATTGCGTTGTGTAAAAACGAGACGAAATTATGTACTCCAGGAAGCTCAGTTAAGGAGTTCGTGGAAGCTCTTTCAAACGTCGTGCGTTCCCCGCCACGCTCTCACAGGAACTCATAATTCCTCTCTGTAGTACAAGAACGTAGGATCGGCTAGTTAGTACCGAGCGGATCTGATAGATGGCAGCACAAGAATGTAGAATGTGGGAAAGTGGCGGGCCCGGCAAAAGTCGAATCCGCCAAATGGTTGTTTCTTGTTTCCCAACGGGAAATTCGAAGGTAAATCCTTCGTCGTCTCTAGATACAGAGACGTTCCGCGCACAAACGTGATGTTACCATAGATTATCACAAAGGTCTCATACCGGTGAGAGAGCCCACATTCTCTCACGTGTTCACATGAAATAACTAGTTATCATTGCATGATGAACAAACGATTCAATTGACAAATACGAGTATTGAAGTTGTATCTAGCACAGATCCAACACGTGGATCGAATACTAACGCATTCCGGAATGCAGACGGAAATAACATGACTCGATCGTTCGAGAGCTCAACGAGAAGAGAAAGAAGACAGTTCGGACGAGCAACGCTCACGAAAACCGAACTGTAAAGCGGGTGGTGCGCAGACGCGGAGCCTCACCATTGGTCGAGGGCAACGCTAAGCCCACAAGAAGTAGAAGTAGTAAATAAAGTATTTTAAAGCGGTAATTTGAATGTCTCATGCTAACATTCAGAAAAAACACGCATTTAATTGGCAATTTGATTCGATTTTAACCAGAATTAACCCCGATCAACATGATTAAATACAGTATTTTCTCGATAATTGTCCAAAAGATCAGGCCCGTAATTGTCCCAGAACTACCCACACTACCGCGGAGTATAACTGCGTACTACCATCGACGAGGTATAGGATAGACCTATCATCTTATGGGACTTCGTGTCTCATGTTCTGAAATACCTACTGTACAAAAAATCAGAGGTTTTGGTATGACCTCCACGATTTGGAGTGGTGAGTTTAGGAATTATATTGAATTTCAGGTATCGTAGGCGTAGTTGTCAAATCATATCCGAGAATATTCGTCGCATAGTTGCCAATTTACTGTTACTGTCGTGTAATGCGCAGCGCGTATTCGGCAATTTTCCACGTTACTGTCACAATTCTGGAAAAGTATACGAAAGAACCAATACATGATTAATTCAAGCTAAATATTTAATCTCTGTTTAACTATAATACTTCGAATTTCTATACTCATTTTAAAGCTGAATAAATGCATTTTCGATTTATAAAAATAAATTTTTATTTATTGATAGTAAACAAAATAATAATTGTTGTTGAAAATTTAAATAACTATTTAACGCTATTTTTATCTTGAAATTAATTTATAATAACTGTTCTTGGTTTCTTTCAACCTTCTGCTACAAAATACAATTTTCAAAAGAATGGCAAAATATTCAAAAGATTGTTAACAAAAAATTTTAATGACAGTTATGCGAGGTTCCATATTCGTTACAAGTTGCAGTGGGTCTGTTATTATATGTTAATATTAAATATACAATTATTAGTTCTTTTTTCCAAATATTTTCATAAGTCGTGCAAGAATTTATTAATTATAAACAATAAATCTGTATAAAATTCTGACTATTGCTGATCTGACTTATCATTATATTGCAAAAGCATACAAGAGTTCAAACGGTATAGCCGGATAAGATGGTCAAAACTACCTTTGAGCTGAATGATATCTCGGATGGGTCATTCGATAGGGCATAAAAAAAATACTGTGTAAAATTTTAACCCTATATTAGGAGGATAGTTATGTCGTAAAATTAGAAAATCAGTTTCTGGCCTATTTTCCCTAGTTAACGAAGATTAGAAATTCTGAAAAACATCTGAGATATGTCACGCACCCGAATACATGCTCTGCAATTCGTTTTAGATTTTTAACATGAATATCCTGCTTGTAAAACTTCAAAAACCTAAAAAAATCGAAAGAATGCAGATTTCACATAGAAGTTCTAGAGTGACCAACTTTATATTTTTACAGTAACGATATATTATTATAAGTATCGTAAACGAATTTTTTCACATTTTTCGGTTTGGTGCGCTGTTGTTAACCCTTTCGCTACAAGCGCCGCTTATAGGCGGCATCCATGAGATGTCCTGTGGGTACGAGCGCCGACTATAGTCGGCATCCACGTGACGACCTGTGGGTACGAGCGCCGACTATAGTCGGCATCCACGTGACGACCTGTGCGTACGAGCGCCGACTATAGTCGGCACGCAAGGACCTGTGTATACGAGAGCCGACGTGCAATGTGCACACTTTTCGGCGTGGTGCACCGTTCAGGGGCATTATTGCGGCGGAGCGGACTGCAGTAGCGAAAGGGTTAAAAAAGACGCAATTAACTTGATTAGCATTCTACTACGTCAGCGCATAACATCTGCAAATGTTAACCATGTTTCCAACAGCCCAGTTGGGTCAGCTCCTCAGGCGTTTAACTGTGGGCATGCTTATACTAGGTTCGCGACTGGCATTTATTTCTATCCGTCAACAATTATAACGATAAGTACTTTTATAATGTATCATTTATGTATGTATTTATTGTCAGAAAACTAAAATAATTCTATAATATATATCAGGGCACGCAAAAAAAGAATAAACAATAATACCGAAATTATTTTTTGACGTATTTTACCTTAAAATATTTTCTAAATATTTAAATATTTGTTCTAAAAGAATTCTACAAAAATACCATTGTTTATTACATAGTTAGAAAAAAAGAAAAAGAATTGATTAAATAAAAAAGAGTAGAGCTATGCCGGTCGCGAACCTAGTATAAGCATACCCATCGTTAAGTGCCTTCAGGAGCTGACCCAACTGGGCTGTTGGAAACATGGTAAACATTTGCAGATGTTATGCGCTGACGTACTAGAATGCTAATCAAGTTAATTGCGTCTTTTTTAACAACAGCGTACCAAACCGTAAAATGTGAAAAAATTCATATACGATACTTATAATAATATATCGGTACTGTAAAAATATAAAGTTAGTCACTCTAGAACTTCCATGTGAAATCAGCATTTTTTCGATTTTTTTTGAGGTTATTGATATTTTACAAGCAGGATATTCATTTTAAAAATCTAAAGCGAATTGCAGAGTATGTATTTTGTGTGCTTGACAAGTCTCAGATTTTTTTCAGAATTTCTAAACATCGTTAACTAGGGAAAATAGGCCAAAAACTGATTTTTGCCCTGAGATTTAGGGTTAAAAATTTACGCAGTATGCTTTTTGTTAATGCCCTATCGAATGAGTCATTCGCGATATCATTTGGCTCAAGGGCAGTGTTGACCGTATTATCCGGCTATACTCTATAGATCAGGGATGGGCAATTTTGCCTAAATTGAGGCAAAACCGTCCACACCGTATCGCCCACTGTCCCCTTCCAGCAAGCGCGGTACAATGGGGCAACGAAGACACAAGACATCAGCGTACGCAACGAACGTGCGCGCTGCATGAAAGGAGGTTGGTGGGGAAAGCAATCGTTCGAGGAGCCCCAACCGTGCCCAGCCCTGCTGTAGTTGATATTTGCAAGATAATGTCCATTTTTCAAATGGACGCGGACGTTGCTCCGTTATTAAAACTAAGTCTTCTCACCTAGGAGAGACTTGAAATCATTGCCGTCGAACTACCCAGCAAGAAAGCAATCAGATCACTTCAGCACAATAGGGCATTGAGCCCATCATCAGCGGCCCAAAAGAAACCATCTGAGGATGTTTTGCGAGTGCCGAACGCTGAAGCCCAGAAGCTCAGGCTGCCTCGATAGCCGTGGCCGAATAGTGCAATAAACGCTGCCGATTAACCAGACATCGAGCCAGGTATATCGGTGTGATACCACTACTAATTCCATTGCAAAACTTCTTTATTTTTCATAATTTTTTATGGGACTTGCGCCAACTTATTTATGGCATTCTTCCGATTGAAATGACACTAAACACTTTAATAGGAAGAATGCCACAAATAAATTGGCGCAAGTCCCATAAAAAAATTTATGAGAAATAAAGAAGTTTTGCAATTGAATTAGTAGTGATTTCACACCAATATACCGGTGACCCGGTGTCAATTTTTCTTATTCGACGCTTCGAATAAATCCTCAAGGTAAAGCGAAGGTTGGAAGATTGAAGAAGCAGATGAAGATTAGAGCGATGTAGGTAACAAAAACTGTATGTTTAACAGGAAACAAAATTATATGTACAGAATAATGGTGAAGAATGAAAGTATGAGAAATGATAGCACAAGTCGTGGCGCACGAGGTGTGAACGTGAAATGACGTACAAGCGTACAAAGATACCGACAATGATCGAGAATCGCGAAGCGCACGATTTTGGTCGATATAGAGAACTTACGTTAAGCGCACGTGAAAATATTGGAAAACGTGATCGAGCGATCTAGAGTGTCAAAAGACAACGAGGACGCGAGCGATGTCGGCGTACCTATCGGTTAGGAGAAATTGAAGGGTGGGATTTTTGAAAATTGCAAGGATCCGCCAGCATCTAACGTTCGTTGGAAATCAGGGCATTGCCTCAAGGACCGATGCTTGAGCTTCGATGAAAATCGAAAATAGGCAGTGGATTTAAAATATGGAATATCGGATCGATGGCCCACGAGACAGGTACGGTGCGAAACGTAAAACAGCCGGTGCCGAATGGATTTACAATCGCGGTCGTTCACCTCGGTGCAGGTGTCGACCTCATCTGCTGAGCTCGACGAGGTGTAGAAAGACTATAGCGACGCGAAGTTATTATATCTAGGCCGTCGTTGGTTCGCGCAAGAAATCGACATAAGAACACGGTGCGACAAATATAAGACACCGCTGGCTTGAAATACAAGGTGCGTCTGATAACTTCGGTGAATGGTGTCAGACAATAAAGGAAACAAGAGTTACAAACAAAATACCATTACTGGCGTTCAAATTAATCACCATAATCACCATAATCAGCTACAACACACTACACATACCGCGAAAGCACACTCATCCGTCTAGAACAAACCTTAACCTACGAAACCATTCGCTGCCCGAGTCGCGAAAGCCACCGGGAGTCCCTCTCCGCGAGCTACGAAAGTAGCCGCCAGTTCAAGCCGCGGAAGCCGCTGAACTTCCTTTTCCCGAAACGCGGAAGACTCCGGGATCCCACCGGCTCGAGTATCGGAAGGTACCGGGAGACCAGTTAGCTAAGCCGCGGAAGCTGCGAGCAATTCTTGCTTAAAATCCACCGCTGGAGAAATCCACACCATCGAAATGTTAAACCGGAGATAACGCGTCCAGAACCGTCCGTAAGACACCGCTAGATGTACCGCCGCCATAGGTTTAAGCCGTATTCTTAAAGCAATCTTAGAATTCAGCCGTTCGCGCGTATTTCTATAATCAATTAGCATTAAGCCGCCGTTTATGTTTTCTCCGCCGTCTCGTATGTAGTTTTAAAACCGTATGTTGATTAGATCTATAAGCCGCCGTAATATTAAGCCGTTCGCGCACTGATGTTCCTATTTTCGTATAACCAGCTAGCATTAAGTCACCGTTTAAGTTCCTATTTTTGCCTAGTAAATAAATTATTAGTTACCCCTTACACTGGTATTCATTCGTGGCTCAAGCACAGCCGACTGAGCCGGCATACTCCCAACCGCCGCGTGTTACAATTTATCCGGAACATTTTGTGGTCCTTCGAGCCGGATAGAAGACGAGAAGACAACGAGAACCCAGTTTCTCGAGCACTCGTCGATCACGCAGTAGATCGACGCCAACACGGATCGAGAGCAAATACACTCTCTCGAGTACACCGCCCTCGGACTACCACGATCACGCGGTTGATCGTTTACTGCACAAATCGCCATTCCTTGCCGACGCAGACGACCATGCCGAGATGGAGCAGCTGCTGAAGGAGCAAGAGCTGACCATCCGGGGGAAGGCCAACTTCTCCCTGGCCACCGCGGAAGACCGTCTACGCCGTTTGCGCAACGACTGGGACCACTGCCGGTGCCTCCATCTGCAGCTGGATCTACAAGCCTTCACACTGGACCGAGAGACAAGGCCCTATTTCAAGGACGACCAATTCGACAAGGCAGAGGCGGAATTCGACAAGGCGAGTGACCACTTTTGCGAACTTATCGCATCCTTCAAACATGTGCCCGCGCCTCTCGCAAGCGAAACGTCCGCTGGCTCTTCAGGCCTCGCGAAACTCCCCCGTATCCCGCTGCCGAAGTTCGCCGGCTGTTACACGGAGTGGCCTAGCTTCTCCGACCAGTTAAGTCCCTGGTCGTGAAAAATAGCACCCTGGACGACGTCCAGCGGCTGCACTACATAAAGGGAACCCTTAAAGGGCCGGCCGCGCTTGCGGTCAACCACTTCCCTGTAACCGCCGCGAACTTTGGCACCGCGTGGAAGGTCCTGGAGAGCCGTTACGACAACAAGAGGTTGGTCGTCGGCACCCTCGTGTCCATCGCGCCGTTGACCAACGATCATGGCCGCGGACTTGCCCAGCTCCGTGATCGGACCAACGAGTCGTTGGCCCAATTAAAGAACTTGGGCCGCCCCACCGACGCATGGGATAATCTGCTCGTCCACCTGACAGTGCAGAAATTGGCCCTTAGATCGCGAGACCAGTGGGAGCATACGTTGGGGGCGCGCACCGACCCCCCTTTCTACCAAGAGCTCGACGATTTCCTTGCGTCGCGAATCCATTCGCTCGAAGCGATTCAACTGGTCACCGCGGCGTCATCTAGCGGAGCGGCCCGTCAGCCGCCGACTCGACCCCCCCCCCCCCACCCGTTCGAGCACACGCGATCGCGACCGCGGAATCGTTGTCCCAAATACGGCGAGCGGCACCCGCTGTTCAGGGGCATGGCCACTGCGTCGCGGCGAGAATGCATAGAGAGAAGCGGCTCCTGCTTCAATTGCCTGAGGACCGGCCATTCGGCGAACGCGTGCCCCTCCGGCTCCAACTGTTCCCTTTGCGGCCACCGTCACCACTCTCTGTTACATAAGTTGCCCCCCTCGCCCTCGCACCCCAAATCGCACGGAAACGGAACCGCGGAAACTACAGCCGCGGTCGAATACATCGCGTCGTCGGCAGTGCATAACTGCATGGCGCGGTGGCCCGCAAGCTGCATCGGTCAAGTCCTCTTTGCCACCGCGCTCGTGTGTGTAGAGACGCGAGACGGGGGAGCCTCTTGACCAGGGTTCCGAGGCGACCTTCGTCTCGGAGGCTCTTGTCCAGGCATTGCGCTTGCCGAAAAGTGCGGCATGTATGAGCGTGACGGGAGCAGGAGACGCACCAGTGGGCAAGGTCACGTCGCGTGTAAGCGTGCGACTGCGCTTGGGCGACCACGGTCCCGGCACGACCATTCTCCAGGCTCTCGTACTCCAGCGATTGACCACGCACGCCCCCAAAACCGTGACCGACATCGACGCGTACTCGCATCTCCGCTACCTGCTTCTTGCCGACCCGGATCCAGCCTTGCATTACCGGTGGATCAGCTCATTGGCGCGGACTATTACGGGTCCCTCATCCGCCCTGGACTGCATCGCGGCGACGCCGGCACCTCGATCGCCCAAGAGACCGTTTTCGGCTGGGTCGTCTCCGGCCCGACGCGTCCCCGCGTAAACGAACCCGGAGTTGTAACAACGTCACTGCACTGCTGCGCTGACGACGATCTGAAGGAGCAGCTGCGACTCTTTTGGGAGTTGGAGGAAGCGAGCCCGTGCTCCCCTTTCTCCCCCGAAGAATTGTGGTGCAAACAGCATTTCGCGAGCACTGTCGCACGACGGGCGGACGGCCGCTACGTCTTTCGACTTCCCCTCCGTACCGATCGTCCACTCGATCTCGGCGCCTCGAGGAATCGGGCCCTCTCGACCGAGGAGGCGTTCCGCGACTTTCTGCGGGAATACGAGGCCCTCGACCACATGGAGGTGGCGTCGCGCGGCTCCGACCGCGCCTCCGTTGTATATTTACCGCACCACCCGATGGTGAAGCGTGCCGGAGACGGAACGCCGCGCGTCCGCGTCGTTTTTAATGCGTCCAGCCCCTCCTCCAACGGACGGTCACGCAATGACCACCTCCTGCCGGGGCTAAAATTACAAAGCGACGTGGTCACGTTCTCCGGATAACGTCAAGAAGATGCGATGTCGAATTCGTGGCAATTCCGAACTTTCAATGAGCCAGATTGCGACGAAGCTCGGAATCAACAGAGAACGCGTCCAAAACATCGTTAAAAAGAAGCTGGGACTTCGGAGTTACAAGATTGCCCGCCTACACTACCTAAACGACGCGATGAAGTCGAAGTGTTTGGAAAAATGCTGCCGAATGGGCCGGCTGGTCGCTGGTGACCGCCTGGAGATGGTTTTCTTCACAGATGAGAACATTTTTACGGTCGAACTCCTCCATAACCACCAAAACCGCCGCCAGCTGCTCAAGAAGGGCCAGCAGAAGACTTCCGCCGCGCAAACCATCGGCCGCAGCCATTTTACAGC
This sequence comes from Sphecodes monilicornis, assembly GCA_913789915.3. NCBI lineage: Eukaryota > Metazoa > Arthropoda > Insecta > Hymenoptera > Halictidae > Sphecodes > Sphecodes monilicornis. The sequence continues at coordinate 19,028,605 of OU565298.1, read as the reverse complement.
CTCGGTCATGGTTTGGGCCGGCATCTGCACCACCGGGGAGACGCCGCTGGTTTTCATCCCGAGAAACATCAAAATCAACACCGCCGAGTACCGGGAACATGTTCTCCGAAGGGGATTAAAGCCGTGGGCGACGCGACATTTTGGCCAGGGCCGATTCACGCTTCAGCAGGACTGGGCGCCGGCGCATTCCGCCAAATCCACCACCGCCGTCTGCGAAGAGCTGTTTCCTGGATTTTGGGGCAAGGATGTTTGATCGCCGAACTGGCCGGATCTTAACTCGATGGATTACTCGGTATGGTCCATCATGGAGCAAAAGATTTCAGGAAGACGATATGCCACGGTGGAACAACTGAAAGCGGCGTTGACGCGTGCCTGGGACGAGATTACGGTGGAAGAGTGCGCGACCATCGTCGGGAATTTCAGAAAGCGGGTCCGTAAATGTATTAAATCAAAAGGAGGCAATTTCGAACATTTGTTGTAAATGCTTTATTTCATTGTTATTGAACTAATAACAGTTATTATTCGCTTAATTGTGTGGATTCATTCGTTTGTGCGGTATTTTTATGCTGCTAAAATACTTTAAAAAATTCCGGGCACTTTTCTGCCACCCTGTAGGTCTGAACGTATTACGACCTAGTTGGGGGCTGACAATTACAGACGAGCACACAACCTGGGGGCACAGTAATATGTTTAATACGTATTGAAAGGTCACGCAGATAAGGAAAACGACTTCATCTTTTATTTTAATTAAAACTCAATGAGTAATTGATCATTTTAATCATTGTAGAATTGCCTTTAAATGAATCGATATAAATTTTGACCAAATGAATATGAACTCAGATAATTGATTATTGAATTCCTAAAGAGAGCATGCTTATTTAGCAGAACATTAATAGTGACACCTATCTACATACCTATGGGCAAATTGCAATGCAGTAGCATTGATATATGTTTGTTACTAATTTTTAATAAATAACGTGCGATGCCTAAAACATTTTGAAGGGCACTCAGGAGTGTGCCCTTGAGAACATATGTCAAGGTCAAGGTCGTAGGAGGTGGGTCCGCCAAACGTAATATTTACCGTTTCCGATTAAAATTAATTGTAATCAGTGATGACAATTACTTTTTTGGTCACCACTAACCATTATCGATGACAACAGTTTAGTTTTGGTTATGAATTAACCCATATCGATGGCAGGACATCCCTCTGGTTTACCTTCAATCACCACATTTTTTTATAGTGTTATTTATAATTAGTATCAACGCATCATGTAAAATGAATTATAGAATTTATATGTTTTTGTAAATATTACGTTTAGCGCACGAAACTTGTGTCATCGATAATGGTTAACGGCGACCGGAAAAGTAATTCTCATCACTGATAATGGTTATTTGTAATCGAAAATAATTCTTGTTATTAATAATAGTTATTCGTAGCCGAAAATGAATTCTGTCATCGATAATAGTTACTATTGGTAATGACCGTTGATGTGTCTAACAACATCATTTATATTTTTATAATAGTTTTAAGTGCCCAATAGTTGCAATTTTTGAGGCTCCGCGAATTATAAAACAGAATTTCAAAGATAAAGAATCGTAGAAGACGGCCATACTTTTCCAAATTTTTTCATACTTGAACCGGTGGTAAAATTTGCAAAACAGAGATATTTCTAGTATTTTTGCACTAAGAAATGACGTGTGAGTAGCTTTCGTACAAATCATCCAAAATGGCAAACTTAACAACTCGTAAAAATGATCGGCTTCGCATAAAATGAGCCCCCTCCTAATGTGGATATTTTCTTTAAAAAATTACTATTATTCTCGTTTTTACAACACATATGCAATGTACGTATAATAATATCAGAATGTGTAATGCTTTTGCACCAAAGGGTGGAAAAGTATCTTATTTCCATGATGTTGTAGAGGAGAGATACCGATAGTTTACTTAAGGAGCCGTGGAGCTCCTGAAAACATTTTTTTTTTGTGCCGTGCACAGCAGGAAACTGTCCACGAGCTCTTGAAAAGGCCAGAATTATGGCCCTTCGGACGCGCGAGGAAAGAATCGGAATCAGACTGGCTCCGGAGCGTGCACACAGCACTCAATATGCCAAAGCTATGTAGAAAAAACTCTTCGGCCCCCCGGCCCGGTCCTGTGTGTCCAGACCTTTAACCAATCTGCCAATCGGCGATGTTGAAAGCGTTACGAACATTTTGGTACATATCGCCCACTAGACAATTTTTTCATTCTCTTAAATCACATTTCATACCTAAAACAGTTGCTTGTTTAGATGTAATAACGTTAAAAATTGCTTAATATACACCTGTGGTAAAACCAACAAGTGTAACTTTCCTCCTCACAGCAAGAACGTCGTAGCAATTTGGTTTTCATTGTTTTTAACAATGATCTCCCACAGGAAAAAATCTAAAAAGAATTGACGACACTGGCGGTTATGGTACTATGTCGAGGAACTAAACAACAAAATAGCATGTTTTCATATTTTCGAGATATCTGCATTTTCCGACGTTTTGAGCGTTTTTCATTTTTTACGGGCACAGTTTAAAACCAAAAAATCTGAAAAAATTCTCAAAAATGTGCCTGAAGACCCGAAACAAGCCACACTTTTTTCAGAATTTTAGAAAGCATCAAAGATCGGAAAATGCGTGGAAAAGCGCGAAATCTAATTTACCCTGTAACTACCCTCACGGGCAAGGTAGGGGGCTGAAATTTTACTCAGAGTGGTTTTTCTTGGTCAGCTTTCGAATGGTTCAATAGTCATTGAAAAACCTCTAAGGGCACTTTTGACCATCTTATTCGGCTAGGCCCTTTCAGACGTCGTAACGGTGTCCATTTCGAACGTCTTTAAGACGTAAATTTCAGACGTCTCAAAGACGTTCGTAATGGACATCTTTAAGATGTGCTATCGTCGTGTGCTATCTGGGATAGTATGTCCACCATGTCTTACAGCACATATCCAGTAAATACGAAACGACTATGTTGCAATGTGATATACGCGATGCGATTGCTGCTGTTGAGAATCACTGGTTTTATTTTGTCAATTGAAAACGATTCATTAACTTTGAAAATAAGATTAAAATATTAGATTTCACCGTGTTAAAGGTGTCTTGCCCTCTTTAGATATGGTTTACACATGTCAAAAACGTTTATGATTTTTAAAAAACTGCATTGGCACTCTTACGTTTAAGACAGAAAAAATTATTAAAATTAGAAATTTTATTTCTTTTTAAAGCTTCGTTGGCTTTCGTTTTCATGATATTTACACCAAAAAAACTGCGGGCTTCCACTCCAGGAATTCAGCCATTTTTAATTGTTCGAATAGATGTTTTAGCGGCACGCTACTTCCTCAAAAGCCTAACTCAAACCTAACCAAATTCATTAAAAATGGCGGAGTTCGCGGTTAAACTCTCGATCAGGAAACCAACAATTTTTAATTTTTCTGAAAGTAATATTATACAATTCGACGAAAAAATGATAGAACTTTAAATTCTGTTCCTAGGAATCCAAGTTTCTGTACGCGAAATTCACTGGTTCAACAGTCATACCTCAGTAAAGTTGCTCGATTTCAAGCATGTTTCACAGATTAGAATGCTACCATATTGCTGTACTTGCGCGTTATCCAATCATCAGAGTTGTTACGTCACAACGCAACCAGATATATGCAGCTATCTTATGACAGCAATTTGCATTCCTGATACTTAATTCCAGAAAACCCCTTAATTAATTAAGTTTCCAAGCACGGATAACTTGGAATTGTTAGTCTCTGGCGTGGTTGGAGGGAGGGGGGCGGTGTCTCCTCAATACTAACCGAATACTAACTCATACCAACACAGTATCTTTTACCAGTTTACGTGAATTATAATTGTATTTCCGGATGTCGAAAGCCAAACACTAGAAATCCGAGTTACTACTCAAAAATCGCCACTCCTTGTGGCGACAAGACGTCGACAGCGCCCCTATGCGCCATAGTTATAACTAGGTTAGTTAGTTCTAAGGTTACCAAACCAAAAGTCTCTAGTTAAATTTTAGGTTAAGTAGTTGGTAAGATTAGTTAGTAAAATGCACGCCTTGTAAAAAGAAAGCAGCACAGTCCCAAACTGGTTTTGACTACGAACGCGACTCGTGCGTTACAGAAGTTCCATAAAATAAAAAGTGAATATTGTGGTGTGCAACCAGTGTGCAATTCTTTCCCCGTCCTTTTTCCCACATCCTTGTGGTGACAAATCGTCGACAGCGCCCTCACGCGCCATAGTTATAACTAGGTTAGTTAGTTCTAAGGTTACCAAACTAAAAGTCACTAGTTAAGTTTTAGGTTAAGTAGTTGGTAAGATTAGTTAGTAAAATGCACGCCTTGTAAAAAGAAAGCAGAACAGTCCCAACCTGGTTTTGACTACGAACGCGACACGTGTTTTACAGAAGTTTCATAAAATAAAAAGGGAATATTGTGGTGTTCAACCAGTGTGCAATTCTTTCCCCGTCCTTTTTCCCACATCCTTGTGGCGACAAGACGACGACAGCGCCCTTATGCGCCATAGTTATAACTAGGTTAGTTAGTTCTAAGGTTATCAAACCAAAAGTCTCTAGTTAAGTTTTAGGTTAAGTAGTTGGTAAGATTAGTTAGTAAGATGCGCGCCTTGTAAAAAGAAAGCAGCACAGTCCCAAACTGGTTTTGACTACGAACGCGACTCATGCGTTACAGAAGTTCCATAAAATAAAAAGTGAATATTGTGGTGTGCAACTAGTGTGCAATTTTTTCCCCGTCCTTTTTCCCACATCCTACGTGTCTGTGCTGCTACCTAGTGGATCCGCTCAGTATATCACACCCACTATGTCCGAAACAAATATAACAGCGTTCTAACCTGTCCAACGCGCTTGAAATCGAACAACTTCATTCGGGTATAACTTTTAAACGATTGAACTCCGTGTACTGAAACTAGGATTCTTAGGACTAGAAGTTAAAGTTTTATCATTTTTCGTCGAATTGTATAATCTTACATTCAGAAAAGTTAAGAATTGTTGGTCCTCTGGAGGAAAGTTCAGTCGAGTTCGCTGTAATGGACCTACATAGCAGTTTTTTTTTACAAATATCTCGGAAACTAAGGTCGAACGGCGGTAACATTAACTCAGAATATAGGTAAGAAACCCCGTTTTTAGATTGTTACTTCACAGAGGGTTAGGTTTTGTCGTGTATGTAATGTGTGCCGTATGTGTGAGTGGCGCGAGCAACTGCGCACGCTAGCCGCGCACGTATTGTGTATGCGTAATTAGTCGCATTTCGGGCAAGGCCGAGACCGCATGTCCCTCAGGTGAAAATACCTCTGTAACTTCAACACTCGGAAAGTAATAAATGTTACATTGTACTTGTATGTCGCGGCAGGCCACCTAACCTGACACCAAATACACCACAATGACGACGAGGAAGCACGAGATAATCACGGATCAGCGTATGCAAAAGGGAAAAAAATCAGGTTAGAAATCCACCACGTGGGCGCGGCAGCAAGGTGTCGCGTAACACAGTAATACTCGCACGAGTAAAGGAAGTGTATTTTGTGGTACTTTAGAGCATAAGTGTTAATGCCGAATAAAGGAACCTTAAGCTGGGTGCAAACGCTAAACAAGAAACAGTTGTTAGCTGAACTGCAAGAACGTAACGTTCAAGTTGAAGAAGATGAAAATTTCAATACGTTACGAGAAAAATTACGAGAATTGATCAGAAAGGAAATTGGAATTAGTGAAAAATTGAGTGCTAAAAGTACGCTAGAGGAAAGTGAAATGACTGACGGTATAAAAGTAGAATTCCGCCTGCATAAGGACGATTGGGAGACGTTTACGGAAAAATTAGAACAGTTATTCATAGCACGCGACACAGAGCCTGAAAAGAAGGCGGCGCAGCTGTTGGTGCGTGTGGACGCGGAAGCGTTCAAGCTCATCAAACAGCTGGTCGCTCCGTATAAAATAAACACGAAAAGTTATGATCAAATAGTTAAGATCATGAACGAGCACTTAAATCCAAAACCGTCCGAAGTTCTGGAACGATTCAATTTTAATCAAGCCAGGCAAGCTGAAACGGAAACGGCAGCGGAACTTTAAAGAAATCGAAGTCGCACTAAGGGATCAGTTCGTATGCGGTTTAAGAGATCATGAGACAAAAGTCGAGCTATTCAAGAAAAGTTCACTGACGTTTAACGAAGCCTACAAAGAAGCAACGTCGCATGAATCAGCAGAAAAAAACGCAACGAGTTCTCTTAACACAGGGAAAACTTGTGGATCAAAAAAGGAAGAAATATCTGCTATGAGCAATGCAAATAAAAAGCATTGGCGAGATCAACGCTCGGAGAATCCGCAGCCTTCAAAAAACTACCAATACGGCAAAGGTAAAATGACGTGTTACTGTTGTGGTAAGCCAAATCACACAGCGAGCGTATGCAGATTCAAGGAATGTACGTGTCACGGCTGTAAGAATAAAGGTCACTTCAGGTAGTTTGTCGAAGCAAAGGGTTCAACAGCGAGCAGAAACAACGGCGTGTCCAGCTGGTCCAGAGTCATGACAACGTAGAGGCAGAAGGCGACACGGGAAGTTGCAGTATGCCTTATGGTGGAAGGGTTGTAAGGACACTGCATGAAGAAGATTTCTTGTGTTTGAAAGTTAGTGAAGTGAATAATAATAAAGCAGAGCAAGTGTTTAAGCAAAGGTGTTCAAGTGATTGCGAAGGTAACCCAATGTATGAGTATGTAATAATCAATGGTGTTTAAATATCGCGTTAGTTTGAATATGTTGTTCGAATTTCGCGAATATCGCGATCTGTATTCGTTGGTGATCCCTCCGATGTTACTCGTCCGAGGAGTTCGTTAACCCACAATAAATCGAGCAAAAACGGCGTGACTTTCTGGTTACCGGTAAAAGTCAGCCGATAAACACGGTAAGCCGTTGTGCACCGGTCAAACAATGTTCAAATTAAACTCGTCCGCGATGGTACGGTGAGAGAAAGAGAACAATGCATATATACAGACATTGAGCCGAGACAGACAGGCAAGAGAGAGACAGCGCCGCGTAGCGGCTCAGCTGACTCTCGTGCGACGTTTGTCTAAGCCTGCCGGTTCCTCGTCACTTGCTATCGAGACGTTCTAGCGGGCGCCTGCTCCCTAGTTCTTCTGGCTATCTCTGAACTCCTCGGTCGCGCTGTTGAATTCTCGTTTCAAGTCTTCGACGGCGAGCCATTGCAACGACCGCTCGAAACGAACTGGCCTCGCTTACGAGATCGTTCCGCTCGTTAAAAGAGAATTGATTAGCCTAGCGAGTTTTATCGAACTCTGGATTTTCCGAGTTTCGATAACTAAAAGTATTCTTATACATTTTTCACTGCCGTACGACCTTTCGAACCGGGCTGAGCTCGCTTACGAGTTCGCTCCAGGAAATTCGAACAGCGTTGTACCGGCAATAGTGACACGATCAAGCCACGGCATCCCCCGGGTTTTGATAATATAAACAGTGCACGGTTGCGATAGCTGCTTAGACCTTTCTAACGTGGCTATTGTTTCCCCGCACGACAAGTGTATTTCGGAGTGATTGACGCGAGTTACGTGTTCGTTCCCCGAATTCACTGCATGCCAATCAAGACATATTCTTGCAAGGAACCGTGATTACGCTTCCTTAAGGCAACCCGTGTTTCACGGAGGACACTCTTTCAGAGAACGTTCTCTGCCATACGCCCTGGCATACGCTTTGACGTCCCAGCGCAGCAGACGAACCGATACTCGGATTGTGATACGGTCAATTCATTATACGCTTTGGCGGAATTGATCGGTCCATCCACAGGTCCTGAATCGTAAGGCCCAGACTAGTCACCCTCCATAGACTGAGACCGTGACGACGAGCTCGGCAGACTTGACCCGTTCAACCGATATAGTTGCACCTGCCATATACACCGTCGCTTGTGCGACGGAGATAGTATTCCGAGTGGGGATCGCGACTGGTTGAACAACGCTTACGCTATACGCCGTTATTATTGTGCGCAGATAATAATTAGCGCGTGTAAGTGGTGAGTTGGACCACGTCTTCCACCGAGATTGACAGCCGCGTGACGTATTGAGTCACGCTCGTGTTAGAAATCGAGGTAGCCGGAGCACGGGGCAATTCGGCTGGATTATCGAACTTGGAGCCTTACAACCTCCTTGTAAGATTGACCGCCACCCCTACGCTCACGCACACGCAGTAGAATCGGTTTAACCGTGACCACGCCAGTGCAAGCGGACGAATTCTCGATCTTCGAGATAAGTCATAATAATACAGTCTACTAACTCTGCGCTTTGAGCAGATTGTCTGTATTCCCTCTCCACGACAGCGATTACCGCAGTCAGGAGAATACGGAAAACAGCGTCTCGAACGGGTACGTTACGTATCCTATAGGTGTTTAACATCTTCGTTCGGTACTTTTGTTTTTTTCAGACGCCAACGTCGCTAGACGCCACGGGACGACCCTCCAGGGAGAGAGAGAGCGAGATCAGCACGCGGACCGCGTGTCAACCTCGGATTTTTTTGACTCAATAAACGGCCCACCATTAGGTGGGTCACTATCAATATAAAACCGCTGTACAAAGAATTACTTTCCCACACATTCCTATTTCCTCATATTCGAGCCACCGTTAAAAAGTCGTTGAATTGTATTATACAGTCCACCTTTTTAACAAATGGTATTGTTAACGACAACTTAATGGCAAAAAAAGGCCTGCGGCATTATATCGTTTCTGCCTTTAATCCTTGTTTCTTTCCCTGCAAAGAGTGAATTGCAGATTTATTTAGTTTATTGCGATCTGGGATATCGTGGTTCGATTGCGTTGTATTAAGGAAAATGTAAAGGAATAAATGTATAAAATCGATGTGAGGCTGTTTCGGAGATGGCGAGAGGCATTCTTATCGTTTCCGTTTAGCTATTGACCAGTGCCAACCCTCAATGGTATAGCCCAGCGTGCGCAAACAGCAATAAGTGTTGTTTGTGGCCGTCAAGTCATACACGTGCTAGAGTCGACGCAGGTCGACTCTAGGCCGTTGTAGACCCCTCAGGAGATAATCTCCTGCGACAACAGGGTCAAAAGCGTGTGCGGGAAGACGAGGTCTTCCCGGGGCCGCGCAGGCTACCGGCAATAAAAAACCAGTAGCATTGTCGCTGCAAATGCGCGATTACTTAGTTAGTTTTCGCCAGAACGCCACTCCCGAACTGTCGCGGCTAGCATATATCGAAAGTGGAAATAAAAGAGTTCCCCTCATTCTTTTCTTCTTTCTACCACCCTCTCGTTGGATCACTTTACAGGTATTAACATAAAAATGGAAATAGATACGGGTACTTATGCGACTGTAATTTCTAATTTATACTATGTAAATTATCTTAGAAATTGCAAAATGAAAAAACAGAACGGAAATTGAAAGCTTATGATGAGCAAATTTTGAAACCGATAGGAAAATTAACGAATTTGATTGTCGAATTTAAAAACAAGAAACGCACATTAGAATGTTTTGTATTACCTGGTTCGGGTCCGGCGTTAATTGGTAGGGAATGATTAGCAGCGTTCGCATTATGGCCTTTGCAAATAGGTGACACAGGTGTGAGTGCAATAAATATATTAAATATTGTAAATTTAGCTGATGTATTGAGCGAAAAATACAGTGAATTGTTTAGCGAAACGCCCGGGTTGTATAACAAGAGTGAATCTAAAATTCACTTTAATTGTGTAGCACATGCGTTAAAACCGCTGGTTGAAAAAGAGTTAGATAGACTAGTGAATTTGGGGCACTTAAAGGCAGTCGACGTGAGCGAATGGCCAACGCCAATTGTTCCCGTCTGTAAAAGTAATGGTAAAATCCGCACATGTGGCGATTTTAAAATGACACTTAACCAATTTATAATAATTGATAAATATCCTTTGCATACTATACACGATATTTTTACTGTTTTGCAAGGTGGGAACTCTTTTTCAGAATTAGATTTAACGCATATGTACATGCAATTTCCAGTAGATGAGAAAAGTTCCAAGTTGCTTACGATTGTAACACACGAGGGATTATTCAGGTATACTAAAATACCTGAAGGTGTTTCTCCTGCACCTGCAGACGTGCAGAGGAAGATGGACGAATGTCTAAGAGGTATTGATGGTGCGATATCGTATCTCGACAACATTTATATTACTGAAAAAACGGATGAAGAGCGTTTAAATAATCTGTTGAGCTTCGAAAACGCTAGAGGCCCGCCAACTTCCCTCTCTGCTCATTCACACCGCTCACTCGTACCAATCAATGTCATTCATTCATACCAACCCATACCGCACAGTCGTACCAATCCATACCATCCATTCATACCAACTGCCTCACAATAATTATTCTCAACACTCTCCCTCAATTATGTGACGCAGTTGTATTCACACTCATGCTACCTTTTTTTCAATAAATGTTTCCAAATCTCTCCCTCAATTATGCAACACCATTGCATTCACACTCAAGCCGCTTCTCTTTCTTTTACAATAATTGTTGCCAACACTCACTTGGAATTACCACATTGGAAAATTATCAGCATCTACCAGCTTTTCCACTCGTTGCATTTCCTCTATGCTTATTTTTGCCATCTTCCTCAGTTTTTGTTATTTTCTTTCAGTCTTTTTAGTTTTTTCTATCACGCTTCACCACGTGCTCTTATGGAAAATTCCAAAACCTCTATATATCTTTTTAGCAGTTTTCATTTTTTTTTTTGTAAACTGGGCCCATAACCTGTGGAGCTTCGAAAACGCTACAGGCCCGCCAACTTCCCTCTCTGCTCATTCACACCGCTCACTCGTACCAATCAATGTCATTCATTCATACCAACCCATACCGCACAGTCGTACCAATCCATACCATCCATTCATACCAACTGCCTCACAATAATTATTCTCAACATAATCTGCATAAAGTATGTAGCAGACTGCAAGAATGTGGGTTGAGACTAAATAAAGAAAAATGTCACTTTATGAAAAAGAAACTAGAAATTCTAGGTTACGTTATTGATAAGAATGGGTTGCATAAAGCAAAAACTAAAGTAAATGCAATGATAAATGCTCCTCAGCCGAAAAATAGTAAATAACTAGCATCACTTTTAAGGCTAATTAATTTTTACGCTAGATTTTTAGAAAACAGGTCAGACAATTTGAAACCTCTTTATGATCTAGTCAACAAAGAGAAATACGAATGGGATGAAAACTGCACAAAAGCGTTTGAATGGATGAAAAAAGAATTAACCCTTAGCACTCGAATGGCGACTCTGAGGCACCACTACAAATTGCTACACCATTATTCAGAATATTGTTTACATGATTAAATTTGTTTATACGTAATAAATTACGAAACATTTAAATATTGTATGAGGTACTATATCAGTTTCGTACGCGTATAATGAAAAAAACTTATGTACGATGAAAATATTCTAGGTTAGAAGATATGTTTGGTTTTTTAGTTGAAATATTTCCGAGTGCAAAGGGTTAATTTCTCCAAAAGTACTAGGCAATTATAACCCAAATGAGGAAGTTGTTCTGGCATGCGATGCGTCAGATTATGGCTTATCTGCTATCTTATCTCATAGGTATAAAAACGGCGAAGAAAAACCAATCGCATATGCATCGAAAAAGATAGCGAAAGATGAACTGAATAGGAAAATCTTAGATAAAGAGGCTATGGCTATAATATTTGGTTTTAAAAGATTTTACAAATTTGTATTTGGAAAAGTTATTATACTAAGAACCGATAATAAAGCTTTACAATTGATATTGGGACCACGAAAGGGCATCCCGCAAACGGCGGACAATAGTTTTCAGAGATGGACATACTACTTGTCCGGATTCAGATATGAAATAGAGCACAAAAAATCGGAGGCTAATGCAAACTGTGACGCACTTTTGGGGTTACCGATAGAAGACGAAACAGAACTGATTGATACAAATTTCTCTCAGGTAACCTTCTTCGAGGAGGGAATCATCTCATATAACTACAAAACATTAGCAGAAGAAAGTAGAAAAGATGAATTGGTATTGAATGCCATTAGGCACGTCTTAGGAACTTGGCCGAAAGACACTAGTAAAATGTCAAATGAAATGAAAATCCTGTTTAATAAAAGGTTAGAATTAACGGTCGAAAAAGGTTGCCTATTTTGGGGTTTAAGAGCAGTCATCCCAGAAAGCATGAAAAATTTAATCTTAAGTGAACTGCATGCGACGCACTTAGGCATCGTAAAAATTAAAATGTTTGCTCGCTCGTACGTCTGGTGACCAAACATTGATCGCGATATTAAGAACATGATTAATGATTGTAAAATTTGTTTAATTCAAAGAGACAGACCTTCGCATACTCCGTTAACGACATGGCCATATCCAGACAAAGTATAGGGAAGGATTCATTGTGACTTTGCGGAATTGTTTGGTAAAATGTACTTGATTGTGGTGGATGCACATTCAAAGTGGCCAGAAACAATTAACTTTAATAATAATACAAAGACATATAGGCTTATAGAAGAGTTTAAGAAATTGTTCGCAAGGTACGGGTTACCATTTCATTGTGTTACAGACGGGGGGCCGCAATTTCGAAGTGAAGAATTTCACAGTTTTCTGGTCACACATGGTGCAAAGCATTCGCTTAGTCCACCATACCACCCAGCTACAAATGGAGCTGCGGAAAATCTGGTCCAAATCTCCAAAGATAAAATCAAGAAAGATGTAAAAGGGGGAAGGGGTGTGGATAACGCAGTTAACATGTTCCTTTTTGATGAGCACTGTACGACTAGTAAAAGTTCGGCGTATTTAATGTATAAACGCGAGCTCCGCACGAGATTTGACCTTTTACGCCCTAAAGTAAACGAAACTGTAGAAATAAAACAACGGGCACTGTTTACGCCCGCGGTTGATCCGATGATCGTTCGGTCCTTGAATGTACAGTCGTGGACAAAATTAAGTGGACAGAACATAAATTCTGAATAATCTCTATTTTCATTTATTGTGTTATAAATTTATTGCAGATGTTTAACATGAAAAATGTTTATACACAACGAAAGAATTTATTTAATATGTAAAAGCATAAATATAATGTTTCTGTTAATATTTATGCATATTTTTTTGTATGGGTGTCTTTGAGACCGTGGATAAAATTAAGTGGACGCAGAGGACATTCTGTGTTGGGACGGGAAAAATGTAAAGAAACGTTTGACTCTCGCATTGTGCGGTGTCATTCGTCCTCGGTAGACATTGAACTTTTGTTTAAACAAGATTAGAAATATAAACCGAGCATGTCTAAGAGACGAGAAGAATTTCCCGTGCACCTGCGAAAGTTAATTGTTTCAGAGTGCAAAAATAAACTAAGTTATCGTGAAATGGCTGAAAAATACAAAGTTTCTAAGAGTACAGCGCATACAATTTATCACAAGTATTTACAGTATGATACTGTTGAAAATTTAATCGGTCGAGGACGAGAACGTAGCACAAATTCATACGATGATAGACAAATTGTAAGAGAAACTCAACGTATTGCATCGATAACATCACGAAATATTGTTGAAACTCTACAATTAAATATTTCTTCAAGAACTGTGAGACAAAGATTAAAAGAAGTTAATCCGAAGAGTTGTTTAACTAGACGCAAGCCACACATTAGTAAACTTCATAAAAAGAGACGTTTAGTTTTCGCAAAAAAATATGTGAATAAGCCATTATTATTTTGGAAAAAAATTATATCGAGTGACGAGAGCAAATTTGAGTCATTAAATTAAAAAAAAAAGAGAACACGCGTATGGAGAAAACCGAATGAAGCTCTCAAAAAGCAGTATGTGTTGCCTACCATCAAACGTGGAGGGGGATCCATAATGGTATGGGGATGTTTTTCTTGGTATGGGTTGGAAATTTAGCACCCATCCATGGCATCATGAATGCAGATATGTTTGTTGACATTTTAAACGAAAATATGGAATAGTGAACCCTAAAAATGGATTTCGATGAGGGATGGATGCTACAACGGGATAATGATCATAAGCATACGGCGAAGAAAACGAAAAAATTTTTATAAGATTGTGGGATAGATGTTCTCTATTGGCCTCCACAAAGTGCAGATCTTAATCCTATAGAAAATTTATGGAGCTTATTAGATTCGGAAATACCATTAGGAAGACGTCATAATAAAACAGTATTTTTAAACGAATTGCAAATAAAATTTCAACAAATTGATCCAAATTATCTCCAGAAACTTGTGGAAAGCATCCCACGACGATTAGAAGCAGTAATTAAAGCAAGAGGTTACAATACCAAATACTAATTGCTTATTTTCTAAATATTTATAAAGTGTCCACTTAACTTTGTCCACGACTGTATTTGCACAGCGAGGTGCCCGCTAATTTACTAAGATCGAAGGACCACTTTCCAAACCTTCGCGATTGGAAAGACTAAATAACTGCGATACGAACTGTTTCCGAAAGGGAGAAACTCCAACACTCTTTATTTATCGAATAAGTAACAGACTTCTGTATATATCAACGAGTTGACCAGATGATACTAATTTTTGGTTGCTGTTAGTGAGTCGCGTTTGTACAAAGTCACACAGGGAGAGCCCGAGTTATCTCTTCTATTTCCTCGGTTCTCCCTTCCTAAAACGAAATTTGTCCCTACTCCAGGGAAACTAAGGGTGGGCGGAAACTAAAACCAAGATCCAAGAAACGGGCTTAAGGGGGGAACCCTATGTAAAATGAAATTTTTTAGCATTTTTTTTTTGCTTAAATCGATAGGAAATTTCCTCAGGAATACGATAAAAAAGTTAGAATACTATCAGACATGTCCTTGTACTGTTATTTGGAAATAAAGTGAAGAGCTGTATTGGGCGCTTCGCTCGAACTCCGCTAAGCTGCTCCGGCTCAGGTAGTTGGACCACGTTGGACGCTCGGTCCTTCGGCCCATTGTATTCTGACTGTGTTAAAACCTATACTAAGATACACCAGTTTTTACGCACACCATAGCACTGCCGTTTTTGGCGGCTATACCTGTACATTTGTGTGTATAACGGTTTTGAAAAAGGTGTATCTTCGGCGAGGAGCCCTCGCTCATTGTCAGTTCAGCAGCGTCTCTTGAGTAAAGCGGTCGTTTGCAGTGCATTTTGAGATAAGAAAAGTAAGTGAGAATGAGTCGAAAAGTGCAAAATGATAATCCTAATTATCGTCCGAATCGTCCAAAACGGCGACAAGTTCGTAGAGAGAGTGCAAGCATGGAAAGAGAACAGATGAGTGGAGGCGAAGGAACGAGCTCTTCTGCGAAAAAAATTAAAGCTACGTCGGCAGATATAATTGTGAACTTTACACATTGTTATCGAATTATTGAATTTATAACGGTTTTTAATGCAATATCAGATATTTCGGTGTGCAAAACGTGTAAACGTAAACAAACATTTGGAGAAACAGACAATCGTGGATTAGGTTTCAAAATCGCGGTTACATGCTCATGTGGAACTGTTTTATTTCAGTCGGGTCCTTTTGTAAAGAACAGTTTTGAGATTAACCGGAGAATAGTGTTAGCAATGCGTTTATTAGGCCTGGCATGTAAAGGAATAAATATATTTTGCGGCATAATGGATTTAGGCTGTGAATTGAGCGAATGTGCTTATGAAAATGTTATAAAGCATATGCATACCGCAGTGCAAAAACTGTTTAAGGGGACGTGTCAGAAAGCTGTTAACGAAGAGAAAGAATACAATGAAAAAAAGGAACAACCCTTAATGAACGTAAAAGTATCTGGATACGGTTCCTGGAAGAAGCGAGGATTTTCTTCTCTCTACGGTGTAACGACGCTCATCGGCTACAACACGGGGAAAGTTATCGATTTATTGGTGAAAAGCAGCTATTGCCAAACATGCACATATTACAAAAACGATAAAAAGAACCCGCAATACTTAGAACACACAGAAGATGGACAATGTACAATAAATCATAGTGGCTCTTCGGGTAAGACGGAAGTAGATGCCATCGTAGAAATGTTTCTCCGCTCCGAAGAATTACACGGAGTGCGTTACAGCAATTATATAGGAGATGGTGACGCCAAAACGTTCAAGACCATATTGGAAATTAAACCGTATGGTGAAGATTTAAAAGTTACAAAGAGCGAGTGCATTGGTCATGTAGAAAAGAGGATGGGCAGTCGGTTGCGGAATATAAAAAAGAGAGCAAAATTAGGAGGCAAAGGAAAGCTTACTGATGTATTGATTAAAAAATTAACGAAATATTACGGTCTCGCTATCAGGCGTAACAGTAGTTCTGTAACTGAGATGAGAAAGGCGATAATGGCAACGTTTTACCATCTCTCGTCAACAAATGAAAAACCGCAGCACGACGACTGTCCCCCCGGGGCCGATTCGCGGTGTAAGTGGCGCGTCGCACAAGCCTTGGGACAAGAATTTAACCATCCAGCTGCATTACACGAAGATGTTAAAAAACATATTCGCCCAATTTACGACGATTTATCGCGGGATGACTTGTTAACGCTGTTGCTTGGCGTTTAGCTCCAAAACATCTAAATTGTGGATTTAAAACTATTGAAATATCTGCATTTTTGGGTGCCGGTATATTTAACGAAGGATTTTCGTTTGTCCTCCAAACAATGCAGCAGCTAGAAATCGTAATTGGACAGCAGTGCAAAAGATTTGCTGAAAATGAAGACAAACGCCGTGTTAGACAGCAGGAGCGACGCAGTCTCGATTGGACGAAAGAGGCTCGTGCTTCTCGAAAAGAGGACAAAACGGCTAAAATACAGCACTTCGATGAGGAGGAAGATCTCTTCTATGGCCCCGGAATCGCAGATTAGCAAAAAACTGCGGTAAGTTTAAACGAATTACGATTTTTTCACAATTTTTCTGTTACGCAAACTTTAAACGCGTTTTTCTCGAAACGCATTTTTTCGCACGCCGTGCAACGTAGCACGTAAACTAATTATTCGATCTTTATGAAACTTGATATATATATATATATATTCTATAAACAATTATTTGGATCAGAAAATGCGTTTTTTTTTCAAAACGTCGCCATTTTTGCAATTTTGCAAATTTTAAAAAAAGAAAAACGTCATGCTGAGCGTTTTTGCATAAACTACCGATTCCATTTGGATTTTTTGTTTCAGATCATTTTTGTGACCTGTACGTTGCACGGCACATTTGCAAGATGCCATTTTCAAGCCGCCAATCCGCCATTGTGAATAACAATTAAACTTAAAAAAAAATATTTTTGGATACACTTTATCAATAAATGATACCTGAAATTTCAAATCAATCTACGCATTACATTCTTTAAAAAAAATTTTTGAAAAACAGGCCATTTACATAGGGTTCCCCCCTTAACGAATCGCAAGGGTCGCGGGCGTTGCAAAATGCATAGGCATACAAACTAAGGGAAGGGGTGTTCGCGACGCTGCCAGCATGTCCCAGAAGCTGCGAAAAGCGAAGCTTGGGGAATCCCAGGCATCTGGCAGATTTTTTACAACAGGGACTTGTGCCCTGGGTCGAGACGGAAATTGCATTAACAAAGAAGACGGTGACAGGCCCATGCCGTAGCCAGATTGCACGAGTAGCGTACCGAGCTCAGGACACAATAGCGATTGCACTATAATAAACCATCGCCCGCTGCTGGCCGCTACAGGCACAGATTATTGCCAGGCCAGGTAAACGGAATGTTGATTTCCAAATAGCAGATAAAATCGTATTCGATGATTATGGCGTAAGGTCAGGAAAACGAACGGAGGGTGAGATTGTTCGCCAAAGCTCCCCATCGACGTTTATCATAAAAGACGATAATGGGGTGTTGCAAAATCGTCACGTAGATCAAATGTTGAAAAGTAAGAAGGCGCATGTACAAGTTAGGCGCTCTCCACGCCTGCATTAAACCGAAAATTAAAAAGAGGCGAGAGAGTTGTGTATGTAATGTGTGCCGTATGTGTGAGTGGCGCGAGCAACTGCGCACGCTAGCTGCGCACGTATTGTGTGTGCGTAATTAGTCGCATTTCGGGTAAGGCCGAGACCGCATGGCCGGCAGGTGAAAATACCTCTGTAACTTCAACACTCAGAAAGTAATAAATGTTACATTGTACTTGTACGTCGCGGCAGGCCACCTAACCTGATACCAAATACACCACAGGTTTGTACAGGTTTTGAGGGGTGGAGCCTTTCCCGGCCCTAAAGGACGAATTCGATCATTGGGAAAAGCTGGAGCTTGCTACAGTCATCCTAACAGTTTTTTGCGAATATCTAAAACATTAAGGCCGAGCGAGGGTAGCATGTATAGAGAAAAATTGTTCAAAATAATAACCTTTGCAACATATTTTAAGGTCATCGAAATCAATGAGGTGTCCCCTTTTCAGTATAATTATCAAAAGTTGTTAAATTCAACTTCTAGTATTTTCTCCGCAATCTCGGCCAATTGCAATTTAAAAAAAAATTTCACATCGCGTAGCATACTTATTGTTCTAACTTATCAAACAAAATCCAAGTTGTAGGTTCCAATATTAAAAAAGTTACCGTCCTTCTATGAGTGTCCGAATATTTATCAGATTTACGTACGTCCTTCTCTTAGTTCAATTTATGTATGTTGCTGTTACATTGTATACATTGTAGATTTGTATATTTATCAGTCGCTTACCTCTGTATCAATGCTTCTTCCCTTTGTTTATCATAATCCGTTTTCATGGATTCGCTTAGCGACATTAAACATCGAATTTGATATTCTACTTCAACGTGTTCTTCTTCTAGTCTTTGTTGCCTTCGAAGTAACATTAATTCAGCTTGACGTCTGAACAATTCATTTTTTTCATTTACTAAAACGAATAATTCTAAAACCAATTCTTCTACATCGGCTCGCATAGGTACATCTAAAATTAAAATGTGTTATAATTATTATATATTTTTCATGTTTATCAGTGGTCTATAATAAAAATACATGTAGCTCTACACAATCAAAAAATATCGGAACTTTATTATTATGATTTCGATAACTATTTGTTTGCGATATATGTATAGTTCCTCTCAAACTGCTTTCTCCTGTCGACGAGTAGAACGCGTGGAACTCATAAAAATGTAGTTGATGTTAAGGTAAACCTTACGTTTAGGGGAGGATACTCCGACGACCTTGACCTTGACATATGTTGTTGAGGACAACATTCTGAACAACTTTTGTCATTACAACTACCCGGTGCTCGGTCTCAGTTTTCGAGATATTTGCGAAAAACTATTGCTAATAGCGTATTAAATTTTCCATATTCTTCCACGCTCCGTGGCAACGTAAACCTGTTTCGGGGCCGCATCTGTTTATTTTTTGTTTGTAAACACGTTGTGGGGATGAGAAGCGACAATACCACCCAGTGTTTCTAAAAGGAAGGCTCTCACATTATACAATATAAAATCAACTGAGACGAATACAGCATACATGTATTATATTATCGCATTTGATAGTAAAACAAATTGCAAAACCTAACCCAGGCCAATACAGCATACATGTATTATATTATCGCATTTGATAGTAAAACAAATTGCTATTGGTTTCAGTTGATTTTACATTGTTTAATGTGAGAACCTTCGTCTCAGAAACACTGGGTGGGCGTGTGTGGTGTCGTGTGTTGGTTAGGACTAGGTGGCGGAGGGCGGAGAGCACGCAGACGAAATTATGAGTATGTCGAATAGTACCTATATTGAAATAATTCAAAAACTCACGAGACTTCCAAGTAACGCACAGATGTATACACTGATCGCTACTGGTCCGCACTGGATCGCACATGGGTCACATTCGGATGTACGAGTTCTTGCTATGTTTATTTATCTAAGGTGTAGCTCATTCGAAACTATGGTAGCCTTACGTAGCCACGAAGAATACAGAAAATTCAATACAGTACTAGCAATAGTTTTTCGCAAATATCTCGAAAACTAAGACCGAGCACCGGGTAGTTGTAATGACAAAAGTTGTTCAGAATGTTGTCCTCAACAGCATGTGTCAAGGTCAAGGTCATCGGAACATCCTCCCATAAACGTAAGTTTTACCGATGTTAAGACAGAAGTCGATCGAAAAACTTTACTACCTACACATCTAACGCATGACTAACTAAGTATGAAACAACGAGAGCGATAATTCAACGAATTGTTTGCTTTAATGTGAACTGTACCACATAGTAATTTTCTACGGTTATCTAATATCAAATACTAGATGTAAGTATTTGATAAAAGAAGTGTTTCATTATAGTAACCCGTTATTGTTTCCAACCTTTTTATCAGCAATGTAAGAGATATATGTATACATATTTTACAAATATTGTTTAAGCAACCAGAATATAATTACCATCATTATTAGATCCTCTTTCACATTTATTTCTAATTAACTGTTCCAATCGCACGCCCTGTTTTTCCAATCCTTGTTGCTGCAATTCAATTTCGTCTAATTCCAATTTTACATCTTCAAGGGACATTACCTTTATCTGAAAAATATAAGTACTTATTAATGTAGGATCTCAGGAAAAAGGAAGGCACCGCGCCGGGAATCGAACCCGGGCCCTCGTGTTGGTAGCCGATCGACTACGCGCTCAACTCACGGAACCCTCCCCTTCTTCCTAATTTCCTACGGTATTTGTGGTCTGGGGGGTCCTAATCCCACACTCGGCCGTCCTGCAAACACATTCGCCCTCGAATGTTCATTACAGCGTCAACGACTTTTTGTGTATGTTTGGCCTCAGCGCCATCAACACAACTTCTCGCACTCGTCTCGTAACTCGTATTTTCGCTATTCGCACTTTTTTTCTCGCTTCGCTTACGTGCGACCTCTTTTCGCTACGCTCGCTTTGTTTTCGTCTTCATCCGTTATCGTCGCCATTGTGCGGTGATCGGTGCTCCCCCCATCCCGGACGAGCCGCCAAGTGTAGGATCTCAGGAAAAAGGAAGGCACCGCGCCGGGAATCGAACCCGGGCCCTCGTGTTGGTAGCCGATCGACTACGCGCTCAACTCACGGAACCCTCCCCCTTCTTCCTAATTTCCTACGGTATCTGTGGTCTGGGGGGTCCTAATCCCACACTCGGCCGTCCTGCAAAGACATTCGCCCTCGAATGTTCATTACAGCGTCATCGTATTTTGGTGTATGTTTGGCCTCAGCGCCATCAACACAACTTCTCGCACTCGTCTCGTAACTCGTATTTTCGCAATTCGCACTTTTTTTCTCGCTTCGCTTACGTGCGACCTCTTTTCGCTACGCTCGCTTTGTTTTCGACTTCGTCCGTTATCGTCGCCATTGTGCGGTGATCGGTGCTCCCCCCATCCCGGACGAGCCCCCAAGTGTAGGATCTCAGGAAAAAGGAAGGCACCGCGCCGGGAATCAAACCCGGGCCCTCGTGTTGGTAGCCGATCGACTACGCGCTCACCCACGGAACCCTCCCCCTTCTTCCTAATTTCCTACGGTATTTGTGGTCTGGGGGGTCCTAATCCCACATTAATATACTGCACTAAATAGGACAAATGATTGTAAAAAAGGGACAATTTACAAATTCTTATAACTATAATAACATCTGCGTTGTTATCGACTAGGTCACTGGCAGGGAAGTATCAATTCAATCGGAACGCTAAAATTCAGAGTAACAGACACGATTTTGATTCTGTATACATTGACATTCGATTGACAAACCTCTTTCGGGACTTTAAAAGCAGGAAATGTAATGGAATGAGCTTCTGCACGTTTATAACTGAGACCTGTCATCACCGATTTCCCTGGCGTATGCACATTGCGGCCAATAAGAGAACGAGAAAAATTACTTTCCCGACAAATCCTGTATGCACGCTCTTTCACAATTCATTTGTTTACTTTCTTCTTATGGGATTACAAAACACTTACTATACAGGGTGTCCCAGCAACGGTATTACAACCGAGGACGGGGTGATTCTACATGAAAAAACAAATAAAAAATAAAGAAAAAAATTTTTTCATTTGAGGCTACGTTCTCGAGAAAATCAGTTTTGAATATTCAGCGAATACGTATACACTTAACTATGGTTTAGATGGATGGATCCCCATAGACGTCATATGTCACTTATAAGTAATACGTGCGACGCTGCCCTACGTGCCAGTTAACGAAGGTCGAGCAAACACTCCCTTCAGGGCTCATGGGGAGACGTCGTATCGAAGCACCGTGGATAGTCGTCGCCGCGGACATTATGGGTCCGTTTCCTCAAAGTCGTGCTGGCTTCTCGTATTTGTTAGTAATTCAAGATCTATTTACGAAATGGGTGGAGTGCTGTCCTCTTCGACGAGCCACGGGTATTAAAATCTCCGAGGTCTTGGAAACGCTCGTCTTTTCGCGCTGGGGAACCCCAGAAGTGTTACTGACCGACAACGGGACCGAATTCGTGAATAAAGCGATTCACGAGCTCGCGAAAACCTACGGTATCGCGATAACAACCACGCCGCCGTACCATCCGCAGGCGAATCCCGTTGAACGGGTTAACAGAATTCTGAAAACGATGATTGTCGCGTACATCGGAAGAGACCATCGCGAATGGGACGCGAATTTACCGAAATTCCGTTTCGTGTATAATACCGCGTACCATTCCGTGCTCGAAGCGTCCCCGGCCTTTTTAAATTTCGGGCAAGTACCGAAACCGAGTTCGTGTCGCAGAGACGAGGCAGAGGTTCCGGTAGACCTCGAAGTGGCGTCAACGGAGGAGTGGAATGGTCGCATGGCGAACTTGTCCACCCTACGTCACTGGGTCACGGAAAATCTCGATCGCGCGTACGAAACCCAGGCGAGTTAGTACAACCTGCGGAGGCGCGACATACGTTTCGAGGTGGGGGATTCCGTCTTGAAAAAGAATAGGGTCTTGTCGTCGGCCGGGAATAACGTCGCCGCGAAATTATGCCCGAGATACAGTGGACCATTTATCGTGGACAAACGGCTATCCGCGGTAGTTTATCGGCTCCGGAAACCGGGGGGGGGGGGGGAGAAGCCGGAAAATCACACGTGTCGGACCTTAAGGTGTACGAACCTTAAGGACCTAAAACGCCGCGTCTTACCGGAAATTCTCACCCCTGCCTAGATGGAATTCAACAGTATGGAAGAGGCCATGCAGGCCTATGCTGTAATAGAGGCCCAGCTAGAGGGGGCGGCGAAATATCTCGACGCCCTGCGCCGTTTTGTCGCCCGGGGGCCCACACTACCGAACCGGCCAGCCTGGGTCATGGAGGAGAGGGACCGCGCGAGAGAAAGGGGTGTCCCAGAGGGGGACCTACTGGGGCCCCTAGAAGAAGCGGCCGAACTACCGCCGCCGCTAGCTCTCCTCCCGCTACCATCGAATCAGGCGAAACTGGGAAAAGTGGTACCGATGCCGCGGACCCCCTGCGCGTGGCTAAATCAGATTTGTCGACGCCAGCGGACCCCGAATGCTGCTGGAATTGTGGCAGCTACGACCACAAAAAGAAGGACTGCCCCGCCCCGCTCACGGCCGGAAGAACTGTTCAGTGCGGACGTGCGTCACTTGTGGAAAAAAGAAAGGGGGCACTAAGGAAGCGCAGTCAGCGCAGCCGCGAAAACGGCAATAATCGCCCAAAGAAAAAAAAAATTTTTTTTTGTCTTTTTTTTGTTCTCTCTCGCTGCTCCCCTTTCGTTTCACCCGTCCGACCGTTGGACGGCTACGATAGCCGGGCCAAATGGTATCGCCGAAGGGGCCTACAAAAATTAGAATTCCGCCACGGAAGTATCAGTCCCGTAGAGGACATCCAGTTCAATTATTTTCCACCCTGACAGGCAATGTAACGACTATATTTTTTTTTGTACCGCGACCATCGTGTCGAAATAAACCAACTTTGAGTTTCCGTCCCGAAATAACCGTGTACATTTACTGGCATAACCCTGCCTCGAATCCTAGTCCGTAGAATAAGTTGGTTGTATCTCGTCCGTATAGGAGGAAACCGGAGAGGAAGAGTAAGTGTTTTATAAAATTGTACCGTTGGGTGTGTGTGCTTGTCGGTTGGTGCGGGGTACCTCGTGTACAGGGAAACTTCCGAAGGGAACAGCTGAGATTTTTTTTTCTTTTGCTTTTTTTCGAGTTAAGGATCACTGCGGTCGGCTATCGAGCGGTGGTCCGGTCCACTTTTAAGGGAGGGGGGAGGGGGAGTTGTGACGTTGCAGATTTTGCGACGTCACTTTTCCATTATTCTTTGCGGCCGAAACGGCATTTCGAATGGACCGGACCGCCATCTAGCATACCGAATCGACAGTCACGAATTTCGGGAGCGCTCCCCGAGGAAATCCCGCGTGAATCACCGATCGGTAGCTAATTCAAACCGCGCGCGCCGAGTACGGCAAGTTTCAGGACGTGCCCCGTGCACCAGCCGCCTTCTCAGGATGCCTAAGGCAGCTCCGTTTCGTAGATCTCGGTTGCGTCAAATCGCGGCGACGGGTGATATAGGGAATGTAGTGTGAACGCTCCGGATCCGGTGTGGTTCCGATTCTCTCCACGAGCCACCCAAGGGCCATAATTCTTGCCTTTTCGAGCGCGCGTTGACAGTTCCCTGTTGTGCATGGCACAAAAAAAATTTTTTCAGGGGCTCCACAGCTCCTTAAGTAAACTATCGGTATCTCTCCTCTACAACATCATGGAAATAGGATACTTTCCCGCCCTTTGGTGGAAAAGCGTCACACATTCTGATATTATACGTACATTGCACGTATAAATTATTTTATGTATTTTTTCCATGTTAGTCTCTTGTTCATAGTATAATTCGTACTAAAAAGCCCTTTTGTAAAAAGAAAATAATTTTTTATAAAAATCAATTTAATATCGATAATGTATAATGTAATGTATAATATAATAATAATAATAATAATAATAGTAATAGTGATGTATATTATAATTATATTTTTATTACTATTATTACTACATACATATACTGTATGCTATATGCATTATTATTACGATTATTATTATTATATTAAACATTATTATCCATAGGTACATTATACATTAGCGATGTTAAATAGATTTTTGTAATAAATTATTTTTTTTTACAAAAGGGCTTTTTAGTATGAATTATACTATGAACAAGAGACTAACGTGAAAAAATACATAAAATAATTTATACGGAATAAATATACTAACAACTAATAAATAACAATAGTATAACATTTAATAAAATATAACATTTAAATTGCCTCTCTACATTTGTTATTGCCGTCTGCAACACACCTTGTCGAGTATCAAACATTACCAGAATACTAGAACCGGAAAATTCTTTGTTACGATATTTTTCTGCGTGTCCATCGTCAACGTTTTTTGGGACGGCAAAGCAGCTGATCGTTCCGAACCTCCGCTGTGTTTAGTTGAGTTTGACAAATTATTTACCATAGCCGTAAATTGC
Source organism: Sphecodes monilicornis (assembly GCA_913789915.3). Lineage (NCBI taxonomy): Eukaryota > Metazoa > Arthropoda > Insecta > Hymenoptera > Halictidae > Sphecodes > Sphecodes monilicornis. Next base: position 19,003,182 of record OU565298.1, on the reverse strand, counting down.
TATTTTGTTTCTTATAACGTTTAAATTCCTTAACAACGTATTCCACACCAACTATATACCACAACAAAATCCGAAAAGTTCTACTTTAACACTCGGTGACATAGCTTCTTAAATAATACAACATATATATATATATATATATATATACATATATATATATATATATATATATATATATATATATATATATATATATATATATATATATATATATATATATAATGTTTATCTGCCTTCTTGCCGCAACCAGGAGTCCGGGGCTGAAAACGGTTGCTCGCCGAGCGTTCTGGCCCGAGCACAGGAAGGTTCAACCATAGGCATCCCCTGCGGTGTAGAGGGGAATGGAAAGTACTCGGCTTTCGGTAGCAAGCGGCACGATTTCAAGAGACACCGCCGTCTCAAGTAGCCTCAGCCAAGTGTGCATGGGCTAAAACCGGATCCGGCCCGTCTCGGATGTGTGTGCAGAGACCTTTAAACGCTAGATACAAATATAGGGTACCCAAATTCTGTCTGTGTCGCGGACCGGACGCTTCACGGCTGAGTATAAGTCGACCTATATTCGGCGTTACATAGTCTTAATATGCGAGTTACATTCACATTATTTATATGAACGATAATGAATCAAAAATTTATGAAATACTTCTGTAAGGACTATGTCATTCTTAAAATTTATTAAAACCGCTGCCATCGCTTAGGTATTATTCCCTTGGTAAAAAAAGTAAATAAACGAAATTAACTAAATTTGGTTTCTTTTCTTAAAAAACTGAGAAACGTATATCACTGCACATGTTACCGCTGCAACTGTCTCGCACAGACAGTGTTGGATTAACCCAGAGGTCGGCAAGAAGTGCTCGTTTCGGGCCGTTTTCGAGGGCTACGCCTCCTTTTCCCGGCCGCGCGTCTCGCTCCCCGTGGCGGTCCAACTTCTCGAGCCAGCTCAGACTCATACCGTATGAACTGCGCGTGGCGCATTAGGGCGACACCCGTATCAATAGGTTTCTACATTAGCTTGGAGGTACTATTGTCAATGCTTTTTTTTGTCAGTGGTATCCCCTGTAGGTCTATTCCACTATATCGCATGATAATTTCGGAAAATAAATTTGAAAAATAATTCTTAATTTCATCGCCAACATTTTATTTAGATGTGGAAAAACTTCTTCGTGGACGTTTAGACATGTTTGGTAAATCAGAAATATCGAATGAAAGGTCGGACGTCGCTGCTCGCTTCTCATACGATAGAGAACAATCGTTCAACTGGGTGCGCTTTTCCGTTTTAATGAAAATTATAATTTTCTGAAATTATCACCCGGCATAGCGGAATAGGCCTACAGGAGATTCCACTGACAAAAAAAAAACGCATTGACAATAGTACCTCCGCGGTAATGTGGAAACCTATTGATACGGGTGCCGCCCTTATGCGCCACGCGCAATTTATGCGGTACGTGTCTGAGCTGGCTCGAGAACTTGGACCGCCACGGGGAGCGAGACGCGCGGCCGGGATAAGGAGGCGTAGCCCTCGAAAACGGCCCGAAACGAACACTTCTTGCCGACCTCTGGATTAACCAATAAGCAAAGTAAGCACGTGCTTAGGGAATCGGAAGAAGGGGGGCACCATAGAAAAGTTTTGAATTTTTATATCATTTACATGGTAATAATATTGCTAAGTGTTCCTGCGCATGTACGTGCCAGTGGAAAGATGAAAATCAGTAGCGGGGGTCTCAACATCTTTCAAATGCTTCGGGCCTTTAAAGTTTTTAATCCGGTACTGCGCAGAGGCATGACGCGTCCAAACCAATGGGTTGAAATTACCCATGCTTATTCATTTTAATATACGTAAGGAAAGTACATGGCACTTCCCTAATATTATTCGAATCATCCCGCGCAATAGCGAAGGTCGGTAAGCCTGACATCTATAGGGAGAACGAGGAATGAAGAGTGAGAGGTGAGGAGAAAGACACGTGCAAGAAACGAGTGTACAAAAGGGTAACCAAAGAAATCGGAATTATAGGAAGCTGTGATTAAAATAAATTGTAATTGTAAGAAATTGTAATTATAAGAAAGGAACAACGGAGTGAATAATGAACATTGAACGTTGTTTCTTTTATTGGGACACCCCCGTTTGAACGCCATCCGATTGGACGCGTCCTGACTGGACGCGTTCCTTTTGGACTCCGTGCCGATTGGACTAGTGTCGTTCGAGTTAGTTAGTTAGTTAGTTTCTTAGGCTCTCGGGCATCCGGACGGTTCCAGTATGCAAGGCTGCAATAGGCCCCGTGGGATTTCTTTTCTGCCTCATAAAGAGCGGCGCATTACCGAGAGAGTTTAACCTTTACCCGACTGGTAGACGGTTTGTGGGCCGCGTTGCCAATATCCGTCGGCCGTCCAGCCGAATAGAGGGTGACACCATTCACCGAGCCATGCTATCTGTTTTCCTAGAGATATGAGTGGTTGTGAACGTCGAGCAATTGGGTGAAAGGTCGTGCCACAGACCGTAGATCTCCTGCCGTGGGAGAGGAGAGGCTGAGTCGCGGACGGGGTATGCGGGCACGACCGTTCACCCAATTGCCCGACTTTCACATACACTCATATTTCGGTAGTGAGATATCGAGTGTATGGTCTGTCGTACATTCTGCGAGTTATGGTCGGTCTCGCATCCCCGTCCACGTCCCCGTTCCTCTTCCTCCCCTCCCGGCAAGGATCTTTCGGGGCACTGGTTAGGGCTAATTCTATCAACACTATCTATCGTCCGGTTATTCCGGGCCCTTCCCTTTTCTATTCAGAGCTATCGTGATAGAGAGAGAGAGAGAGAGTAGGTCGCGGTTTGGTTAAACTAGAGATCGAATGGTTAAAGGTTCGCTACTGGGTAGCTCAGACTGCCTGATCGCGGATAGAGGTCGCGTGAACGAGCTGCCGTTCTCTGTTTACCCCAAGGTCTACGAATCCATCGCTTCCGGTAAGAAAGGTGAAAAGCAAGTCGACAGGGTGGAAGGTAGCCACTTCGCCGAAGTTGATATGCCCGGTGGCTTAACCCAGACCTAACCCAGACCTAACCCAGAACTGACCATATATTTCACAATAAAATATCACCATATGTAGAATTCGAAAAGCAATGATTATAAAATTTACGGCACCCAAATGTCATGAATCCAAACGGCATAGCGTCCAAATGTCACAAATCCAAACGGCATGGCGTCCAAACGACGAGTCCAATCGGCACGGCGTCCAAAAGGAACGCGTCCAATCGGATGGCGTCCAAGTGGGACACCCCCAAGAATTATTATAATATCATCGGTATCAATCTGTATGGTATATAGGTAACACTACAAAATCTTGAAAAATACTTACTTTTCTTCTATGTGGTATTGGACACGGTGGTGCCGGATTTTTTTTTCTTTTCCATTTTCCTTGTGTACTTTTATCTGTATATGGCGAGTGATAATCCGGATTGTCTGTATATGAAATGTGCGTCAAACTTTGTTTAGTTCTGTTTGCCTCATCCTTATCCATCTTTTTATCTTCCCATAAATTTTGATTACCAGTTATATTACATGATTCAATTATTGGAGATTCTTCAAGTGTCGGCGGTGTAACTATTGCCGCATTATATGGAGTACTTGTTGCTATAGGTGGTGGGGGAGCAGGTTTTGTTTTACGCGCCTTGAGCGTTGCGCGTTGATGTGATTTCTAATATCAAAAACACACGACAAATTAAATGTTCGTTAAAATAATATACATAAATCTTGTATGTATAATCTGGAGCAAAAAACATGTTTGTCATTCAATGGTGTTTGATGAAAATATGTTTTATAATTTGGTTACACTGTCTTCATTTTGAGATTGAATTCATATACTGATTATATTCATAGTGATTCGACATTTGTGTGATGTAAATTTCACTAACATTAAATAAAAAGAAGAATAGATACATTAAATCTTGGGCTGTAAACCCGCATTCTATTTAGTTTAAGGTTATTTCATTCAACAAAAGAATTACTTGCGACACAAATTTGTCTCTATAAAAATCTAATAAACACTGGCTATTGAATTTTGGTACTCTAACAGCCATTTTTCGTTCCAGACTGCATGCATACAGCATTCGAATACAATAAGAAGTCAACCAAAACTAAACTAAATAAAGTCTTTGTTGTCTAATTACGTGATATTCGGCTGAAGTATTTTGTAGATTGGATGCTAGAGGTGTGCGTTGCTCGGGTACATGTAGATCCTTATTGTTTGGCGGTAAGGGTGCTGGTTGCTTTTTTCGGGGAGTTACACCAGGCGTTGCTCCAAATTCGGAACTTGTTAGAGAAGTATTTGATGCATACTGGCTCCTGTTATTAAAATCCAATTTTTCACTAAATATTTTTGTTTCATAGCTGTGGATAAGGTCGACCACTTTTTTCACTTATTCGACTGAAAATACTTTGAGTACGATTGTTTATGATATTCACAGAAATAGGAATTTTGTATTTTATACCGCTGTATAAAGCTCTTTGATAGGGCTCCGAGAACTAAAGATAGCTATGGAATAAAATAGAAAACTCAATTTTTAGTACGTTTTTTAGTCATATCTAAAAAATTCGAGAAAAATTTGACACATTTAAGATATCGAACAGTATGTTCAAGGATTTTTTCCCGACTTGTAAACTTTGATAGTAAAAAATTAAAGACACAACAAATACAAATTCCATATTGAATTTTTAAAAAGTAACACCTATGAAATTAATCTCACAATAAGATATCATCATCTGAGAGGGATTTGTAGAAGCAAGAAGCTGAGAAGGCTGTATACGAAAGCAGCAATCTTTTTATCGATTGCGCCTTCTCTTTGTAGAATGAATGTACACAAGATGTGCTATATACACTACTCACAGTTTATTTAATAGACTCGAATATACAGGGTGTCCCACATAAATGGGAACACCTAAATATCTGTCGTATTTACAGTCCCATCAGAAAACTTCAGAGGACAAAGTGAGACTATTGCAGAGGGCAAATATAATGGTAAAGAAAAAAATTTTTTATCGTTCGCTCCAGCATGATTATACTTGCTCAAGGTCATTTCAAGGTCAAAAAGGTGGTATCCACAAAATTCAGTTTTTTATTGTCTATCATGCTATCGTAAAAAATATACTATTCCATTTAAAAAAACATCGGTGACCTTGAAATTTCATTAAAAAACACGACATTAAAAATTTGTTTCTTTACCATTATATTTGCCCCCTGCAATAGTCTCACTTTGTCCTCTGAAGGTTTCTGATAGGACTGTACATACGACAGATATTTAGGTGTTTCCATTTATGTGGGACACCCTGTATACAAGTGTGTCACGATTTCGTGTTTGGAACGATATGGGATTTCAAGTGTTCGCTATTATGCGATTTCAAAGTGATCTTATCGGTTCGGCGATTTGGATCGGTAGCATTTTGCCTGTCTCGTTGCGTTTCGTCTAACTTCACCTCGGTTTTCTCGTAATTGGTCGGTTGTAGATAGTGGTGGAATGTTGCGTTTTTTAATTGGTCGTGGGTGTGTCTTAGAATAATGGGGTGGGAAACTGTCAGGTAGCTTGTCTCGTCTTGTCGATGTCTTAATTTATGCGGTTTTCGTTGGTCGTCGTTGGTCGCCGTTTCTGTTCTGTCGCACGTCGTGTCCGGCTGTTGTCCGATAGGGTCTCGGTGGACCTAACGAACGATCGAAATTACGGGAAATTCGGAACCAGTCCGTACGATTCCTGCTCCTTCCATCGGGTTATAAACCGCGCGGTCTAAGTCGCACGCGCTTCGTGCCGCTCAAGATTTCCGCCTCGCGATCCGACAGCAGACGCGTGCACGCGCAAGATTTCCATTCCGTTCCGACGGCCCGAGCAACTATCGTTTGCGGTCTCTGTCTCGCGCTCGCGAGCTACTCGCGCGACGTGAGTTGCTACGAGCATTCTCTGCGACCACGAGAATTCTCGCTCGCGATTGCCTCATCGGACAAATCGCGCAACCGCGTAGTGCGATATTCACAGTGATAATAAAGTGGAGTGAAACCCTCATCTCCACTTGTGATCGCGCGCTCATTTCTGAGTGGCCCCGGCTTCAGGCGATTCCGACCGTCGGTCGACGCCGAACGACTTTGATATATGTAATCAAGGACACTCTCTGAAATAACCTCCGAAAGGTTCTAACCGTCACTTATTGTTTCTTAAAAAGTTATTAACAAAATAATTTTCATAGATAGAACGTACTTTATCAACACTGCGTACATATTTATCGGGAAAAGTTGTTCAGAATGTTGACCTTGACAACATATGTCAACATGAACACGATTATACATATATTTGACTTCGCTGCTCCATCGGAACCACACAATGCACAAATTGCAGAACATTATAATTACAGAAGTAATGTAAGAATACTACGCCTATAGAAGACAACTTTACCAATGCTATTGGTGTTTGTGTTATAGACGCGATTTGAAATGTGGTGACCAACGTGTTTATTACGTTAACAATATTAATCGATTTAATTTTCAAGAAATAACTTTTAGGCACTGACAATGAATACTCACAATGTCAGCGGACGACGGCTTGTATATACAAACAAAAGACGAGAATATTTAATTATTTATTGTATTAATAAATATTGTTGTAATGTTATAAATAAATTATATATTGATAATTTTCATGTACACGAACTAAAAATAAATGTAAATTAAGTACTGCTGTATGAAATCACCTTATTAAAAAAGTGGTAAAATAGACATTCAACTTGATAATTATAGTTATATACATTAAAAAAATTTGTGACCGTTGCTCGAGGTGGAGGAAGGATTGCCGCGTCAGTCGGCTGCCCAAGGTTCGGTCTAATGCGAGGAATCGCACGAAAAAAAGTTTCACAATTTTAGTCATTTACGGGTTCGCAAGAGAATGAAAATTAGTAAAACTCTGTATGCAGTAGGAACAGAATTAAATGGCTTACCTAAGAGAATTACTGGTGAAACGAACACAAATGTTATGGGAGGGAGGATGTCAATAGGATGGAGTGTGGCCTTGATATATCTCTTACACAGAGGAGGATGCGAGGAGATGGTGGCTTATTATACAGGGTGTCCCAAAAATGTCTCGCTTCCTTCAAAGGAGAGGGTCCTGAGGCCATTTGAAGCGACATTTTCCTTTGCAAAAATGGCCGTTTCGGCTTTGTTAAGGAGTTATTAATGAAAAACACGGACCAATCAAACCGCGACCTAGAGGCGTATTGGCAAAGACAGCCGCGCGCGACAGAAGTCGAGTTATGGTGATACATGGCGGTCGAAAGCAAGGAACAAACAAGAGAAGAAAATGTTTCGAGTCCTATGTCGGATAGTTCAAATTTGAATATGTTGTCGTCTTTAATAACCTATGAACGAATCTCGAAGGATTTTTCTAAATCTTGAAAAATGTTGGTTTTACAGACGTGTAAAGAAAAGTGTCAACTTTTTTTCATTAAATTATAACACTAGAACTAACGTACCGAGGAAAATGAGTTTTTAGGAGCTTATAGTGAACACAGAAGAGTATCTATTGAAAATATTTCGATTTGGAAGAAATGGTTTATTCACCATTTATTTTGCAAATGTTTTAAACAAATGCAATTTTCCTATAGCCGGGACTGTTTTAAAAATTCGAAAATAAATGAAGAGGCAGTTCCAAGTCTTCTCTTTACGGACCTATTTTTGAAAAGGCAGGCGCTTTAAAATTGACGGAATTAAAATTATTTAAAGCGAACGCTGCACCGCGATATTACAGTCGCGAACGGCCCCGAAGGCGCGCGGCACGAACAGCTGTTAGATACGCGACTACCGCACACTCTAACACCGTCAATACTGAAAAAGCCTTGCTTACCTTGGTTCTCATGTAGAGCCGCAGCGAGGTGAAAATGATTCCTGTATTCACAAATTATTCGATGTACAACATTGAACCTGCCTACTCGTAAAATTCACAAGAGAATTTTAATTATTCGCTGTATGAAATTATCGAGCAGAAGGGGTCAATGTCCATTCACTGTACAATCCGGCCCACATTGTTAATTTATTCACGATCACAGTAAAACTATTCACATATATCCATTGGGTCCACAAACGTTGAATGAAATCCACACAAATGATTCACAGAAGTCCACATATCACGCACAATTAGTTCCCATTTGATGCACGTAAATCGACTGTTTCGACTGCCCATGCACGAAAAACCGTCCGTCCATGCTCGCGATCGTAGGAAGACTAGTTCAGAACAGCTGACGAGGTTAACGGCCTTTCAACGGCACACTGCCGATTTTCATTTTAGCAACTGTTCGATGGAACCGTGTTTTCAAATGGTATGGAAAGAGTAGATGACTACCCCCAAACCGGGAGTCACTCGCAGGTACGCTTGTACCCCCGTGCGGGGAATCCGCGTGTTTTAAGAGGGTACTGTAGCCATAAACCAGAAGAGCGCCTTGACTTGAACAAAGCAGGCGGAAATTAAAAACTCGATGGCTCGACTTCTGGTTACCAAATGTGTACAATAGGTCGATAAAATGCTAAAAGTTTTAGCGAGGAGTAACAGCTTTTTGGGAATATTGCTACTACCCTTTCTTACACCGGTATACCGAATACCGGCATTTCGTGCTAATTTGCAATTTCGTGAAACCGATATTTGCTAAGGTAAAATACCAGTATTTTCGGTATTAGCTATAAATAATAAATATTTTTTTGGAGCATCAATCTTATTTGAAAATTACAAATTAATTTTTCCGATAACGAATTCGATTTAATATCAAAAACTGTATCAGCTCTGCTTCCAATAAAGCTGGCTGTGGAAGCATTATGTCGGAAGGATTCCAACTTATTAACAGCGAATGCAACAATAAATTTTATGTTGCAATCACTTAAAGATCCGGACACGCCACTGTCTCAGGAATTATAACAGTGCATTGAAAATTCGTATACAGGAAAGGCATAGTGAACTAAAAAATATTTTAAGGAATTTACATAATTATAACGACTTTAAAAAAAGAAAACGAAAAGGAAGAAAAGAAACTAACAAGGTCTTTAATTAAGTTCGTCGTCAATTTCCACAAAGACATTTATGAAAATCAAACGCAAACCTATCTAGAAGAATTTGTTGAAGATGATGTTGATGTTAATATCGAAAAAGAATTGTCTCTCGAGAAGAAATTACAATTAGCTATAAATAAAAAATTGTCCACGAACACTAATACAAAAAATAGATTTATCCAAAACCGTCAGACGAGAGACCGAGTTCTTAGAAGTTGAAGGACATCGGGACAAATATTTATAGAAACCATATCACTCATTATTAACAGTACCACTAACCAGCGCGGATGCGGAAAGAGCATCTTCAACTGCGGGCCCCAAAACTGCCCTGCACGTTTTCCAAAATAACAGACACTAATAGCACCAAATTACCCGTAGTAGCAATATTCTTAGGACACGCGGATTCCCCGCTCGGGGGTACAAGCGTACCTGCGAGTAACGCTCGGTTTGGGGGCGGTCATTTACTCTTTCCATTCCATTTGAAAACACGGTTCCATCGAACAGTTGCTGAAATGAAAATCGGCAGTGTGCTGCTGAGAGGCCGTTAACCTCGTCAGCTGTTCTGAACTAGTCTTCCTACGGATGCGATCATGGACGGACGATTTTTCGTGCACAGGCAGTCGAAACAGTCGATTTACGTTCATCAAATGTGAACTAGTTGTGCGTGATATGTGGATTTCTGTGAATCGCTTGTGTGGGTTTCATTCAACGTTTGTGGACCCAATGGATATGTGTGAATAATTTTACTGTGATCGTGAATAAATTAAAAATGTGGGCTGGATTGTGCAGTGAATGGACATTGACCCTTTCTGCTCGATAATTTCATAGAGCGAATAATTAAAATGCTCTTGTGAATTTTACGAGTAGGCAGGTTCAATGTTGCACACCGAATAATTTGTGAATACAGGAATCATTTTCACCTCGCTGGGGCTCTACATGAGAACCAAGGTAAGCAAGGCTTTTTCAGTATTGACGGTGTTAGAGTGTGCGGTTGTCGCGGTGCAGCGTTCGCTTTAAATGATTTTAATTCCGTCAATTTTAAAGCGCCTGCCTTTTCAAAAATAGGTCCGTAAAGAGGAGACTTGGAACTGCCTCTTCATTTATTTTCGAATTTTTAAAACAGTCCCGGCTATTGGAAAATTGCATTTGTTTAAAACATTTGCAAAATAAATGGTGAATAAACCATTTCTTCCAAATCGAAATATTTTCGATAGATACTCTTCTGTGTTCACTATAAGCTCCTAAAAACTCATTTTCCTCGGTACGTTAGTTCTAGTGTTATAATTTAATTAAAAAAAAGTTGACACTTTCCTTTACACGTCTGTAAAACCAACATTTTTTAAGATTTCGAAGAATCCTTCGAGATTCGTTCATAGGTTACTAAAGACTATAGCATATTCAAATTTGAACTATCCGACATAGGACTCGAAAAATTTTCTTCTCTTGTTTGTTCCTTTCGACCGCTGTGTATCACCATCGCTCGACTGCTGTCGCGCGCGGCCGTCTCTGCCAATACGCCTCTAGGTCGCGCTCTGATTGGTCCGTGTTTTTCGTTAATAACTCCTTAACAAAGCCGAAACGGCCATTTTTGCAAAGAAAAATGTCGCTTCAAATGGCCTCAGGAACCTCCCCTTTGAAGGAGCCGTGACATTTTTGGTACACCCTGTATATGAAAAAACACATATGCAAACAGATATTTTTAAGATTGATCGTTTTTTTAAACCTACATTTTTAATAGTATATAAATTTGAAAAATAAACGATTAATCGAAATACTTAAATAAAACAGTTAAACTTAAATAACAGGTTAGTATAAGTAACTATAATGCCTTACTTAAAATATGAATAATAAAAACAAAAACTTTGTATACGTGTAAATTATACAGTAAAAGACTATAAGACGAAAATTCTGATTAAAATGACATAATTCAATGTTTTGTATACGTACTTAATGGTACGTGGTTTAGGAATGGGCACATGCTCAGGTGTTTTCCCTTGGTACTCCAGATCACTGTCATGATCATCTTCGTCACTCCAAAAAGGATTCAGATTAATTTGAGGTGCAGGCAAACGTCGTTTTGATTGTACATTGAGAGATGATTGTTGCTTAGATGTATTGCTAAAGTTGGTTCGCTTTGCAGGTTTTGGTGGCGTAACTTCTTTATTCACAGTTTCTACATTTTCAAATGGATTTAATAAATCTGTAGAACTTCTGATAGTGTTTATACTGGTAGGATGATCATCGTCAACAACATCCTCATCATCGCTTTTAAAGGGATTTAAATCCTCTGGGTAATCCCTATTTACACTACTATTTCCATAACTTTGGTTATTTTTCGCTATAGCATCATTAGTTGTTTGATCTTCACTTCTTCCTTCATCCATGATAATCTCTTTCAAGTTTTTAGACAACTTCGAAGGAGACACTGATACTGGTTCAGATATAAACGTGACATTATTTTCACTTTCTTTTATATTTGGATTCCCAACATTGTCTGTAATAACTTCTGAATTCAATGGACTGCAGTTTTCTGTACTGAACGTTATAGAATTTTCATTAGTTCCTTCGATCGTATTATTTTTTGGAATTTCCATTCCGTCATTTAAAACTTTCTGCTGTTCCTCCGCTTCTAAATCAAATGTTAAATCTACCTGATCTTCGCTTGGTAGTTCTATATGTCTATTAATTTGCATTTTAGATGTTTCTTCTTCAATACTTTGCGATTTATTCTCTCTTATTTTAATGTCATCTTTTTTATCACAATTTTCAAATAGTTTTAATCTTTTTTGAACTAAGGAAAGACAACTTTCAATGCTCTCATGCTCATCGGTATTGTCTAGATGTTCTTTTGTGTTATTTGTTTTAGTAACTAAACTATTAAACTTATCGCTATCTATACTAGAAATGGAAGAAAACGTTAACTTCGATACGTCTGTTTTCTTTCTGCGGTTTAATATATCACTTATATAGTTTGTGTCCGTTGAGCTTCTAGCTTCTTGTTTCGACGTAGCTTCTTGTACACTTTGAGACTCAAATTTCAAACAAGTGTCGACGAAATTGGTACTTTCTCCAATTTCTTTCTTTTTAACGAACTCATCATTAACCAAGGCTGCTGAATCTAATTCGTGTGCACTATCCGTTTGAAAATTCGCGGTATTATTCTCAATAGACTTCGATTCTCCATCTGTCGAATCATCGTTGACAATTTCATCATTTCCTTTAGAGAGTAGATGATTCGATATGAAGTTTAATCTTAATCGAGAAGTTTCTGCAACCAATTTAGGAATTATTGCATCTTCTGGCTGAGATTCATTAACAGAATTATGGCTACGTATACTTTGATCTCTTTCTTTCGAATTGCTTGCTGATCCGTGATCACTCGAATCCGAAATAATCTCATTTTCTTCGGTCTCTCCCATTGTCGTACTAATTGTTGGAGTACTACTATATTTTTGTATCTCGGATGATGAAACTTCTTCGTCAGGACATGCCTCGCAACAAAATTCATCCGTTTCAGTTTCGTAATAATTGCCATGGGTCAATTGATTATTACAACGAGCGCAGCGGAAACATGTACGATGATAAATCAGATGGGCGACTACCAATTTCTCCGCCAAGAACACAGGAAGTCTACACACAGTGCATGAATCCCTCCGCATACCCAGGCACGACACCACCTAAACAATTAAAAGAATATTTAGAGCATTATTATTAGAATATATGCAATAAATATTTCAATTACAATTATCAATCGGGTACCATTTGTTTTTTCCTCAACACTTTTAAAGGTTTTTATAAAAATGTTGTAAATTCGAAACGGATTTCCAGTCGATAGATATTTGGATAAATATTTACAAAAGGGGTCCCAGCTGCAATGGCCATGACCTTGGCACATGTTATTCGCAAAAAACTAGTTAACCTTTGGGTGCGACTACGCTTTATTCTATGACAAGATGTCACCGAACGGTAATTAAAATATACAGGATCATATATAGGATCCTAAAAAGTTGGTTCGTGTTAGTGTGGCCATTCCGCACTTCGCATGGATTTTTGTATGTATGTTCGGACCGAACCTTGCCCCTCCACCCTCACACACAACTCTAACCCCCTCGCAAACCTATCTTTTACTCAAGAATGTTTAATGATATATATATATATATATATATATATATATATATATATATATATATATATATATATATATATATATATATATATATATACAGGGTGCGGCGCCAATTAGTCCCCACGTTTTTTCAGCCCCTTCGGATGGTCGGACAGACAAATCTTCCCTACCAAAGTTAATCAGTATTTAACCGACAAGAAATTGCAATTTTTTAAATTAAAAAAAAAATCGATTTTCAACAAAAAAGTCAAGGTCGCTGTCATATCTTTTAATGGATCTGGGTATTTTTAACATCATAATATTGTAGGCAACGTCGAAACGAATTCAACGACCTGCTATACAATGACTTTCAGATGACCTTGAAAGATAATATCGCCATGAATCAATTGCCACAATATTTGAAATATTTCGACGGTACGTAATACTAACGCCTCGCATTTAGAGGTAAACAAATGAACGTAAACATTGCTTCAGAACTTAACTCACAAAAAACCAAATTTATACGGAGCCACATTGAAAACGCAAATGTTAAACGTGTACATGTAATCAATTAATAATTAAATTAAATTTTCGAACTGCATCCCATCTTGTGTAACGCAAAGTTCTGCTCTATGTAACAAAGTCTTATGTGTAGCTTCCATGAGAGAAATTCTTTTTACATTTCTAGACGCTTGAATTATGCGTTCTTTAAGATTTTCCATATTATCCACAGGTCTTTCATACACAATCGATTATAAATATTCCCGAAGATAAAAATCTAAAGGGGTCATATCCGGCGAGCGAGCTGGCCATCGAATTGGACCATATGTTCCGATCCACTGATCCCCAAAAACTGTAGTTAAGTATGTTTTTACAATTGCAGCATTATGAGCTCGGTCGAAATATTTCAAATATTCTGCCAATTGATTCATGACGATATTATCTTTCAAGGTCATCTGAAAGTCATTGTATAGCAGGTCGTTGAATTTGTTTCGACGTTGCCTACAGTATTATGAAGTTAAAAATACCCAGTTACATTAAAAGATATCACAGCGACCTTGATTTTTTTGTTGAAAATCGATTTTTTTATATTTAAAAAATTGCAATTTCTTCTCGGTTAAATACTGATTAACTTTGGTAGGAAACATTTTTCTTTACGACCATCCGAACGGGCTGAGAAAACGTGGGGACTAATTGGCGCCGCACCCTGTATGTATATATGTATATATATATATATATATATATATATATATATATATATATATATATAGAAAAAATTGAAAGTCGAAAAATAAGGTCCATTCTCATGGGCAACCCCTATTGCGCCCATTTTAAAAGAAAAACAATTCAGTACGTCTGTGCGGTGATGGCACCGTCACATTAAATAAACATTTGATTGTAGCCAGTATCCCTACCTACGATCGATGAGTTGTTAAGGAAATTAGCATTGGGAGAAAAATCTAAAAAATTCATTTTAAACAAGCGTATTTATAAATGGAGGCATGTCCAAGTGTTAGAGAAAGGAAACGCCCGACAATTTTCCGTTGCCCGTGTTTCGAGCGTTTCCGAAAGAACATTGCCTTTGATATTGTGGCGGCTACTTCCTATGCTCGTCAACAGAGGGACATTACGACAATACCTTTCCCGCTACTACCTGAATCTTCCTCTGTTTGTCTATATACCGTCCTAACCTGCCATTACGACATCCCGCGTCTAAGGCATGGGTCCGCTAGATAGCCTTACCGATGAGTCCTCTAGCGGGCCTAGGACGAAACGCTTCCTTCTCCTTTTTCCTACTCACACACACTTTTCAGCCGCCATAATTGATGACCCCGACAAACGAACAACAACGCTACCTTCTGAGCAGAGGAGACGACAACATCAACAAACCACGGACATCAGGAGTACTGTAAGGTGACTACTCTGTCACTGCCTTGCCTGAACTAATGCCCGACCAACAGCGAGGACTTCTCCCTACTATGCGCTTCTGACGTCATCTTCGCAGCATTATATGGTTTAACGTTTCCGCACCTAAATTTGTGCGACGATTTCGTATCTACATTTGTGCGACGTTCATCCATTGTTTGTGCGACTATATGAGTCCTACAAGCGGCTTAGGGAGCTACTCAACTTCGTCAATTCGGCAGCATCACTGGCGGGCACACTGACAGCACACAACCAGCGACCTCCTTGGACTCCGGCGGAGATCAGCGTAACTAGAGGGAAATTTGTCCAGATATCGTTGACCACTGGCAAGGGGATACTGTGGCGGCTACTTCCTATGCTCGTCAACAGAGGGACATTACGATAACACCTTTCCCGCTACTACCTGAATCTTCCTCTGTTTGTATATATACCGTCCTAAACTGCCATTACGACATCCCGCGTCTAAGGCACGGGTCCGCTAGATAGCCTTACTGATGAGTCCTCTAGCGGGCCTAGGACGAAACGCTTCCTTCTCCTTTTTCCTACTCTCACACACTTTTCAGCCGCCATAATACTTTACGTGCCTATTTTAATTTGTTGGATATGGATAATTCTAAGGAAGGTATGTACTTATATATTTCACAGAAAACCAATAATATCTACGTCAATAATTGAGTTCTGTATCATTATTTGTAAAGTATTATATTTTCTGTCTTAGCAAGTTGCTTTACCTTTAGGTAAAGTTTAAAAAAAAGGTTTGCAATCCTTTGTCATACTTTTACTCTCAAATCGTACATTAAATATGATAGAACCGTTGTACAAAAAATTATCGCCTGCCTGCATCAACCTTGTTTGTTTTTTACATTCTAGTGGTGCCTGCTGAAATTTTATACGCGGAGCTATTTCATGTATGGCGCAGTGAAGTGAACGTTGCTAAAAGAAGTGCATGTGTATATAATCATGTAGTGAACTATTTTAATACAGTAGTGCTGATGAAAAGGAGTGTATTAAAAAAATGTGTGATAGTTTTTGCGTAAATTTAAAGAACAGGTGGCAGAAAAGTTACTATAGTGTAACTAAATTTCCCAAAAAAAATGAACAGTGGTTGGATGGTAAACTGAAGTTTCCAAATAAAAGTATAGCCCTACGTGTTCTCGACACCTGCATTTCATCGTTCGCAGAAAAGGTAAGTACATTTATGTTTTATGTAATAAATAAATATGTATATTTATGTTTTTATAAATTTTTTATATTTGTGGATAGAGGTTCTTCGAGAAACGGTACTCGTTTTGCGGAGAGAAATTAATGTCTTTAATAACTATATATACAAGTGGTCTTCGATCTCGACTCCTCGCGATTTTTATCTAAGGACGAACCGCGACGAAGTGTCTTGTTCCTTATTTTCGACTCCGCGTTTGCCCTGGTAAAATTCCTAAAACAACCCTGATTGGCCCACACACACGTTGGATCCTACCAATCAGAGCCGTTAGTTTTTCCGTCTCACCGCCCATTCCTTACGCCCTTGGCGTGGTTGTTTTCGGAACGGCGAGGTGATCGGAGGGGATGAAATTGTCGTGGGACTTTCCTTCAGGCCACCCGCGCCGGGCCCACGTGGCGACAGGCCGATGAGTTCGCCCAAGTGCCCTTCAGTTAATCCCTTAATTTACGACGGTCTCTGTTTGCAATTGAGGACTTTTGGAAAGAACTTCTACTAGATATGCAATATCGAAACCTGGAAATTGTCAACTCAAAAATAGCTTCGACGAACGAGAGTCGTAAATTACGTTGGCCGTTTGCACGAAAGAAAAAACTCTCTTTTGTGCGTACAATCGGACGCTACATATTTTTTAAATATATATATATTTTTTTTCATTTTCTGAAGACTCGCAATTAAAGATTTCAAGAATAGTTCTTCATACACCATATTTAGTTTGCAGTTACACAAATTTCATAATGGCCGAAAAACGAAGTTACAAAAAATATAAATTTATAAAGAAACAACAGACAGCTTTCAATCAGAATCAGAGTTTCGACACAGTAAATGAAGAATCAAATATAATAATGTCAACTAATAGTTCACAGACAACTAATATTAATAATCTCGCTATATTCGATCTGGATCAACAATTTGATCTTCAACTGACAAATAACAGAAATGACATAAATTACAGTACAGATGATAAATGCAGTGCTATTAGAAATTTGAAATTAATTACTTTTCAGAAAATGGTCTCTAGGAAATAAAATTAATCATACTCAACTAAGTAATTTATTAAATTATTTATTACAGATGATAAATGCAGTGCTATTAGAAATTTGAAATTAATTACTTTTCTAAAAAAATGGTCTCTAGGAAATAAAATTAATCATACTCAACTAAGTAATTTATTAAAGGGTTTGAAAGACATTTTTCCAGAATACAAAATTCCACGCGATTCCCGCACTTTGTTGAAAACTAAACGATCAACAAATATTGTGTCTGTTTTAAGCAAAAAGGAGAATTTAGCGCAATATACATATTTCGGTATAAAAGCGCATCTATTAAACTTGTTGCAAACTGAAATAGGTATATTTCTTGAAATCAAAGAAACCTTAACAATTCGTTTAATGTTTAATATCGATGGTGTTCCAGTTTCAAAAAATTCGGACAAGCAGATTTGGCCCATTTTATGCAAACTGGTATTAAACAATCATATCGTGTCTCCTTTTCCGATAGCCTTATATTATGGTGATGCAAAACCAATTTCCTTAGCTGACTATTTAAGTGGTTTTACGAATGAATTATATGATATTTTAAAACATGGATTATTTTATAATAATATTAATTTTAAAGTATCTGTTATATGCTTTACATGTGATGCACCTGCAAGAGCAGTTTTAAAAAATATTGAAGGGCATAGAGGTCGCAATAGTTGCGAAAGATGCACAGAAGAGGGTTCATACTCGGACACATGAAGATTTTAAAAATTTTCGCGACATCAATCACCATAAAAACAATGAAACGACACCCTTATTAAATATAAGCACATTAAATATAATAGAACATTTTGCTTTAGATTAGATGTATTTATGCTGTTTGGGAGTAATGAAGAAATTACTTCATCATTGGTGTAAAGTAGAGTTCAGATTACAGCAAAGGAATAAATTATCAAAACGAATGATTTCTGCAGCAAAATATTTACCTACTGAATTTAACCGTAAATCACGATCCATATCGGAATTGCCTAGATATAAAGGTACGGAGTTTCGTTTATTTCTCTTGTATCTAGGACCCATTTTTTTAAAGAAAATCCTTCCAAATACCTTCTATGACCACTTTTTATTACTAAATGCAGCTATGAGAGTTCTGTTACATAATAAATTACACTTAGATGTAGGATGGCTAAACAAAACTCGAGATGTGCTAATTCAATTTGTCAATGTGTTCAAGATTCAAGCTGTGAAATTCGGTGTATATTGTCTTTACTATCGACTGCGGTTTCATACGGTTTTTGTCGCGTATGTCAACACGCGGCAAGAGCGCGTGTCGCCGTTGCTCGACATCGCGTAGCAACAGTTTTCACTCTCATTGGCCGAATTCCACCGCTTGAATCCTTCAAATCATGACAAACAAGGATCGTCCGATTCGCGAGCTCCAATCACGGTGCTCCAAATTCGACGGTCTTTGTTATTTAACCCTCCGATGGCGGTGCCAGGGTCTATTTTGACCCAGAGTATCAAAATCATCATTTGATCGGTCAGCTTCTAGCGATTAAACGAAATAAATAGTTGTTACGTTAGTACTAACAGAAAGACTAATGTGTCTACAAGAAGTACCATAAAAAATATACTTAAAAATATTGACAAATAAAGCAGCGAATAGATCTAAATATCGTCAATTATGAAATTGTAAGAATAGCCAGCCGACCGAGGGTTAAGGCACCTGCGCTTGCCTTCTCTCCCTCTTAACTCGCTTAACGCTCTGAACGCTCTTAACGCTTCTAACACTCGTCACGTTATATTTCTCTCGCACTTTTGCAATTTATTCGCGCTCGTCTCGGTCTGAGTAGATCTCAATATCTCTCGCTTTGAGACTCCTGCGCCCTCGCACTACTCATTCGCAGTATTCTTGCGATCTTCCGCGTCGCGTTACGTGCATTCTGCCTCGCGTCAAGATCTCCGTCGCTCGCGTAGAAGATTTCCGTCTCGCGGCGGCACGCGTTTCGTGCCGCTCAAGATTTCTGCTTTGCGATCCGACGGAAGAAGTTTGCACGAGCAAGACTTCCGTTCGTTCCGCCGGCTCGCAACTCTCGTTCGCGTGATCCCTCTCGCGCTCGGGCGCACCTCGCGAAGCTCGTTCTCTCTCGCGCTCGCGAGTCACTCGCGCCATGTACGCCTTGTAGTACAATATTTCACCGGTAATTGTCCCAAATGTCTCCGACAGAATTGTCCCTGAGATATCCCCACTATTGCGGGGTGTACCCCGTTGAGGGGCCATGAAGCTCGAGAGGCCTCGGTCGCCGAGAAATATGACACCATGCGGCTCGGGTATATCGGTGAGACCACACTAATCCGAATTTCCAACTTCTTTATTAATCATTATTTTTTTATGGGACTTCGATGACCATATTTGTGGCATTTTTCTAATAAAAATGATACCAAATATGATATAATTCCGATGATATTTACTTGTGTAAGCGACGATTAAAGTTGCGGGCACGAGGAAGGATAGCGTATGGGAAAGAAAGAGACACGGAGAGTCGCAGTCGGCGGCACAGATCAAAGGCTCGCGCGTGCTCACAATGTATTACCAAGGAATAACTTTTTTATTATTACTTCATATTTTTTAAATATCTACTTTATATCCCCTGAATATTTTCTTTATATTTTTTAAATATCTCGTTTATATTTTCTGAATATTTAGCTTATATTTTTTTAATATGAAAAAGTGTGACTTAAAAAATATTTTTTCAATATTTGAAAAAGATATTATCCAATATTTTTGTGCTACTAGGGCAGTGGTGGGTACGGATGGAGCCCCTCAAACGCCTGCTTCTCCCACCAACCTCTCTTTCATGCAGCGCGCACATTCGTTGCGTACGCTGATGTCTCCTGTCTTCGTTGCCCCATTGTACCGCGCTTGATGGAAGGGGGCAGAGGGCGCTACGGTGTTGACGGTTTTGCCTCAATTGAGGCAAAATTGCCCATCACTGTACTAGGGTATGTATTTGACAATAGAGACAGTGCTCATCGCACTGACAACTTTTTTATCTACTGCTGGCTGCAAATTGGGAAAAACATCCGTGGAAACAGTCTTGACACATCAAATTAGAACACCTGGTAAGAATACATTTTACGAAAAAAGACTTCGGAAACGTCACGGGTAAAGGCAGAATCTTGCGATCCGCGGTTGAGAGAAGATCTCTGCTGTATTTCATATTGTTACTCGAAGTGATCACTTCATTTCACTGCTGCTATTTGTGCTTCAATCGAAGTGATATAATCATTTTCATTACGTCCGCAACCAGTTAAATGGTTACCTTAAAATCTGTAGAATAAAAACTGAAGTGCAAAACTGCAAACCGTAAGAGTGAGTGAGCAAGAATTTCAAACAACGGAGATAATGGTTAGTAAATAATTGGTGAGTGAATAAATTCTTGTTATTTGAATGGGTGGGAAAACGCCACTTGATACAAGCCTTTTTCGCCCCATTAGGGTCTAGTTATACGCAACGGGGAATCCCGGCAAGGACGGTCGGCTGTGACATACGCAACGTGCGTGGTCGAAGGCCACTCGACAAGCCGGTGTCCTTTGAAATCGTGTCGCTCGCTACCGAAACCCGAGCATTTTCCGCACCCCTCTTCACCACTTGGAATGCTCATTGAAATCACGTCCGTAGTGACTACGGACGGGATTTCGAACGGTGCATACGAAAAATGTTATAAATGTATGATTTCAAACTGTTAAGTTTCGAGTTTCAAAGTTGGCAATGTTTGATTTTACTTTTGTTTTTGTGAACATGGCAAGTTGGTAGGAATTGGCGTGCTTCTTCTGGAATTGTACGTCTCGGGGGCTAGACGGTTTTTTTTTGCAATGCGGTAACATGCATACATAGTCTTCGGTATTGTATTAGCGTAAGAGTTCAAACGGAGGCAGCTCGACCGCTATCGACACCAAGTCGAACGCCGCTGTTCGCACGTTATTGTTTTGTATCGCGAGCGCGCGGCCGCTCAGCCGTTTTCTCCTTCGTACGATAAACATCGTCACCAACGGCAAACTCCTCCGTATTGAATCTCATGTCAAGAACAAAGGTTGGATCAAATCTACCAATCAGCGCAACCCCAAACCGATCGTTTCCAACGTCCGTGCGTTACCGTACGCTGTCGAACGACCACTTCTCGTTCGAATCTCGCAGCACTCGCTCGCATTTTTCCTACATCTCGTGACATCGTCACTATTTCAAAGACTCAACGTTTATTCGCGGCACCGTCGCTATTCTAAGTTTTCCTTCTATTTAAATTGTTCGTGTCGTCTGTTTTCGTGTATCGACGTGTATCGCCTTGTGACGTTATTAAAGTTGCTGAACGTGAAATTGTGTCATTCGCTCGATTCCAACCGTCATCACTCCCTCAGCGTTCAATTCTGAGCGGTCCCGGCATCAGGCTCTCGATTCTCGATCAAGCCGAAACACATAGATAGTATTATTAGTTTTCTTTAAGAATAGTATTGTAAGTAAAATATATATAACATATAATAAGTAACTAAAAGTGTGAAGTGTAATCTTTATAATATAAAATCCCATCCATCCAAAGAGATAAAATTATGGGTTATGGGCCCAGAGTTCCCGATAAGTAACACGTGGTGAAAGATAGGTTATAGTAAGATAAAAGAGAATAAAAGGGAAGAAAGATGGATAAAAAGAATTATTATAATATTGATCTCTTAAATCCAAATAATGATCACACGTGGAAATTCAGGATGCAGACATTACTAACTGAAAAGGAAGTGATTGGATGGATTGGGAAAGAGTTTAGAGATCAAGATTACGCGCAGGTTGATGAAAAAATGAAAGCGCAGAAAGAAGACTGTAGTATATGTGACGAAGCGGGCCGATCGTCGATTGTTGCGACACGGCGGTGGGGGACATAGAACACGCGACGTGCGGCAGTCGAGGCACGTACGCCCTGAGCGAGAGATCGGGAGACAAATAAAGTTATCTTTTTCGGCTATGAGCTGGCGAGCGTTTTATTTATTACATTTGGCGATGAGGACTAAAGTGGAAGTGCACAATGAGTGGAGAAAGTTTACCGACGTTTAACCCAAACGAAGACAACGGAAACATATATGCAGCATGGAAGCGGTGGCTTAGAGCTTTTGAACTGTGGCAAGTAAAAACGTCACGGATATTAATAGGAAAAAGCGATGTTATTGCACTACGGTGGACTGGAATTGCAAGATGTGTTTTATACATTACCGGACGCGGATACCGTTCGCGAAGGAGAAAACGCGTACAAAAAAGCAGCGAACGCGCTAACGACGCATTTCAAGCCAAAATTAAATATGGCGTATGAGAGGCACGTGTTTCGCCAGCTAAAACAAAGGGAAGGTGAGACAATGAACCAATACGTCACAAGATTAAGACAACAGGCGAGGAGCTGTGAATTTCCAGCGGAAGAAATAGAAATTTCTAGGCAAGTCGTAGAAAAATGTACTTCGAGTGAAATTCGGCGACGCTTATTGGAAAAGGGGGATTTCAAGTTGAGTGACGTCATGGATGTTGCTCGAACAATCGAGGCGATCGAGCTACAAACAAAACACATCGAAAGGCAAACAATTGCAGCGACGCACAGCGTGAACAAGGAAAAGAGATATGGGAGAGTGACGGAAAAGAAAAAAGACAGTCAGTGTTTTCGGTGTGGTTACACAGGACATTCATACAAAGATGAAAAGTGCCCGGCGAGATTGAAAACGTGCAGCAAATGCGGGAAAAGGGGTCATTTTGCGGCAGTGTGCAAGTCGATGACGACACCGAATGACGGAGGAAGACGGGAACAACCACATGCTAGAGTGAGGGTCAGGGAGCTGGATGAAGAGGCCGGTGTGGGACAACCAAGGTATGCTTTCGGTTTGAAAACGGATTGCCGGATCAGTGCAGTGCAAGATGGATAAAGTATGGACCTTAAAATAGGCGGCATTATATTAAATATGTTAATAGATTCAGGGGCACAGTGTAACGTGATCGATGAAAAAACGTGGGAATGGTGTAAAGACCGAAGAATTGTCTGCGAAACTAGTAAATATGTAAGGAAAAATATACAGGGTGGCCCACATAACTCTGAACAGCTCAATATCTCGAAAACTATGCAATCGATTTTAAAGTTCTTAGTCTTAAATTGCATGGAACCGAAGGGCCTTTCTCACTACATAAACGTGAAGTGGCCTCCCTTCCCCTTTAACGGGGGAGGGGAGGTACCTTTGTAATTTTAAATGGAACCCCCTATAAAATGTTACATATTTAGATTCTACCGGGAAAAACAAGTCAATTTTGTCTGAAACATTTTTTTTCAGATACTTCTATGATGAGATATAACAGCTTGAAGTTTCGAGTTGTAGGTACTTGAAGCGCTCGGAAATAGCGTTATGGAATTATACGCGCTTGAGTCCATTGCTTATTCATGAAGAAACACAAACAATAATATTTACAATTCTTGAGTTTGACTCACTTATCTATGAAAACGTTTTCAGTTTAGAGCTGTTATTCAAGCAGTAACATTGTGATTATGGCTACTTTTGACACAGAAGTGAATATGTTATTAACGTTAGGTGAATGCCAAAAAAATTATCGGCGTACAGCAGTGATGTTTTTTGAACGTTATGGGATCAAAAAATGTCATGCAACATTTCATAATTTAGAAAAGCGGCTTCGCGAGCACGGTGAATTGTGTAAAAAAACTCGCAATAAACCTAAAGCTGTCACTAATGAAAATAATTGTGCCAGTATTCTTGCTGCAATTACATTAAATCCTGATATTAGTCAACGTACACTTGCACAAACATCACATATTAGTCGTTCATCGATTCAACGAATTTTGAAACGGCAAAAGTATCATCCATATCACATGGTTTTATCACAAGAGCTTTCGATAGCAGATTTCGATCACCGCGTAAGATTTTGTGAGTGGCTGCAGGGTGTTGTGGAAAATGACTTTTTGTGCAAAATACTTTTTTTCGATGAGGCCACTTTTATGAATTCAGGGCATGTAAATAGACATAATCTGCATTATTGGGCCGTGGAAAACCCAAATTGGATGCGATGTGTTCCCTTTCAACATCGATGGTCTTTAAATGTTTGGTGTGGCCTAATAGAAGATTTTGTGATTGGACCTTATTTTTTTCAAGAAACTGTAACATCTGCAAGTTATTGTGATATATTAAAAAATCATTTGCCTGCGCTTTTGGAAGATGTGCCACTGCACGTTAGAAGAGAACGAAAAATTTGGGAACAAATGGATAGGTCGTGGGGGACCTCGTCAATGGCCTCCTCGATCCCCCGATCTAACATCTGTGGTATCGGGAATATGTGGTCACCCGGTATATAGTTTTAAGAAGTAGACTCTAAGGTCACTATAGGACAGACATGCAGCGAGGGCCGGAAAAGGCCATAAAAAAGGGAAAGCGGCTTTGACCAGCGTCGAGTTGCGAGCGACGATGGGCCTGCGGCCCGTTGATGATGTTCATGCCCATATTTGGGCATGGTGAAAACTCCGAAAGGGGCGAGCGTGAGGATGAACCGAGTCTTGCTAGACAAGGGATGAGTTGGAGACGAGCAGTCGTTGTCCGAAAGTTGTCGTAGCAAGTTGAAAGAAAGTTGTATAGTTGTCGTGTAGTTTAGTAGTTAACGTTAGTAGATAGTTACAATCGCGTAACCATTATACACTTAAGTATTCTCCTCTCTTTTCCAAAAATAAAATAATTAATTATACGTATTACCACACATCATTAGATTTTTTCTTATGGGGATATGTAAAGGACAAAGTTATGTTTGAACCACCGACGACAAAAGAGGATATGAAACAAAGAATACGTGACGCTTGCGCTTCAGTGACTCCCGAAAAGTTAAAAAATGTTAGAACAACTTTGATGTTTCGAGTAAATAAATGTTTACAAGCCCGTGGTGGACACTTTGAACATTTAATTTAAAGTACATGTTATTTCTTCACAAATAAGCAAAGGACTCAAGCGCGTATAATTCCATAACGCTATTTCCGAGCGCTTCAAGTACCTACAACTCGAAACTTCAAACTGTTATATCTCATCATGGAAGTATCTGACAAAAAAATGTTTCAGACAAAATTGACTTATTTTAACCTGTAGAATCTAAATATGTAACATTTTATAGGGGGTTCCATTTAAAATTACAAAGGTACCTCCCCTCCCCGTTAAAGGGGAAGGGAGGCCACTTCACGTTTATGTAGTCGGAAAGGCCCTTCAGTTCCATGCAATTTAAGACTAAGAACTTTAAAATCGATGGCATAGTTTTCGAGATATTGAGCTGTTCAGAGTTATGTGGGCCACCCTGTATATCCTCCAGAGGGAGTTAATTGTAAGACAGGTAAAATATTAAAGTTAAATAAATCTTTATACGGGCTTAAACAAGCGTCAAAATGTTGGAACACTAAGATTAACACTGCATTAATGAGATACGGATTTCAGAGATCGCAAAATGACTATTGTTTGTATTCTAAGCCATTTAAGGGTAACACTATGCATTTGCTATTATACAGTGGTCGAAATAATGATAGGTTCACTAGTCGCGTCGGCTGGTTTACTGCTTCTACTTTTGTTTACGTTATCGTAAGTGTACTGTGGTGTTTGTTATTATTCCGCAGGGATGTGTCCTACACACTATATGAGCAGTTAGTCGAATATTAAAAGCGTTAGTGCGAAGACGTGCTTCTTTCAAAACACTTTGAAAATTTTCGGGTACAACATACGAAATAATCTTAGGTTCACGGTGAAAAATATGAAAAATATTATTGATAGTGCAATTTTTTGAACGTTTTTGTATGGTAAGTACACAGATTAATAAAGTTTAAAAATTATAAAAAATATTTCACGTTCGTTTAATATTTTTAAAGCACAATGGCACGGGGAAAATCGTTAAAAGATAACGAAAAGGGCCAAATTATTGCATTTCACAATATGGGTCTTTCTATCACAGAAATTGCAAGGAGAATTAAAAGATCTTCAAATGTTATAAACAATTTTTTAAAATTAAAAGAAAAATAAGGCAGTAAAAAATCTACGGGCCGTCCAAAAACATTAACACAGAGGGACAAAGGGAAAATTTCTCAAGAAGCACGGAAAAATAAACTTGATGCTTCTAAAATAAAAACAAAATTCGACTTGCCAGTTGGTGTTCGACGTGTGCAGCAAGTTCTGAGATCGAGTGGAACATTTGAATATACTAAAAAGGCGAAAAAACCACCGCTAACTAAATTCTTTAGAAAATTCTAAAAGGTTAAAGTTTGCAGAAAATCATATGTCATGGACTGAAAAATGGAAAACGGTGACTTTTTCTGATGAAAAAAAATTTAATTTGGATGGCTCAGTCGGGTTTCAATATTACTGGCACGATCTGCGTAATCAAAAAGATGTGAAAATGACAAGAGTCCATGGAGGAGGATGTGTAATGGTTTGGGCTGCATTCGACAATAACGGCAAGACTCCGATAATGTGGTTTCTGCCAAAAGCCAATGCTGAAAAATATCAGGAACTACTAGAATACGTACTGGATGAATATGGCGACGAGATTGGTGGGTCTAATTTAATATTCCAACACGATAATGCAGCGATACATCGTGCAAAAACAATTCAAAACTTGTTTGAGAGGGTAAAAGTTGAAGTTTTACCTTGGTCATCAAAGAGTCCGGACTTAAATCCCATTGAAAATCTTTGGGGAATTTTAGCACGAAGGTATACGCCAATGGAAAACAGTATTGCACTGTTTCCGAATTCAAAAATGGGATTAGAGAGGCGTGGTCTGCAATTAAATTAGAAACTTTACAAAAATTAATTTAAACCATGCCAGGCAGAATATTTGAAGTGATAAATAACGAAGGAAGTTCAACTAAGTATCAAACTATTTTTATTTATTTTGTTATATTTTTTATGTAAAAATATATATCGAACCTATCTTTATTTCGTAAATCAATTTTACGGTTTTCAATAAAAAATTTGTAATTGACACAAATTATATTATGTTATCCATTCGAATTATGTATTCTGTAAATTATATTAGAAAGAATAAATAATAATGTATAAATTCAAAAATACTATATAAAACAGATGTTTATGTTAACAAATTAAAATGAACCTATCATTATTTCGGCCACTGAACGTAGATGATATTATCATAGCAGGTCCAGATCTGAATAATATTGAGGATTGTAAAAGGTATTTGCAAAAGGAATTTGAAATTAAAGATGTTGGGAACTTAAGATATTTTCTGGGTTTAGAAATAAACTATAACAGAGAAGAAGGTATATTAAAAATACATCAGGGACGATATTTGGAGAAAATTTTAAAGAAATTTAAATTAGATAACTGCCGTCCCTGTTTAACGCCTGTAGAGGCAAAATTAAATATAAGAGTAGAAAATGAAGCAGAAGATCACAAACCTATTAGAGAGCTGATAGGTGCTTTAATGTACTTAATGTTAGGAACGCGATTAGATATAAGTTATGCGTTAAATTATTTAAGTCGGTTTCAGAACAAAAATTCAATTGAAGTGTGGGTACACTTAAAAAGACTGTTAAGATATTTAAAAGGTACAAAAGACACTAAACTCGTATATACAAGAAATAAGGAAGCAATTCCCTTGACCCGTTATGTGGACTTGGATTGGGCACAAGACACCAAGGACAGGAAGTCAGTCACAGGATATTTAATAAAAATTGTTGGAAACACGGTGTCATGAGTCACAAGAAAGCAAAAACTGTGTGGCATTGTCCAGTACGGGAGCGGAATTGGTAGCCTTATGTGCAGGAGTGCAAGAAGGAATTTGGTATCGGAAATTGCTCAAAGACATGCGTCTGGAGATTCCAAATTTCAAAGTTTTCGGAGATAATCAGTCATGTATAGCGTTAGCAAAGAATCCAAAGAATAATAGAAGAGTAAAGCACATAGATATAAAGTTGAATTTTGTTTCTGATATTTTAAAGGATAAAATTGTAACAATTGAATATGTTAACACTGAGTTACAATTAGCGGATATCCTGACGAAAGGTCTGAATAGCATTAAATTTTATTCAAATTTTGAAGAGATAGGGCTAGAATTAAGAGAGGGTATATTAAGTAATGGATTATAAGAATGCGTGCGTTACACGAGTATGACATGGTTGCGTATGGATAAAATGTTTTCAAGTAAAAGATAAAACATTGAGAGAGGGTGTTAAGTTTCGAGTTTCAAAGTTGGCAATGTTTGATTTTACTTTTGTTTTTGTGAACATGGCAAGTTGGTATGGAATTGGTGCGCTCGTCTGGAATTGTACGTCTCGGGGGCTAGACGGGTTTTTGCAATTCGGTAACATGCATACATAGATAGTATTATTAGTTTTCTTTCAGAATAGTATTGTAAGTAAAATATATATGTAAAGAAAATATATTTTCTTTAATTTAAATCGAGCGCGCTTTGCATGCTCAGCGCACTCAAGGAACTGTTCCTACATTCGAGATAGATAGAGAGAGATGGAGAGAGGAGAAAGAGAAAAAGAATATAGAGAGCACACGTGCATGTTAGCGTCAACGTGTTTTAAGCCAGGTCAAGGGCTCGTGTCGCGATGCGACTCTTAGGCTGGAAGGATTTATGGCAGGATCTTGGCCTGCGTGAGGTCTTAAAGAGGGATGCTTGAGACTAAACAGAACCGTCGATGGACGATGGCAGGCGACCGCGCTGGGTCTTCCGGCTATCGGCCGTCACGGGGATGTTTATGTGAAACAGATGGAGTGAAAGTTTGGAATGACTCCGCGAGAAATACAGAGAGAGAAAGAGAGAGAAAGAGAGAGATAGCGACGAGTGCGTTGCACAAGGATTGGGACTGTGTTCTCGAAGGATCTGGCCACGGAGTGGGGAAGGCACGGGGGTGCTTTCTGGTAAGAGGACTGTGTTGGACCACTCAGCACTTACCCCAGAATATCCGAAGGGAACGAGTCAAATCAAATTTCTAACATGCATAAAAGATTAAATAATAAGTTAGCGATATAAAGTTAGTGTGAATAAAGAGAGAGTAATTGTCGTTTCTTTATTTACAGGTGAGTTTGTAAATAGTTGTAAAAAAAGTGTAAATTAATAAGTAGTTAATAAAACATAATCTTTATTTACAGAGCAACAAATTTAGTCTGTTGTTTAATCATTAACCCAGGAAATAATAGAACCATTATATATATTGTGACGTGGCAAGTGTTGCCTACGTCCCTCCGAACGCTTTCCCGAGGACCGGACCGCCCTCTGGCTAGACCGATAAGAACTCGGTCATCGTGAGCGATTCTCCGGGAGACGATCCGCATCGGATTGGTCACCCATTTCACGATTTGAGCGTCGCGCCACTTCGGCGCGGCGTGATTCCACAGGACCGGAGCCCGGGTCCAAGGGCCCGGGTTCATCAACTCTCTCCCCGCTGACGGAGTACCCGAGGGCACAGCCACCAATAGGAAGGCCCGAAGAAAGCGGACCGCGACGAGGACTGCGAGGGATAGGGCGAACACGGGCCGAACAACCCGGAGGCGCCAACGAGGGATTTGGCCGAGCAGGAGCGACCATCGTCTCCCCCTCGCTGCCGCCTCGCCCGGAGGAATGGCCAGAAGTCAGATCCGGAGCGGCTCGCACCGTCCCGCACCTCGTCCGGAAGATTCAGCGAGACCCGCGGAAAATGCGCCGATCCCCGATAAAAACCGTAGGGCCGGGAACCGATCCTTAAGGATCCGCCCGTGCCGCGCGCTTAGCGTTAGGGGTGCCGCGGGGAAAACCGGGGAGGAGAGAGCGTAGGGAAGTGGGGGACGCCTTGCTCCCCCGTTACCGAGTCGTCGACGATCGACCGTCGAGCACTCTGTCGTTGGCTTTTGGCGAAGGTTATCATAGCGTCTTCGATTGTACTTTATAACCGCGAGTGTTGTATCATCGCTGCCGACCACGAGGGGCTAAGGTGAACATCGCTGCCGACGGTAAGCTACCTCCGTAAATTGTTAGCGATTTCGTTTCGTGAGGGCTCGGTAACGATTTGGCGTGGTCCGGGATAGCGTCGCGTTTTTGGCGAATCGTACGCGCCGCCGGAAAATCGCGCCGAGATTAGGGACGCGTGGCCGCGTGTACGATATATTTTGGCGACCGTACGCCGCTTAGATATCGCGATCGGGACGATCGCGAGGCCGCGTACGGGTTTTATTGGCGAGAAGTGACCGCGCGACAATAGAGACGTCTCCGCGTGGGACGCCGCGGTAGGATCGCGGAAACGCGGAAGAAATGGTCGTGCCGTAACGCTCGTGCTACGCTGCCGATAGTTTGTAGAGTAAAGACCGCGGGCGGTTTGAATCCGCCGCATATTTCTTTGCCGGTTTGCCGGACAGAGTCAGGGAGAGGAAACGCGTGCGTGCCGAATATCCGCCGCGATATCATTTGTGACGCGTTCGGCTATCATAACCGCCGCGGGTCGAACCCGCGCCTGTAGAATCTCGATGTTGAATAAAAGATCTGATAGCCGCTAAATTGCATCTGTGATTTTCCCGAGATCCATTCCCGCCGCGGGGAACGCCTCACGTCCCTCCGCGTAGAACCCTGTGCCCGCGCTCTCGAGCTATTCACTCAGGCCGGTTCTCTCAGGCTTATTTCGCGTTGCCGAATTTTGCGTGACACCTCGTGTGTCTGGCGCCCGAGAAATAGACCGAACCGGTAATTTTGCCGATCTCGTAAGCCTGAGAGAAACCGTTTTGTCCCGGGTGGACTACGGCTCGCGCGGCCGCCCGTAGCCCGGTCGAAAGGCCTGTAAAAACCCGGTGCCGTTGCCGAAGCCGATCGCGGCCGAAAGCAACGCGCGTGACAATATATATATATATATATATATATATATATATATATATATATAACATATAATGAGTAACTAAAAATGTAAGTGTAAAAATGTATATTATAAAAGACTTTATAATATAAAATCCCATCCACCCAAAGAGATAAAATTAACAAGACCATACAATAAATGATGACTCCTATTTTTTTGAATACGAAAATCTAAAAAATCCGATAAATGTAAAAATTGGTGACGGTCGCATCCTAAAAGGAACAAAAGTTGGAAAGATTTTAACTTATTTTTTAGTAAATAAAACGAAAATTAAAATAACAATATCCAATGTATTTTACGTAAAAGAAATGGATAAAAACTTAATTAGCTATGCAAGAGTAACCGATGAAAATAAAATTATCTCTGTAGGAAACAACTCCAAAATTTATAACAAATACAATAACTTGATAGGGATCGCATTTAAAGAATATGGTCTATATAAAATGAATAGTTACGTCGAAAGACAAGAAGCTCACGCAAAAAACGTACAAAAGGTGAGTCAAAAAGAAAAATATCACAGAATTTTGGGACATGCAAATTTCAACTATTTAAACGCGATGTGTAAAAAAAAGTTAGTAGATGGAATGCCAGAGAATTTTGAACAAATACATTTAAAATGTGGAACTTGCATTAAAAATAAAATGCACAATTTACCCTACCAAAATAACCGCAGCAAAGCAAATGAAATCTTAGAATTGGTACATACAGATATAAATGGGCCTCACACTAATACCGGGTACGATGGGTCCAAGTATTTTTTGACTTTTATAGACGATTATAGTAAATGCGCGTTAATCTATACATTGAAATAAAAAAATGAAGTCCACAAATGTTTTCTTGATTATATAAACAAAATTGAAAATTTCACTGGCAAGAAACTAAAGAGATTAAGGTGCGATAATGGCAAGGAATACATGAATAGAGATATGTATAGTTTAGTTAGCGAAAAGGGGATTTTCGTAGAACCTTGTCCACCTTATGCTCACGAACTGAATGGAACAGCTGAGCGCTACAACAGGACGATTATGAACTCTGCCAGATGTCTGCTATCCGATTCCAACCAGAACATTATATATTGGCCCGAAATAGTAAAAGCCTCGGCATACTTAAAAAATAGAATCATTACAAATACTTATGAAAATAAAACTCCATTCGAGGTATTCTTCGGAAAGAAACCAAATATAAGTAATTTAAAGTTGTACGGAAGTAAAGTTTTCGTGAGAGTACCTGAAATTAAAAGATATTCGAAATGGGATAGGAAAGCAGACATTGGTATACTTGTAGGTTATGAAAACGTAGGATACAGAGTTTTAGTCAACAACAAAATTATAATCACAAGACACGTAGATTTTATAGATGAAAACGAGAATTTAGTAGGGTTTAAAGGTGAGGATGAAATCGATGATGAAACAGAGGAGAGTTTTGACGAAAACTCTGAATCAAGCGAAACTTACGAGAGTAAAATAAAAGACGACAGAATAAAAAAGGTAAAAACGGAAAAAACTAGAAATTCGAATAATAAATCAGTAGGGACGATTGATGATAGAGTAAATGAACCTAGAAGGTCAGAACGCGACAAAAGGCAGCCTGAGAGATACGGTCAACCAAGTTCATACTATATTTACGTAAACTTTGTAAACGCAGATAGTCCTAGTATAGATAGACCTATGAAGAGGCTGTGAAACGTAATGATTTTGACTTATGGAAGAAGGCAATGGATCAAGGAATGGGTTGTTTAATTAAGAATACAACTTGGGATTTAGTAGAGAAACCAAAAAAGGAGAAAATATTAGATCTGAAATGGATATTCACGAATAAATCTCTGTTCCGTCGCGAGGGGCCATTCATGGCGGTTTTACGAATCATTTTGTGATGCATTCGTGACTGCACGTCGATTTAAAGGGACGGACGTTCAGGAAACAGTTAGCGACCGATCGAGCTATAACCTGGATCCGTCATCCTTCACATTCGTTCGTTTTACAGCGAGTCATAGATTTCTATTATCCAAGTGACCCGAACTCTAACGAGAGATACGGTCTTCGGATTTCTGGGAGTTCGCTCGACTGTTTTTTCCATAGATATAGGAATACATGGATGGAGCATGTCGTTGCGGGGTTGGCAAATTTAGAGACGGGGATGAGGTAGATTTACGCCTAATTTTCATTGGCTGTGTGCGGCGCAAGCGCAGTACGTCATTATGTATGCAGCGCCACGCATTGACACAGCGTCACATAACCTTTCCAAGCGTCTGTGAGTATCTCCAAGCGTCTCATACCGTTTCATTTCAGTGTCGTGTTTCAGTATTAAAAAAACTATTTAGTATTAAATACTTCAACAGTGTTAAAAGAAGCTATTAAAATGAAGTGCTTTGTGCCCCCGTGTAATAACCGATCTGATCTTCAACATTGGAAAAAAAGGAGTATGTTGTGAAAGTTACATTTCGTAGTTATGAAGATTATTTTTATAGTTAATATAATTATAATCTTAGAATATTTTATTTTAAACTTTGATTCTGTTTGCAGTTTTCCAAAAGATTCTGATACTCTTGGTTTATGGTTAGATCTTTTAGGCATCGGAGCATCAGTAATTCCAAAGAGAGCTTGTAGTTGCTCAATGCACTTTGAAGAAACAAGTTTCTACACAAAAGGTTCTTATGTGTGATTGAGACCAAATGCATTACCACGTGTATGTATAATAATGAGTATTTTTAATTTTTATGAGTATAACCAACATAGTGAACAATGTTTTATTTCTACTTGTATGTGTTCGTTGTATTCCAGAAAACCCTTAAAGAAGAAGCAACTTCTTTCACTGAGTCATGTGAAAATAATGTGTACACAACATTATCACCTAACACAAATATGTATATGTTTATAGAAAAATTACTTTTGATAAATACATTCATTGTCATAATAACAAAATAAATTGATATTACAGTTACTTCTAAACTAACAATATTTGTTACTATTACAGCACAAGTTTTGATCCCTAAAACCAAAGAGATTGAAAGTATAGCTGGTACTTCCAAGTCGTTTGATGACTATCCATTATCACCAGAACCGTTCACATCCAATAAAGAAGACAAGGGAACAATGGTATCGCCTAAATTCATATATAATTCTCCAGAGAAGCTGATAGTAAGAGAAAGAATTAAATTTGTGGAAGCAGATTCATGGAAAAAACTGTTCGAAACGCAGCAACAGTTACAGAGGAAATCAAAGCAAGTTTGTGAACTACAAAACATCATAGAGGGCTTGAAAAGTAAGCAATTATTAAATCCTAATCAGGCAGAGATGTTAAATATGCTTGGTGGAATGGGTGGCGAAATTTTTAACAGCATGTACAAAAAGGATACTGCATGCGTATCTAAGAGTTATAATGCAAAAATTCGTTATTTTGCGCTTACTCTTCATTATTATTCTCCACATGCATATTGTGTTGAGAACAAGTACTCAAGTTTGCCACACCAGAAGACTATTTCATCATGGTATAGAACGTTAAATGGAGAACCAGGCATAAGTTTGGAAGCATTGAGGTCCATCAGTGAACGGGTAAAAAATACAAATTACCAATTAATAGGTTGTTTAATGTTCGATGAAGTAGCGATTAGAGAACATATAGAATATGATGGCACAAAGTTTAATGGATACATTGATTTTGGAAAGGATATTGCTTGCGAACACGAAATTGTAGCAAGAGAAGCATTAGTTTTTATGCTTGTGTGTGTGAATGGAGGCTGGAAAATACTGGAAAAAAATGCTGGAATGGTGTGGAAATCTATTGATACAAGTTCAGTTAATTCCGGGGCCTGGTATAAGCCTATTATGTTGTAAAACCGAGTTCATTTCTTGGTCAAAACGCTGAAATAAAGATATACATACATACAAGCCTATTATGTGTAAAAACTTATTGTACCCTATTTTTAATTACATTATAAGAAAAAATATATAACATTTATGTTATCCTTATTGATTATTAGATATATAACACGTCTTCATTTTATAAAAATAATGATTTTAAAATATAAATAACAAACTATTTAAAATTAGTATGTTCTTTAATTCGTGTTACACGTTTTAATTTCTCTTTTATATCCTCTAATTTTAGTTTTCTTTAATATCTCGCCCTACAATTTTTTTCAGACTACAGATTTATGAATTATTTGAAATTGTACATTAGAACATGAAATATGCAACTACTAGTTGCATAAAATCAAAAATGTAGAAGATTTGCCGTTATTTCTTCACTTTTAATTATTTAAAGACGTTCATTACAATATTTGGGACATAATTCGTATCACGAGTGTCATACGTTATTATAGAACAAAGGGTTAACTATCACTTTTCTAGTTTCAACTTGTTAAATATATGTAAGCAATCTGTAGACATTTTTCATACTTGGCGGTACAGAGTATGCGCAGAAATGCCACCAATCAAATTTAGGCGTAAATGTGCCCCTGCCTCCTCCGCAATCCTGAACACCCCCCTTGCCTAAGATGCTAGCTCATGCTCCATCCCTGTATTCCTATCATGCTCCATCCCTGTATGGTTTTTTCTCTTTCTGTCTCTCTTCTTCCACCGGAGGCTGCTCGAGTCAGCCGTGGAAGATGGAGAATAATCAAGAGTGTGTTGAGCGGGAAATGCAGCGTTCGGCAATACGCAATCAACGCATCGGCTTGCGTTTATCAATGGACGTCATTGAAACCAGCCCATATTCGGATGTGGAGCCTTCTTCACGATGAAGAAGGTTCCCCCACAAGAATAAAAATCAAATGGTCCCTCCGAAAACAAAAGTTCCTCCCGAGAAACAATTTCCAGTTGCTAGGAGAAAATCGATATTCTCTTTCGTGCCATCGTAGCAAACAAACGTATTTTTTTGTCGCTAATCGTAGCCGGACAATTACAAACCAAGGGATACGTCCGCACCATCCCACGCGTATAAGGATTTACCAGTCAGTCTTACTGACGAGTCCTTCTGGTAGATTTGGGACGAAACGCGGCTTCATATAATAGTCTAAACAAATTATCCAATATTAATTTGGCGGGTAATCTACCGGTGAAATCGGCGTGATAATCCGCGACATCGTCCATTTTTATTCACGCCCGATATTCACGAACGAACATCTCATAATCGTAAGAAAGCGAGATTAGTTGTTCAAGGTTTTCAACAGAAAGAAGTACTGGTGGACGTATATTCTCCAGTAGCAAAAGTCCAAACATTGAAGTTTCTATTATCTTATTGTTGTCAGTATGGTTTAATGATTATGCAAATGGATGTAGAAACAGCATTCCTGAACGGAGCTGTAAAATCAGAAGTATTCGTGAAACAACCCGTAGGTTATGACGATAAGAGTGGAAGAGTATGTAAATTAAGAAAGGCGTTGTATGGATTGCGTGAAAGTTCGAGGGCGTGGTATGAATGTTTTGATAATTACATGACAAAATTGGGATTTCGAAAGAGTGAGATTGATTATTGCCTGTATATAAAACATGAGAACGATGACATAATATACTTAATCCTATTTGTAGACGATCTATTGATCTGTGGGAAAAACAGAAAAATAATCGATGAAATAAAAAACAAAATGTCGAACAAATTTGCAATGAAAGACTTAGGTGAAGTGAAGACCTACTTAGGAATTAATATTGATTACGATTATAAGAAAGGTGATATGAAACTAGATCAAAGCGATTATATAAAGTCATTAGCGAGACAATATAATATTTAAAATAGTAAACTATATTGCACACCGATGGAACAAAACCTAAGTTTAGAACCCGCACGGTCAGCATCTAACAACATAAAATATAGAAATCTCATAGGAGCTTTATTATATATTAGCTGTTAAATTATGTATGTGTATTCAGGGCAGACGAATTCCACAGAGACCAAGAACAGCGATCGGTGAGCGAACGCGAGGCCACGGTCTGTTTATGTTCTTACGGCAAAAAATTCCTCGCCGGGCCTACGTGTGTGCGTCCGTAACACCTGTGTTTTCGAGGCGTCCTAAGCGCGTCTCGAGTCAGTCTCTAGCCGAACTCGGCCACGAATAGTAGTAGAAGCAGAATAAATAGAGATCCTTCTTTCCTATATTTCGCACTATATCCATCAAGTGTGTTTATTTCCCGCCCTTATTAGTTCTAATTGAACATTAGCACTGGAACAAGGTTGGATGTTAGTTATAGCATAAATTATCTAAGTTGTTTTCAAAATTGTTGCGATGAGACTCATTACAAATACGCGTTAAGAATTCTAAAATACCTGTTTCTGACCAAAGAATTAAAATTGACTTACAACAGAATCTTGAACGCTGAAGTTATGGACTGTTTCGTTGATGCTGACTGGGCTGGGAACAAAGTGGATAGAAAATCCACTACTGGATTCATAATAAGACTTTTCGGAAATGTAATATATTGGAAATCAAAGAAGCAGAGCAGCGTGACAAAATCGTCGACAGCCGCCGAATATGTAGCTTTATCAGAAGCAGTTAGCGAAATTAAATTTGTAAGAAAATTGTTGAAAGATTTTGGAGTAGAAAATAAAGTACCAACAAAAATTTATGAAGACAACTCTGGAGCTATAGCAATAGCCAAGTTCGGAAACTTGACAAGAAACTCTAAGTACATTAAAGTTCACTATCACTTTGTAAATGAATGTTACGAAAGCCAAGAAATTGATATTATAAAAGTAAATTCAGAGAATAATATAGCTGACATTTTAACGAAGGCTCTAGGGAGAAATAAATTTGAGAATTTTAGATTCCTTTTGAATTTAACAAAAGGATATTAATTTCCGTGCTGAGTATAGTAAGAAAATTAGGGAGAGTTTTAAGTTCAAATTTAAAGTCCTTAGTTCAAAGTTGAATAATTGAAAAGAAAGTTCATGGTCTGCGTGAATGTAACAAAAAAAAGAAAAAAAAACAAATTAAAATGAGATAGACATTTAGCGCAAAATTTAAGGAGGTGTGTTGAAATGTATGTAATTTTTGTGTGCTGCGTCGAACCGACTGCGCGGTA
Organism: Sphecodes monilicornis; assembly: GCA_913789915.3. Lineage (NCBI taxonomy): Eukaryota > Metazoa > Arthropoda > Insecta > Hymenoptera > Halictidae > Sphecodes > Sphecodes monilicornis. The sequence goes on along the minus strand of OU565298.1, from coordinate 18,964,987 downwards.
ACGACGTAGGACAGTGGTGGGCACGGGTGGAGCACCTCAAACGCCTGCTTCTCCCACCAACCTCTCTTTCATGCAGCGCGCACATTCGTTGCGTACGCTGATGTCTCGTGTCTTCGTTGCCCCATTGTACCGCGCTTGATGGAAGGGGACAGAGGGCGCTACGGTGTGGACGGTTTTGCCTCAATTGCCCCATCACTGTACTAGGGTATGTATTTGACAATAGAGACAGTGCTCATCGCACTGACAACTTTTTTATCTACTTCTGGCTGCAAATTGGGAAAAACATCCGTGGAAACAGTCTTGACACATCAAATTAGAACACCTGGTAAGAATACATTTTACGAAAAAGGACTTCGGAAACGTCAGGGGTAAAGGCAGAATCTTGCGATCCGCGGTTGAGAGAAGATCTGCTGTATTTCATATTGTTACTCGAAGTGATAACTTCATTTCACTGCTGCTATTTGTGCTTCAATCGAAGTGATATAATCATTTTCATTACGTCCGCAACCAGTTAAATGGTTACCTTAAAATCTGTAGGATAAAAACTGAAGTGCAAAACTGCAAACCGTAAGAGTGAGTGAGCAAGAATTTCAAACAACGGAGATAATGGTTAGTAAATAATTGGTGAGTGAATAAATTGTTGTTACTTGAATGGGTGGGAAAACGCCACTTGATACAAGCCTTTTTCGCCCCATTAGGGTCTAGTTATACGCAACGGGGAATCCCGGCAAGGACGGTCGGCTGTGACATACGCACCGTGCGTGGTCGAAGGCCACTCGACAAGCCGGTGTCCTTTGCAATCGTGTCGCTCGTTACCGAAACCCGAGCATTTTCACTGACGTAGGAGGATGTACCAGTAAGCGCATGCGCGCGCAACGAAAAATGTATGTATAGACATGGCGACGCCTGCGTGAGTGAAACCGAGAGAGCGAAAGTATAAGCAGTGTATATCGGTGAAGATCGGATTAATCATATAGTATAGTAAATAAATATTATATTTATATCGTTATCTAAACAATTAGATGTGATCAAGTGTATTTATTTCGGCGATCCCGCACCACAATTCTTAACACTACTAAATACAGCACCAACCGTGTATCAAATAAATATATTGTAATAGATAAACGTTCTTCTAAGATAAAATTAAAACTAGATTATATTGTACAGCAATAAGTGTAAAAAATTCGACACGCGTAGGCAAATGTTGATGGTAGGTAGAATGTGTGCACCCTGTTGCTGCGACATACCATTATACAAATTATATACCAACTGTTTATTATACCTTAACGAATTCATCTTAATAAACATTGTCACCTTATGAACGGTACATCGCATTTTATTTAAAACAAATTGGTTTGTGCTTAAAATCTCCACTATTATCAAACCTTTAAAAAGCTATTAACAATACATAATTCTGGACTCGAAACCAAACACTGCTTACCTCCATTATATTTTTGTATTTTCTAGTTTTCTACGGGATGTATTTCTAGTTACCAACCAAGACTGTATTCGATTTGTACAGATATTTACTGCCCATTGTATGGTATGTTATTTTATTAAGATATTTCAAAAATCCATAAGCTAATTTTAAATATCAGAGTTTAGTATGTTAATAACATACCGTTTGTAATAAATGACAAACGCTAGTACGGATCGGATTATATTTTGGAAGAATGAATATTAATGTTATAGCTTGAAATCAATAGATTCCGAAGCATAAGAGTGTTTAAAGGTAGGATGCTTACTACGAATTTTAAACATGCAAAGCAATAAACGACAAAGCAAAATTACCTTCTAGCAGAATATTTCAGGTTTATATTGCCCCATTAAGTCCAAGCTTTCCTCCTGGAGAATAAAAATATATCGTGAGACAAATAAAAAATGTATCTACAGCGTGAAAGTGAAATTTTCCTTTTCTCGGATGGACATCGTAGAAGTTACTGTACAAGGTGTTCTATTTTAATCTATAAATGCTCATTATTGGTAAACCTCGTATAAAAATTGCCTTTACATAAAAAATGATTCAGATAGACAACGAATAATTTTGAGTGAGTTACAGTGTAGTGTAACTAATTTTCTTGTAAATGGACACGTAGAGGTCATATAAAGATAATATACGTTCTCTTAAATGAAAGTATAATAATTAAGTCATTAAATTAATATTTAATTCACTAATCGACACAATTAATGATTTTCTAGAAAATTATACTAACGGTAAGCTATTTATGCCAACAAATCATTAGTTTAGGAGATATTTTAATCTCAACATTGCTAAATGGCACTAATGAAGAATCCTAGATTTTAGAGCAATAGATATTCTTACTATCACCATTTCGCAATGTTATGTTAATTACACCACATTATGACTCGCTCCCTCGGAACCATCCACTTCCTATCAAATTATTTTTTACATAAGGTGTAGTTTATCAGTAGTGCGCTTTATATGTATATTGAAATCAAACATTTAATCTATTTATCATACAGATACGTCACGCCAGTTCTGCTATCACTATCATTAGAACGATACATTAATAAAACTAATAACGGAGGCAGTTGTGAATAAAACAAATAAAACAAGCGGCAAAAGTGAATTATGAAGCAATCTACAAAAGCTTGCATCACCTGTACGCAAGACCAAGGACTAGAAGCAAGCTTACAAGAAACTAATCTACCGTGTCATTTAATTACATAATATTTACTCTAAAATGTAATACTACAATTGAGTATAAAAATAAAGGTTTTACTGTAACATTATCTTTTATTTCATTTTTTTACATGAAATATTCTTAAAAATTTTTTTAAATCCCATTATGGGACACCTATGACTGGTTGCATAACATCAAATTATACTGTCCATCACAAATATTGGTCTATGTAATATGTTTGTTAGGTAATTCTTTCAGAGTTGCGTGTTCAGAACAAAAATTCGGAGGTAGAATTTCCATCGTTCACAGTTTTTTACAGACAAATCTTTATAAAAATATATAATTTTTAATAATTTAGCTATTATATAAAAACCAAAAACTTTAAAAAGTTCAAGTTAGTTTTGAAAAGCAGGAAAGAGTTTCGTCAATATATCACTGTATGTGGCCATTTTTTCGTGCACTTTTCTAAATTATACTTGGTAACGCAGTTTGTACAAGAGATACTTTTATGCGCATCAACTTGCACTTTGAACGCTGCCTCAACAGTGTTGGAAAATATTAAAAAATACACTGATGTAATTTAACTTGCGAACGCATTTGTATGTTGCCTCTAAACGTTGTACGACGCGACGACGCCGAGGCTTTCCCTCCTCCTCTTGTCTCTAGTAATATTCGTGCTTCCTCCGCGCGAGTTCGCTCTTCATGCATGAAGCACACTTGTAGGTCTATTGTAATAAATGTATTTTTCATATAAGCAACAAGGGTGTCAGCTCAGGAAGGCTTGCACTGCGCGATTGATTGAATTGAGGACTGTGCGTGGATGGATAAAGTATTGAATACCAAATGAATACCAAAAGCTTCGCTAACTAAAGTATAAGTAATATTGTGAGACAATATCCCTATTTATGAGACATTACAAGCAAAAATGAAATGTAGGGATTATATTATATTATATAATTTAAATAATAATGTTGATGAATATTAATGTTACTTTAATATATTTGTAATCGGTGAAATGTGTCGAGAAACTGAACTGTGAGAAAACTGAATATGCTGTAACTAAAGTTATATACACTGTGACGTTACAAATTTTGCGACGTCAATTTTCCGTTCATTTCGGCGGACAAAGCCGCAGTTCGTGTGGGGTTTCCCCCACCCTAGTCTCTAATTCGATCGCCTACCGCTAGGCGCGCTTCTCTCGCCGCACAAGCGCTGCACGTCAGTCGACCCAGAGCTACTCGCCTGCACAGTCGCATGCAGACACGCGACACATTGTACCGACATTGTGATATAAAGTATTAGTTAGCACATCTGTGTTAATTTCCTTCCACGGCTATTCCTCTCCTGTCGACGTGCAGTAACGCAGGAATGGAGCCTGCCGCCGGAATACGTCTGGTATTCTAGCACGATCTCCATATTCGTATGGACCGAACCGCCCTCTGGCGTAGCAGACCAAGACTCGCGAATTTCCAGGGCGCTCCCCGAGGAAATTCCGTTCGAAGTCCGACCAGCGGCTAATTCCAATTGCGCGCGCCGAGTACGGCCAAGATTTAGGGCGTGCCCCGTGCACCACCAGCCCCTCTACTGGCACCTACGGCGCACAGTGGTCTGGATTGGAAAATCGTGACCCATTTTGTTATAACTTTTGAATCAGTAGAGATATTGCAATGAAATTTTCACTAAAAATATTTTTAAAATATTAATTTTTAACTATAGGTAATTAAACATTTTTTTAATTTGTTGAACAATAATTTTTTATTAATTTTCATTTATATTTTTGATTTAAAAAAAGAATTTTTTAATATAATCCTACAAACTATTTTTTACGTTCTAAATATGTATTTTTTATATTTATGTTTTATACATGTAACGTCTTATGGAATCCGTAAAATATAAATTCGAGAAATCTTGTAATCAACATACACAAAAATTACCGAAGAGGTAAAAACGCATCACAAACGTGTCAATGATATTTTTTATAATAGTTTAGAATAATTATAATCTTTTTATTGGAAAATCGTGAACCATGTTCGTGTAACGTTTAAAGGTCATACAGAGGTTATACAGAGCCGTCCGATATCGGACGCGTTTTTGGAGTGTTTATACATTTCCATCCGAACTTTGAGGTAACTTGAGAAGCGTTCGAGATGCTCGAACAAAGGCCAAGAGCCGAAGATCGTGTCATTTGCTGCCCTAACCCCAGGGTTTCCGAGAACCTTTTACTCCACTCTATAGCTCGGGAGATGCCTATGATAGAGTCGGACGACTGGCAGCAAAATATTTTCCTCGAGGATATGCTGTCCGATCGCTGGCGGCACGAAGGCAGAATATATAACGTTTATTCAAAAAACTATTAACCGGAGCTTTTCAGAGTTCATCGTGCTGATAGGCGGGGAATACCTTGCTAAGGAATTTAAACGTAAATAACAAAAAAGAATAACAATTTTGTTGACGATTGCAATCCGCATGTATTAGTTTGTAAGTTCGCGCCGCGTCATTAGTTTGGACTGTCTGCCGCACCGCCTACCGAAGCGTCGGGGACCTTCGCGGGACCCATAGTTTTTAGATCCCGTTCGTCACTTACCGCCATCGCCGTTCCATCCTGTTCTACGAAACCTTACATGTTATCCGTTGTAATCTCGTCCAAATCTAACAGGTTATGGGCTCAGGACAGTTCTAAGGTTTATTTGGGCATAATTGAAAAGTTATCTTCGTAAAATTTCGGTAAAGTCGCAGCGAAAATTGTGAATACGTGAAAGTGTGTGGTCAGTTGAAATTTTGAGGTTAGTTCGACCACGAGGGAAACCAAAGAAGAATAATTAAAATGAATGTGTCGAATACAGTGCGCATAGAACCGCTAAATAAAGACAATTACGAGGCATGGCGGATACAGGCGGAGGCGTTGTTATTTAAAAATTATGCATGGGGCTACGTTAGTGGCAAAATACAAAGGCCAACCGAGGGGGCAACTCAAGATGCCATAAAAGCATGGGAAGTGGCTGATAGAAGGGCAAAATCCGACTTGATTTTGTCAATCAGTCCGTCGGAATTATCTCAAGTAAAGTCCATCAATACTTCCAGTGAATTGTGGCTTAAATTGGAATCAATACATCAATCGAAAGGGCCCGCTCGAAAAGCCTCATTGCTGAGACAAGTTTTGTTGCATAGAATGAAAGAGGGAGAAGATGTGCGCTCCCATTTAAGGATATTGGAATGGATGATGGATATTGAAATCAACAACGATTTATTGGCATTTATGATGTTGTACAGTTTACCAGATAATTTTGAAAATTTCAGGTGCGCCATAGTATCTCAAGACAAGTTTCCTTCCCCGGAATCTTTAAAACTTAAAATAATTGACGAATACGAGGTTCGCAAGCAGAGGGGAACCGATACTGTACAAAATGCCATGATCATTAAAAGGAAATTCAACAAGAATTTTAAGCCAAGGTATCAAGAGGACGAACAGAAAACGAAGCAAAGGACCGAATCGAAAGGAAATTTCACAATGAGATGTCACCATTGCAATAGAATTGGTCATAAAGCAATCAAATGTTTCCAAAGGATCAGGGAATCTAAAGAACGGGCAGGTAATGTAGAAAAAGAATGTCTGCTTTCAGTTGCCACTCCAAAGCAAAGCACCGCACTTGCGACTATGGGCAAGTCTACGTCAAACGAATGATGCTTGGACAGCGGATGCACATCCACATGTGCAACGATGAAGAGGAATTTGCACAATTAGGAGATTCGGAATTTGAAAAATTGAACTTGGCAAGCAGTACAACCACAAGGGTAGAAGCGAATGGTACTGTTCAAATAATGACAGATAATGGCATCAAACGTAAGGCCATCGATTTAATGAATACTTTATATGTGCCTGATCTGCGAACCAACTTATTATCTGTTGCCAAAATCACGGATAAAGGACATAAGGTAATATTTGATAAGACAAAAGCTACAGTTATGGATTCCAATAATAATTGTTGTTGTGGCGTCACCGACGTCGCGAAAATTGTAGTGTTCGCGATGTGACGCGTGCTCGCACAGTCTTTAGGAAGTATGCGAGCTGGTTTCTGGATTTTCGTGATATTTTATCACAGCAAATAATCAAAACACTGCTGGTAACAATATATGTATTTAATGAAAGGACTAGCTACTACAGTGTTGATTTGAACGAAGAGTGAAGTGAATAAAGCGATGGTTTGAATAGATCTGATGTAAGAAAAAATGGGAAGGAATCGACTGGGGATGACTAGAAATTCCCTCCACGGTGGTTCGGATAGTGGGGAATTGTCCTTAACCAATCGGCGCATTTAGGGTGGTTTTCGATATTGTGCAACGCCCACGAGCTGGTAAGCTGCTTTGGGGGTAAACATTCGGAGACACTAGAAAGAAGACGAGTTTCCGTTCCTTGAACCTGACCCATAAATTACGGGCCTCCTGGCGCTACAAGTGGGCCTGCGCTACGTCACGTGCCATTGAGAGCGGTACGACCGGGCGGATTTTCCCATGAAAATCTGCTAACACTTTGCAGCCGTACCCGGGTCGTAAAGTAATAAATTTGTTAAAGAGGCAATAGGAGACTTTCTCAAAAATGGCCTCAGCTAATTCGACCGTAGCGTAAACCCAGACGGAAATTGGAGCTGGCGACGCAACAATTGTCTTATACATGCAAATCGGGTGAATGACTTGTATTACGTCAAAGAACAAGATCAACGTGCTTACAATGCAAAGGTTGAGGTTTCCGAGTTGGTGAAGTGGCATATGAGGTACGGTCATCTAAACGAAAAAGATTTAAAAGAAATTATGAAAAAGCAAATTGTACATGGTATGCAATTCAATGAAAGGGAGAAATTGCCAACATGTGAAGTTTGTACAAGGGGAAAGATGACACGCGCTCCTTTTCCCAAGAGATCTGAGAGAAGTTCCAAATTATTGGAAATTGTCCAGACGGATGTCTGTGGACCAATGAGGACTCAATCTCATGAGTCCGATATTTTATAATTTTTATAGATGACTGTTCCAGATGGTGTGAAATACGTTTTTTGAGGAAGAAAAGCGATGCCCTAGATGAATTTAAGAAATACAAGAACCTTGTGGAAAACCAAATTGCAGCCAAAATTAAGAGTCTTTAGTCCGACAATGGGACTGAATATTGCAATAGGGAGTTTGACCAATACTTGACTGACAATGGAATTAGAAGAAGGTTAACCAACGTTCACACTCCTGAACAAAATGGAGTAGCGGAAAGACGTAACAGAACTCTCGTCGAAATGGCGAGACGTTTGTTACTACAATCAAATTTGTCTCCCGCATTTTGGGCTGAGGCTGTGAATACAGCGAATCACGTAAGGAACAGATGCCCATCAAGGATTTTAGATGGTGATACATCATTTTTCAAATGGACGGGAAGACGTCCGATCGTCTCATATTTTAGAACATTTGGCTCAAGAGTATCAGTATTAAGTCGTCAACCCAACAAAGGGAATTCGAGCCACGCTCGCAGGAAGGAATTTTTATGGGTTATTCATCCGAAACGAAAGGATACAGAGTATGGATACCTGAAAAAGTGACACGCGAGGTGAAATTCTTAAATGAATTTACACACAATCATAATTACGAGAATTTCTTTCGCGATTTTAAGGGGCTAGATTCACCTTCATCCGAGGAAGAAGAGAAAATTAAAACGGCCGATATTGAAATAAAACCGATAGAACATCAAACTGAGGATGTTCACGAATCAACGGATGAGAGTGAAGTCGAGGATTCCCAAGCAGATCACCACGATGCAACAGGAGCTCCACCTCCAGTCCGTCGTGGAGTTGGCAGACCACGCATTATCAGAGATGGTACATTGGGAAGACCAAAGAAGGTATACGCACAAGCGAACATTCAGGTAAGTCCAACCAATGATAACTCGGATGACGAGTTTGTAGACGCTGTAGCTAATATAGCTGAAGTACCAATCAATTCAGCTTTAACCGGAGTCGACGAAATGGCATGGAGAATTGCTATAAATGAAGAATTCACTGCCATGATCAAGAACGACACGTGGAAGATAGTAGATGAGCCCATTGATAAAAACATTGTCGACTGTCGAATTGTACTTAGAAACAAATTGAAGCCGAACGGAGAAATCGAAAGAAGAAAAGCAAGATTGGTAGCAAAGGGATTCTCACAACGTTTTGGTGAAGATTTTGAGGAGACATTCGCACCAGTGGCCAGATTAAGTTCGATACGTATGCTCATGGCATTGTCTGCTAAGCACAATTTAACTGTAGATCATCTGGATGTCTCGACAGCATTTCTACACGGTGAACTGGATGAAGTCATCTATATGCGGATACCCGAGCAGCTTGAGGTATCTCTCGAGGAAATGCTTCAGGAACGATCAACGCGCGAGACAGCGGAGTTTCGTAATAAGATGCGAAAGATGTTAAATGAAATACGAAAAGGATCCAAGGTATGTTCGCTAAATAAAAGTCTATATGGGCTACGACAATCAAGCAGGTTATGGAACCTGAAATTGAGCAAAAGACTGCAAGAACTTGGACTGAAACCATCGACAGCTGATCCATGTATATATTTCGCTGTAAGAAAGGATCATCTTATGTTAATCACAATTTATGTCCATGACATACTAATTGCAAGTTCCGATACGAAGTGGAAAAATTCAGTAAAAGAAAAATTAATGTCCACGTTTGAAATGCGAGATCTGAGTGATGTTAGACATTGTTTAGGAATTGAGTTTTTACAGGAGAAGGGGAGAATACAGATGACACAGAAGGGCTACGTTCAAGAGCTATTGAAACGTTTTGGAATGCCAGATTGCAAACCCGTTTTGACGCCCTGTGACCCTTCCATTAAATTAGTGAAGCCAGAATCTCCATCATTAGAAGTCATGCGCAGATATCCATAGAAAGAGCTGGTTGGGTGCTTAGCGTACTTGGCTATTGGAACCCAACCGGATTTAGCATTTGCCGTTAGTTCTTTAAGTCAGTTCAATGACAATTATTTGGAAGAACACTGGTTGGCAGTCAAGAGGGTTCTCCGATATTTGCGGGGAACTGTCAACACAGCGCTGACGTTTGAGAAAAACGATCTCGACGTGGAGGGATTCGTGGACGCCGATTGGGGTGGTTGCTGCAACGATAGACGTTCGTATACTGGATTTGTTTTTGTATTTTCAGGTGCTCCAATTTGTTGGGAATCCAGAAAGCAACCCACCGTTGCATTATCAACGGTAGAGGCCGAATACATAGCAATGACAGAAGCCACGAAGGAGGCCATTTATTTGCGACATTTGCTTTGAGAGCTGGGTGTTTGAAGTCAGGATGCGATCGTTTTATACAACGATAATCAGGGCGTACAAAGGTTGGCCAAGAACCCTGTGTTTCACCGTCGCACGAAGCATGGGACATTCGTCATCATTTCATTCGCAATGCTGTCAAGGATCAGCAAGTAACGACGGAATATTTACCCACTGGAGACATGGCCGCCGATATTTTAACTAAGGCGTTAACCAGCGATAAACATAGGAACTGCGTTAGATTGTTAAATATATGTTAGTATAGTGTAGTCAGATCTGCGGATTGAGGGGAGATGTTGACGATTGCAATCCGCATGTATTAGTTTGTAAGTTCGCGCCGCGTCATTAGTTTGGACTGTCTGCCGCGCCGCCTATCGAAGCATCGGGTACCTTCTCGGGTCCCATAGTTTTTAGATCCCGTTCCTCACTTACCGCCATCGCCGTTCCATCCTGTTCTACGAAACCTTACATGTTATCCGTTGTAATCTCGTCCGAATCTAACAAATTTCTTACTATAGTAACGAAAAAAAAGAATATCATCTGACAAACTGTACTAAACAATTCCGGTGGAGGTTCAGAACGTTCTGGTTCGTTCAGTACGTTGCCGTCCTAAAAAACGTTGACGGTGGACGCACAGAAAAATATAAAAATGTAGAAATCTTCCGTATCATCATTGTGTAATCGCGACATCTGTTGTGTACTACACATTATATTGTATTGCGCGTTTCCGGCATATTGTACTCTTCTTCTCTGATAGACCTTTGAAGTGTAAACACGTGCTACTACCTCGCATATTACGAATAAATATTGTTAGAGGTATGCATGTATTATGCCTGAGAGAGAGAGTGTCGACCTCTGGTGTTGCGGATGGAAGATGGTGTGGCGTCAAAAGTAGATCGAAAGTTTTAGATTAAACACGTGTGTTCCGTTGTTCGTTCAATACATTTGTATTATAGTATATAAAAATATATTAAGCATGTATGTTAAAACCTCGTTGTGCATTTATTATAATAGTAATCTTGTCCAAATCTAACAAATTTCTTACTATGGTAACGAAAAAAAAAAGAATATTATCTGACAAACTGTACTAAACAATTCCGGTGGAGGTTCAGAACGTTCTGGTTCGTTCAGTACGTTGCCGTCCTAAAAAACGTTGACGGTGGACGCACAGAAAAATATAAAAATGTAGAAATCTTCCGTATCATCATTGTATAATCGCGACATCTGTTGTGTACTACACATTATATTGTATTGCGCGTTTCCGGCATATTGTACTCTTCTTCTCTGATAGACCTTTGAAGTGTAAACACGTGCTATTACCTCGCATATTACGAATAAATATTGTTAGAGGTATGCATGTATTATGCCTGAGAGAGAGAGAGAGTGTCGACCTCTGGTGTTGCGGATGGAAGATGGTGTGGCGTCAAAAAGTAGATCGAAAGTTTTAGATTAAATACGTGTGTTCCGTTGTTCGTTCAATACATTTGTATTATAGTATATAAAAATATATTAAGCATGTATGTTAAAACCTCGTTGTGCATTTATTATAATATGGTAGCAGTGCATGGTTTATAATTTGAATACGAGTTCTGTAAAATTTGAATGGAAATCTCGAGGAGGTATAAGAGGTTAGAACGGGAAAAGATTCCAGAAAATTCGAAATGGCACATATGAAGTGTGATGATATTATTATCCCCATATTTGATGGAGCGGATTATAAAAACTGGAAGAAGCGAATTATGACGTTTTTAAAATATAAAAAGTGTAATCAAGTGGTAGAAAGAAAAAGAAATACGAACGATGACCAAAACACGTGGGATGATATGGACATTAAAGCAGTAAACTATATATATAGCGCAATAACGAACAAACAATTAGAATATATAAGCAACGTAGATACCGCCTTCGAAATTATAAGAAAATTTGATGAAATGTACCTGAAGGAGTCCACTGCTTTACAGATTGTATGTAGAAACAATGTGGAGAATATAAAATTAAAAGATTACCAAGATATAACAACATTCTTTGACGAGTTTGAGAAAGCAGTAAATGAATTGAAGTCAGCTGGTGCGACTATAACAGAACAGGAAAAGTTGAACTATATGATTAAAGCACTTCCACACTCATATAACTACATTGGTGATCTCATAGATGTGCTGCCTGAAAACGAAAGGAATGTCGAATATTTAAAAGGAAAATTGAAGATGAAATTCAAAGAAGGGATAAATAAAGCAGAGGAGCTTGTACATGTAGACAAAACGAATGCATTCTCTGCAATACAATCAAGCGCAGGGGCAAACAAACAATATAAGTGCTTTGGTTGTGGAAGAATAGGCCATGTACAGAAATATTGTCGTCAGACAAATCCTGGGAATCAACAGATGTATTGGAAATCTGGACAATACGAACGTGGCAGAGGACGATCACAGCATAACCGTGGACGGTTTTTCAGATCAAGAGGCAATCATCGTGGAGCTTATAATAGTTGTAGAAATGGAACACAAAATGAAGGGTCGTTACATGAAGGAAGCAGTTTTATTGTACAAGTCAAAGCATCTGAAATCAAGAAGGAAGATGAAACACAAGAGAAGGAAATGGTTTGGCTATTGGATAGTGGATGCACAGATCATATTGTCAACGAAGACACACACTATGATGAGTGTATGACGCTGAAATCTCCAGTCAGTGTAAAAATAGGAGATGGACGAATACTACAGGCAACCAAGGTTGGGCGTATAACGGCTTGGTTCCAGGTAAAGAATGAGATGTCACAGGTAAAGATTCCAAATGTATTTTATGTCAAAGACATGTATGTAAATTTACTGAGTTACTCAAAAATCACAGACAAAAACAAAATTATTTCAAAAGAAAATACCTCTAGAATATACAACCAGAGAAATAAATTAATAGCGATAGCCTTTAAGGAGGGAAATCTATATAAAATGAGATGTAATACAGTCGCTCATGGTGGTAGGGCTTACACTAACATAGTAAGTGGTAATAAAAAGGTAACGCTCCCACAGAAGGAGAAATGGCACAGAATCCTTGGACATATAAACTTTAATTATTTAAATGTATTAAGCAAAAACGAGTTACTGGAAGGACTGCCAACTGAATTGGGACCAGAGTATCTAAAATGTGCTGTATGCATAGAAAATAAAATGTGTAATTTGCCATTCCAGAATAATAGAAGCAAAGCTAAGGACATTTTTGATATAATACATACTGATCTAAATGGTCCTCACGCTACAATTGGAAATTGTGGAGAAAAATATTTTCTGTCATTTATTGATGACTTTAGCAAATTAGGAAAAGTATATTGCATCCAGTCTAAGGATCAGGTATATGATTGTTTTGTGGAATATGTCAATCAAATGGAGAACCTGAGCGGAAAAAGGATAAAGTATCTAAGATGCGACAATGGCAAGGAGTATATGAATTCAAGGATTATCCGCTTTGCCAGGGAAAAGGGAATTTGCATTAACCCATGCCCACCGTATGTGCATGAGTTGAACGGAACAGCCGAAAGATTCAACCGCTCGATCATGGACACAGCAAGATGCCTACTGAGTGAAGCAAAGGTAAGCAGGAAGTTTTGGCCGAAGTGTGTCAAAACTGCGGCATATTTGAAAAATCGAACATTAGCCAACACGACGGTAAAGAAGACACCTTATGAAATAGTCTTTAGGACAAAACCATCAGTTAGAAACCTACGTCTGTATGGAAGGAAAATTTTTGTACGAGTCCCAGAGGTCAGAAGAAATTCGAAGTGGGATCAAAAAGCCAAACTGGGAGTTTTACTGGGATACACAGATTCGGGTATAGAGTTCTGATTGACGATAAAGTATTTGTGGCCAGACATGTAGATGTTGTAGAAGAGGATGTAACATGTATAGGTCTAAGAGAAGAAGAAGAAGATATAAAATGTAAAGAAGAGCAAGCAAGGGATTCAGATGGAGGAAGCGAAATGGAAGAAGAAGATGAAACACGAGAAATAGTAAAACCTAAATTGAAGGATGAAACAATACTGAGGAAGTCACGAAGAAGCCGAAAACCCCCTGAGAGATTTGGGGATCCATACATTTATGCAAATTATACTGATCTAGATGTACCTAGTATGTTTCAGGAAGCGATAAACTCTAATGAAGCTGAGAATTGGAAAAGAGCAATGGAAAAAGAAATGAAAAATATAGAAAAAAATGGAACGTGGGAATTGGTAGATGCACCCGACAAGAAAGCATTAGATGTTAAATGGGTCTATGCAAGGAAATCAGGAGGGCTCTATAAGGCAAGATTAGTCGTCAAAGGTTTCCAGCAGGAGGGAGAACTGGAGAATATCTATTCTCCTGTAACTAGGATGCAGACACTGAAGCTACTGCTGTCTTACTGCTGCTACAATGGTCTATTAGTGGAACAAATGGATGTTGAGGCTGCGTTTTTAAATGGTAAGATAACCTCAGAGGTGTACGTGAAACAACCGTTAGGTTTTCAAAATAAAAGTGAGAAGGTGTATAGATTACATAAAGCTTTGTATGGATTAAAAGGCAGCCCGAGAGCATAGTGTGAATGTTTCGATGATTATATTAGAGGGTTAGGTTTCAAGAGAAATGAATACGACTATTGCATATATACGAAAGCGAACAGTAATGCACAGGCCTATATCTTATTATATGTTGATGATCTACTCATTTGCGCCAAAGATAAGAAAACGATTTGTGAAATTAAAGCTAAATTAGCAAGTAAATTCAGAATAAAAGATCTGGGCAAGGTTGAAAACTACATAGGAATAGATATCGATTATAATTATTTAGACAAAAACGTAATGACGCTGAGTCAAAAGAAGTATATAGAATCATTAGCAAAAAGATATGGAATTGAAAATGCCAAGCTATATAATACCCCGATGGAAATTAACTTAAAGCTAGAGCCAGCTAAAGAAATAAATCGTAACATAATGTATCGAAATCTTATAGGTGCTCTGTTATACAGGGTGGCCCACATAACTCTGAACAGCTCAATATCTCGAAAACTATGCCGTCGATTTTAAAGTTCTTAGTCTTAAATTGCATGGAACTGAAGGGCCTTTCTGACTACATAAACGTGAAGTGGCCTCCCTTCCCCTTTAACGGGGGAGGGGAGGTACCATTGTAATTTTAAATGGAACACCCTATAAAATGTTACATATTTAGATTCTACAGGAAAAAACAAGTCAATTTTGTCTGAAACATTTTTTTGTCAGATACTTCCATGATGAGATATAACAGTTTGAAGTTTCGAGTTGTAGGTACTTGAAGCGCTCGGTAATAGCGTTATGGAATTATACGCGCTCGAGTCCTTTGCTTATTCGTGAAGAAATAAAATGTACTTTAAATTAAATGTTCAAAATGTCCACCACGGACTTGTAAACATTTATTTACTCGAAACATCAAAGTTGTTCTAACATTTTTTAACATTTCGGGAGTCACTGAAGCGCAAGCGTCACGTATTCTTTGTTTCATATCCTCTTTTGTCGTCGGTGGTTCAAACATAACTTTGTCCTTTACATATCCCCATAAGAAAAAATCTAATGGTGTTAGATCGGGGGATCGAGGAGGCCATTGACGAGGTCCCCCACGACCTACCCATTTGTTCCCATATTTTTCGTTCAAAAATTGCCTGGTGATGATTGCAAAATGTGGAGGAGCGCCGTCTTGTTGGAACTACATTTCTCTTCTAACGTGCAGTGGCACATCTTCCAAAAGCGCAGGCAAATGATTTTTTAATAAATCACAATAACTTGCAGATGTTACAGTTTCTTGAAAAAAAGAAGGTCCAATCACAAAATCTCCTATTAGGCCACACCAAACATTTAAGGAACATCGATGTTGAAAGGGATCACATCGCATCCAATTTGGGTTTTCCACGGCCCAATAATGCAGATTATGTCTATTTACATGCCCTGAATTCATAAAAGTGGCCTCATCGGAAAAAAGTATTTTGCACAAAAAGTCATTTTCCACAACACCCTGCAGCCACTCACAAAATCTTACGCGGTGATCGTAATCTGCTATCGGAAGCTCTTGTGATAAAACCATGTGATATGGATGATACTTTTGCCGTTTCAAAATTCGTTGAATCGATGAACGACTAATATGTGATGTTTGTGCAAGTGTACGTTGACTAATATCAGGATTTAATGTAATTGCAGCAAGAATACTGGCACTATTATTTTCATTAGTGACAGCTTTAGGTTTATTGCGAGTTTTTTTACACAATTCACCGTGCTCGCGAAGCCGCTTTTCTAAATTATGAAATGTTGCATTACATTTTTTGATCCCATAACGTTCAAAAAACATCACTGCACGGCATTCACCTAACGTTAATAACATATTCACTTCTGTGTCAAAAATAGCCATAATCACAATGTTACTGCTTGAATAACAGCTTTAAACTGATAACGTTTTCGTAGATAAGTGAGTCAAACTCAAGAATTGTAAATATTATTGTTTGTGTTTCTTCATGAATAAACAATGGACTCAAGCGCGTATAATTCCATAACGCTATTTCCGAGAGCTTCAAGTACCTACAACTCGAAACTTCAAACTGTTATATCTCATCATGGAAGTATCTGACAAAAAAATGTTTCAGACAAAATTGACTAGTTTTTTTCCGGTAGAATCTAAATATGTAACATTTTATAGGGGGTTCCATTTAAAATTACAAAGGTACCTCCCCTCCCCCGTTAAAGGGGAAGGGAGGCCACTTCACGTTTATGCAGTCAGAAAGGCCCTTCAGTTCCATGCAATTTAAGACTAAGAACTTTAAAATCGATGGCATAGTTTTCGAGATATTGAGCTGTTCAGAGTTATGTGGGCCACCCTGTATATTGGTTGCGACACGAGACCGGATATTACATTTAGTGTTAGGTATTTAAGCAGATTTCAAAATTGTTTTGATCAGACACACTTTAGATATGCGTTGCGAATATTGAAGTATTTATATAAAAACAAGAGATTTAAAATTAGTGTATAAACAAGATTGTGATGCTGAGGTTGTCGATTGTTATGTTGATGCCGATTGGGCAGGGGACTCTGCAGACCGAAAGTCTACGTCCGGATTAACACTAGGTTTACGGGACCCGTCAAAATGACGGGTTCTAATATTTTGAATTTACGATTGTTTAGATTGTAAAGATGCATCAATGAGAAATTAGTTAACAAATTTATTTCTTTGGGTATATATTCTTTAAAAAATGGCTAAAAATTTCGATAGACTTATTCTTCTTATTTTTAGATAGATGTGTAAAATATCACTTTTAATGCTCCGTAAACCTAGTGTTAATCATACGTGTGTTTGGAAATGTGATATTTTGGAGATCACATAAACAGAATTCTGTCGCAAAATCTTCAACCTTTGCAGAATACATTGCTTTATCCGAGGCCGTAACAGAAGTAAAAACTATAAAAGGAATTTTAAAATCATTCGATATAGATTTAGTGACACCCATTAAAATATATGAAGACAATTCGAGTGCAATAGTAATTGCGAAAAACGGAAATATGACGAAGAAATCTAAGTACATAGAAGTACACTTTCATTTTGTAAACGAAAATTATATAAACAAAGTCATCGACATTATAAAGATAAGTTCAGAGGAAAATGCAGCGGATCTACTTACGAAGTCGCTAGGTAGAATTAAGTTTGTTAAATTTAGAAATATGTTAGGCATTATAGAGTAGATATTAAGAAGAATAATATGGGAAGCGCATAATACAAGCTTAAACACGTGTGTTCCGTTGTTCGTTCAATACATTTGTATTATAGTATATAAAAATACATTAAGCATGTATGTTAAAACCTCGTTGTGCATTTATTATAACAGTAATCTCGTCCAAATCTAACAAATTTCTTACTATGGTAACGAAAAAAAAAAGAATATCATCTGACAAACTGTACTAAACAACTCCGGTGGAGGTTCAGAACGTTCTGGTTCGTTCAGTACGTTGCCGTCCTAAAAAACGTTGACGGTGGACGCGCAGGAAAATATAAAAATGTAGAAATCTTCCGTATCATCATTGTGTAATCGCGACATCTGTTGTGTACTACACATTATATTGTATTGCGCGTTTCCGGCATATTGTACTCTTCTTCTCTGATAGACCTTTGAAGTGTAAACACGTGCTATTACCTCGCATATTACGAATAAATATATATCCAGCAATCCTTAGCATTGTATCCACTCGTTCCAACAATTAAAGGTTATGGGCCCAGGACTGGATTGAAGTTTAATAATTGTGAGTTGTTAAAATCCAGAAAGTGTTGTCATTCACAATATACAGAATCAACAAGTGGAATTGGCAAATTGAACACGTGGCGTAGAAAACAGAAACTGTAATTTTTTCATGCATATTTTACATTACTACTGTGGCGGCTACTTCCTATGCTCGTCAACAGAGGGACATTACGACAACACCTTTCCCGCTACAGCCTGAATCTTCCTGTGTTTGTATATATACCGTCCTAAAACTGGCCTTACGGCATCCCGCGTCTAAGGCACGGGTCCGCTAGATAGCCTTACCGACGAGTCCTCTAGCGGGCCTAGGACGAAACGCTTCCTTCTCCTTTTTCCTCCTCTCACACACTTTTCAGCCGCCATAATTGGTGACCCCGACAAACGAACAACAACGCTACCTTCTGAGCAGAGGAGACGGCAACATCAACAAACCACGGACAACATCAGGAGGACTGGAAGGTGACTACTCTGTCACTGCCTTGCCTGAACTATTGCCCGACCAACAGCGAGGACTTCTCCCTACTATGCGCTTCTGACGTCATGTTCGCAGCATTATATGGTTTAACGTTTCCGCACCTAAATTTGTGCGACGTTTTCGTATCAACATTTGTGCGACGTTCATCCATTGTTTGTGCGACTATATGAGTCCTACAAGCGGCTTAGGGAGCTACTCAACTTCGTCGATTCGGCAGCATCACTGGCACACTACCCACAAATGGTAGCAGAACGTGGTTGGTGATAGTGAGAGTGAAATATTAAGAGGTTAGAAAGCAAAAAGTTAACACGTGCAACGCAATGGCGGATAACTGGAACATCGCCGGCGTTGAACCATTAAACGACAAAAATTATTTTTTGTGGCGTGAAAAGGTAGAGGGAATACTACACTCAAAAAGATTATGGAAAAAGATAATGGGAGTAAAACCTCCAGAAACTCCGGTGCAAGGCGATGCAGAATATGAGACAAAGTTTCGGATATGGAATGATTGGGATGGCGACAATTATACAGCCCGGACGATTATACTGAACACCATGACCGAAGCCCAGTTATTCAAATACAGCCACGAAACAAATGCTGAAAGATTATGGAACCTTATCAAACTAAATATGGCTGCTGAAACAGAACAGTTGAGAACCATATGTCTACATGAACTCACTAACCTAAAAATGATGAAGGATGAACACGTGGACGATTATATAAATAGAGCAGAGGGATTAAAAAAAAATGTCAGCATCTAGGTAAGATCATTGAAGAATATGAACTAAAGATGTATATTTTGAAAGGACTGAGGGCAGAATTTGAAGCAAACGTAAGAATATTAGAGAGCCAAACCAACGTGACAATCAATGAGATGAGATATGCACTAAAACAGGAAGAGATGAGAAGAGAAAGAGGGCGTGAAGAAAGACATAACGAAAATGTGCGCAAGGTAAGAGAAAGTACGAGACACGATCTAAATTGTTTTAAATGTGGAAAAAGGGGTCATTTCGCAGATCAATGTCGTGCGAGACAAAGATGCTTCAATTGCAATGGAATAGACCATATTGCCGCAGAATGCAACAAGCAGAGACAATTCTTAACAACAAGAGCAAGAGGAAGCAACTATCGAGGTAATGCAAGAGGAAGAGGATATACTGGACGAGGAAGAGGAGAAAGATTGATGCGCACAATGGATGAAAATGTGATGCGAGCAAGTGAAAGTGTATCTACGTATGAAAGCGTACATAAATGTGATGCGAAACCAAACAGTGACAGTGATATGGTGAACAGTGACAATATACGTACTGTCCGGCTTTTAGATTCTGGTTCGACAAGCCATATGTCAAACAATGCGTACATGTTTGATAGTTTAGAAAGAGATAAAAGAGAAATAGCACTAGCAGACAAAGAAGGTGGGAAAATTGTTTCAAGCGGGATAGGAGAAGTTGTAATAAAACAGAAAAATGTACCAAATAGGGTTAGGTTAAGCAACGTATTACACGTGAAAGAACTGAATTCAAATTTGTTATCGGTGGCAAAATTTACTGACAATGGGTATAGAGTGTTATTTGATAGAGATAGTGCGATAGTATACAAAGATCAAAACCAAGCACAGATGAGGGCTGTAAGAGAGGGAAACGGATACTATATAAAATCTGATATAGTGAATAACGAAAGAGCGAAAGCTGTTAACGATGATGATGTATGGCATAGGAGGTTAGGTCATGTGAATAGGAATGTAATAATGCAAATGATAGCGCAGGATTTAGTTTCAGGGATGAAGAGAAGAAGTGAGCAATATGGACAATGTGAAGCGTGTGTAGAAGGGAAGGCGTGTCAAAATACACATCCTAGACTGGAGAAGAGAAGAGCGGAAGCAATAATGGACTTGTGGCATACTGACATAACTGGACCAGTGAAACCATCAACAAGAGGAGGTAAAAATTACATCATGACAGTAATGGACGACTACTCACGATTTGTCTTTGTGTCATTACTGTGCCAAAAAAGTGAGGCCAGCAACGAACTGAGCAAATTAATAACTCAGAAGGAAAATGAAATGGGAATGAAGCTTAAGGCCATACGGTCAGACAATGGAGGTGAATTTGTTGGTAATAACCTGAGGGAATGGTTGGAAAATAGAGAGGATGAACAGATCTATAATCGAGATGACCAGGTCAATGATCAGCGACAGCAAGACATCGATGGATTTCTGGGGTGAAGCAGTGTGCACAGCATCCCATATTAAAAACAGAGTAAAGACCTCGGTTCATGGAAGGACGCCCTATGAGCTATGGGTGGGAAGAAAACCGAACGTTGGATATATAAAAAGATTTGGATGCGTTGCTTATGTGCTAATCAAGGGTGTAACAAAGAGAAAATTGGATGCAAAGACGATACAAGGAATGTTTGTTGGTTATGGAACAAATAATACCTACAGAGTATACATACCAGAAGAAAATAGAATCCAATGTTCTTGTGATGTTAAATTTGACGAGAAGAGAAATGGAATAGAAATATTAAAGCGAAAGGACATAGAAGACAACGACAGAAGAAGAAATGATTTAATGTTTATTGGACTCGACAATGAAGATGAAGAAAATGAATCGGAGAGACATAATGAGAGCAGAATAAATATACATGGATCAAGTGGTTTCGGTACTAATGAAGGAGAGACACCTGAAGAGTTTGAAAGAGAGAACAATACACAAATAGATAACATAGATGAGGAAAGAAGGGATCTAAACTTGCAAGATAACACACAAGAAAGTACAACCGTTAAAAGGGCAGGAAGACCAAGAGGCACTACGCGTGAAGTCATGAAAGCTCGCAGACAATTAGAAAGAGGGAGTGAGACAGACCAAAGCTTAAGAAGATCAAACAGGATAAAGGATATGTGGCGGCGACAAGCTGGCGCCACGTCTCCGCCATGCGTTTAGGTTAAGTCGAAAGAGTGGACCGGGCTGCGTGCTGTGCGATAGCGTCGAGTGGATGTTTGAACGATTGGGTCGAGTGTCTCATAGGGTAACTGCGTTTGGTTTTAGTTTAGAGTGAAAGCGATCTGTGAGAATGAGAAAGAATGATTTTCCGTTGGAATGCATCTGCGAGCGAACGTTTGGTTTGTAAGCTAGTTCGGTAAGAGAATTCGTCGAGAGCGGTCGTCGCGAGCTACGCGGGTTGTACCAACCGTCTCTCAGCAATAAAGTAAGTTCTGCTAACACGTGTCTCCTTTTATTTCCGACAGCGATCACACCCGCCTCATGGGTGACCCCGACGTGATTCTTCAGGAATGAACGCCGCGAATTTTGCAGTCGCATGTCATTCGCGTGTTTGGTGGATGTGAATCGCGTGTATTCGGACATGGACACGGTTTCGCCTAGTGACACTCTGACAACGTGCGTAGTGCGAAGAGTGCCGGCGTGTATATATTTTGTATATAGTTTTTGTATATATCTTAGTTCATAGTTTTTAATAGTGTTAAGACAATGGCAACGCCGGACGAGTCGTCCGCGGCGGTCAATCGCGTTGCGGTCAAGATACCCGAGTTTTCGCCGGCCGACCCAGAACTGTGGTTCGCGATGGTCGAGAGGAGTCTGGACGCGAGCGGTGTGACGACCGAAATGACAAAGTTCGGTTACGTTGCGGGAGCGTTGAAACCGGAATATGCTGCGGAGGTCCACGACATCATTCTGGCTCCCCCAGCTCAGCCGTACACAAAGCTCAAAGCAGGGCTTATCAAGCGAATCGGTTCGTCGCAGGAGCAGAAGACTCGGCGCTTGCTGGAGCACGAGGAGATAGGCGACCGGAAACCTTCGCAGTTTCTACGCCACTTGCGGACTTTGGCAGGAACGACCGTGTCGGACGAGATCCTGCGTACCCTGTGGTTGGGACGGCTCCCCGCGAACATGCAGGTCATCCTGGCGACGCAGCGGGACGTTGAACTCGACCGAGTTGCCGACTTGGCCGACACCATCGCCGATACAATGGACCCACGTGCGCAGGTAGCTGAGGCCTCTGCGCGTCCCTCCTTGCCGCCGTCTGCAGGACTGTGCGACGTCGAAGCACAGCTGTGCATGAAGATGGCACAGCTCACGGCACCGTTCCAGCAGGAGTTTGTCGCGATTCGACGCGAGATGAATTCGGGTCCGCGCCGTTTCGAATAGCGACGAAACCCTCCAGGCCGCGCGCGATCGCGATTGCGATCCCGAGAACGCCGGACCGCGCTACGTGGTGGAAAAAGTTTCTACCACCATAAGTACGGGTCGAATGCGCACCGCTGCGAATACCCGTGCAATTGGTCCGCGTCGGGAAACATTCTGGGCAGTCGGTGATGACGGCCAGCGACACTCGCCCGTCGTCGCGCCGTTTGTTCGTCACCGATCGTGCCACGAAAACGCAGTTTTTGGTCGACACCGGTGCCGATCTCTGTATCTTTCCCCGATTGAGAACTCGCGGGTACCGCGAGCGGACATCATACGCGTTGTATGCGGCAAATGGGACGGAGATTGCCACGTACGGGACGGTTACGTTGAGCCCTGATTTCGGGCTCCGTCGCGCGTTCGTATGGCGGTTTGTTGTGGCCGACGTGTCGAAGCCGATAATAGGCGTAGATTTCCTCGCACATTATGAACTATTGGTGGACGTTGGAAATTCTAGACTCTTGGACAAAGTGACGTCGATGACAGTGCCAGGACGCTCAGTGCGCGGGTGCGGGCCGTCGGCGCCCTCTGTGCGAACAATTTTTGGTGACTCGAGGTTCCACGAGTTGCTGCAGCGGTTCCCGAACATTACGCGACCAGAGGGAACACCTGTGGAAGTGAAGCACGGAACGGTGCATTACATTCGCACCACGCCAGGACCGCCTGTGGCTTGCAGGCCCCGGCGTCTCGCGCCGGGCCGTTTGAGGCACGCGCGGCAAGAATTCGAGACAATGATGCGTCTCGGCATCACGGGCCCGTCGGAAAGTGCGTGGTCGTCGCCGCTTCACATGGTGCCGAAAAAGGGACAGGACGTTTGACGACCGTGCGGGGATTACCGTGCGTTGAATGCGCGTACAGTGCCGGATAGGTACCCCGTAAAGCACATTGAGAACTTTGCTCACGCGCTTCACGGGAAAACGGTGTTCTCCACTTTAGATCTGGTTCGCGCGTACAACCAGATTCCAGTGGCCGCGGAAGACATTGCCAAAACCGCGATAATAACTCCCTTCGGACTATTCGAGTTCCCCTGTATGTCGTTCGGGTTGCGAAACGCGGCACAGACGTTTCAGCGTTTTATGAATGAAGTGCTACGCGGTTTAGACTTCGTGTACGCGTATGTCGACGACATACTGGTGGCATCTTCGACAGAAGAGGAGCATGTGCGTCATTTGGCCGAAGTGTTTGCGCGTCTGGACAAGCACGGCGTGACTATCAACGCGGCAAAGTGCAAGTTCGGCCGCGCGCAGGTCAAATTCCTGGGATACGCTGTATCCTCTGGAGGCACCAGCCCGCTGGAATCGAAGGTGGAAGCCATTACCAACTACCCGCAGCCGACCACCGCAAAGCAGTTGAGACAGTTCCTGGGTATGCTAAACTTCTATAGACGTTTTATGCCCAGGGCTGCGCAGGTACAAGCGCCTCTCAATGATCTGCTGCACGACAACATCAAGGGTAGCGCCAGGTGAGTGTGGACCGAGGAAGCCGTCGCGGCTTTCGCCGACGCGAAGGAAAGTTTGAGGCAGGCAGCGTTGTTAACGCACCCGAGGGACGACGTTCCACTCGCTCTTTTCTGCGACGCTTCGAATTTCACCGTCGGAGCGGCGCTGCAGCAACGCATCGGTGAAGATTGGCTCCAGGCTGGAGGAAGTCGTGGAATGTTTAGTTTGTAAGCTAGTTCGGTAAGAGAATTCGTCGAGAGCGGTCGTCGCGAGCTACGCGGGTTGTACCGACCGTCTCTCAGCAATAAAGCAAGTTCTGCTAACACGTGTCTCCATTTATTTCCGAAAGCGATCACACCCGCCTCACATATGTTCAAATGCCATTTTCAAGAGTTATTGCAACTCACGGTTATTTTTTTATTATGCGGATCAAAAAGAAATATTCTCACGGTCCCCTCTGAAACGAGAAAACAAGTGTTCGTCATGCGAAGGATATATGTTCCGAACGGAAATCGGTGCTGTCTCGAGCATTTAATAGTAGATAACCTTTTTTACGAAGATGTCATTGAAACACGCTTACGTGTTTGTTCAAATACTAGCGTAATTGATTCAGAGGAACTTACAAATTATTTTGAATATCTTGTAATCAATAATGATTCTAGTATTAAAGATAAAGTGGGGAATTTTACATTGTCAGAGGAACGCCTTAAAGTGTTTATTGGATTAACTTGGGAAAATCTAATAGAACTTCGAGAAATGATGACCTCCATGCGAAATACGCAGCAACGTGGCGTTACTCAAGGTCTTGTGGTTTCTTTATTCAAATTGCGAACTGGTAATTTTAATAGTTTAATAGATTAAAGAGATTAAAAATTGATGAAATAGTTTAACAGATTAAGAGATTAAAAGTGGATGAAATAACGATTGCTCCCAAATTATTTTTTGACGTATTTTATCGTTTCGACGGCAAGTTTACATCAAGGAAGAAGACCAGCATATTCTACCTGAATCCTCACAAATATGCTATGAAGACACGAATTACTGGATATATTTCAGTACAGACTCCATAAGTTGCTTTATATGTAAACAGAAAGGGCATAGTGCTAAAATATGTCTCAACACTATTGAGAAATCGACTGTTGATACTACTACAAGTATGGTCAACAATGCCGCGGCTTCCGAGGACTCAGTGTCTCAGGCTGATATTGTTTCGTGCGAGGACAATACGCCTCTCGTCTCGTTTGTATCGTCATCGAGCCTTCGAGTCGCGTTTTTGTGCCGGGTGGACCTCGTCCGTACGGCCTGCCGACGCCCGGTCTCAGCGCCTATAAAATCCCGGAGTTGAACCCTTCTTTCGTCCGCGAAAAAGGGCTAACGTCACATCTTATACTTACGTATGTTTTATACAGTTTGTTATTAAATATTCCTAATTATTATACTTAGTATACATGTAAGGAAAGCATCCTTAGTTATATTGAATTTAGCGCGTAAATAGGTCGATAAGTCAGATCTCCAACTGTATCAAGGCAACCTAATGAATAGACATGTGGCGTCAGAACGACAATGTAAGCCACGAAGTGCAATCATAAAGACTGAACTAGAATTATAAAATTAAATATAAGAATATTAATCAAGAAACAACGGTGTGAAAAACAGCATTGAATGTTGTTTCTTTGCTATTACAGAGAAACGATTCTGCTTATTATCCACCAATAACCTGCATATTAAGGAAATCATTATATACATATAGTACATGGTAAATATTGCTATGAGGGGACCCATCTCGGATCACCTTGACCTTTACATATGTTGTCAAGGACAACATTCTGAACGTCGCTCGGACTTTGTTTCCGACATAATTACAAAAAAGCTTTGTTAAATTTTGGTTGCAACTGCACTTTATCGTAACGGTAGTTCTGCTCGATACGACATCTACCGGCGACTAGAAAAGTAGAAGGCTTAGTACTATACATGCGGACGGTTAGTTCTGCTCGATATGACATCTAGCGGCGACCAGAGAAGTAGAAGGCTTACTATTATACAACGTCAACTTTACAGAGCTGCTTAGTCGTAAAACTTCTATCAGAGAGGAATGAGCCCCCTAGTCTAAATCTAGCCTGGATCAGCTCCTGACTCCATTTTTGACCCACTCTAACGCCCGTATCAGTACTAACTTTTAGTCGGGATCAAAACCTACTTATGGGTATTGATATCGTCAACAATGTCTCCAATTTTTCACAGTTTTAGTTACGGTCACTATGAACAAAGTGGACATTTCTGTTACTAATAATGAAAGATAAAATCTAATTTTTCCGATAAACATCGGTACATCTATTACATCCACATGTTAGGAATTTAATTTCAAACTTCGCCGATGGGTTCGAGTGTAGCGTGCGTGACTACGGAACGGGGGAAAACATTTTGACATAGTTCGAGACTATTGGGGGGTTAGATTTTTTTTATTTCATGAATAACAATTTTTTTCCACCTTTTGTGGTTAGCACAACCATAGGATTTTTACTAGATAATTTGAACAATATTTTTTAACTACTCTGAAATAGTTTTACGGGAAAATATTGTAGCTTGCTCTTCATTACATCGTTCTTTATGGGGCAGTCCTTGTCCTGTGTCCTGTGCCTGACTGTGTTACATCTGGTGTTTTATGGCACGCGAACAATAGCTATTGAGCTGAAAGCCAGACCGTACAAGTCTGTAGTTGAAGGAAAGCAAAAAAACAGGATTTCTTGGAGTAGCGATCTTGGAGAATTTTAAGGAGAATCAATCGTACAGTTTCGTCAAAATCGTAGAGCACTATAAAATTACACTTACGTATAAAATAATATGGGGAAAAATGTGTGATTCTATATCAAAATTTCCTCCATCACTCATTATAATAAACTAATTATTTAAAGAAGTGAAATAAACGGAAGGATTAAGGGAGACACATTACGGAACAATTTATTTTATTTAAACAAAAAGAAATCGAACAACATTTTAGGTCTATTTTAAACAGAAATGGAAGATATATATGGTACTACAGTATTTTATACAGTTTTCTAACGAAAGTGATACGAACTATGATATTGTGCAGTGAATGAGTGTTTCGAGCCCAAAGAGTGACGGGCTTTTGAACTGTACCGGCTGACGCGACTATCCGTGTCTCTTTCTTTTCCATACGCTGTCTTTCTTTGCTTCTGAAACTTTCATCGTTCATCGCACAAGTAAATATTATCAGAAATATATTATATTTTGTATCATTTTCATTAGAAAAATGCCACGAATATATTGACGAAAGTACCATAAAAAATAATGAAGAATAAAAAAGTTTCGTTGAGTAGTGGCCTCACACCAATTCTACATTCGGCAAAACGGATACACTAGGGATAATATTCATTGAGTTGTAAAACATTGTAACCTGCGAAATGGGGCTATAGTAGTGTCTCTATGACTGCGGCGATTTTTTGGGCACCAGACTCGAGCACACCGACCGATCCCCAATCGGTATCGGCTCGTCGATGAGCCA
Source organism: Sphecodes monilicornis (assembly GCA_913789915.3). Taxonomy (NCBI): domain Eukaryota; kingdom Metazoa; phylum Arthropoda; class Insecta; order Hymenoptera; family Halictidae; genus Sphecodes; species Sphecodes monilicornis. The sequence goes on along the minus strand of OU565298.1, from coordinate 18,937,122 downwards.
ATACTAATGCAATTCCAAAACATTTTTGTTTTCAATTATTTTTCCACGAAACTTTTACCGATGCATTCGTGGCGTTTTTCTGATTACGACAAGACTAACCATGACATAATTTTACACATGTTTGCAAACGTAATGAGCGACAATAAGTTTTCAAAGTACACATTCTCATGGATTGTCAGGGATTATTCACGCCGAAGGTTTATTGATACACCACCGTGGTTAACATTACTACGTAAATATTGATTTGCATTATCGACACGAGGTGATACGCGATCGATGCGTACTCGATGAGATCCCGGATACAAGAGAGCGAATCGCACGCCTCGCGCTACACTGTTTTCGCTACGTGCCCCATGAGGGCGGCACCATACAATACATGTGGGGCCGGCGGCACAAGCGCGCATGCGCTTGCGTTAACCGCGCGTTCGTGGGGAAGAAGCGTCTCGTCGTGGATTCCCGTCTTCCGTCTTCTTCGAGCGAACCTCGCTGCGCACAGTTGTATCGCGAGGTAGGAAAGTTTTACTTTACGGCGTAGATCCGTTCACCGTGGGCCGGCTCCGTGTATAGTTGTCGCGAGCTCTCCTTTCGAGATTGTTGAATAAAGTCTGATTATCTTCGGTCGCTAACCGACGTGTCGTTACTCGTGAGGAGTGGGCCTCACGTGCACAACTTAGTTCACTTTCGCCGCGACCACGTGGCGCGTTCATTTTGGACATGGTTCGTCCAGACCTTTATTTTGAACGTTCCCGCCGGGAACGTGTGGCTTCTGGCCACTGGCGACCCCAAAATCCCCACAGACACACATCGGTACATTCCAACATCCTCCCTGTGATGTGAGTCTGAACTGTACGAAGTTCACATACAATTATCGTAATACAAACGACGCAACGCCACGCAATTCCCTGTTCCATCCAACGCAATCGCCCTATACTAGGTTTAGCATTTTCACCGCATTTTCGTGTTTGTTCTTTGGCAACAATTTCGTAAACATGTCCGCTAGCATCGAATCGGTATCTACATAGGCGATTTTTATTTCGTTTTTCTCTAAAAATTCTCGTGTGAAGTGGTACTTAATATCTATATGTTTGCTTCTCTTATGGAAGACCGCGTTTTTGGTAAGTTCTATTGCACTTTGATTATCACAGTTTACTATTACCGGGTTATTTACAAGGTGGTGACATTGCATGAGATTTAACAGTCTTTTTACATATATAACCTCCGTGGACACTTCTGAAAGTGCGATGTACTCCGCTTCCATTGTCGACAGCGCGACCGTCTGTTGCTTTTTCGATTTCCAACTTATCGCACCGCCTGCCAGGGTTAGTACGCTTCCGCAGTGTGATTTTCTGTCTTCTACGTCGTCTCCCCAATCGGAATCCATGTATGCAGCTAATTCCTCATTATTCTTTTTGTATTTGATGGCGTATCTTACGGTCCTTTCAGGTACCGTATTACCCGTTTTGCCAGGATCCAATGTCCTTCTCCCGGATAGCAGCAAAACCTGCTTAACTCATTTGCTGCAAATACAATGTCCGGTCTCGTGGCGTTTGCTAGGTAAAGTAAACTGCCCACAAGTTCTCGGTACGGTCGATTCTTCATACGTTCCCTTTCTTCGTCGTTTGTCGGTTTTAGATCCTTCGTGACCTTCGTGTTCGATTCGATTGGCGTGGTTACTGTTTTTGCCGATTTCATATCGAATTTTTCCAATAGATCGTTTACGTATCTTTCTTGAGACAGTTTCATGCAACCGGTTTCGCCCTCTCTTTCTACGCGAATCCCCAAAATATCCGTTATTGGGCCTAGGTCCTTGATCTCGAATTCCGACATTAATTTTCGTTTTACGTTTCGCATTTCCCATGGTTTCTTTGAGGCAAGTATGATGTCGTTCACATATAGTGTCGTTATAACTCGTTCATTGCTCTTTCCGAACACATATAGGCATGGGTCAGCTTCATTTCGGCTGCCGCCTTGGCGGGTTACGAATCCGTCGAATCGTTTGTACCACTCACGTCCAGACTGTTTCAGTCCGTATAGTGGTTTGTGCAGTTTGCACACCTTTTTTGTGTAGATCTCCCTGTACGTATGCCGATACGACGTCCAAATGATGCACATGCTATTCTTCTTCGACTGCAGCTGCGAGTAGTGTTCGTATAGTCTCATAACGTGAGACCGGTGCGTATACTTCCTGGTAGTCGATTCCAGATTCCAGGATGTAACCACGGGCTACTAGTCTTGCTTTATGCTTTTGAACGTGCCCTGCTGAATCTCTTTTCGTCTTAAATACCCATTTACTCGTCAGCACCTTTTTATTTCGTGGACGGGACACCAATGACCACGTTTCATTTTTGCTCAGCGCTTCAATTTCTTGTTCCATCGCTGCTAGTCATAAATTGGCATCGTGACGTTCCATTGCTTCATTGACCGTTGCTGGATCATCTTGATGTGATCTGTTCACTTCTGCCGCGCCTCGGGTGTTATAAATTTTCTTCGGTTGGCCAACGTTTCCCGTTCTGTCGTATCTTGGCCTTCCGCGACCACGTGTGGCGACGTTTTCATAGTTTGATCCTTCTTCCTTTTCCGCCTCTTCCTCGTCCTCTCCATGGTAATCCTTGCGCTTTTGTTTGTAATTTCCGTCCTCTTGCATTTCGCTTTCCTCCGTTTGTCTTTCGAACAGGTCTTCGAAGGCTTGATGGGACGCGATCGTTTTTTCTTCCTCGATTTGCTCGAAGAATTTCACGTCTCTTGCTTTTATTACCGTTTTCGTGCCTGGACGCCACAGGCGATACGCTTTGGATTCCTGAGAGTATCCTACGAGAATATATGTTTCGCCTCTGGGAGCAAATTTTGACCGGTTACCCCTTTTCTTTAACACGATTACTTTACTATCTACTGTTCGTAAAAATCCTATATACGGTTTTTTGCCGTGCCACGCTTCGTATGGCGTTTTATTTTTCACCGACTTGGATGGACACCTATTTCGTAAAAATGTAGCGGTATTTATCGCCTCTGCCTACAGTGATTTTGGCAGTCCCGATTGTATCATTATAGACCGCGCCATTTCCACTAAAGTTCGGTTCGCGCGTTCAGCCACGCCGTTTTGCTGAGGTGTGTATTCGACCGAAAGTTGTCTTGCAATGCCCTCACTTTCAAGAAAACTATTAAATTCTTTTGACTTTATTTCGTGCCCCGTTTCCTTTTCGACTCGGTTTTTAAATATCTTAAACGCGTTCAAAATGTCTGCTCGTTGCCGAAGCATTACTGTGATCGTCTATAAAGGTCGCGAAATATTTTGCGCCGCCGATAGATTCGGTATTCATCGGACCGCAAATGTCCGAATGTATTAATCCTAGTTTTTCTCGCTCGCGATGCTCGGCACTTTTGAATGGAAGTTGTTTAATTTTTCCCTCCGCGCATACCATACATTCCGGATTTTTGCTTCTCACATCTAAATTCATGCCTTTGACCATATCGCTTGCACACATTTTTTTCAAATCTACAAAATTCACATGTCCCAGTCTATTATGCCACCTCACACACTTATCTAGGTTTGCACTCGTTAATAACGCACGGTTTTCTACGATGTCTACAATATACAGATCGTTTATTTTCGCGGCCACCATCGCTGTTGTACCATCTTTTCGTTTTACAGCAGCGTGGTTTTTATAAAAAATTACGCTAAAACAGTTTTTCGTAATTTGCGGAACCTATATTAAATTATTTTTCAGTTCGGGTACAAATAGTGTGTTCGTTAACCTTACTTTGTTTGTCGTCCTATTATCTATTCTTACATCTATTACGGCATCGCCGGCGCCGTGAGATTTTATCCATTGATCGGATGCTGTATAAACGTTCGACATGTGTTTCGTAGCCGCACTGTCTAAGGGCACGTATCCATCTGAGAGTTTTTGTCGATAGTTGCTCTCAAGAGTACTCTCAATTTATGTGTCCATTTGAGACTACTTCAGAAATTTTTTGCTCTCGGAGATTGACGTGACAGTCAACTCTCGGAAAGTCCTCTCAGGTATATGGCCATCTGAATTTCGTGCGTGTAGCTCTCAGATGAATCTTGATAGTTATTAGAATACTCATGAACAGAATGGATGTGCCAAAGTTTGCTGTAATTGTTGCAATGTATTTAATAAGGAGAAAGAAATATTCCAAAAAGAGAAAGTGCTGGATTAAACCATGGATAATGCGACGCAATAAAATGGGTGCATTTTCTACACTTATACAATAATTGAATATAGAAGATGCACAACAGTTTAGAAGCAAACTTATACAATTTCAATTCAATTTCGAATCACAATTAAATGTTTTTGCTAATTCATTAAAAATATTACTTTTCTCATCACGATTCCTGTAATCTGAGTGTATGATATTCCATAAAAATTCATTATTTTCGTACAACGTGATTAATTGTTCCACTTCTGTGTCAGACCAGTGTTTCCCGCTCATTGTTGTATATATAAATATGTGTACAATATAATTTACATATATGTGAAAATTATCTCGACAACTCTCAGCAATACGAATGGCGTTCGTATAGCTGACAGTTGCTCGCCGAGGGAAAAATTGAACGTGTCCATTAGCGTTTTTCATCTTTCTGTTTGCTCTCCGAGAGTTTTCCGTGGAGCTCTCCGATAGCCCTCTCAATACCGTGTACACTGTCAAATTTGACTCTCGAGTGTAACTCGGGAGTTTAAACTCTCAGATGGACACGTACCTTAAGCACCAAATCTTCGATTTTTTTTCTATCGCTTCGCACGCAATGGCTGTCATAGCCTCTTCCGTTTTTTTTTTCGATTCGCGTTTCTTTCGTACGTAACAATCAACGCAGCGGTGACCGATTTTCCCGCGCTCGTAGCACTTACCACTGAACTTTGTTTGACTTTTCGGAACGTATTTATTTTTATTCACTCGCGAATTCACTTGATTTGTTGTCTTAATGTAGAATGCTTCGCCGTTGATGTCGCTTTTCCTCTTGAACTGGCCGTCTCTTTCCGTCTGTCGTGCATCTTCTTCGAGAAGCTTTGTCTTTAGGCTGCTTATGCTGGGTATCTCGTAGCGAGATTCAATTGCCACCGTGAAATTTTCGAAATCTTCGGGCAGCGATCCGAGCAGCATTATTGATTGCAGATCCTCTGGAATGTTTATCCCTGCTTCCGCCAGTTGTTCGGTTTTGCTCGTGAAGTCGTTGATATATGTGGCCATCGAAGTATCCGGATCCTTTTTCATCCTGTACAATTGTTTGTACAACGTCGCTTTGCGTACGGGTCCTTTCGATTCGTAAATTCGTTCGAGTTCCGTCCAAGCAGCATGGGCGGTTTCCGCTCGTTTAATATGGTTTAGTTGACCACGTGTTACGCTAAGCATTATCATAGCAAGCGCTTTTTGGTCTTTCTTGTCCCACGCAATGCGGTTTTCCTCCGTCTTGACCTCCTCGCCGCTTGCATACGGCCATAGCTCGTTACAGACGAGTACACTACTCATCTGCAATTTCCAGGACTCATAGTTTTCGTCGTTTAGCTTGTCGATATTCTGTGCGCCGTGCAGTGCCGCCATTCCTCCTCCTCGATAATGACCACGCTTTTACTTTGTAGGTTAGGTTTCTGCGTGAACTATCTACTTACTACACTTTCCGTTTTTTCTACGTAACCTGGGCACATAACCTGTCAGGGATTATTCACGCCGAAGGTTTATCGATACACCAGCGTGGTTAACATTACTACGTAAATATTGATTTGCATTATCGACACGAGGTGATACGCGATCGATGCGTACTCGATGAGATCCCGGATACAAGAGAGCGCATCGCACGCCTCGCGCTACACTGCTTTCGCTACGTGCCCCATGAGGGCGGCACCATACAAGACACACATCGGTACATTCCAACATGGATAAACATGAACCGAATAATTTCATGTTTGGTCTCATTTTAATTAGAAAATTGTCACGAGTGTACTAGACAAAGTTACATGAAAAAAATAAGAAACAAGAAAGTTTTGTTAATGCATTACTATTGGCCCACCGATATACCTGACCCGCACTATATTACAAGCTCTCGGCCGAGTCGAGCGGTCGACCTTCGCAGCCCTTACAGGGGGAAGGGGATGTGCCACTCAGCAGCGGTCGCATACAGCCGAGAAGCAGTGTTTTGTGGCAACGCTATATAGGTTCCCCCAAAATAAACGTTTTACTACTTTCCTATGTATCTGAAATAATTTTCCATATTATTTATATCTTCGAAATAGTCCTCGGTGACCACTCTACATCAATGATACTCTCTCCATATTAATTCTATTTGTGTTACTACCCAGGCCGGGCAGCAGCACGAGAGATTTATTCAACATTTAATATAATCTAACCATTTCTATTCCGTAATGTGTCTCCTTCTTTGATCGTTTCATTTATTTTACATCATTAAATAATTAATTTATTGTATGGTACGATTGATTCTCCTTAAAATTGTATTGTTTAAATCGCGAATGCTCCAAGATCGCTACTCCAAGAAATCCTGAATTTTTGCTTTCCTTCAACTAGCTTCGGAGTCAGGATTGCACGGTCTGGCTTACAGCTCGGTAGCTATTGTTCACGTGCTATAAAACTCCAGATGTGGCACAGCCAGGCACAGGACACAGCTAGGTCTTCTGAGCGCCACGTCAACGACGCGACTCACTAACGGACTGAAATGTGGAAACGCATTTGGTTTTTCAATAATTGTTGCAAAAACCTGTTCCTTTTTAAATATGGAGGTACTATGCATGATATTGAGTATTAAAAGATTGCTGAACAGAGCTGTAATACAAGCCCATAAAGAACGATGTAATGAAGAGTAAGCTACAATATTTTCGCGTAAAACTATTTCAGAATATTTTAAAAATTATCTTGTAAAAATCCCATGGTTGTGCTAACCAAAAAAGGTGGAAAAAATATGTATTCAGGAAATAAAAAAAATCTGACCCCCAATAGTCTCGAACCATGTCAAAAAGTTTTCCCCCGTTCCGTAGTCACGCACGCCTACACTCGAAACCATCGGCGAAGTTTGAAATTAAATTCGTAACATTTGGATATATATAGGTGTACCGATGTTTATCGGAAAAATTAGATTTTATCTTTCATTATTTGTAACAGAAATATCCACTTTGTTAATAGTAACCGTAGCTAAAAATGTGAAAAATTGGAGATATTGTTGACGATGACAATACCCATAAGTAGGTTTTGATCCCGACTAAAAGTTAGTTCTGATTCGGGCGTTAGAGGGGGTCAAAAGTGGAGTCAGGATTTGTTCGAGGCTAAAAGTTAGTTCGGATTCGGGCGTTAGAGGGAGTGAAAAGTGGAGTCATGTAGGGGCTCTGTTCCCCCACTCCCATGCATGCAGAGTGGGGATCGGCGGAAGCCGTTGGCGACGCCGAGTTCCCGCCAGTTCGCTTGCTGCTGGGACCTCGAGTGGACCTGTATGTCCGACAAGTGTCGTCGTCGTTTCTTCTTTAATTCCTTCGAACACCCACGTACTGTGGTCGTGGCGATGAGTAGGACGCCATCCTATCCAGAGGATACAGTCACCCACCAGGTGACTCCCACAGTCAGGATCTGATCCAGGCTAAAAGTTAGTTTCGATTCGGGTGTTAGAGGGGGTCAAAAGTAGAGTCAGGTTCTGTTCTAGGCTTAAAAGTAAAAAGTTGACACGGCCAAACCACGGGCGTGATCACTCTCATTCCTCTTTACTTCTATAATACATACATCGAGCTACGATATAAAACAGGATCTGTTACTTATATAATTTCGCAAATACTTTATGCATTTGCACGAATTTATTAATTTAACGTACAATTTTCATTCCTTGTGGAACTTTTTCTGCGAGAAAAAAGTTAGTCGTGATAAAATTACATGTCCAAAGTGTCAAAATATATTGGTACTTCCTAATAGTTTTGAAAATCACCTATTCTGTTGTATTAAAAGATATTATAAAATTATAAAGGATCGAAAACGACAATCAGTAAAATGCAATTCTAAAATTCGTGCATGTTTTGATTCATGGTTTGAAAAATCACGTATGAATATCGATGAAATTTGTCGTTTTATTGCTTATTTTTTTACTGCTGCAACCACCACGACACAACTGTCTTAAAAATGAATTAGAACTAAAAGATACCAATATAGTCGACTGGACACATTTTTGTCAGGAAGTAAGTAATATATGGTATACAATAATTATCAATCGAAGTTATTTATTTATATTCGTTCTTAAAAAGCATTATGAAATTGTTTGCTAACTAGTTTCTAGTTGCTTCAAGAATGGGTTGTAAGTACGCAAGAGCCGTGACTGTCGCGCGCCTGTGTAACGTACGCAACGTTACATCCTGTTGGAAGTGTGGCCGCGTATTAGGCGCATTTTTAATTGTTAATAACTAAATAACGAAGTCGAAATCGCAATTTTTTTATTCTTCATTTTCGTCTTATATTATCGTGGAGAACCACGCCTTAAATTTTCTCCCACCTGTTATCGAAACCCTGTATATCTATGACCAGAGTGAGATGCTACTCTTGGATTTTCGTATGCGTGGTCGGGCCGGCCTAACGGTCGGCCCTCTCCGCCTCCTCCACGACCTAAACACAACTCATTCTATTCACATAATCTTTGCATTGTAGCTGTCATCCAGAATTTGATCTAGTAATGGACAAATCATGCGAATAGAATGAGTTGTGGTGTGGTTAGGTTAGGTCTGGGTTAGTATTGGGTTACGTTAGTCTTCATTACTAGATCAAATTCTGAATGACAGCTGCAATGCTAAGATTATGCGAATAGAATGAGTTGTGGTTAGGTTTGTAGAGGGAGCGGAGAGGAATGCAAAATCGGAAATATGCGTACGCAATACGGAAAATTCAATTCAGTATTAGCAACAGTTTTTTGCAATTTTCTCAGAAACTAAGTCCGAGCGGCGGATAGATATATTGACAAAAGTTGTTCAGAATGTTGTCCTTGATAAAGGATTGTATTGCGCGCCTCCTCCTTTGATTAACTCGTAGTACCCTTACTTTATGCCAATGTCACCACAGTGTTTACAGATGGAAAAAACATAGATCTTAAGCGCATTTCCGTTCCTCAATCCATGGTCCGGGTCGCTGTGCCCAACTCCATTATTCCATTGTTTTGTGCTAATAAGTCACACACGTGTTGTTTTATTTCGTAGAATATTTTGGTTTTTAATTTCAAAGTGACAATGGGAAACGAAATAATAAAGACTCGGATAACAGAATATCTCGGAAGCTGAAACGAATGAGAAGGAGATAAGAAAGCAGAGAAGGAAAATTAAGCGTTTGAGTTGACGCCGCGCCGTAAGTATAACCTCTTTCCTTTTTGATTTCAGATCAGCGATCGACGCGACTCATATTGGATATTGATATTAACGATGACATCCGTAATTATAATAAATACTTGGAATACTGCAAAGTCTGAAAGGGAAACAAGGTTATCTCATATAAAACTTCTGTATAATGGGAAATTTAATCAATTACAAGTTAATTGACATAAATTCATGGACAAGTTCCAAAACAAAGAACTATTGTTCATTCCTCATGAATGAGAAATATGTGATACAGATTGAATTATTTTGATATGAAACCTGTATAATTAGGGATTAATTGCAAATGTGTCAAGAATGCATTCCTTGGAAAGGCATGTGCAATACACTAATACTGTACTTCGCTTCTGTTGTAACGGTGCAATTCGAGCACCCTGTGTGTGTGTGATGCGCATGCGCTGCGCTGTTGTAGCGTCAGCTCGTTATATGGTTCTTGTTCTTCTCCGCGTGTACCACGTATAATGTTATATCATATAAGTGTAACTCTTACCACATTATATAAGCAACTATCGCATCATTCATTGCGTAAATACTCATTAAAACCCTAACAGGTTATGGGCCTAGGAAGTTGTGTTTCTGAAATATCTTAAATAAGAGATATCGGTAATACGTGAAATAAAAAGTGAGGTTAACCACGTGCTTGAACAATAATGGCTAGTGGTATTGGAGGTACAACCAGAATAGATAATTTGCATAAAGACAATTATGATACCTGGTGTATGCAAGCCCAAGCATTATTGGTAAAGAACGATTTGTGGGATTATGTAAATGGAAAAAGAGAACGACCACGTGTCGATGCCGCCGACCCGCGTACGGAAACCGCCGCAACGGCACGGGATATCAACGATCAAAAAGTTAAGTCTGATCTTATTTTAACAATTAGTCCTTCAGAATTAAAACAAGTTAAAACGTGTGAAACTGCAAACGAGGTATGGACAAAGTTACGTTCCATATATGCGTCGAAAGGTCCAGCAAAAAGGGCTGCATTATTGAGAAAGTTGACCTCACACCGCATGGCGAGCGGAGAAGATGTTAGAGAGCATATTAATAAATTTATAGAAGTAGTTGATAAATTAGCGGAAATGAATATTGATATTCATAAAGATTTACAAAGTGCAATGCTTCTTAATACTCTGCCTGAGAATTATGAGAATTTCAGATGTGCAATCGAACCCAGGGATGATCTTCCAGATTTAGATACGCTAAAAGTTAAAATTTTAGAAGAGTTTGAAACCAGACATCAGAAGACATCGGAAGATCATGGCGCAATGATTGTTAAGGGTAATTATCGAAGCAGCGAAATGAAACCCGAAGCGCAATGGAATAATACCAAAGAATATGCTGCAAGAAAACCAAAAATTATTTGTCATAAGTGTGGTAAGATAGGACATAAGGCTTCTGACTGCTATTCAAGGAAGACTGATCATAAATCTTATGGAGGTAAATCTTAAGAGTTATTTTATGTTCCAGGCATATTTGCAAAGAATGTGTTTAAATTTTTCTGTTAGGTATATCATTTTTCTATATAATATAGTTATTTTTAATTTTATAAATGTAATATGATTATGTTGATTTGAATAAATGCTTTAATTTTGTCGGGTTGTTCTTTTTATTTATTTATTTTAGGAATGGAGGGGTGAAGGGGTTTGTTGAAACAAATATAATAAGGGAGAGTCTAATGATGTAATTAGTGAAACGTATCACCCTTTAATGTAAAGATAACATAGATAAAACACGATTTAAGCGTGCCGGTCAATTTGACCGGTGAACAGTGTGCGCGTACTTAAAATGGCTTCACATCAGTTACGTGCTAGAGGTGGAGGAATTATTGTGTTTGTTCGGAAAAATTATGCGTTTGTAGAATTATGTAATATTACGTCTCCTCATCGGTCGGTTGAAATTTGTGGAATTCAGATGACGAATGTCAAACCAACTCTTGATTTGATTATTTGCTATAGAGTTCCAGGGTTTGTTCTCTGTGAATTCCAATGGGATGCAATTCTTGACAACATTAACACAAACAATTGCTCCTTAATTAGAGGGGATTTTAATGCTCACAGTGAAGCTTGGAATTGTGTTGCTACAGATACAAATGGACAGAGGCGTGAGAGCAGCATTGCCAAACACAATTTATTTTTACACAATGAAAATACTTTCACTCATGTTGATCTTCATAGTACTACAAGATCGAATATAGATCTTGTGTTTTCTAGCATGAATTTGGCAGACAAGATGGAAGTTAAAGTCCTGGACGAAACGCTGTGCTCGGACCATTATCCTATTTCTGTTTGCGTCAATCTAGAAAAAAATTACTACATAACAAATTCCTTTAAAATTGCTTCCAAGCGTAATGATTGGACTAATTTTGAATCAGTATTGGCAGAGAAGTATCCTGGATTCATTAGTTCGGAATATGAATGTCTTTCCCCAAGCGCTAAATATCATTTCTTCATTAATATAGTCACAGAATCTGTAATTTTGATTACTCCGCCAAAGAAAACTCTCTATTCTAGAAATAGAAATAACCCTGTTCCATGGTGGGATGATGAATGTAGCAAGATTAAACGCATGAGAAGAGCCTCATATAGCAAATGGAATCACACTAAAAGCATGGCAGCCTTAATAGATTATAAAAAATACTGCGCTTTAGCAACTGAAACGTTTGAAAAAAAGAAAAAAGATTTCTTCAAGGAGTTTGCCGAAAGTATTAACTTTCGTTCAAATCCTTCATATGTTTGGAATAAGTGCAAAATTTTTAAGAATAAATGGGTCAATGTCCATCCTACCCATGTATCGGAACATAATCAATTAGACAATGAGATCACTAACTCCATTGCCAATTTAGCCTTACCTTGGGTCCCTACAGATTCTACATGGATACCTAATTGTGATACAAATGATTTTTTTGATATTATTGGAAATGGTACATATATACTGCACAGCGCAGGAGTGAGTGAGAGAGAGAGAGAGAGAGAGAGAGGAGTGGGAGTTATACACACACACGTACGCCTCCCCACTCTTTTTGATTGACTGGAAATCGCGAAAACAAAAATGTGTAACTAAGGCTTCAACGTATGCAGAGTACGTAGCACTTTCTGAGGCAGTAACCGAGTTAAAGTATATAAGAGAATTACTAAAAATATTTGGAATAAATTTAATTGATCCAATAAGGATTTATGAAGATAACTCAGGAGCAATAAATATAGCAAATTTTGGAAACTTTACAAAGAATTCGAAGCACATAGAAATTCATTACCATTATGTGCATGAAAGTGTAAATGAAAATTTGGTTGAAGTAATTAAAATAAATTCTGATGATAATATTGCGGATATTTTCACAAAACCACTATGTAAAGAAAAATTCGAAAAGTTTAGAATGCTAATGAATATTAAATAAAGCATACAATATAAATGTAAGGAGGCGTATTGGAAACGGTACATATATATTGCACAGCGCAGGAGTGAGTGAGTGAGAGAGAGAGAGAGAGAGAGAGGAGTGGGAGTTATACACAACATACGCCTCCCCACTCTTTTTATCCCCGTGTGTATGAGTGCAGAAATGCGTTAGATAGACTCCGACCCGCGACCACGCGACAGTGAAGATTATACAGCAATTTTAAAAGTATTATAATAAACGATTATTTTTGATATTAGAAGTCCTCTGCCTATTTAATTATATTGGCAACCATTCTAACATGGTTGCAGAGCGTGGTTAGTTGATCGAGTCCATGGTAACGAGTCTCGAAAGGATATACAGCGAGATTAAAAACAAAGTGCCAATTACTTAATAAATAAAAGTGAAGTGCAAAAGAAATATAGATGTAAAGAAATACTGCAAGTGCTTAAGATACTAGGAAAGCAAAAACAGTGAAAATTAAATAAGTGCGAATAGTTGATGCACGTGGATAAAGAGTGACAACACGTGGTGTACCTAGGAGTAGCGGGTCAGTGAAAAGCGAGGATAGTACCGATTCCGAACAGGAAGGAACGTTCGAGAATAATCAAGAAGACAATATGGAAAAAGGGGATATTACGATACCGGTGTTTGATGGAGAGGAGTACAGTATGTGGAAGAAGAGGATAATAATGTTTTTGAAGTTTAAAGAATGCCACACAGTGATTACAAGAGAAAAGAACGCAACTGACAAAGCTGAGTTGGGAAAGCAGGATTTAAAAGCTATAAATCTTATATACAGCACGATTTCCAATAAGCAATTAGAATACGTAGGCGACGAGGAAACGGCCTACAAAATTATAAAAAAGCTGGACAGTATGTACTTGAAGGAGTCAACAGCTTTACAAATTGTATGTAGAAATAGATTGGAAAAAATGAGATTGATAAACTACAGTAACACGGAGTCATTCTTCAGTGATTTTGAAAAATTAATAAACGAATTAAAAGTCGCGGGTGCTACAATAAATGAAAAGGAAAAATTGAATTACATGCTCAACACGCTGCCAGAGTCATATAGCTATATAGGCGATTTGATTGATACACTAAAAGAAGAAGATCAAACAGCTGATTATGTAAGAAACAAAATTAAATTAGCTGAAATGAAGAATCATAATGAGCAAAGTGAAAAAAGGACAAACACATTTGTGGCAAGAAAAATCCAAAACGAAGGCTGCTTCAAGTGCGGAAAGCCTGAACATTTTGCAAGAGACTGCCAAGATGGCGGACAAACAGCAGACAGAGGAAGCACATGGAGAGGCCCACCACGTGGCCGTGGTCGAGGCCGCGGCAGAGGCGGAAGAGGCTACTACGGCAGAGGGCGCAGTAACTTCCGTGGACAACGTGGATCAAGCACGAGCAGGGGGAGAAAACTCATATGTATGACCTTGGACACTCTAGAATTTTAGTTCCCTTCAGAGGGAATTAGACTAGATGGCACCACTATTTCATTCCATCACAGCACATCACGTGACTGGACGTGACTGATGTTCCAATCTGTCGCGCTATTGGTGCGCTACTATTAGCGCCAAATCACTGCTGTTTGAACATTCATTTGTTTCGGCACACATATTGTGTTTTGTGTTGCGGACAAATATTTCAATATCCAGCGTTTTAAAAAACTACTTTTATATTGTTTAAATAATTCAGTTATTTAATTTTGTTTAAAATTTGTTTAATAAGCTCACGCAGTATTGAAAAAAATAAAGTTTGCTCAGTGTCGTATCAATATTAGAAAGAATCTTTCAAAATTGAGCGACACTCACTGAACTTATTTTTGAGCTTATTTTTCAAATTTCACTGTGTGCATAAATTATAAAATTTTTTTAAGTTTCTTTTCAGGACAGTAGGACAGTGAGGTGCAAAGGAGCGGAGCAGCCAGCATAAAAAGTGTACAGAAAAAGTGATTAAAGACATATAAGTGCATAAGACACATAAGTGCGGACAGTTTATACAGACAATATACAATATAAACAATTAGCGTGAAAATATTGACATTACAATAAAATGGTGAGAGCTTGTGCAGTTCCACAGTGTTCATCAGGTGTGACTATCCCAGCATACTACTTTCCCAAGGACATCAAGCTATCAGAGTCTTGGGTTAATCAAATTTTATGATCCCGTTTTATGATCCACCACATTTGATAAAAGGAGTAAGGAACAACCTGTTAAATAAGGATTTGGAGATAAACGTGACACCTGGAAGAAAAGAATGTGAAAGGCAATTCGCATCATGGAGGACAACTGAACAGGCGTACAATATGGATATCTCTGGCTACGTGGTACGCCCCATGATGAAGAAACTCACGGACGAACATGTGCTACCACACAAAATTAAAAAAATGAAAGTAAAATACGCATCGCAAGTGTTTAGCGAAACAGTGGCGTCACACATAGGATTCCTTAGCCGCCACCAATGTAAGTAAAAGTTGCATTTCACTATACGAATAGTATGGACGTTCTGTTAATTATGCTTGAATAACTGATAAAATATTTCTTATTACAGGTGTTGTAGAAACAGACCATGGCCCATTAACAATACCGAAGGAGGAAGGCCTCACGACAGCGGAAGTTCTCAACTTTTTCAATGAAGTATTCGACTCCGTTAACGGGCACACTGCAGCCTCGGAAGCTCCACTGAGGACAATCACAACAGAAACAAGTGCACACGAAGAATTTTGGGCTAATGCAACAAGAAAAATAGCATGTATGCGGTATGTCCATCCAACTACAAAAATGCCAGTGTCTGGATCACTGTGCTTGAAGAACTGGATGAAAACTATCTCTGCATTTCAAGTTTTATGGAGATTTTTGAAGACCCAGGGATTTGAAAATTTCAAGACGCGATTCATTAATCAAGATCCCTTGGAAAATTTTTTTGGATGTATACGATCTGTTGGACATCAGAACATACATCCCACTCCGTACGGCTTCCAGATGGCATATAAAATTATGCTCATCAATAATATTATCACCAGCCAAAGTGTTGGCTTCAATTGCGAAGATGTCTGCAGTGGACGCTTTCTGTTTACGTTGAAGGAGCTTTTAACAGAAGAAAAAGAGGACATCCAATCTGAAGTAGTAATGGAAGAAACTAGTGCTGCGTTTCAAAACTCTGTGATATAGCACAGGAAGAATATGAAGAAATTAATAACTGTGCAATTCTGAAGAAAATAATTTGTGTTAGCCCACACAAAAAATGTCAGTTGTGCAAAGCATCTTTTTGCAGATTTAATGAAGATGCATCAATACAAAATGTATTGAAAAAAATTGATACGATGCTGCATAAAACCATGCCTCATGTTTATTTCAAAAGTAAACTCCAAGAATACATGGAGAACATGTTGCATGAGGAAATAAACTTTTCATTTATACAATGTCAGCAGCATGCACAACAACTAAGAAAAAGAATACTGACTGTGAAGATTTCATATTTTATTGGCAAGTGGTGCACCACAGTCAATAGCATTCTATGTGGTAAGGACGTCAGAAGACGACGGGACGCAGTACTTCAGCAAGCACTAGTAAAACACATGAAGCATGTTAAACCTGTACGGAAGACTAAGTAAGTTTACGAAGACGTAAATTTATAATTTCGATGTTAGACGACCGAACCGATTGACGGCGCATCACCGGCTATACCGTAAACCGCCAATCCTGCGAGATCCTCAGTGTTCCTAAGGTGGATCGAGTAGCTTGAGCCTTGCGGGGGCCGCGGGGACGGGAAGCCGCGTGCGAGCGAACGTCTCTGAATATATTATTATTGTTACTATTATGTATTAATACAGTGTCATTATTATTTATTATTATATAATTATATTATATTATTATGTATTATTTTGTATTAGTATGTATTATTATATACTTACGTTGCAATAAAATATTGTCAAAATAAACTATTGTTACAAAATATATTATATTCCTTAAGCATAAGTTTACTTCTAAGTTTAAATATCGTACTATACAGTAGGTATATGAGTATGTGTATGTGTATAGAATCGTATAGCTATGTATATGGGTTTTAGTTCAGGCATGAGGGAATTAGACTAGATGGCACTGCCAAATGTCTACACATTATACATGGGAGATTGCCCTCCCTGAGCACGAGCGAGCAGAGCAGCACAGGCACAAGCGCATGGATAGCGACAGTTCACACAACACATAGCAGCGAAGCGAACAGGTTATGTAATAACGAAATTGAATGGTTACTCGATAGCGGTTGTACGGACCATATAATCAATGATGAAAACTATTTTGTAAATTGTATTAAACTTAAAGAACCGGTAAATATTTTTCTAGGAGATAATAGGTCGGTAAAAGCTACGAAAATTGGTAACGTGGTAAGCTATTTTAACGCGTTTGGCATTAGTAATGAAGTAAATATAAAAAACGTATTTTACGCGAAAGATATGAATGTAAATTTGATAAGCTTTGGAAAACTAACTGATAATAATACTACTATATCGAGGGGTAATACGGCAAAAATTATTGATGACGTGGCAAGTGTTGCCTACGTCCCTCCGAACGCTTTTCCGAGGACCGGACCGCCCTCTGGCTAGACCGATAAGAACTCGGTCATCGTGAGCGATTCTCCGGGAGACGATCCGCATCGGATTGGTCACCTATTTGACGATTTGAGCGTCGCGCCACTTCGGCGCGGCGTGATTCCACAGGACCGGAGCCCGGGTCCAAGGACCCGGGTTCATCAACCCTCTCCCCGCTGACGGAGTATCCGAGGACACAGCCTCAAAATAGGAAGGCCCGAGGAAAGCGGACCGCGACGAGGACTGCAAGGGACCGAGCGAACACGGGCTTAACAACCCGGAGGCGTCAACGAGGGATTTGGCATAGCAGGAGCTACCATCGTCTCCCCTCGCTGCCGCCTCGCCCGGAGGAAGTGCCAGAAGTCCATTTCGGAGCGGCTCGCACCGTCCCGCACCTCGTCCGGAAGATTCAGCAAGACCCGCGGAAAATGCGTCGATCCTGATCGAAAACCGTAGGGCAGGGAACCGATCCTGAAGGATCCGCCCGTGCCGCGCGCTTAGCATTAGGGGTGCCGCGGGGAAAACCGGGGAGGAGAGAGCGTAGGGAAGTGGGGGACGCCTTGCTCCCCCGTTACCGAGACGTCGACGATCGACCGTCGATCACTCTGTCGTTGGCTTTTGGTTAGAAGTGTCGTAACGTCTAATATCGTATCTTTGTAATCGCGAGTGCGAGAGTACCATTGCTGCCGACCACGAGGGGCTGAGACTAACGTTGCTGCCGACGGTAAGCTACCCGATTAATAATTGTTAGCGATTTCGTTTCGTGAGGGCTCGGTAACGATTTGCCGTGGTCCGGGATAGCGTCGCGTTCTTTGGCGAATCGTACGCGCCGCCGGAAAATCGCGCCGAGAATAGAGACGCGTGGCCGCGTGTACGATATAATTTGGCGACCGTACGCCGCTTAGATATCGCGCTCGGGACGATCGCGAGGCCGCGTACGGGTTTTATTGGCGAGAAGTGACCGCGCGACAATAGTGACGTCTCCGCATGGGACGCCGCGGTAGAATCGCGGAAGAAATGGTCGTGCCGTATCACTCGTGATACGCTGCCGATAGTTCGTAGAGTTAAGATCGCGGGCGGTTGAATCCGCGGCAGATTTCCTTGTCGGTTTGCCGGACAGAGTCAAGGAGAGAAAACGCGTGCGTGCCAAATATCTGCCGCGATACTATCTGTGACGCGTTCGGCTATCACGAAA
The DNA here is from genome assembly GCA_913789915.3 of Sphecodes monilicornis. Classification (NCBI taxonomy): domain Eukaryota; kingdom Metazoa; phylum Arthropoda; class Insecta; order Hymenoptera; family Halictidae; genus Sphecodes; species Sphecodes monilicornis. Next base: position 18,918,570 of record OU565298.1, on the reverse strand, counting down.
ACCGCGGGGTAGCCCGCGCCTGTAGAATTCCGACGTTATAATAAATATCTGATAGCCGCTAAATTGCATTCGTGATTTTCCCGAGATCCATTCCCGCCGCGGGGAACGCCCCGCGTCCCTCTGCGTAGAACCCTGTGCCCGCTCTTGAGCTATTCGTCAGGCCGGTCCTCTCAGGCTTATTTCGCGTTGCCGAATTTTGCGTGACACCTCGCGTGTCTGGCGCCCGAGAAATAGACCGAACTGGTAATTTTGCCGATCTCGTAAGCCTGAGAGAAACCGTTTTGTCCCGGGTGGACTACGGCTCGCGCGGCCGCCCGTAGCCCGGTCGAAAGGCCCGTAAAAACCCGGTGAAGTTGCCGAAGCCGATCGCGGCCGAAAACAACGCGCGTGACAATATGTTTCCAATATAACCAATGCTTTGTCAAAGGATGTTACTGTTTCTTTGTTTGCTGACGATATTGCTATTTATTCACAGGCGTCGCCTCTGAATAGGTGTAGAGAGTTAATTGGAAATTCAGTGGGCAATATCAAAAAGAATCTTTTTAATCTGGGACTCGAGTTATCTCCCCAAAAAACGGTTTTGTTGTATTTTAATAACGAAAATATCCTACCTGGTGAAGTTGATATTGTTATTGATAATTATAAAATTAGGTCAAGTGAAACAGTAAGATTCTTAGGTGTAATTTTCGACTTCAAATTTTCTTTTAGTGCTCATGTTAACCATGTTTTGACTAAGTGTATGAGAGCATTGAATATCATTAAGTTTCTGTGTAGTACATGGTGGGGTTCTGACCCCGAAACCTTAATTATCTTATATAAAAGTTTTGTTAGGTCTATCGTTGAATATGCGACTTTGTTTACTTTCCGCGTTGTAAAGATATGATTCAAAAATTGGAAAATATACAGTTTGCTGCCATTCGTTCTGCTTTAGGATATCGTATTAGTACGCCAACAAATATATTGCTTGCGGAATCAAAGCTAACTTTTATCTAAGATCGTGCAAAATTTTTGTGCAGCTGTTTTTTAAGTAGAGTTTTGCAAACTCCAATATTTCCATCTACAATACAATAATCAGTTATTTCAGTAAATCCAGGAAAAACAAAAACAAACGTAAACGCATTCTAAGATTATGCATCGAGGAAACAACGAACACATCCGACTTAACAAATGTTAGTGGACATTTTGGGATTTACTGTCATGAGTATAAAACTCCGATTAATACTGATTTGGGCATGGAATTGAATGTATCCGCAAATCCAAATTATATACTCGATGATATGTTATCTACGCATTGGAAGATAAGTACCTGGAGCAGAACTGGCCTGCGTCAGGACAGAAACATGAGTACTTTCAAGCGCAGGTGTACCGACAAGCACATGCTGAGAACCATCGAGCAGCTCTGCGCATTGCACTCCTGACAGATCAAATACCTGCCAGTAACAAGCCTGCTCGCTGCAGAAGCAACTCCAGGACTGATCACCAGACAACTCGGCTGCCCGAAATCCCAATGCCTCGGTTCTGTGGAGGTTATCACGAGTGGCTCTCGTTCAAGGGTTTATTCCAGGCCTTGGTGGGATCCAACGCTCGTCTGACCAACGAACAGAGGCTACACGACCTGCACGGGGCCGTGTCAGGACAAGCAGCTCAGCTCATCAACGCTCTTCCCATGACCGGCTCCTCGTTTCCCATTGCATAGCAAGAACTCATAGACAGGTATGAGAACAAGCGGAACCTGATCTGGTCACAGCTGGAGATCCTATGCTGCCGAGAACCGATCACCCGCAAGGCAGTGTCACTACATCAGGTAGTCTACACAACCACGCAGTCCATACAGCTCCTCTCACCTCTGGATCTGGGCTGCGACACTTGGGGACCGATCATCGTGTACCATCTCACCACTCGGTTGGACGGGGTTATACACGAGCAGTGGAGGATGGCCCAGGGGTCAGCCAAGGAAGTACCGACGCTCGACGCGATGCTCGAGTTCTTGAGTACCACTGCCTCAGCGTTGGAGGACATTGAGGACCGTGCTCCAGCCCCAGGTCACTCACAGGCCACTCCTGACAGGTCCCGTTCAGCCACAAGGGCACCTGCACCACCGGCACGATCCAGAACTGCTCACCTTGGCACTCGATCGGAACCTCAGTCTGCTCCCCACGCTGCTGCTCAACGCAGACCCACCGTGGACTCACCAGGCACCAGCTACCCGTGTGACCTGTGCACCAAGGAACACTACGTCGTAGCATGTCCGCAGTTTAGAGATATGGACTATGTGCAACGCTGTCAGGTGGTTGAAGACCACCGACTCTGTTACAATTGCCGCAGCCGTCTCCTGTGCAAACGGTGTCATAAGCAGCACCATACGATGTTGCATCCGCCTACTCCGGCTGCTCCAGAGAAGACTCAACTATCAGGTTCCACCCACTCTATTTCCAGCTCATCCCGCCAGGGGTCCACTCATTGAAGGTATGGCACGTCTTCAAAGGCTGCTCAGCTCCACTCCAGTTCATCACACGGAACGCTCTTGGCGACCAGCATGACTCAGATCATCTCACCTGTCACAGCTTATCACGTAAGACTGCTCATCGATCCTGGCTCGGAACTAACATTTATCTCAGAACAGCTTGTCCGGAGCCTAAACATCCAGAGGCACCACTCCTCGACTCCAATCATTGGCATCGGAGGCCGGAAGTCAACTCGAACCACAGGCATTGCAGCGGTCCAGCTTCAGGCAGTCCACTCACCTGAGACAATCACAGTAAAGGCGCACGTGCTTCCTTCCCTGACCACGTCATTACCATCATTTCAGATGACTCCGCACGAGTGGCCACATCTCAAACATCTGACACTGGCAGATCCGGAGTTCCTCAAGCCACGACCAGTGGATCTAATTATTGGAGCCCACTACTATGGACAGATTATTCGACCTGGACTTGTCAAGAGTTCACCCTCCTCACCCATTGGCTAGTTCACCATGTTTGGTTGGCCCATCCTGGGGCCCGTATCATCCTGCTACCAATCACCTCGGTTGGCTCACCACGCAATGTCTGAATCGACTCAGCGGTCACTCCAAGACATGTTGACTCGATTTTGGGTTCAGGAGCACATTCCTGCAGACACAGCTCGACAGCTCACGCCAGACGAACAAGCATGTTAGGATCACTTTGTTGCTACTCACTCTCGACTCCCGTCAGGACGATACATTGTTCGGCTGCCGCTGAATCAATCCGTCACCACGCTGGGTGATTCATTTGCAACGGCCAAACAATGTCTTCAACGACTGCTCAGACAATTCAAACGTGATCCGGATCATCACCATCTATACACCAGATTCATGGAGGACTACGAGTACCTCAATCACATGGTGAAGGTCCAGGAGAAAGCGGTGAGTGACAATCTTCAGCCTGCACGTGACGGTTGGGAACCCAGGATGAACTTAGCACATGATGCTCCTGCATCAGGAGGGTTGAGGGTCTTGGCGGATCAATCGTCGGGTCGGGCTCCGACTCACTCACCCTATTATCTTCCTCACCATGGTGTTCTAAAGCCAGACAGCTCCACGACCAACCTCAGGGTCGTCTTCAATGGATCCAGCCCATCAACGACTGGGATATCGCTCAACGATATCATGTACACTGGGGCAAAATTGCAACCAGATATTGCTGACGTCTTACTCTGGCTGCGTCGTCATAGGGTCCTGTTTTCAACCGACATAACCAAAATTTATCGACAAATCATGGTGCACCAAGAGGACTGGGACCTCCAAAGAATATTGTGGATCGATGACCAGCTCAATATCACGAATTACCAGCTCACCACCGTCACATATGGAACTCGCTCAGCTCCATTTCTGGCTAAACGTACATTGCTGCAACTTATTAAGGATGAAGGCCATCGCTTCCCTCTTGCTGTGCCTGCTCTCACCAAGGGAAGATATGTCGATGACATCTTCAGAGGTGCCGACACTGTTGACGAACTGATCAGAATTGCTCACCAGGTGACAGGTATTTGCACGGCGGGCGGCTTTCCCCTCGCCAAATGGCACTCCAATCACAGCGAGCTCACTTCTCTACTGGCTAATGACCATTCCACTCACTCCATGTCGCCAATTGCCTCTGAAGACTGTGCCACCAAGATCCTCGGATTAATTTGGAACCCTCACGAAGACACATTTCAATTTCTAGCTCCAGCCTCAGCACACTCGCCTCAAGAGAAGGTCACTAAGCGGCGAATCCTCTCAGAGATCGCTCAGATATTCGACCTACTCGGCTTCTTATCGCCTATTGTGATCAGAGCCAAAATGTTGCTACAGGAATTGTGACTTGAAACCCTCAACTGGGACGACCCACTCCCTCAAAGGATTGCTCACAGATGGGATATTGTCAGGATGGAGCTCGCATCGTTAGCCGACATCTCTGTACCACGATGGATGGGCACTCAAGTCAGCTCGCTAGTAGAGATCCACGGATTCTCCGATGCCTCTCAACTTGCAATGGCTGCAGCAGTTTACATTGTTGTCCGATCACCCTCTTCACCGGTCTAATCATCGCTCATCATGCCCAAGACCAAGGTGGCTCTATTAAAGCCACTCACAATTCCACGGTTGGAACTCACTGCTGCACTCCTCCTCTCCAAGCTTGTACGGTACGTCCAGAAGGCCTGTGAGTTAGAATCTGCCACTGTGCATCTGTGGACAGACTCATCAGTAACCCTTGCTAGGATCAAGTCTCATCCTTCCCGCTGGAAGGACTTTGTCAGGAACCAAGTATCCCTGATACAAGAGACCACTCCATCTGCCCAGTGAAAATACGTTCCGGGTGCAGAGAATCCAGCGGACTGCACATCCAGAGGAATTACAGCCGCTCAGCTGAAGGATCATGTTCTGTGGTGGAAAGGACCACCATGGAGCACCGCATCAGCTCACCACTGGCTGACTCATCATCCATCACCGGACTCGTCAATGGAGGTAGAAGCCCGGCCTGGGCTCGCACTCGTAGTATCTACCGCTCAAGAAGACTATCATTGGGACATGATCTATCGGTACTCGTCGCTGACCAAGCTCCTGAGAACTACCGCCACACTCTTCCGAGCGCTCGGATGCCTCGGATTGCTCGGCTCATCCTTATCCACACCACTTACCCCTGCTGACCTGCAGCAGGCCAGAATCTTCTGGGTCAAGGCTGCTCAATCATTGTTCTTCGCCTCAGAGATGAAGTCGTTCTCCCGGAGCACACCCCTGCCACCGTCACATCCATTCACCCGGCTGACGGCCTTCATTGACAGTGATGGAGTCATCAGAGTCGGAGGCCGCCTCAGCAATGCGCGGCTAGACGATGAAGGTAAACATCCTGTCATATTGCCTCGTCATGCACACTTGCCATCTCTAATTATAGCAGATGCAGATCAATGAACGTTGCACGGAGGAGTCCAGCTTATGCTCGCTTACATCCGTCATCAGTATTGGATCATTGGAGGCCGATCACCCGGTAAAGGCCATGTGCTCCGCTGCATGAAGTGCGCCAGACAGAGGGGAATCCGAGCTCAACAGCTGATGGGTCAACTACCCCTGTTAAGGGTTTCTCCATCCAGACCATGCACCCATACTGGTGTTGACTATGCTGGGCCGATCTCCATCAGAACGTGGCGGGGCCGCGGCGTCAAGACACAGAAGGGGTGGATCTGTGTGTTCGTCTGCTTCGCGACGTCAGCCGTGCATCTGGAACTAATCGGAGACTACTCAGCAGATGGGTTCATCGCCGCATATCGCCGACTCACCGCACGCCGCGGCATTTGTCACACCCTCTACTCAGATTGCGGCACGAACATCATTGGGGCAGATGCAGAACTAAAACGGCTATTCACTCTCAGCTCACGTGAGAGTCATCGAATCGCAGATCATCTGGCTAGCGATGGCACTCACTGAAAATTCAATCCACCAGCGGCCCCTCACATGGGCAGCAAGTGGGAAGCGGTCGTGAAGTCCATAAAGTTTCATCTTCGACGCACAATTGGTGAGTTGACGCTTACATTAGAAGAATTTACGACTCTCCTAGTCCAAATAGAGGCCATCTTGAACTCGCGGCCGCTGGAGTCGCTCAGTGATGACCCTGACGACGTTGCTGCTCTGATTCCTGGGCACTTCCTCATTGGCAGTACACTGACAGCTCTCCCAGAACCTTCCTTGCAAGACGTCTCACTCAACTGGCTCTCTCGTTGACAGCTGGTCCAACAGAGAGCCCAGCTGTTCTGGGCAAAATGGTCCTCATCATATCTACAACGGCAACTCGCTATTTCAAAGTGGTATCATCCCACCAATCAGATCAAGGTTGGGTCACTAGTGTTGGTTTCAGATGAGCGAAACCCTCCCTGCAAGTGGCCCCTTGCACGAGTCATCTCACTCCATCCTGGAATGGGCGGGCTCATCAGGGTGGTGACACTGAAGACGGCCACAACCACCTTGACACGCCCAATCACCAAGCTTGCCGTTCTACCTAGCCAAGCTGTTGAGAAGGCATCACCTCCGCACGGCTTATCTCCACTCATCGACTCCGCCGCTGATGGGGGGCGGAATGTTGAAGATTACAAGGGTCAAGTCGGCTCGACAGTGTAAGGTTGGCAGCGGCACGTCTGGTTGTACTTACTGGTGCTCTGTTCGCTGCGCGATCGACCACTCACATTGATCGATCTATCGCTTGGATTGCTCGCGAATCGCTCATCTGCCAATCAGAACCAGACCTGCCGCACTGCCAGCCAATAAGCTGGCAGCGTGAGTTCGCCGTCTAATACGATCGCTTCGTATTGACGGCGGCCGATGGATCAGGTGGATCGCTCTCATTGACCAATCAACAGGTTGCACGCACCCTGGTGACCAATGAGAGTGTTTCACGCTGAAGGAAGCGGGCTAGCGCTGCGGCCTGGGACTTCCGGTTTCTTCTTCAAACACGTTTGCTCTCGTTCGAAAACCGTTCAAGTTGACTCACCGTTTTTCGTACTATCGAATAGAATAGTTGTTGTAGTGCTCACTTTCAAAACTGCATCGGACTACAGATCAGTGAGACTGCTCGTTGAAAATATCAGTGGGAGCTTCCCTCCACATTTTTCGGCAACTCAGTGCGAGGTTCTCAGTCGGCTCTTTTAGGTTAGCTCACCTCGTGGTCACGCGCTCGCGACAGCTCTGCTCCCGCTGTACACGACCACACAAGCTGTTCGCTCTTGACTCTGCACCGCGGCATAGTTGCGTCAGTCACCAATTAGCAACAAAAGGGTTTCTGATAAAGAGATGGAAAACGCGTGTCACTATCTGCCGCATCGACCGGTTGTAAAGTTGAACAGCACGACGAAGATTACTGCTACATTTCTCATTAATTTAACCCCGAACTAAGGCTTTAAAAGAGTCAAAAACACCATACGAATTGTGGCATAGTAAGAAGCCCAAGTTGAGGTACCTGAAAGTTTTGGGTTCTACGGTTTATATCCATAATAAAACTAGACAAGGTAAATTCGACGAAAAATCGTCGAAAGGTATAGGGGAGAGTTGCCAAATGCGTACTGGTCACCTAAATCGTACCAGCACTTTTCTTTAAAAATTTGTAGGGATATTGGCGCCACCGGCGCAAATCCCCTAGCGGCGATACCACACTTCCTCGATCAGGCTGGCAGCTCTGACCTCAGACACGTAAAGCAGAGAGACGCGTTCCCGCTCTCGCTCGCCAACCGCTGTACCGACAACACGTGTCCTTAACCGTTTGTACAGCCGATCAGTGATCTTGAAATATATACACAGTTTTAATATACCATACACTGTGTCTACAAATGTGCTTCTTCCTACTGCGACTTCCTTCGGATATATCGATAAAGCAGAGTAGGCTGCACGAGTTCCGTACGAACGTACGCGATACACCTAATCCTACAATTGGTGACCCCGACGTGATTGATCGAAGCCATCGACCACGTGCTCGCGTCCGAGGCGCGTTCATGCACGTGAGGGAAGAAACGCTGTTTCCAGGCGGTGAGCAAACCACTCGCTGCACGACGCCCATCGTCGTCGCATACATCGCATCGCCCTGGATACCTTCCTGGAGGACCCAGCGCCGAGCAGTTGCGTGAAGCCATCGACCATCGGAGCCTTGATGATCGCCACCACGTCCGCCATCTTGTTGACCTTCGTCGAGCAGACTAAGGTAGGGTGCCGCTAGCACGACCGCGTGCGTTCTTGTAGTATTGCAGTATCGAGATATACGAGTTCTAGGTAATATCGATCAAGCCGTGATTAGGCGAGGCTCGCGAGTAAATTTGTTATCGAAATGGCGTCATCCGATCCCGATCCGCGGCCTGCCCCGTCGTTCGGCGTCCTAGGCGAATTAATACAGGCGTTGTCTCAGAACCGCGTAAACTCGTATAGGCAACCGAAGGTTCCCGAGTTTTTTTAGAGAAGACGCTATGGTTCGTGCACGTCGAGTCGTCCTTGGCCGTAGCACGTATAACCAATCAGAAAACTATGGCTGATATCGTGGTCGCCGCGTTAAAATACGACGTCATCACCGCGATCAAGGATCTCCTTACCGCGTCCCCTCCGCCCGAAGATCTCTACGATCAAATTAAGACCCGCATTATATCGAACTATACAGTCTCGGCGGAGAGCAAGCTGCGACAGCTACTAAATAGGTGAAGTCGCGGGTGCAGGAAAACCGTCACAAATTCTGGTCCGCCTAACGACGGGTCGTGTAGCGATGAAGTCATTAGAACGCTATTCCTGGAGCAGCTGCCGCCGCACATTCGTACCGTTTTAGCATTATCTAATGTAACGGACCCGTCCAAGCTAGCGAATCTAGCCGACAAAGTTATTGAGGCTGCCGGGCCGGGGACTTCCGTGATGTCAGCCTCGACGTCCCGTGACGCACTCCTCCAAGCGTTGGAGGAGAAAGTCGATCGCTTAACGGAACAGCCCGCCGCCCTGACAAAAATTCACGGTCCCTCTAGCCGCGAGCGTTCCCGAAATTCATCGCGCGCATACAGACGACCGCGTTCGTCGCGATATCGTTCCAAGGACGCCGTTTGCCGTCTGCACCGCAAGTACGGCAAAGATGCGAAGCGTTACATCGAGCCGTGTGCATGGAACTTGGGAAACTGAACCGTACCAGCCGTTTGGAGGCAGGCGCGCTCGGTACTGAGTGCCATCGCCTCCACGTTCGAGACCGACAACTCGGATTGACATTTTTAATCGACACCGGGGCCGATCTCTCCTTGCTGCCGGTTACCGGGGGCACGCGCCGTCCCACCGGTTTCAAATTGTTCGCCGCGAACGAGTCCGCCATCGACACCTTCGGGGAGAAGCGCCTCACGCTCAATCTGAACCTCCGTAGAGCGTTCACTTTGAATTTCTGCGTCGCGGCCGTGCCATATCCCATTATTGGTGCCGATTTCCTCAAACATTTCGGGTTAATGGTAGACTTGCGCAGTCGCAAGTTGGTAGACTCCCTGACGCGTATTGCCACTTCGGGTACCGTGCAATCCTCCGCAGGATTAGGCATCAAGTCGATCGATTCGTCTTCACCGTTCGCCGGGATCCTCTCCGAATTCCCAAGCGTTCTTGGGCGCGCCACGAAACGTGCTTCACCATATAGTGACCGAGGGACCCCCCGTTACCGAGCGCGCGCGCCGAATGGCACCGGATAAATTACAAGCCGCGAAAATAGAATTTCGAAAGCTCGTCGAGCAGGGAATTTTTCGTCCCTCCAGTAGTCCCTGGGCGAGCCCCATACACCTCGTCCCGAAAAAGGACGGTGGCTGGCGCGTTTGTGGCGACTACCAGCGCCTGAATGCGGTAACGGTGCCCGACAAGTACCCTGTTCCGCATCTCCACGATTACGCCGCGAACCTTACCGCCATCTAGCGTACCGAACCGAAACTCACGAATCTCGAGAGCGTTCCCCGAAGAAATTCCGCGTAAAACGAAAGAGCGGCGGCTAAATTTACTTGCGCGTGCCGAGTACGGCCAAGTTTCAGTACGTGCCCCGTGCACCATCAGCCCCTTTAGAGGTACCAACGGCGGCTCGCCAGCAGGGGATTCTATCGTCGCGACTTACTGGCTCGCCAAAACGACCCGTCGACTGGTTGAGAAAAGGGCTGCCGACGCACACGGGTTAAAAGACCCGGAGACGACACAGGCCTCGAACCCCCTCAACACCGGACTTTCTTCGTAGAAGAACTCCACCATGTAGGTTCTGCTGCCGCATGGTATGAATGTTTTGACAATTATATAAGAAAATTAGGTTTTTCAAGAAGTGAGAATGACTACTGTCTATATATAAAAATTGAGGAAAAAGATACAAGTTATTTAATCCTATTTGTTGATGACTTGTTGATATGCGATAAAGATATAGGAAGATTGAATGAAATAAAAAACAAACTATCTAAAAAATGTTGTATGAAAGACCTAGAAGAAGTAAAAACGTATTTAGGAATAAACATTGATTACGATCGCGAGAATTGTAAAATGACGTTAGACCAGAAAGATTATATAGAGTCATTAGCTCGGAAGTATAACATTATTCAGTCGAAATTGTATAATACACCAATGGAACAAACTTTAAGTTTACAGCCAGCACAGTCAGCATCAAGCGATTTAAAGTACAGAAATTTGATTGGAGCATTATTATACATAAGTGCAAATACGAGATTGGACATTAGTTATGGTGTAAATTATTTGAGTCGATTTCAAAATTGTTATAACGAATCGCACTATAAATATGCATTGAGAATATTAAAATATCTATATTTAACAAGAAACTTAAAGCTAACTTATCAAAAAAATTTAGAAGCAGATATAATTGACTGTTTCGTTGATGCTGACTGGGCAGGGGATAAAATTGATAGAAAATCTACGACAGGATATATAATTAGAGTTTTTGGAATTGTAATCTATTGAAAATCCCGAAAGCAAGGAAGTGTAATGAAATCTTCTACTGCAGCCGAATACGTAGCTTTGTCTGATTCAGTCAGTGAGATTAGAGTGATTTTAAACCTACTTAGAGGCTTTAACTTAAGACCAAATAAACCAGTAAACATTTATGAAGATAATTCTGGTGCTATTGCTATTGCTAAGTTTGGGAATTTAACAAAAAATTCAAAATACATCGAGGTACATTATCATTTTGTTAATGAGTGTTATGAAAGGGGAATTATAGAAATTGTCAAAGTTGAGTCAGAAAATAATATTGCAGACATCCTGACAAAAGCCCTAGGAAGAAATAAGTTTGAAAACTTAAGACAAGCTCTAAGAATAGTTTAAATTCGTATATATGTTTTGAAGCATAGATTTAAGGAGGTGTGTTGGATTGTGGGAATAAATCTCTGCTACCAATACGCCTATAACTATATATGTGTGTGTGTGTGTGTGTGTGCGTGTGTGTGTGTGTGTGTGTGTGTGTGTGTGTGTGTGTGTGAATGCGCGAGCAGCGCGAAGAAGTGTGCGCGAGTAGCGCGGAAGAAAGGTGTGCAAGTAGACTAGAGAAAGACAGTGTGAAACGTGATGCTCTCTGCGTGAGGTAAATTAAGAAAGAAGCTACAACACAAAATTTAAATATATAAGTTTTGTTATCATATTGTTAACTAATAATAAATATAAAATAATATTTATTCATCTGCTTCCCACTTAAATCAAACATTAACATATTTCACGTCATTTCTGTACCATCCTGTTAAATATATGTAAAGAGGATATGTCTCTTTTATTTGAATCTGGCGGCATGACGCCGGGTCTAGTAAGATCAGTATGATAGAGAGCATACGGAGGAATCAAGGGGGAGGATGCGAGAAGGTGACCACGTGTGCACAACGAGTAGAGAAAGATTAGAGAAGATTAATAAAAGTTAAGAATTGGTGAAAGGGAATAGACGATTAGAAATAACATAAATGTCGTTTCTCTTTTGACAGGCGAATAAAACAAAATGTAAATAATGTAAATAATGTACATAACTTGTCATAATAAATTTAACCTCTTTTGACAGGGCAACGAATGGTGATTATTTCTGAACAAAGTTCCCGTAGGAGTTAAAGACCCTTATATATATATATATATATATATATATATATATATATATATATTTATTGTTATCTACATCACTCTACACCTTATATACCTCTAGACTTCCGTTTCCTTTTAGCTATAGATTTCAACAGCGTGAGTGAGAGAGCATAAGCGAGAGAAAGCCGGAGAGCGAAGAAACAAATGAAACGGACTGAGGACGGAATGAGGAGCATTCGAAGTATGAACGTATAAAGAACCACACGAAATTATTTTTAAATACACATTTTTTTTTATTATCTTTTTATTATATCAGGAGTTTCTTATTTTCACCCGATCCTAATCCCACAATATTTGGGGGCTCGTCCGGGATACGATCGAGTGATTATCGGATTTTGTGGTATAATAAGTGAAAAGTGATCGTATAAGAAGATGGCCATGTCCGACAGCGAACTAGACGAAACCGTATGCCTCAAGGTACACGAAATGTCTTTAACCCAGTTGAAAGAAGAGCTAAAGAAACTAAACCTAAAGACAATTGAGAAAAAGGCGGTATTACGAAAACGCCTTGAAGCAGCTATCGGTACGAACGAAGGAACAGTGAACGAAAAAGACGAACATCGAATCCAGCGATGAAGAAGAGTCAGCGGCGCGAAGCACACTACGACGAGCGAGACATCTGCCTACCCTTAAAGATGTGGAGGATTCGCTGAGTACCTTCAGCGGAGACAACGATAAGTGCATTAATAGGTCGATTAGTGACTTCGAAGACGTGGCTAAATTGTGTGAGTGGTCAGACATTCAAAAAACGATCTACGCGAAAAGTTTGTTACGCGGATCCGCGAAAATATACGTAAATTACGAATGCTGTGCAAAATCGTGGGCGAAACTAAAAAAATCGCTGAAATCAGAATTCGCGGAGAAGGTGAACAGTCACGACGTTCATAAGAAATTAGGCGCAAGACAGAAAAAACCCGAAGAGTCGTCCACGAATACATTTACGCGATGATGGAGATTGCTGCACAAGCGGACGTCGACAAAGCATCGGTAATCGATTACATCGTTGACGGCGTCCAGGACGAAGAGATCTACAAAACAGTTTTGTACGGGGCTACGACGAAGCGTGAGCTGAAGGATAAGTTTAAGTTATACGACAAGATGCGATCAAAAATCGGTCCCGAATAATGTCGAGAATGAAGAAGGTAAAATCGAAAAACGTTGCATCGAAGGATAAAGGCGTGAAGTGTTTTCTGTAGGCGATTACCCGTTTCAAATACATGTAATAGCAAGATGAGCGCCGTAGTTGGAGATGGAGTAGGGATAAGCGTTACCGGAACCCGCGACGATTGCGTCAGTCGCTCCGAATCAATTAGCAAAGAAAGACACGTTATAATTTGTAGTGATTACTTATGTATTCTCCTAAATGTTAAATATGTGGGTCCAGTGCGTGTCCGAGAATGATTCGAGTGCCGCGCGTGAAAGATAAACTCTCGTGTCGTTTCCTTGTGCCTTCGTTCCGCGCGCGTTCGGCGGCATCGTTTGTCGGCGGGAGTAAGGGACCTGCGCGGACCCAGGCGGCCCGAACGCGGCCGCCGCGTTACGATAACAAACAATGTGGACGAGCTGGCGAGTTTGAGAAGCGTTCGGCATCGGGAAGTTCTCGTCGAGACGTGGAGAAGCGCGCTTCGAGGCGTCTTTCTAATATCTCTTGTTTATACCTTGTCTTTTGTTTCTTTATTGTTAAATATATTCATTCTTTAAAATACCAAAGGTTTTTTGTCATTCCGTGGTCCGTATGATCCTAAAAAAATAAAGTTAACTTAACGAACACTAACGGGAAAAAAGTATTGCAAAGACGTTGTTGCAAACGGTGTAACGAACATGCCCTCCGTGACGCGAGTCTCCCTCATGGTCCACGCGCCAGCAAGCGCCTTCCCGCTGCCGCCCACCACGCAGCACCGCGAGCACGCGTCCGCGGCCACTAGTTCGCGGGCCGCCGCCAGACGGCCGCCACCGCGAGACCTCTCTCGCTGCTAAAACCGCGCGGCGAGCGTATATATGCCGCCGCGCGGCACCGTACCGATAGCGCTGGGCGGACTAACCGATACACGCAACCGCCTCGAGCTACCGCTACTATTGACCTGACCGTGAGCTGCCGAGCCGCTTTTTAGTTTCGCAAATCGTCTCCGCTGCAAGGCTACGACGACTGCAACCCCGACGTAGTCGTGTTTCGACCGTCGGACCTCCTTTTCCCCCGACTCTTCCTTCTGCGGGCCGCGAGTGGACGGTGGTATCATAGTCCCTCGCCGGTGTACTCGCACTCGCCTGTGTAACCGTGCGGAAACGAATCGGTGCCACAGGCACTCTCCTTGCCCCGCTCGGCCCGCCTAGAGCGTGTGCTAAGGCACCGAGCAACAAGGGGTTTCCGGCGGCGCCCTGGTGGATGAAGACCAAGCCAGGGTCGCGGTATCGCCTCCTTTTCCGCTGCCTGGACGTCGTAACAGGCTTTAGCCTAGACGTCCAGGACAGCACCGTAGATTAAGGTCTAGGTTAAGTTAGATTTAAGTACGTCGTTATAAGTAGAATGTAAGTTAGTTTATAAGATCGCCGTCCGACCGATTACCGCCGCTACCGTTTTCAAAATTAGTATTACGAACGACAACGAACTTGATTTATCGCATATTGAAAATTCAACGCATCGTGCGACGGTAAGCGAAATGATCAAAGAGTATGAACCGGAAAAGAAAAAAGACGTAGGCATCAAATTAAAGATAGTTTTGAAAGACGATATCCCCGTTTATCACCCACCGCGTAGGTTATCGATGAAAGAAAAGGAAGAAGCGAAACTGAAGAAACTGAAGAATATACTCCACTACGCTCGAAAGAGCCTCATCTATTAACACATTCGCGACCGGCACATTTTTAGCTTTTCTAATACTGATTGCGGTGAAATTTAGGAAATTCTGAAACTGGTTGCGGAAAACTTTTATCGTTAGGGCGAAGATAAAAATTAGAAAATTTGAAATATCATTCTTTGGTGGCAACCAGTGATAAAATTTGAAAACAAGTAAATTGACGTCTTCGGCAACCACGAGTAGAATTTGAAAAGACGTGAATTCACGTCAGCGGTCGCGAATGTGTTAGCACTAACACAGCTGGACCTCCATGATCTCGTAAGAGATTTAAATTTAACGAAGGAGCAAGCAGAGCTTTTAGGATCGCGTCTACGAGGGTGGAACTTATTAGACAGTACAACAAAAATCACCCGCTTTAGAACACGGCAGCATACACTCCAGCAGTATTTCTTGATGTCCGATGACGTATGCATTTGTACTGACATTGATTCACTCTCGAGAACACTTGATTTTGAACATATTGCAACCGAATGGCGTCTATTTATCGATTCATCAAAAACAAGTCTGAAAGTAGTATTACTTCACATTACAAATGTATATCCTTCCATCCCCATTTCATATTCAGTGAAAATGAAAGGATGCTATGAATCCGTAAAGACTGTGTTATGCAAAACCAACTACAATAAATATAAGTGAAAAATTTGTGCAGATTTAAAAGTGATAGCCATATTACTCGGTCTTCAAGCAGGTTAAACGAAATATTGCTTCTTTCTGTTGAATGTAATAACGACAAGTCTGTCGATAAAGCAGAGTCCATCGGTTATCATATGATAAGTTAATTATGCTGACACCTGCCGTCCGCATGTGCGTAACTGCGTACGCTCTGATCCACCTCTCACATTGTATTGTACTCTCGTCTTATACAGTCGGTCTGACTGCGAAGTAATCTGCGTATTATAATAAATTAATAGTTGTAGCGCGTCGCGTTATATTCTTTACCCGGACTCTACGTTAAATTTCTTCCGTTACTCTCGACACTCGTGGCCTTAAAACTATTTCCTAAGTTCCAAGTGTATATATTATAAATAAAATATATTAAGCGGACGAACAGTGGTTATATAGTAGATTAAGTGGTGGTTTAATCTCTGCTCGTATCCATAAAATCCCGACCTTATTACAACAATCATAACCGAAAAGATCACGGATCACGCCAAGAGGAGCATACGTTTCTGTCGAATACATACCTTTGAAGAACTCTATGATGCCCTAAGGAACCAAATTTCTGTTCCTACCACCGTAAGTGGCAGCCGCAACCGACTACTTAACATCAAACAAGGTATGACCGAAAGCGTACAATCTTACAGTTCGCGATTCCGACAAGCGCTTAGCGAATTGGAATACGCAGTCCAAGCTAAACATCGCAACCCGACCGCACGCACCATTGCACTCGATGAAGAAAACGCCGAAGCACTGCGTTTGTACTCTATCAATCTGCGACGCGACATAGGACAAATAATTATTCCTATGCGACCGAAGACCATCTCCGAAGCACAGAGCGAAGCCACCACCATGGAACTCTGGCTACGTGATTCCAGATCAGCCCAATAGTCTCGCCCTATGAACGTTCAGCCAAGGCCACAACCAATTCAACGGATCTTCGCACGCCCAAACACGGCCAGCAACAACCCTGGCATCAAACTACCGGATAGCCGCATTATCACCAAGACGCCTATCAGCTGCGAACATTGCGGAAAATTGGGACACACGAAAGCGACTTGCTACCAACTTAACACGAAATATTTCTACTCACCTCAGAACGGAAAACTGCCACCCCGGATCCATAGACTCGAGACCATCGACAATCCGCTACCAGAAGCTGCAGGATTAACTACACTCCAGGAGACCTGCAGTCAGTATTCTGCCTATTCCAAGGAATGTCCGAACGAGGAAAACTCCTACTGGACACAGGAGCAGGAGCCAACATCATTACACGAGGATTTGTAGAAAATTATACACCTTTACCACGACCTCGATACATACGACTCGGCAATGACCAACACAAAATAACTGACACGAGCGAACTATTTTCCCTGGGACAGACACACGAATTCCTCATTGTACCTGACGATTTTCCATTAATTGAAGACGGAATTCTTGGACTTTCTTATCTTAAGAAATACGATGTGACGTGGCAAGTGTTGCCTACGTCCCTCCGAACGCTTTCCCGAGGACCGGACCGCCCTCTCGCTAGACCGATAAGAACTCGGTCATCGTGAGCGATTCTCCGGGAGACGATCCGCATCGGATTGGTCACCTATTTCACGATTTGAGCGTCGCGCCACTTCGGCCTCTGAATTTCGACAGGTCCGAAAAGCAGAACAAAACATATAATACCTCATCGCCTGTGATAGAAACCGTTCAAACGCTTTCGATGCTCGCATCGATAGTTTCTTGGATGAACGTAATACGGCAACATTGCACTTTTGAAGCTGACAACGCTGTAAAATCGAGCCTCCTCAGACATACAATTTACGTGTTGCAACGTCATGTGGTTCACCAGCTGACCGTTCCATTTCGATAGAGTACGCTGTCGTACCAGGGCTGTGGGGAATATGCACTGATATATATATATACTATGGATTAGAGATGCTTGAAGCGATTTGAAGAAGACTTTTGCATGGTGCGCCGCCAACTATCGGTTTATGTACTATGTACTTCCCTTTGCCCCGCGATCACCCGCGGAGCTCCATACTTTACCACGCCACGCCACTGATGCCCACGCGAGTATATTGGAGTATATGTAACGCTTGGTAACGCTCAGTAATAAAAAGTGTTTGTAGTTGTTGTATTTATCCAAATAGGCAGAAGTTTAGTATGGTGACAACGCCCGGGGTGGCGGGTGGTACGGGCATATGGGGTGGGGGGAGGGTGGTAATATGAAACCGAAATAATTTTTTTGAGGAAATGAACGGTTACCGAGATATTCGCAAAAAACTGCTACTGCTACTGCATCGGGATCTAACCTATGCGTGCACGTCCCTGGCAGTGGAGGGGCTCCATGTGTTGGCATGATGCGACCGCTTACGGACTGTTTCTGCACACACATTCCGGCGGCTGGTTCGAATCTTTATAAGGAGCGAAGTAAAAATCTTTTAATTGCACAAATGTCATTTAAGCGTTTATTTTTAGGTAGCTATTACATTAGATGGCTAGAAATTGGGTACACATTTTTAACATCCTGTATTAATTTTTCAAATGGATCGAGTCCTTTCTTTCGCACAATTCTATGCCACATGTAGGCACACATGTGCTCTGCAAGATTTTCTTTTCTGTATCCTGCATTCGTAACATTGTATTTCAAATGCTTCCAAGAGCATTCAATCTTCTGGGTGTTTGCACCCGTCTCTTCATTCACAAATCGGCCGGTGCCCATTTGGCTGTGGTTGACTGTTTTGTGCTTATAATTCATACCGGGTATCTTTTCGAGATCGTTATAAGCTTTCCAGCAGTCTGTCCATATTTCGGTACCCGGTGCCACATGCTTGGTAATTAAACTGTTTAAGGTTTCTGTATCGCGTTTATTACCTGGACAGATTTCTAGTCTATACCCAGTACCATCTTTCTCTATCATCCCCAAAATCCAGTTTCCTTCTTTGAGGCGTCCTCTGTTATATTTTCTCTTCCCCACTAATGACTCGTCGATCTCAAATGTGGTATCCGTCAACGAGGTCTCTCGTATAGCTTGCTCTATGTTTAATTTATTAGAAAACGCATACAGCAGCAGTAAAACTTTTTCTGGCGACATTTTCACGTTTTCAAACCAGGTGTTCTTAACGGCACTAATTGATTTTGTAGGGTGTCCTGTGCTACACCGAAACCTCCCTAGCTCGTACGAATCAAAATTCATTTTTTTTCCTTTTGAATCGGCTCAAACAAATCGGACAATACATCTCTCTTGAAATTAATGATTGGTCTTGCAACCAGTTTAAACATGATTGCCTATCTTTCAGGCAAGTAATTGTTAATTTGTAAATGTTCATGATTAAACAATACCGCTAACAATACCACTGCTATTAGGTCGTTAAGTATAACAATACCACTGTTATCAGGTCGTTAAGTATGAAATTTGACAAATATAACACAAACGACAAACGTTATTGACATTTGGCAAGTTTCATGCTTAACGACCTGATAAACGACATTAACATTTGGCAAGTTTCATATATTCATATCGTGTGATGATGCGCTTAAAAATGGCGGTTATTTCTATGCTCACAAAGCGTCGTGCGTCATCTAACGAGCGGAGCCGAAAAAAATTTGCTATTATTTTAGTAATCATTTTCTACCTCACCGACGTAACATTTTATATTTTGGACTAGGTTAGTTCTGGGTTAGTTCTGGGTTAGTTCTGGGTTAGTTCTCTAACGAGCGAAGCCGAAAAAAAATTTCCTATCTTTTTAGTGTCATTTTCTACCTTACCGACATAACATTTTCTACTTTGGACTGAGTTAGATCTGGGTTGTGCTGCCAGGGACGTGCACGCACACGTTATATTCCGATGCAGCAGCGGTACCAGTTTTGTGCTAATATCGCGGTAACCGTTCATTTCCTCAAGAAAATTCTTTCGGTTTCATATTACGTCCCTCCCCCCTCACCACTTGCCCCTACCACCAGCCACCCTGGGCGTTGTCACCATACTAAACCGCCGCCTCCAAATATATTTTTAAAATGGACAAATGCGTATCTTGTGGGATTTTGAGCACCAATAAGAAAAATGTGACATTACACAGGTACGCAAAGATAATATAACCTCTTATCAATTTTCAATATTATTAATATAGGTTTGTTCTAATTTTCGTACGATTATGCGTAGATTTCCACGAGACGAACCAGTACGTAAAGAGTGGTTAAAACTTATCGGTTTGGAAGAACTAAATGTTCGAAACCATACGTTATTGTGTTCAGATCATTTTACAAAAGACTGTTTTGTAGTGCACTCCTTTAACCGAAAACATTTGAAACTAGGAAGTGTGCCTACAATTTTAAAAAAAAGAGGCAAGGTTTCAAAAACAGCAGCGTGTTTCGGTTGAAACAAATTGTACAGGTAAAAAAGTGTTTCATCATTCATAAAAGTTATTAAAACTAAGTATCCGTTATAAAAGCATACATACAGAAATTGATAGTTAATGTATTTAAATGATTTTTCTTTTACAAGTTTTTCTTTCTGCTTTAAATGTAATTACTATAATTGATATATCCATAATTATATTTTTTTCGCATAAAGCTCAAGATGTGGCTGCAATTTCTGAGAAAGAAAACTGTGAACCGCGGAGGAATATTTTGATGGAAATTAATTCTACAGGTAAGAAAGTGTGTCTATGTTGACAAAAGGTAAAAATAAAAGTTCCTTTACATAGCTACATTAGCTTATGTAATGAATATTTCAGATAATGACGCAGGGCCAGCCTCTGTAATTGAACATGTTCCCGAGGCAACAACATATGTGGAATACAGTGAATCTCCTACAACAAGCAAAGATATACGTAAGTTGAAATAAGTTTCAAATACACTATGTAAGTTAATGGCATATATTATTTAATGAAAATTTGAAGATTTATTATTGAAATATTGAAAGTGGTATGAAATGTTAATGTTCATGGACTAAAATCTCTATGTACAGTAAGTACTGAGCATTATTTTTCATTGCAGTTAGTCAAGAGAAATGGTTCTCACCAAAGGAAACAAATGCATTGAACAAGAATTATCAATGCGTAACAGCACATGAGATAGTTTCCCATGATCACCGTTATGAGGACACTCCACGCAGTATGAAGAGGAAATTGAACACTTTTCGCAGAAGATTGGACACAACTATGAAAGAAAACAAAACATTAAGACAATCAGTCCAACGTCTGAAAACGAAGGTAAATTCCTTACAGGATGTGGTAAAAGGACTAAAGCACGAAAAATTATTGCCTGATAATGCTTATTATTGTCTGTCTGCACATGAAGACATTTCTATGGAATTATTCAATCGCGTGATAAAAAATAGGAAAAATAGAGGTAAACTCACTAGAGACAAGTATCCTCCTGGTTTACGGGCTTTTGCCTTAACTGTGCATTTTTACTCGCCGAAAGCATATTCTTATGTCAGAAAGACATTTGACTTAGCTCTTCCTCACCCAGACGTCCTTAGAACTTGGTACAGTAGCGTGGATGCTGAACCAGGTTTTACAGAGGAATCATTTGAAACATTAAAAGAAATGTCGAGTCGTTTACGGGAAAAAGGAGAGAAATTGCTACGTGCATTGGTAATGGATGAGATGGGCATAAAGAGAGGTTGTCAAAGGGGTCGAGACGGTATAATACGTGGTCACGTAGATTTAGGTGTAGGCACAAGCGATGGCGATGACCTCCTTGAGGCTAGGAACGCAGTAGTGTTAATGGTAGTCATGTTAGAAACACATGGCAAATTACCAATTGGTTACTTTTTAGTAAGTTCTTTGAATGCTGAAACGAAAGCAAATTTATTGAAAGAAACTTTCATTCGACTGCAGAAAGCAGGTGTAACTTTGTCCTCTTTGACACTGGATGGACCAAGTGACCATTTTGTAGCAGTCCAACAACTGGGTGCTCGAATGCATGTTGATAAAACAAAAAGAGAAAATGAGAATCTGTACGAGATATTCAAGGTACATTTTCCACATCCCGTGCCTGGCGAGCCAGATATCAATGTGATTTTTGATGCATGTCACATGCTAAAGAATATTAGGAATTGTTTAGGAGTGTGAGAAATGCACGTTCGTTCACAAGCGGCACAGATCGCCTCTCGACTCTTTAGCGTATTTTAAGAAGAGGCCTTCCCTTTTTCCGTCATTTCCAAATGACTTCGGGAAAGGGGGTCATAAAGTGACACGCGAAGGCCCCGAACGGCCAGAGTGGGTCCTGCAACACGTGCAATCCAGGCATTTGGCACTACCCTTGGCCTGCGTCAGGTCGAGAGGCCATAAATTAAGGGGCCCCACTTAGGGGCACTGTGAACGCGCTGCTCCGGGGGTCATACGTTTTAGAAATTCACTAAGACGACTCGAGGGAGTGACTTTTCTCCTCCACGGATCAGGAAGACCCTCCTCCCTCAAAGTCGTCTAGCAAATAGGGTGATCTTTCCCCCGTTAGCGGATACCTCCGCCCAGTTTTTTCCGCATTAAATAGAGCTGACCCCGGAGCAGAAGGAGGATTACAGTACAGAGTTTACGGGTGCGGACTCAGAGTTTTAGATTTTCCGCGAGACATATAGTTCACGAGTATACGCAACATGCGGATAGTATAGGCAATAGATATCGTACAAGTGTGACGGTTTTCCATCTCTGTATAGACCTAAATAATAAAATATATTTTCTTGTGATTTCGTATCTTCGACTGTTTTGTGAAGTGCTTCTTTATATTCTACCCTCACCGTTCCTTTAATAAAATTAACAAGGAGAGTATCTAGTTCTTATTGATGAAGACGGAAATAGGATTGAATGGCGTTATCTCCAATTGCTCGCATTAGTGCAAGATACTAAAGGTTTGCGCCTGGGTAATCGGCTACATTCTAGGCATATCGAATTCAGGAAAATGGTAATGAAAGTGTCTTTAGCTGCGCAAACTCTCAGCTCCAGTGTTGCCGACAGCATTGAATTTTGTTCTGACATTCTGCAGCTACCAGAATTTGAAGGTTGCAAAGCAACTTCCCGTTTCTTGCGATGCATAGATACCATATTTGATTTTCTCAATGTCAGAAATCCCTGGGGGAAACATTTGAAAAGTCCTCTAAGACGAGACAATGAAGATGTGTGGCGTCCAAAATTAATTAGCGAGATTACCTATTTAGCTAAATTAAAAGAAGAAAATGGAACACCTACATTTAGATCCAGGAGAAAAGCGGGATTCATAGGATTTTTCACTGCCGTATTGTCTATTTTTAACATTTTCGATTTACATATTAAACCACCTGAATCTCAAATGAAGTACCTGTTAACGTATAAAACCAGTCAGGACTATATCGTACTTTTTTTTGCGCAATTAGAGGTAGAAGTGGATGGTGTCCCAACCCTACAGCAACTCAATTCGTTTCTGCATACAAGCGACCATTAATACGACACGATATTTCTATCAATACGGGAAACGCAAGGGCCATAGACAACACGCGGATATTACATGTCTCATCAGGAGAAAGACAGAAAAAACGTGCCAGACTTGATCGATATGATCTAAACATTTACGATGCGGTCCATACAACAACAGTGGCGGAAAAGTACGGTCTCAATAACTTAACTGATAATTCAAGCTTCAGCAAACTTAGTGAATATTTAAATTTTTTATTGGCGAGATCGTGTAGGGGCCACACGAGTTTCCCCGTGCTGCCGTGGCGCTGTCATCGCCCGACAGCAGCAACATAAGTGAGTCGCCCCTCTAGCTACCGGGATAGTCTAGAGCCGAAGGCGAACCGCTCTCACTTCCGCTAGAACGAGTATCCGATACGCACGTATCGCGCAACGTCTCGTACCGTCTTCCGACACCACGTGTCGTGTACAAGACCGAATAAAGTAGTATTCACAAGTACGCGGTGTACAATCATTTGGCGGATTTCCGTAGCGGAGTAGGCCGCTGTATTCCTCCGACGATACAACATATAACCCCTACATAGTGGTGACCCCGACGTGATCAGTCGCGCTGGAAATCAAGAAGCCAAACCTACACCACGTCTCTGCACTAGCCCGGAGGCTCGTGCACGTCCGGAAGTAGCTGCAACCGTACGAGAAGAAGTTTACGGGCGTCGAGCATTCCGCCCACCGCACCCCGCTGCATCTTGCTGCCGCCATTGCTGCCGCCCGTGCGTGAAGCCAACGGCCACCGGCGTTTTGGGCGCCACGTGGGACACGCCGCCGACGCCATGGCTGCCGCCGCACGATTTCTACGGCCGTTGGACCGACATGCAGCGGTGATATATATGTATAAATACTTTTAAGTAATCGTCTTCCGTATCCGTGCCGTCACACGCGATAATCATGTCCGTACCCACGCCGGAAGACCGTATCGCGCGCTTAGAGGCGGACCTCAATGCCGCGCGCGAACTCATCGAAACGCGCCTTCGTGACGACGAAGCTAACCGTTCGCGAAGCGATCCTCGTGTAGATAGTTATCGAGTGCCCAAACTACCGACCTTTTTCAAAAATGACCCGACCTTGTGGTTCGGGCAGGTCGAAGCCTCCTTCCGTAATGCCCGAGTCACGAGCCAGACTACCATGGCCGACACGGTGATCGCCGGTCTCGACGCGGAAACGGCGGCCGTCATAGCCGACCTCATAGTAACGCCGGACCCCGTCGCGCCTTATACGCGTATTAAGGAGCGGATTATCTCGACCTTCTCGACGTCGGCAGAGTCCAAGCTCCGGCAGCTCCTCAAGGGTCGAATAGCATCACACGGCAAACCCTCGCATATTTTGTCCCAAATGCGTAATTTAAACAACGGCGCGTGTACGGACGCCGTACTCAAGTCCATTTTCCTCGACGCGCTGCCTGAGCAGTGCCGCGCAATTCTCGTAGCGACAAAGCACGACGACCTACAGGAAATGGCGCTTCTCGCCGACAAAATCGTCGAAACGATTCAACCGGCCGACGCATCCGTCCTCGCCGTAGCTGCCGGTGCCGCGAATCCCGGCTCCATGCAACGCCAAATTGACAGGCTGAGCCGCGAAGTAGCCCGTCTGACCGCGCTAGTCGACCGCAGTCCTCGCGCGCGCAGACGCAGCATAGGGAACAACGACTCAGCGCGTACGCGTAACCGTTCGCCCAGTCGCAACCCCTCCGGTTTATGCCGTATCCATGCGAAGTACGGCGAGCGCGCGATTAGATGCATCAAGCCGTGCTCATGGGCCGTCTCTCCGCGAGCGACGGAAAACTGAGGACACCCTCCTCCTCGGAGACTGCAGGAGTGTGTCACGCGTCCTCGAAACGTCTCCACGTGCGCGACCGTAAGTCTGGCCGCACCTTCCTGGTGGACACAGGCTCTGACTTGTCCCTGTTGCCGGTCCCAGGAAACTCGCGCACCCCTCCCAGCTCGTTTAAGCTGTTTGCCGCGAACGACACCCGTATAAACACGTACGGCGAACATCGCGTGATCCTCGATCTCGGTCTGCGCCGCCCGATCGAGTGGAATTTCTGTGTAGCAGCAGTCCCGTATCCCATAATAGGAGCCGACCTGCTGACTCACTATGGTCTCATCGTTGACCTAAAAAATCGTCGCGTGACCGATTCCGTCACCGGCCTGTCGCTAGCTGCCGGTATCGCGAAATCTCCAGCCCAGTCTGTGAACGTCCTTGGACCGTCGTCCAAGTACTCAAAAATTCTAGCTCGTTTCCCTCGAGTCATCGGACTCGAGCAGCCTACACCTCTCGAGTCGCGCGGTGTGTATCATCACATTTCCACCACCGGCCCCCCCGTTGCCGAACGCGCTCGACGTCTTTCTCCTGACAAACTCAGAGCCGCCAAGGCCGAGTTTAAGTACCTTTGCGAAGCCGGAATTTGCAGGCCTTCTAGCAGCCCTTGGGCCAGCCCGATCCATATGGTAAGAAAGAAGTCCGGTGAGTGGCGCGTCTGCGGAGATTACCGCCGCCTAAACAGCGTAACTGTACCCGATCGGTACCCTGTTCCTCACCTGCACGACTTCCCAGCCAATCTACACGGCAAAACCATTTTCACGGCGCTAGACCTACACAAGGCGTATCACCAGATACCCGTGGCCCCGGAAGATATCCAAAAAACAGCCGTTATCACACCTTTCGGCCTTTTTGAATATCGCGCAATGACTTTCGGACTTCGAAATGCCGGCCAGACCTTCCAAAGGTACATCAATCGCGCCCTAGGTGATTTAGATTTCGTGTTTACATTTCTCGACGATATCCTCATCGCCTCTTCCTCGGAGGAAGAGCACGAGACTCACCTAGCTGCCGTTTTGCAGCGTCTCCGCGATTTTCATCTGCGCGTGAACCTCGACAAGTGCCAATTCGGCGTCTCCGAATTGATCTTCCTTGGGCATCTCGTCAACTCAAAAGGGTTTAAACCCACCCCTGGCAAAGTTCAGGCGATCGTTAACTTTCCCAAGCCGCGCACGATCGACGACCTACGTCGTTTCCTGGGGATGGTAAACTTCTACAGGCGTTGCATTCCGCATGCTGCCGCCACTCAAGCTCCGCTGAACGCATTTATGCACGACGCGCGTAAAAAAGATAAACGGCCCATCGTATGGTCGCCCGAGGCCGAAGCGGCATTCGCGAAATGCAAGGACGACCTTGCAAACGCCGCGCTCATCACGCACCCCAGCGAAAAGGCCACCGTACGTCTTATTGCCGATGCATCCGACGTGGCCATGGGCGCAGTTCTCGAACAACATTGTGGCGCGACCTGGAGACCTCTCGCATTTTTCTCGCGAAAATTCTCCCCGGCCCAGTGCAAATACAGCACATATGATCGCGAACTTACCGCGATATATGAGGCCGTGCGCCATTTCCGCCACTTTTTAGAAGGTCGCGAATTTAATATATACACCGACCACAAACCGCTCATCTACGCCTTCGCGCAGAAATCTGAGCGCGCTTCTCCACGCCAGACGAGACAACTGTGCTACATAGCACAATTCACGTCTAGCATTTTCTACCTGCCGGGCAGCGATAACATAGTAGCCGATTCTCTCTCGCGTTCCGAGGCGATACGGCTGCCGACACAGTTCGACCTAGACGAACTATCTCGCGAACAGGAAAACGACCCAGAGCTCAGGGAAATTCTTGCTTCGCCAGACCACTCTCTCGCCCTTAAGAGGCTTACGTGGGGTCCGAACCATTCTCCTGTGTATTGCAGCGTCTCCGAAGAATGTATTCGTCCGTATATACCCACCTCCATGCGCGAGCGAGTGTTTACACTCTTCCATTCTGCCGCTCACCCGAGCGCGAAAGTCACCGATCGACTTATCCGACAGCGATATGTCTGGCCCGACATGCACCGCGACATCGCTCGCCAGTGTAAGTCGTGTGTAGATTGCCAGCAATCGAAAGTCTCCCGTCATGTAAAGATGACACCGTCGCAGTTCGTCGCGCCCGACGGACGTTTCATGCACGTGCACATCGACCTCGTCGGCCCGCTGCCGGCGAGCGAAGGCTTTCAGTATTGCCTTACCATGATCGACAGATTTTCTCGCTGGGCCGAAGCCGTTCCGCTTCGCGAAACTTCTGCGCAGACCGTCTGTCGCGCTTTCTTCGAAAACTGGGTGTCACGTTTTGGCGCGCCAGCTTTCCTAACGAGCGATCAGGGTACCCAATTCGAGTCGCAGCTCTTCACAGCCCTCCTCGCACTCGTTGGCTGCCGGAGACAACGCACTACCGCGTACCACCCCGCGTCTAACGGTATGGTTGAACGTTGGCACCGCGTCTTGAAGGCAGCGATCATGTGCCACGCCAATCAGCAATGGCCGCGCGTTTTACCCGTGGTATTGTTAGGTCTGCGTACGCACGTCCGTCTGGACACTAACGCGTCTCCTGCCGACTACGTATACGGAACATCGCTGCGTTTGCCCGGCGAATTCTTCCTGCTGGACGAATTCAAACCCGACCCGCAGCCGTTCCTGGAAGAGTTTCGACAATACATGCGTGCCGTCAAGCCCGTGCCCGTGGCACACAAGCGTAGCATCAAGACTTTTGTATACAAGGATCTGGAATCGTGCTCGCATGTGTTCATGCTGATCAAATCCGTGCGTAGACCGTTGGAACGGCCTTACACGGGACCGCACCGAGTACTCCAGCGTGTATCCGAGCGCGTATACACGATCGAAGTCAACGGCTCACCGCGTAACGTTTCCGTCGAACTCTTAAAACCCGCGCATATTGTTAGCGAAAGACTCGAAGCTCCCCCACCGAGCGCCGCGCTGCCGAGTCCGAACGATCCGCCGCCGATCCCTAACGATTTGCCGCCGAATCCAAGTGCGCCGTTACGCACCTACTCGCGCCGCAGAGTCACCTTCGCAGACTCCGTACCATAAGTTAAGCTTCCGTAAGCGCCGCGTGTAGTATGTAAGTACTTTTAAGTAGCATGTAAGCACCTTCTGTAAAGCGAACCTTTTTCTGTAAAAAGCGAAAGCATTGTATGCTTCCACTCCTCCTGGGGGGGAGTGTGTAGGGGCCACACGAGTTTCCCCGTGCTGCCGTGGCGCTGTCATCGCCCGACAGCAGCAACATAAGTGAGTCGCCCCTCTAGCTACCGGGATAGTCTAGAGCCGAAGGCGAACCGCTCTCACTTCCGCTAGAACGAGTATCCGATACGCACGTATCGCGCAACGTCTCGTACCGTCTTCCGACACCACGTGTCGTGTACAAGACCGAATAAAGTAGTATTCACAAGTACGCGGTGTACAATCATTTGGCGGATTTCCGTAGCGGAGTAGGCCGCTGTATTCCTCCGACGATACAACATATAACCCCTACAATCGTATGCTAGAAGCGCCATCTCGCGAGAGATATTAGAAACATCGTCACCGTGACGAGAACCGAAGCAGCGGTGCCAGTCGCTATAAAGTCGTTGTAGAGTAACTGAGGTTATGCATTAAAGTTATTATATACAATTAAAACGTGAATTAATTACTTCCACCCTGTAACAATCCCAATATTTTTCGTGGGCGCAATCGCCTCATATTAATGAATTTTCCCAGCAGGCTATTGGATACATTTCCGGTTGGGTAATATTATCGATGAAAAAAAAGAAAAAAATTAAATGTATCGAATGCCTGGTGGCTTGTGAAGAAATGGACAAGGATAAGATCACAATTCATAAAAAAAATCGTACTGCTCATGTTCCGTCGCGAGGGACCATTTATGGCAGTCTCACGAATCATTTGTGATGCATTCGTTCGTTCGTTTTACAGCGAGTCATAGATTTCCATTATCCAAGTGACCCGAACTCTAACGAGAGATACGGTCTTCGGATTTCTGGGAATTCGCTCGACTGTTTTTTCTCTTTCTGTCTCTCTTCTTCCACCCGAAGGCTGCCGTGGAAGATGGAGAGTCATCAAGGGTGTGTTGAGCGGGAAATGCAGCGTTCGGCAATACCCAATCAACACATCGCCTTGCGTTTATCAATGGACGTCATTGAAACCAGCCCATATTCGGATGTGGAGCCTTCTTCACGATGAAGAAGGTTCCCCCACAAGAATAAAAAACAAATGGTCCCTCCGAAAACAAAAGTTCCTCCCGAGAAACAATTTCCAGCTGTTTTGGAGAAAATCGATATTCGTTCGTGCTGTCGTAGCAAACGAATGTACGTTTTGTCGCAAATCGTAGCCGGACAATTTTTACTAAAAAATAAATTAAGGATACGTCGCGCCATCCTTCGCGTATAAGGCAGGGTCTGCTAGAGATAGCCTTACCGACGAATCCTCTAGCAGACCTGGGATGAAACGCTGATCGTACGAATTAACACATAACCCTAATCATTTGAACTAGTTACCCAATATTAATTTGGCGGGTAAAACAATTGGTGATCTCGAGATCGACGCGCCCATACGATTGTGCTTGAGATTTACAACCTCAAGCGGTCACGAGTCAACCGCGCGTCGAGCTCGAGATTCGCACCGTACGAACAGCTTATATTGCAGCAATTACGCGTGGTTACTTATTAATTCCGTCGAGCAGTGTTGTGCACATTTGCATGACCACAGAGTCCCTTTTCCGTCGAGCATGTAATAGAAATTCCGGGAAACCACCTGTTGAAGTAAACTTTCCAGCTATTCTGGCCGCTCATGTTTTTCAGCAGGTCGTTGAAAAATATAATCTTTTCCCTGAGCTGGAAGATCATAATATTGAAATGTTGAGGGCCGAAGAATTTATAAGTCATACAAGTAAACTTATTAAAATCATAATTTCGAGTTATATAGAATTGCGCTTGTATGCAGAAACGAAAAAGTATGCACTTTCAATTACCGGGACGAACATGCGACATTTTTTAACGCGGTCAATAGTTTGGGCTCATCAGTGAAGCACTTGCGTATTTCCTTCACTGATGTAAATATAACATGTATATATTCTTTTAAGGCTATCTGTATAGAACCACGTCCTTTCGACGATTTCGTTATATATATATATAATACGTTCTTGCTTATATTTTATTATATTAGGATGTTAAATAGCTTTTACACTGCAAAATACAATAGCGAGTGCATGCATGCATGATATTTGTTTTTCTGCTTCTGGGTGCTTTAGAATTGCCTTCTTCGTGTGCTAATATATATTCTTTTTTATATAAAGCATGGTTTATATAAAAGTATTAAAGGTTACAAAAATTAAAATTTCTTATTCCATAGATATGTTTATTACAATCTCTGCCCGCTAATGTGAACATGGCCTAATATCCGTGAATTTTGAATTAATGCGACTGACTTGTTCTCACTTGGATTCCCAAGATCACGTTTCTAAGAATGAGATTTATTTGTATATATTATTGTAAAATTAATAAATTTATTTTAGTATCATTATGAATTCAATTTCATTTAATGCTTCTCCTACATCTTTATCCCAAACAATAAAGCAAACGACAAAACTTTACAAATATTTAAAATTCACTTTTTGCGAATTTCATTAATCATTACTTTAGTTTGTTTAATATTATATTTATATATTTATTCCACTATTTTCATGAATTTCATCGAAAAAAATCTAAAAAAATACACACAAATAATCATGACGAGACACAGTTTACATAATAATATAAACGCGGTGAATTGAAAACTTCGATATAAAATCGGCGATTTTATGCTTTCTGATTTATTTAAATATCGATTTTGCAACCAAAGATTCTGAAAACAATCTCGGCCATGTATGCTACTCGGTAAAATATTCACGAATTTTTTCGTAATTTTTTGTTAAGCATAGTGTGACTAAAGATCAATTTGGTTTGTGGGAACCTTTGGCCACCTTATCCAGCTATACTTTCAAAGAAAAAGAAAAAATGATTTTAAAAATTCAAAACATATTTTAGTATTAAACCGAGTTTTAAAAAAAAAATTTAATCCAAATTTCGTTGTGATAGCTGCTTTGGGTCAAAAGTTACAGCAAAACGTGTGCCGTGCCGCACCGAGAATCGAATGCGCCAGTAATCTGAAATAGTTGAATTGCCGAGGAACGATCCGTACGTTCGAAATCTACGACCGAGCGGCCGACGAGCCACCGCACACGGGCACGGTAGGGGTAGAGCTTCCTCGTGTGCCTAGCGCTAGTCGAAGCAAAGTGGGGGTACGTCTAAACACCGATGTAGGGGAGTCCGTGGGCGCGCGCCCACGTTCTGGCATCACTGCTTCCGCTCTCTCTCGGTCCTCGACCGCCGAGCTTAACGGTTGTACAGAATAACCAAGTCTCTCTTAACCTAGCTCGTTCCGTCCTAGTCAAGTATCCGAATCACGTTTCTCATTAACCTGCGAGTAGGCGCTGTCTTTATCGGGTGATAAAAAAAAACGTGTTGAAAGAACGGTTAGTGAGACTGTGCGTAAGATTATTCGTAAAAAAAAAACGATTCCTAAAACGGTTTTGCAAGACAATCAAAATGGCGTGTAACGACTATAAAGGTGAAGCAGATCAAATTGAAAAGTTGACGGACGAAACGAACTTTCAACTCTGGAAGTTCCAAATAACAATACTAATAAAATCTATGAACGTGTACTATATTGTTATCGGAAAAATGTGCCTGAAGCAGATTGGGCCGTACCTAAGAAGAAAGAATAGGAACTCCTCGATGCAAAAGCACAAAGGTCTTGTCTGTCGATAGAAAAATGCAAATGCATCTGCTAAACTGCAAAACCTCGACGGAAATGCTGGATAAATTAACATCAATATACGGGAAGGATACAGAATAAAAGAAGTGTGCACTATTACAAGAATTTTTGAACAATTCTTACCCAAAAGAGAGTGACATATCAACACATGTGAGTACCCTTGAAAATTTGTCTTACAGATTAAATTCTTTAAAGCAAACTATAGATGATACAATGCTGATTACAAAAATACTAGCCACGCTACCTGTTCAATATAAACATTTTGCTAGCGCTTGGGATTCTACACCGTTAGCTGAAAAAACGTTAACGAATCTTATAGCTAGATTGCAGCTTGAAGAAAATAGATTAAAATCAGAGGAAACTGTGCAAGAAAATGTAGCCTTTAAATCTTCAGTAAGGAAATGCTACAAGTGTAATGGTTTCAATCACATAGCAAAGTATTGTAAGAATGAACCAGTAGAGCGTAATCACTTCAAAGACAGAAGCAAAGAACGATTTACAACTAATACAAGGGATCACTCAAGAAACAATCAAAGGTGCAGTATTTGTAAAAAAACCAACCACGTCGAGAGGGATTGTTACTTCAGGAAAAATAAGACTGGATCTTCAGGTAGATACAATGATGGAAAGGTATGTTTCTTCGCTGATAACAATACAAATCAGGATGACTGGGTAGTTGACTCAGGAGCATCAAATCATATGACCAATGACATTAATCTATTAACAAATTCAAAAATGATTGATACTGACATTTCCACCGCAAAAAAGTCTGTAAAAATGGAAGGTAAAGGTATAGGCGAAGTAGTAACCGAGAACTGTATATTGGAGAAGGTAATATTAATTTGTAGCGGCTAACGGTACCGCCAATAAAACATTTGGCGTGCAAATGCTTAGCGAAGATTGGGACACGTGCGCTAGTAAAGCTATTTGTGAGGAAACTGTCTTTTCATATTTTCGGCCATCTGCCAGTAAAGATTGTGTTTTAGAATTTTCGTTGCGACAGTCTCAATAGCGCCCGCGGGTGTCATGAACTTCGGGTCTCCGAGGGGCCTCGGTACTAGGGCCGCGCGGTCGGTCCGGCCGATGGGCCCGCGAAGCTTCCCCACGCTGGCTCCTGGGAAATCCCGCTACGTTGCCAGTTTTCACGACGACACGACGTTTCGCGAAAGATTCTCGGAAAAACGTTTGCGAAAGAGGGGGCGAGGATCAACGCGCAGGCCGCGCGTTGTTTCGTTTAAGCCACCTATCGGCTAATTCGGAAAGGGCCTTAGCCGATAAGACGAAATGATCACTTGTACACCGACTCTCAGACAAGACACTTCGTCTCCTGAGAAGGAAATAAAAAGTCTTGTGTAAAGAACATATAGTGATTTCGAAATCATATATCCCTTCAAATTCAAGAATTAACAAAAAATTTGTTGTCTGTAAATTCCATAACGCAAAATGATGGCGAGGTGATATTCACCAAACACAAGGTTGAAATTAGAAAAGGCGAAACAACGATCTTAAGGTACGTGTCCATCTGAGAGTTTAATCTCGCGAGTTACTCTCGAGAGTCAAATTTGACAGTGTACACGGTATTGAGAGGGCTATCGGAGAGCTCCACGGAAAACTCTCGGAGAGCAAACAAAAAGATGAAAAACATTAATGGACAAGTTCAATTTTTTCCTCGGCGAGCAACTGTCAGCTATACGAGCCCCATTCGTATAGCTGAGAGTCGTCGAGACAGTTTTCAAATATATATATTATATTCTATACATATTTATATATACAACAATGAGCGGGAAAAAGTGGTCTGACGCAGAAGTGGAGCAATTAATCACGTTATACGAGAATTTTTAGTGAAATAGCAAAAACATTTAACTGTGATTCCCGTGAAATACAAAGGAAATTACACGATTTAAGAAATCAGGCAAACAATTCAGTTTTTCTAGTACTGTTGCGTGTTTTATTAACTTAAAATAATTTAGGTATCGCAAGAACTAAATAAAATAAAAAATAAAAAAAGTGGTGCTGGTACTGACGATATTTATATCAGCAAATGGAAGTTTTTTCAAATTTCAAATTTATAATTCCAACTTTTAACGCAAGAACATCCCATCTAACTTGGTAAGTTAACAATTATGATTTTATACATCACAGGCAAATAGTCCAGAACTATTCGTTTTATATAAAAATTTAAATTTCACAAAAGCAATATTTTTATTTGTTTATTTACTAATTTTTACTCGTACCATACTGTTGAAGTTCGCGGTTATTCGCTTGGTTGTTTCCCCCCAGAGGGCACCCATGTTTCTCCCGGCGCTGCCGATCGCGATCGTGGTGTTCTCTCCGAGTTTTTCTACAAAGCGCACGTGCTAAGACATCCTATTGTAACATAGCGTTAAGTATTTATAATACAATAAATTATACATCTAGGCACATACCGTGTCGTCTCTATGTGGCTACGCGTTACATACAAAACCCAAGTCTAACAGGTTATGGGCCCAGGAAGCCCAGAGAGCACGGTTAACAAAAATAAGTGAGGTTAAGTCGCCACGTGCCACGTGCTAATTTACCAAAAATGAACATAGGTAGAGTAGAAAACATTCAGAAGTTAAGCAGCACAAATTATGAAATATGGAAGGTGCAAATGAAGAGTGTACTGCGTTATAATGATTTATGGAACTACGTAAATGGAACAATAGTGAAGCCTGAACAAGAAAACGCGGCATGGATCTCTAAAGACGAAAAGGGTCTGGATCTAATGATTTTAAGCTTGCAACCCGACCAGTTCAATCATATCGAAGGCACAAACACCTCAGCAGCAGCGTGGGAAGCTCTTAACACTAGATTGCCTAAGCAAGTCATTTTGACTGCTTTTGAATTTCAATTAAAAAAATAATTATTTAAATAATGACACAGCTTCTTATAATTTTGTGACTTTTTCTACAACATATAAATGGGTTAATTAATCATTGTTGTTGTCCCTCCCCCCCTCCTTCACTTCCGGCATATATATGTGTGTTATACCTATATTGCCGAAAAGCAGTCATTTTGACTGCTTGGAAAAGACCAGTTCGGCTCTGGATTGGAATAACATGATAACATACAAGTTCATGATAAATTGTCGATTTCGACATACACTTGATAAGTTGCAGTTGTTCAATAACTAAAGTTATTGTTATTGTTATTCGAATATTTATGCCAGGCCTGGCCACGCGCTTTGTTCCCTTTGAACGCGCTGTAACGTAATTCAGATGGGAAGGAGGATCACCGAGTGTATGATCTCATACTGTAATCGATACGGCTGCGCACGTGTCGACTTTGGTCAGGCCTGCTTTACGCACTGCCAGTCGTTCTAACACGTTGTTATGTTGATTTCTTTCGCACCCTAAGTTCATAAAAGAAATGTCCAACAGAAGAGAACTATTAGAAAAGCTGAGAGAGATAGGTGAAGAGTGTTCCGATATAGAATCAAATGCATCGAGATGGGGACTATCATCTGAAGATGAATCGGATCATATTCAAAATGAGACATCTGATGTTGCAGAGAGCGATGAAGAGGCTATCACCAACGATGAAAATGAAGATGTCATCAATGTGCCCACGAAAAGGCGTAGGGTGCTAATTAGTTCAGATGAAGAAACTGAAAATACCTCTCAGGAGACCGAAACAGCTGCAGATGGTACTGTGTGGTCGAAATTTGACGAAGGCGGTATTCCCGGAAGGCTACCATCTACGTGTATTTTCAAGGGTGTGACAGGGTCAACAGGCTACGCAAGAAGAAACGTTATGGCAAATAATCTTGTCAGTGCACTCTCGTTGATAATAAATGATTATATTATCAAACATATAAAAAAGTGCACAGAAGAAGAAGCCCGCCGAATTTTGGATTACGATTGGACAACTACACTGCCGGAAATACGTGCATTTATTGGCATTTTGTATGCTCGTGGAGCCTACGAGGCAAAAAATTTAAAACTAAGTTATTTATGGTCAGTCGAGTGGGGTCCCGAATTTTTCAGAAGAACTATGTCCCGAGATAAGTTCAAGCAAATTCTACGATTTATTTGTTAAAATGGAACGATGAGACTGTGTTAAAAGAGGCTGTTGTTTGCGAAAAGACGCTGAGAGCTGTGTGTCGTGTGTTTTTAAAGTGTCGGCGTGGGCGTGTGCTATGTTGAAAGTGTACTGATTGGTGGGTGATATTTTCAATGAAGATGGCAATGGGAAATGAAGTAGTTTTCTAATTGGTTATGTGAAATTTATGGAAATGGTGAAAGTGGCCGCCCTCGAAGACCGCCCTCGTTGATCGGTCACAAGTAGGGGTAGCATGTTCAGGTGCGCTACGGTTAGCCTTCGCGTCGCCTTGCGTTCGCGGGTCTCGAGTCTCGAGGGCTTGACCGTAACAGGTAATAAACCTGAGAAGCCCCTCGACTTTTAACAATGGCAAGCGGAAACTAAAGAATTCGGTATTGGAAGTTAATCTGCTGGGCAGATGCGACAATATTCATAAACTTAAGGTCTTAATGGCAATATGGCTTCTTGGATTTATTAGCTGTTATAACGTTTTAAGGTAACTGTTTTACCGCAAGGAGTTTTTGGTGAATGAACTGGCTATCATACGTGACGGATGAAAAGAGAGTGAGGCTTAACTATCTAAACAATTCAGTCGGTTCTTGTCGGCTGAACATATTCGTTTTGACAAACGGACTGAAAGAAGTACACGCATCCGAACAAATAAATTTGCCTTGGTTTCGGAAATATGGGACAAGTTTATTAAAAACAGTCAAGCTTGCTATCAACCAGGACAAAACATAACATTTGACGAACAATTATTTCCAACAAAAGCTAGGTTTTAAAAGCAAGTTTATGCAATATATGCCTAATAAACCGAATAAATTTGGCATCAAATTCTGGCTTGCATCAGACGTTACTAGCAACTACGTGTTGAATGGTTTTGCTTACTTGGGGAAAGATGAACAACGACCATCGTCAATGCTTCTAAGCGAATACGTTGTTCTGAAACTTGTCGAATCATATACAGGCTGTGGAAGAAATGTCACGACCGACAACTTTTTTACGAGCATGTCACTAGCGATGAAATTATTGGCCAAAAAAACTACATTAGTTGGAACTATTAGAGGAAATAAAAGAGAATTACCTAAAGCAGCCGAACAATCGAAGGATAACATGCCTCGTTTTTCCACTCTCCTATACAGATCAGAAAATTGTATCCTTACAATATATAAAAGCAAACCGAACAAAAGAGTGGCTGTTCTAAGTTCCAGGCATAAATTTGTTAAAATTGATAAAAGTAATAGAAAAATGTTACCAGATTCAATTCAGTTTTATAATAAAACAAAATTTGGAGTTGGTATGACAGATCAAATGGCCAGAAAATATACGGTGAAATCTAGTTCTCGTAGATGGCCCCTCCAAATATTTTTTAACATTTTAGATTTGGCTGCAATAAATGCTTGGATCCTTTATAAAGAAGTGACCGGAATACAAATAGAACGAAAACAGTTCCTGTTTCAATTAGCAGAACAGCTTTCCGTCGATTACACAACTGAAAGAGAGAAACATTCATCACAACAGGAAGACCCACAAGTATCAACTGCAACATCTTCAAATACAACAGATTCTACCAAACGAAAAATTTGTCAAATACGACTTTGCCACAATAACAAAACAAATAATATTTGTCAAAAATGTAAAAAGTATGTTTGCGGAAGATGTACATCCAAAAAGATTTGCACTTTCATTTGCTTAAAATGTCCAGATAATGTATAAATTATTTTTTTTCAAACTGAAATACATTTTTTTTATTGTTAATACTTATTAATAACTTGTTATATGACTGTAAGTGATATAAAATATATTAATAATTACTGATAAACAAATTTCTTTGCGCATTAGTTACTTTTTCACAATGCAGTCATTTTGACTGCTTTCAGGCAATATAGGTATACAGGGTGTCCCAAAAATGTCTGATTTCCTTCAAAGGGGAGGTTCCCGAGGCCATTTGAAGCGACATTTTCCTTTGCACAAATGGCCGTTTCGGCTTTGTTAAGGAGTTATTAACGAAAAACACGGACCAATCAGAGCGCGACCTAGAGGCGTATTGCCAGAGACGAACGCGCGCGACAGAAGTCGAGCGATGGTGATACACCGCGGTCGAAAGCAAGGAACAAACAAGAGAAGAACATTTTTCGAGTCCTATGTCGGATAGTTCAAATTTGAATATGTTGTGAAAAAACCATTTCTTCCGAATCGAAATATTTTCAATAGATACTCTTATGCGTTCACTACAAGCTCCTCAAAACTCATTTTCCTCGGTACGTTAGTTCTAGTGTTATAATTTAATGAAAAAAAGTTCTTTACACGTCTGTAAAACCAACATTTTTTAAGATTTCGAAAAATCCTTCGAGATTCGTTCATAGGCTACTAAAGACTACAACGTATTCAAATTTCAACTATCCGACATAGGACTCGAAAAATTCTCTTCTCTTGTTTGTTCCTTGCTTTCGACCGCGGTGTATCACCATCGCTCGACTTCTGTCGCGCGCGGCCGTCTCTGCCAATACGCCTCTAGGTCGCGCTCGGATTGGTCCGTGTTTTTCGTTAATAACTCCTTAACAAAGCCGAAACGGTGATTTTTGCAGAGGAAAATGTCGCTTCAAATGGCCTCAGGAACCTCCCATTTGAAGGAAATCAGACATTTCTGGGACACCCTGTATACTAAGCTCCCGTCTTTCTAGTGTTAAATGTGGTAAGCAGGGACATTTTGCAAAGTACTGCAGAACGCCACAGTGGAGGATTAAACCACATCAGGAAACAGGTACACATTCTTCATGTAAGAGTAGAGACTCATATTTATTAGAAGTTAACAGTGCGCAGTTAGACAGTTGTTGGTTGCTTGATAGTGGCGCAACCCACCATATCTGCAAGCACAGACAGTGGTTTA